>CM073427.1:61374623-62574623 GCA_037114965.1 Monochamus alternatus | reverse complement strand
TACTGCGCACTTTCAATTGTAAAACCATTTGAAAAAGATGTAGAATATAAAATTCTCCTATGTGTACTAGATTATAACAATACTATTCACAGTACTACATAGAAAACTTCATTTGAAATTTTATACTGTCCTATATCTCCTCTTTTGATACTTCGAACCAACCAACATTCAATCAGATACGGAAATCCTGGATATTCAAAATCTTGCCCTATGTGTTCAAAAAGATTTCTCATTTCGCAAGACTATTCACGTAACTACCAATAAAGGTCAAATTCTTAAGCAACAAAGGAAAAAATATCTAAAACTACAAAATAAAGAAATCGTTATTCATGAACCTAATGAAAGTGAAATAACTCTTCCAAAATCACACAACCTATTGTCGTTAAATAAGAATTAGATAAAAAATTAAGACATGCCAGAACTCTAGAAATTAATCCTAATAAAAAAGAATTAATTTCACAATGGTTTCAAAATCGATATATTACATCGAAATCATCTATTTCAAATGTACCTTCTACTATTGTGCGCCGCTATCCTACCAAGAATTTACCTCCTCCAAGTAGGAGAAATAAAACTGCTATTACCGATTATTCTTAATCTCATCCACATTCTTTTATTATTAAATATTCATCAAATATTAATGAGTAAACAAGAACATATTCAAGAAGTAATAAATACCCGTACGTCAATTTTGAAAAATGTTACAAAATCTTTTTAAAAAATTGTTCAAGAACCCTCTACTTCTTAAAGAAAGCTGCTCCAAACATCTTACTACACAATTAATTTCACCCCAATTATTGTCACTTTAAACAGTCAATGTACTACAGAAATCAATGATGAAAATATTTCTCCTCCTCCAGAATTTAATGTCATCACAAATTATTCTGTTACAACCAATATATTTCAATTGCATAATTGATGATAGTTCGAATCAATCTCTGCTGAGCTTAGATGACATATAGAACAATCTCTGAACTACTCCAAGTTCATATTCGGCATTTCTTCTTCAATCCATCCTATAGTCTTTGGATTTGGGCCACCTTAGGAGCCATACTTCTTATACTACTACTATATGTCAATGCCATACAATAATATGCTTGCATGTGAGATCACACAAACAAGGCCTCAAGAAAATGCAAGGTCTTCCTCTCCAGAGTTGTCGCCTCGAGAACCACCAATGCTAAACCTGCACCAAAGCTCAACCTCCAAGAAAGCCGTTCTAATAAGGGACGTGTTATGCAACCACCCTGTATATATATTATTATCTTTTGTCTATTGCTTTATAACATTTTATATCTTACGAAATTACTGACTAAATGCTATCATTTGTTTATTGTTCTATATAAAATTGTATTGTTATAAATTCTCCATACACCACTAGGTCTGCTGTAAGCCGAGAGTATGAAATATCTGCTCACAACTGCAGCGACAAGATAATAAGTTCAAACTTCGTCTCACTATTTTGTAACCAATAGATAATATATTGCTTCTTCAAGAACAAACAAAATATGTTACTTCCCCTTCGTAATTATTCTTTTGGTATCCACGCATATGCACGACATTTTTTAGTATCGTGCATATCCGCAAAGAATTTTTTTCTTTCGCTAATGGTTGGACCTTCGAAGACCAAATTTAAAATATCTTAATATTTTTTATCAGTTCTAGCTAATCTAGGTCTACCGGAATTATTCTGTTTAGGTTTGACATCATCATCAGTTTCTCGACAACGTCTTTCTATTATCAAAAATATTTTTCTATTTGGTAGCTGCCTCTCAGGAAATTTTTCGAAATAGCATCTAACTACTACTACAGCACTCTTAAAACGTTCTCCCAAAAGTCAACATCTGCACATCTGTACTGCTGGTATAAGTTTCTATTAGTATTATGTAGTAAAACTACGCAACACCTGGTAGAGCCATCCTTCTTCTTTACCAAAACAACCGGCGAAGTCCATGGACTCTGGGATGGTTCAATGATTCCCTGGTACTGCATGTCTTTCAGCATTGTCGATACCTCTTCTTGCTTCGCTAAAGGAATATGTCGTGGTCATTGTTTAATTGGAGTGGTATTTATTCGGTGTTGCAGAAGATTAGTCCTTCCGACATCATCTTCTGTTAATGAGAATACATCTTGATAGCGCTTCAATAAATCTTCCCACTTTTTGATTTCATCGGCTTTTAATGGGGACTTGAATTTGTTAATTGTTAACAGATTCAAGTCCCTTGTGACTCTGAAGAACTTCGGATAGTTTTTCAATACTTCGAAATGCTGTTAAATATTCTATATTGCTGAACTCGACTGTTTGACAAACTCCCAAAAGTTCGCTTTTCTTGATCTGTTGTGGGTACTCCTTCAGATTTAGCATTCTAAACAATACCAAATTGTTTTTCCTTTGTGTTAATGTATTTCCAGTTAATATGCCCTTTCTGTAAAGACTGATCTCTGGTTCAGGTTCTACATTTACAGTTTCTTTAACTGCCGAAGGACTACTTCAAATAGCTTCAATTACCACTTTCAATCCTGCTAGAAGTTCTATGTCTGCTGACACCTTAACAGTTCTATTAGGAAGGTTTCTGATTTTGGGAAACTGCATGATGATTTTTTCATCTTTATTCTTTAATAGTCTTCGAGGAAGACAAAATTATGTTCAGTCATGACATCAAGTCCAAGAATGACATCGTCAGTTATATCTGCTACTAGGATTTTGTGTTGGAAAGTGGTTGCCCCCAAGGTTATTTAAGCTAGATGGATGTCTTTCACTGTTATAACTTCTAATGTTAATATAAATATTATAAATGCTAATGTTCTTAATATCTCCATAGCTTTACCCTGTAGAGCAACTATAAGTAATGTGGCTTTTTCTTTTTCTGACCAGTTGTTTGCCAAGGCAACTGCTTCAAATTGTTTAAGGTAAGTACTGCATGACATCTTTCCATTAAATGTTGGTGGCTTCACCCTTGACGATGGAAGAAAACTGCTCTGTCTTAATGGGCTCGCGGACAACTATGATTTCAGAGTTGACACTTCATTTTGTAACTTAGTCATATTGTTTTCTACGACCTGGACCTTATCTTGTACCACGTTTTTCAATTGATTAATTTCCTCTTCCACAGTTTCTTTATATTCATTGAGTTTAACATTAATTGCTTCTTCTAACTTCTTATTGTTTTCTTGTAAACTGGTTTTCATTTCGTTTCTTAAACCTTCCTGATTATTTTTCATTTCTTCTATACTATTCTTCACTTCCTCTTGATTGGTTTTCATTTCCTTTTTCAAATATTCCATTATATCTTTCATATCTTTCATCATTTCCATTAACTGTTTGAATGTTTTCCCCATTTCTGTTGCTCTAGATCTCGTTACCGGCATTCACTCCAAACGTCTTCTTTGTGGAACGTCTAACTTCTAACACCAATGTAACCTCCAAGTTGACTTAGCGTGGGAACACGTCACGTAAACAAACAAACTTTATTGTTATTCTTGATTATATAAGAGAAATCCTTCAAACAAATTTCACAACTGTCAATACTTTATTTTGACGTTTATGTCACTCCCGTATGACTCGTATTCGGCTGCTCAATATAAACTGACTGTGGCGACGAAACGGTCCGCTTATATATGTTTTTAGGATTATATAAGTTTCCGCGGTGTCTAAGTGTCTAGAATCAAATCGAATATAGTCTGGAATATTCCAGAAAACGTCAAACTAAAGGTATTATAAAAATTATAAATTCTAACGTAAATAGAAACATAATTAACAAACTAAAAAGGTACAACTTTTTCAAGTAATATTTTGCAGCAGAAAAGGCACTTTACCTGAAACAGTTTTTACTCGGTGCACTTAGCATTTCAAATAGGATTATTTCAAAAATGGTTATGCCTACCGACTTCAGCAAGGTATACCTTTTTTAAATAAAACAGATAGGAGAATCGATTGTTTCGATAGTCAGGTAGATAAGATGCAAAAAAGTCTGTCATTTAAAAGAAACATGATGTGCCACAAGTGGCGCCCTCTACTAGTGACGTCAAAATTAGAAACATATTTGAATTTCTTATCCGCAAACACCCCCGATTTACAAACTTTATGTAAATATTTGGATTTCTTAAGAAGTTATTTACAAATATCGAAAATAAAATTTTAATTTTAACACCCTGTATCGCCATTAATATTGAGTTTTCCGGATGTTCCCTCTAAGACTTTCAGTGCTTATACCTCAGAAACCATCACAGCCAGCGCGGTGAAATTTGGTATAGAGGCATTAGATAGCGCGTAGAACCTGATAATAACATCAATTCTTATACAGGGTGTTCCATTTTTCAGAAAATCGATTTAATTTTGATTTTTTGGTAGTCAACCCCGCTAAAACTTATGTTTAAATTGAAATATACTTAATTATGAACACATTCTGAAAAAAAACATTCAAAAATTTTAAAATTTAACATAAAAAAACACCTCTAAAAAGTGCCCAAATTTCATTGTTTTATCATGTAAAATGTGTATAGCCTTGAGCCAGACTTACACAGAAGAAATTAACATCGGTAAACGTCAAAACTATGAATTGTCAAATATTAATGCCATAAAATATTTTATTGCACATAAATAATGGTAAATAATGTATTGAATGCAATTTACGTATGCACAATGGTGTTATTGAGATTTGTCGATAAAAATTTAGACTTGAGTTGAGGCTTTTTGGAGCATTGAGGTCGCTGCGCCGGCATAGTCTTCCGTTACAGCCCCGTTCAGTGAATATTGTGTAAAATATCTGTGGATATTTTTAAATTGTATTTAAATTATAATGAAATAAAACTTCAGTAAATTTTCTTTATGTTACTACAGTGTCCATAATATTTAGGGATCCGTATTTTTTATCACAAAATAATTTACAAAAGTGTGTAAGTACCTAAAGAATATTCCTTTTTTCCACCTGCTGTAATAATTATTGATTACTTATTGTCTGAAGCTATTTATTTGTGGCATAATTTTAGTTTTTCTTTAGTTTTATTGGGTTTTTGCCACACTTATTTTAGCAACAAATAAATTCGAACGAAACGACTCCTAAAATTGTTTTGATTATAATGTGAACGTGTTTGTCCTTGAATTGAGTCAGAACTAAACCACAACTGAACTTGCCTCACAAAAAAAATATTACTAAATCATAACCTAGAAATGATTGATGTTTGTTTATTGTGTTCACATATTTCAGCACTTTATTTATGTTTCTGATGGATAAGTATGTTTAGGAAAGAATCTACATCTGTAAAATAGTAAACAATGTACTACAATT
The DNA here is from genome assembly GCA_037114965.1 of Monochamus alternatus. Lineage (NCBI taxonomy): Eukaryota > Metazoa > Arthropoda > Insecta > Coleoptera > Cerambycidae > Monochamus > Monochamus alternatus. Next base: position 62,569,335 of record CM073427.1, on the reverse strand, counting down.
TCTGTATTCTATATGATACAGAACTGAAATGAAGAAACTGTTTCTTTTCTAAGAAGAATCACCTGAATATTTACTAGACCGAGCAGGTGATAGGGATCATTTAAAGCTAAATAGTAATTTCAAATTATTGTTTTTATCTTTCAGGTATGTGTGTGTAGTATCACAAATTATATTGAAACAATTCATAACATCGAACACCAAAAAGAATAAACGAAAAATATCACAGACATTTTCTTAGAATTAATTATAAACATGGAATGATGGTTATAAAGAAGCCTCTAACTCACTTTCAAGATGATTCTATAAGACATTAAATTCAGTTGTTGTCTGCGTGGGATTTACAATTTCTAAACAAATAAAATTAAGAAAAACTAATTTCAGAATTCTATGTACTATTCTATTCTATACACTACGAAAACATCTTGTTAGAATATCTTAAAAATGATGAAAGCTAATTGTTGTTATAATATAAGCAACGTAATGTAATAATGTATCGAACAATGACATGGCAAGATTCGTTTCTAATCGTACATGCATGACCATCCCTTAGATTGAACGAATAAAATTGATTAAATGTATGTAAGTACTTAGATACTTTTAATTTATTGTAATTTTATTTTATTGTTAATAAATTAAAATTCGTATTTGTCTTTTTTTATTCTACCTGAATTATTAAACAGAAATGCTTAAGAAATAATGAATACTTAAAGATGAAGGATCAAGTTAATCAATGTAGCTACTAATAAAAAAAATAAACCACTGTTATCCTACTCGAGCAGCTAATAACCTCTAAATTCTATTTTAACTAGCGTTATTGCAAATACGTACGCAGATTCAATGTACCTCGTGGTGTTACGTATTTATAATAAAATTCCTACAAAAATAGTCACACTTGCTTTGACAGTTTCTGTCACTTTACGTTTTGACGTCTATCCATGCGGTTGTTGCGTGTGTGTAAATTGGACTCAAGGCTATACACATTTTGACAAAATAATGCAATTTGGGAACTTTTCATATGCGTTTTTTTATGATAAATGTGTGAATATTTCTTTTTAAATACATATTTTACCGACGTTGACTACCAAAAAGTCGAACTTAAATCGATTATCTGCAAAACTGAACACCCTGTATAAAAAAATAATGTCATCATCGAATTCTACCCGCCATCTAGTGCCAGTATACCAAATTTCGTCGCACTGGCTGCAATAGTAGCTGAGATATTCGCACTGAAAGTCTTAGAGGGAACTCCCGGTATATATAGGATGCCCCTAAAAGGTCTCTACAACGCTCCACCAGATACAGTGCGGCTCAATATAAGTCGATTTAGCTAAACTTACCTTAGTCCAAAGTTGTCCCATTTAGGCGCTATACGACCCTGAAATTGCAATTTTGAAATAGTTTTTTTTTTATAAATTTAGTAAGTTGACCTTGCTTTATAGGACAATAAACCCCATATCAAAATTGTTAGTAATATAAATGGTGTGGAATTTGTTTTTTTAGTAATTACACCTTCAATAATTCTACGCCAATGGAAGAAAAGATTTTTCAGTATAAAATTTAGATTGAGTAACTTATTTCCTACAAAAAAGATAAGACTTGATTCCCCTCCAAGGAGCTGTGAGACCCTGTCGTGGTGGAGGGGCTTAAGTAATCGCTATGATCTCTCAGGCTATGTCGGCGGGGATCTAGCAAGTGACCCCTGGCAGGGCTACCCATGCCGAACAGGTTGGGAGGGAGCGATGAAAAACAAAGGACAGCTCAACCTCAGGATCTACCATCGAAAGGTGGTAGTACGGGAACTGACGCACCCGAGGTTAATCCGAGTTACGGGCTGCTGTGCCACAAACCCGCTAAATACCGTAACCCCGGACCACACTTCAACGACCACCGCGGAAAAGAAAAAAATGGCGCCGCGGCGCATGTCGTGTGGGATTTGGAGCCGAAGGGCTTGCCTTTACCGGCCGGCCTGCGAGGAGTAAACCTCTATAAAATAACCGAGAGAGACTCGTTAAAACCTGCGGGGCACGAGGCGATCCTCGCAGAAGGTAGCCTTCCCCCCGATACGGGACCACTATCGGGGGGCGACATTTAGTTGTTCCCATCTCGTGGAATTCGTATGGAACCACAAAAGTATAAACCCCAAACTGTGAAGGGGGGGGGGGAGTAACCCCAGCACCGAGCGAGGAGGAGGGTGAAGTGGCAGCACCTATTCCTCGATCGCCATTATACGTCTGTTCCGCCCAAGATAGCCCAGGGGGGCAAGGAAAAAACACGGTTAGGGATGTCTCGACGACAATGGAGGTAAACCAGATAACCACCGGAGATGTGAGAAAAAGGGATGACCTCACAAGGGAAAGAGCGAAAACTATGACTGGAATGGACTGCTGGAGAGAGGGAGCCATTGACCCATTTAAAAGGAGGGAGAGCCTGGCCAGGTCACCGCCGCGGGCAAAAAGCCTTACTAACCTGCATAAGGAAGAAGGAAAACAGGGAGCTTCCCCTCTGTTATCGAGGACGCTCTCGGATCCGACCAGTATAACGCGGACTCAGACGGCAAAGAAAAGGAAAGCGGGACATAGCCCTCTTCGGTCCTCCGAGGGGGACCTACCGACAGGTTTTGAGGAAATGGTGGAAAAAATTATACTCCTAGGAAAATTCATTGCCGAAAATAAGAACGTCCATAAAGAAATTAAAGCCTGGGCGGCTTCCCTAGGTCAGCTTATGGGCAGAGTCAAAAGGAGTTACTCTGGAGAAAGAGAAGCTAGGATCCGGGCGGAAGAGGAGGCGGCCGCAGGCAGGGATGCAAAGTCCACCCGTGACTCGCAAAGGGAGATAGAGGGCCTGAAGGACAAAATCTGTTACCTTGAACGGGAGAATGAGGCCCTTAAATCCAGGCTAGCCTCTGTTGAGACTGGTGAAGATATGGCAATGGGGGTGGGGAATAAGATCAATAGAAGTCAGATAGAAGGCGTATATAGCTACAAAGAATTCAGTAAGATTGAAGGATATACGTGGGAGGACAACATCTTCAAGGTTGCGCATATTGTCGAACGTAGCCTGCTAGACGCTGATGCAGGTACTGATTTAGTATATCTGGATGAGAAGCAGGCAGGCGGAAAACAAGATGAGACTCACGGTGCTCTTGAAAAGAGATTCCCGGAGCTGAAGGGTGGAGTGGAACAATAAACCAGGTTGTAATGGCAACAAGATTGGTGGGAGCAGAAGGGAATGAGAACAGGCGAGAGCTTGTGGTAACTAAATTGGAGCCTGGAAGTTCCAAAGAAGAGTGGTTTGAAAATCTCGTGACTCTTAGAGGACGACTAGCGGACAGTAACAGAAAGAAGGTTGGGTTGTACCCACCAGCGCAGGATAGGACCGGAGTAACCACGAGGAAGATGATGGAATGCATCTTTAAGGGGTGCGAAATCGAATGTTTGGTACATGTGGAGCGGAAACTCGAAAGCATGAAGAGTAGAAAGAAAGCTGAAACAGAAGCTGTAGTGGTAAAGCAGTAGGGGGCAGACTATAGTGAACTCCTCCGGACGGTGAAAAACAGATTAACTGCCGACCCCCAGAAATCTGAAATGATTACGGGTTCCATTTTTCAGAAAATCGATTTAATTTTGATTTTTTGGTAGTCAACCCCGCTAAAACTTATGTTTAAATTGAAATATACTTAATTATGAACACATTCTGAAAAAAAACATTCAAAAATTTTAAAATTTAACATAAAAAAACACCTCTAAAAAGTGCCCAAATTTCATTGTTTTATCATGTAAAATGTGTATAGCCTTGAGCCAGACTTACACAGAAGAAATTAACATCGGTAAACGTCAAAACTATGAATTGTCAAATATTAATGCCATAAAATATTTTATTGCACATAAATAATGGTAAATAATGTATTGAATGCAATTTACGTATGCACAATGGTGTTATTGAGATTTGTCGATAAAAATTTAGACTTGAGTTGAGGCTTTTTGGAGCATTGAGGTCGCTGCGCCGGCATAGTCTTCCGTTACAGCCCCGTTCAGTGAATATTGTGTAAAATATCTGTGGATATTTTTAAATTGTATTTAAATTATAATGAAATAAAACTTCAGTAAATTTTCTTTATGTTACTACAGTGTCCATAATATTTAGGGATCCGTATTTTTTATCACAAAATAATTTACAAAAGTGTGTAAGTACCTAAAGAATATTCCTTTTTTCCACCTGCTGTAATAATTATTGATTACTTATTGTCTGAAGCTATTTATTTGTGGCATAATTTTAGTTTTTCTTTAGTTTTATTGGGTTTTTGCCACACTTATTTTAGCAACAAATAAATTCGAACGAAACGACTCCTAAAATTGTTTTGATTATAATGTGAACGTGTTTGTCCTTGAATTGAGTCAGAACTAAACCACAACTGAACTTGCCTCACAAAAAAAATATTACTAAATCATAACCTAGAAATGATTGATGTTTGTTTATTGTGTTCACATATTTCAGCACTTTATTTATGTTTCTGATGGATAAGTATGTTTAGGAAAGAATCTACATCTGTAAAATAGTAAACAATGTACTACAATTTCTGTATTCTATATGATACAGAACTGAAATGAAGAAACTGTTTCTTTTCTAAGAAGAATCACCTGAATATTTACTAGACCGAGCAGGTGATAGGGATCATTTAAAGCTAAATAGTAATTTCAAATTATTGTTTTTATCTTTCAGGTATGTGTGTGTAGTATCACAAATTATATTGAAACAATTCATAACATCGAACACCAAAAAGAATAAACGAAAAATATCACAGACATTTTCTTAGAATTAATTATAAACATGGAATGATGGTTATAAAGAAGCCTCTAACTCACTTTCAAGATGATTCTATAAGACATTAAATTCAGTTGTTGTCTGCGTGGGATTTACAATTTCTAAACAAATAAAATTAAGAAAAACTAATTTCAGAATTCTATGTACTATTCTATTCTATACACTACGAAAACATCTTGTTAGAATATCTTAAAAATGATGAAAGCTAATTGTTGTTATAATATAAGCAACGTAATGTAATAATGTATCGAACAATGACATGGCAAGATTCGTTTCTAATCGTACATGCATGACCATCCCTTAGATTGAACGAATAAAATTGATTAAATGTATGTAAGTACTTAGATACTTTTAATTTATTGTAATTTTATTTTATTGTTAATAAATTAAAATTCGTATTTGTCTTTTTTTATTCTACCTGAATTATTAAACAGAAATGCTTAAGAAATAATGAATACTTAAAGATGAAGGATCAAGTTAATCAATGTAGCTACTAATAAAAAAAATAAACCACTGTTATCCTACTCGAGCAGCTAATAACCTCTAAATTCTATTTTAACTAGCGTTATTGCAAATACGTACGCAGATTCAATGTACCTCGTGGTGTTACGTATTTATAATAAAATTCCTACAAAAATAGTCACACTTGCTTTGACAGTTTCTGTCACTTTACGTTTTGACGTCTATCCATGCGGTTGTTGCGTGTGTGTAAATTGGACTCAAGGCTATACACATTTTGACAAAATAATGCAATTTGGGAACTTTTCATATGCGTTTTTTTATGATAAATGTGTGAATATTTCTTTTTAAATACATATTTTACCGACGTTGACTACCAAAAAGTCGAACTTAAATCGATTATCTGCAAAACTGAACACCCTGTATAAAAAAATAATGTCATCATCGAATTCTACCCGCCATCTAGTGCCAGTATACCAAATTTCGTCGCACTGGCTGCAATAGTAGCTGAGATATTCGCACTGAAAGTCTTAGAGGGAACTCCCGGTATATATAGGATGCCCCTAAAAGGTCTCTACAACGCTCCACCAGATACAGTGCGGCTCAATATAAGTCGATTTAGCTAAACTTACCTTAGTCCAAAGTTGTCCCATTTAGGCGCTATACGACCCTGAAATTGCAATTTTGAAATAGTTTTTTTTTTATAAATTTAGTAAGTTGACCTTGCTTTATAGGACAATAAACCCCATATCAAAATTGTTAGTAATATAAATGGTGTGGAATTTGTTTTTTTAGTAATTACACCTTCAATAATTCTACGCCAATGGAAGAAAAGATTTTTCAGTATAAAATTTAGATTGAGTAACTTATTTCCTACAAAAAAGATAAGACTTGATTCCCCTCCAAGGAGCTGTGAGACCCTGTCGTGGTGGAGGGGCTTAAGTAATCGCTATGATCTCTCAGGCTATGTCGGCGGGGATCTAGCAAGTGACCCCTGGCAGGGCTACCCATGCCGAACAGGTTGGGAGGGAGCGATGAAAAACAAAGGACAGCTCAACCTCAGGATCTACCATCGAAAGGTGGTAGTACGGGAACTGACGCACCCGAGGTTAATCCGAGTTACGGGCTGCTGTGCCACAAACCCGCTAAATACCGTAACCCCGGACCACACTTCAACGACCACCGCGGAAAAGAAAAAAATGGCGCCGCGGCGCATGTCGTGTGGGATTTGGAGCCGAAGGGCTTGCCTTTACCGGCCGGCCTGCGAGGAGTAAACCTCTATAAAATAACCGAGAGAGACTCGTTAAAACCTGCGGGGCACGAGGCGATCCTCGCAGAAGGTAGCCTTCCCCCCGATACGGGACCACTATCGGGGGGCGACATTTAGTTGTTCCCATCTCGTGGAATTCGTATGGAACCACAAAAGTATAAACCCCAAACTGTGAAGGGGGGGGGGGAGTAACCCCAGCACCGAGCGAGGAGGAGGGTGAAGTGGCAGCACCTATTCCTCGATCGCCATTATACGTCTGTTCCGCCCAAGATAGCCCAGGGGGGCAAGGAAAAAACACGGTTAGGGATGTCTCGACGACAATGGAGGTAAACCAGATAACCACCGGAGATGTGAGAAAAAGGGATGACCTCACAAGGGAAAGAGCGAAAACTATGACTGGAATGGACTGCTGGAGAGAGGGAGCCATTGACCCATTTAAAAGGAGGGAGAGCCTGGCCAGGTCACCGCCGCGGGCAAAAAGCCTTACTAACCTGCATAAGGAAGAAGGAAAACAGGGAGCTTCCCCTCTGTTATCGAGGACGCTCTCGGATCCGACCAGTATAACGCGGACTCAGACGGCAAAGAAAAGGAAAGCGGGACATAGCCCTCTTCGGTCCTCCGAGGGGGACCTACCGACAGGTTTTGAGGAAATGGTGGAAAAAATTATACTCCTAGGAAAATTCATTGCCGAAAATAAGAACGTCCATAAAGAAATTAAAGCCTGGGCGGCTTCCCTAGGTCAGCTTATGGGCAGAGTCAAAAGGAGTTACTCTGGAGAAAGAGAAGCTAGGATCCGGGCGGAAGAGGAGGCGGCCGCAGGCAGGGATGCAAAGTCCACCCGTGACTCGCAAAGGGAGATAGAGGGCCTGAAGGACAAAATCTGTTACCTTGAACGGGAGAATGAGGCCCTTAAATCCAGGCTAGCCTCTGTTGAGACTGGTGAAGATATGGCAATGGGGGTGGGGAATAAGATCAATAGAAGTCAGATAGAAGGCGTATATAGCTACAAAGAATTCAGTAAGATTGAAGGATATACGTGGGAGGACAACATCTTCAAGGTTGCGCATATTGTCGAACGTAGCCTGCTAGACGCTGATGCAGGTACTGATTTAGTATATCTGGATGAGAAGCAGGCAGGCGGAAAACAAGATGAGACTCACGGTGCTCTTGAAAAGAGATTCCCGGAGCTGAAGGGTGGAGTGGAACAATAAACCAGGTTGTAATGGCAACAAGATTGGTGGGAGCAGAAGGGAATGAGAACAGGCGAGAGCTTGTGGTAACTAAATTGGAGCCTGGAAGTTCCAAAGAAGAGTGGTTTGAAAATCTCGTGACTCTTAGAGGACGACTAGCGGACAGTAACAGAAAGAAGGTTGGGTTGTACCCACCAGCGCAGGATAGGACCGGAGTAACCACGAGGAAGATGATGGAATGCATCTTTAAGGGGTGCGAAATCGAATGTTTGGTACATGTGGAGCGGAAACTCGAAAGCATGAAGAGTAGAAAGAAAGCTGAAACAGAAGCTGTAGTGGTAAAGCAGTAGGGGGCAGACTATAGTGAACTCCTCCGGACGGTGAAAAACAGATTAACTGCCGACCCCCAGAAATCTGAAATGATTACGGGTTTAAGGAAATCTAGACAGGGGAATCTGGTGATTACCCTAAAGAAAGGCTGCGGGGAGCACCGGAGGAGGTACAGCAGATTCTTAAAACAGAAGAAAATCTGGAGGCGGTAGTAAGCAAAAGAGGGGGAGATCTGGATACTCTTTCTATTAGAAATATCGATCCAGTGACCACCAAAGAGGAGTTAAGAGCGGTGATAGAGGAAGCTCTAGAAGACAAGGATCAGTTGACATATTTGGGAGATTTTCGGGTCTCCTTCGGAGGTAATCAAGCAGTAATAGTCAAAATAGAGAGGGCTGGGGCTATTAAACAAAAGAGGAATTAGAATAGGGCTGAACTGGTGCTCAGTCATGGAGAGACATGAGGTCCCAAGGTGCTACAGATGCTGGGGCTGTGGGCACTTGAGAGGAGACTGCAAGGAGGAGGTGCATAACAGCAGAGTTTGTAGAAACTGTGGTACGGAAGGGCACAAAGAAAAAGATTGTAAGGGGGACAGTATGTGCCTTAGCTGTAAGGCTATGGGACATAGGGCGGGTACAAGTAAGTGCCCAGTTTTTAAGAGGGCACTTCAAGGGATCAAATTAAACGCCAAAAAAAGAAAGCCTATTGAGTTTAGTTCTAGTCAGAGCCAAGCATACTCTAGTCAATCTGTGATAGTGTATAGTAGACTGTATTTATATATATATATTGTTCGTATTGTACCTTTTTATATCTCTGTTAATTTATTCTATCTTTGTTATAGTGTAGATATTGTCTGTATTGTACCTTGTTATACCTTTGTGAATTTACCTTATCTTCGTTTTATATTTGTTAATTTATTTTGTGGTGTAAAATGGATAAATGTCTGAAAATCCTCCAGGTCAATCTGGGAAGGGACAAGGCTGCAACAGATTTGTTGGAGCAAACGATTGCTGAAAAGAGTATAGACATCGTAGTGATTGCCGAACCGAATGTTAAATACGTGAGAAGGAAACGGTGGATGGTGGATGAAAGAGAGAATGTTACTGTGTGGGTGAGGGCTCCTAGGGTCAAAGTTAAGATTGAGGGCAAAGGGCACGGGTATGTTCGGTTTGGAGTGGAAGACATATATATATATATATATATATATATATATATATATATATATATATATATATATATATATATATATAATGGGTGCTATTTCAGCCCAAACAGGAGCATAGAAGAGTTTGAGGCCTTCTTAAATACGTTGGAGGACGATATGAGAAGAAGTATAGGACACAAGTTTGTAGTGGTAGGAGACTTCAATGGAAAATCTCCTACGTGGGGTTCACCAAGAAGATGCCCGAGGGGAGAAATCTTAGAAGAGTTCTTCACCTCAAGAAGTCTAGAAGTGGTTAACGACGGTGCCCCTACTTTTGTTAGAGGCCCTAGTCAGTCGCATATCGATGTGACAGCGTGTAGTGCAGATATGGTAAATAGAGTAAGGAATTGGAGAGTGGACCAGGAGAACTTAAGCCTGCACAAGACCATTCTGTATGAAGTAAGACTGGGACGGGTTCGGGAAGAGAGGATGGATGAAAGAGAAAGCAAGGGATGGAAATTTGCTCCTAACATTATGGACGAGGCGAGGGTAAAATTGGAGAAGGTATTCCGAGATGTCGGTGTGAGGGGACTGTCTCTTGAGGACTTTACAGAGAAACTGACGAAGGTGTGTGATGCGGTGTTCCCAAATAGAACTGTCCTCCGGGCAGGCAGAAAGAGAAGAAGGGGGTCTGAAGAGGAGAAAATAAGATGTGCCGAGAAGTATAGGGTGAGCCGTAGCTCCCTGAAGAAAGAAATTTTAAGGGCAAAGAAAAGGTGCTGGGAGAGCCTGATCCTTGAATTGAACAATGATGTATGGGGACAAGCATATAAAATTGCTGTGAAGAGATTAGGGGCCCAAAGGACGGCGCAATTGACAGATGAGGATAAACTAAGGATTGCGGAGGATCTATTTTCGAGGACAGGCATGACTGAGTGGACGAGAAGGGAAGTAATTAGGGAAGACATTATTCCTTTCACTAGGATGGAAGTGATAGTAGCCGTGAGGAAATTAAAAAATAAGAGGGCCCAGGAGGAGACGGGTTCACAGCAGAGTTTATAAAGACAGTGAGTGCACTCTTCCGAACCACATTACGGCACTATATAGAAACTTGCTATTGGGCTTACTATTCCCAAAGAAATGGAAGGAGGCAAACTTAGTGCTCCTAGAGAAGGAGAGGAAAGTAGGTCAAGCGGTCCCTACGTATAGGCCAATATGTTTGCTAAATGTGCTGGGAAAGGTGTATGAGAGGCTACTGAACGAGAGGCTGTAGGAAGGAAGGGGGTGTTGAATCATTTCCAATTTGGATTCACCAAGGGAAGACACAATTGATGCTATGGAAAGAGTTAAGGAGATCGCCCGGGCTATAAACAGTGGGCCGTATGGAGCTAGAGGCTTTTGTGTTCTGATCACGTTGGACGTAAGGAATGCCTTTAATACGGCGAAGTGGGAGGAAATGATCCAAGTTTTGGAGAGGAAGGAATTCAGCGTATACCTGATTGAAATAATAAAGAAGTACTTCGAGGAGAGATATGTCCACGTGGGGGGAAATCAGGTTATAAAAATGGAGATGGGAGTTCCACAGGGGTCTGTCTTGGGGCCGACCTTATGGAACATATATTATGATGACGTTTTGAGTTTGCCAGTACTAGCCACCGTAACGGCGGTTGGATATGCAGATGACTTAGCGTTAATCGTTAGTGGGGCGAGCGAGGAAGAAATAAAAAGCGACGCTGGAATAGCCATGAATTTAATTAGAGCATGCCTCGTGAACAAAGGCCTGACCCTGGCGGGACAAAAAACGAAAATGGTGATACTGGTGGGTAGGAACACTATAAAGCACATCGAGATAGAAGTGGAGGGTGAGCGCATTAGATCGACGGAATCCCTAACTTATCTGGGGGTGAATTTCGATAGAAATATGAGAATGGCGGCTCACATTAGTAAAATAGAAAAAAAGGTAGCTGCGAGGACGAGGAGCCTTTGTGGCGGTTGCATATTCTACAATGCTGTATGCGGCACCAATATGGGGAGATGTTCTTCGATATAGAAAGTATAGGGATGCACTAGAGAAGCTCCAAAGGAAATTAGCTATTAGAGTATGTAGCGCATACAGAACTACATCTACAATGGCATTACAGGTACGGGCAGATGACGTACCGATTGATCTGAGAGTGGCCCAGGTTACTAGAAAGAGAGAAATGGTTGGAGAAGATGAAACGGAGTAGGAGAGATATAAGAACACCCTAAGGATATGGCAGGAGAGATGGCAACGAGAGGATAGGGTAGCCGAATGGACGCGGCGCCTTGTCCCCGATCTAAGACCATGGGTGAAACGGAAGTGGGGGGAAGTAAATTATTTCCTGACATAAGTAATGACTGGGCATGGATATTTCAGGGCGTACTTGTATCGTTTTAAGAGAGCGACAGATGATGTATGTGTCTACTGCGGCGACCGTGACACGGTTGAGCATACTGTTTTCGCATGCGATAGATGGATGGGACTGAGGGTTGAAACATATGTAACATTAGAGGTAGAACTGACGAGAATATCGTCACCAAAATGCTGGAATCCGAGGAGAAATGGGAGGTAATAAGTAAATTCTTGGTAAGGGTAATAAGGTCAAAAGAGGAGGAAGAAAAAAGGCTAATGGGTTGAATTTCGAGATGTCCTTCTTGAAGTAGTGCTAATGGCGGTTCAAAAAAGAGATATCTTTTTTCTTTTGGTTTTTGTTTTCTGTTTTCTTTCAACGCGGGGAGGGGTTTTTGTGGGTAAAAATCCCACAGTTCCCTGCGCAATTGACAACTTCGCGCAGGGCCCCTTTTTGAAGATTTCCCCTCCCTCTATTATCTATTATTTTGAAAAAAAAAAGATAAGACTTGATTACTCTCGTGGTTTATTCGAAATTTGAAATTTTAATCATTGACAGCAATTTTGACACAAAAATTAAATTAGGAAAAAATGATTTACAACTGTACCTGATATTCTTGAAATAAAAATGAGACTTTTTAACAAACACGCTTATTTGTTTCCGCGTATTCCATATGGTATATATACGGTTTTTTCACAAGTTTCCAAGTACGTGCCTTTATTTTTTATTTATTTTATTTACATTTTTCATTACCTGTTCGCAAGGCCCCCGCAAGGCTGAGCAGTGCCTGCGTGCGGGACATTATTTTGGCGCCCTTTATTAATGTACGAAATCCAGTTATAAATATATATATATATATATATATATATATATATATATATATATATATATTTTATAATAAAAAAATGTTAAATATTAAAAAAAATTTAAGTAAGGATTTAATTGTTAATAAACGATTTTATTTAATGTCGCTCGACCAGTATAGTTGTTTATTGTTTGTTTTTAATCTTCCAATAGCTTTTTGAACTACTTCTACTCAACCGATTCTTACAAAACTTTCCGCACATATTTTAGGTTTCCAAGAAAATATTATATTATCATATTTTATGTTTAACCACACAGTATCAACCCCTGAGCGAGGGTGAGAGCTGCCTTTAAAAACTTTAAATTAAAAGGAGATCAAGTGATACCTCGTTTTAAAAGTCTTTTCATTATATAATGTTGCAGTCGTAGAGTAGAGGTAGTTCTAGTCAAGTGAAAAACTAAGAACCAAAAAATAGAAAGTATAAGTAGTAGATTAGTGAGGCCGCTTCTACGCCGGAAGTGACGTCACATGGACAGCGTCCATCGAGTTTGCAGCGACTCCTTCTGGTCATTGGTGTCGTTGAAGAGTTTTTCGTGCAAGAAGAAGTGTACGGGGTGCTGAGATGCGAGGTGCGGTATGCGGGGGTGTGGGGTGTGGTATGCGGGGGTGTGGGGTGCGGTATGCGGGGGTGCGGAACGAGGGTACGGTATGCTGGGGTGTAGGAAGGGGTGGGGAACGCAGGGATAAGCGACCTAACCTAAGGATCTAACCTAAGAGAAAAAACATGCGCAGTAGCGACCTAATCTAAATTCAAATCTGTTCCTGCGCAAGTTCCAAATCTCGGTAAATTCAAATCTCCAGCATTATTTGTGGACAATTTATTTAAATGAAAAAAAACTACAGTAACTGCGTAATATATGAATCAGAGAGCGCTTGAAGGCGTCCGTCACCAAACAGTCTGACCTATAACAATAATTCTATTAATGATATTAAATAGACATATTTAACATTTTACAGGTGCTAATTACAGGTGATATTAAATATAGTATGGAAAGAAAAAACTGCTAGCGCTGGGAATCGAACCACGGACCTCTAGAGTGCAAAGCGTGTACATGTTATAGGTAATGAGTAATATGAATTGGTAATATATGGGTTTGCGCTGGAAATAATGGTAGTAAATTTAATCTGGTGAGATTTAAAATTAGGCGGGAAATTCAACCTGGAGGGATATTTAAAATTAGTCTAAGTGGCCGTAAATTCAAATTGGTAGAACATTTAAAATTAGGCGGGAAATTCAAACTAAGGAAAAAGGATCTAACCTAAGAGAAAAAACGTGCGCAGTAGACTATAGAAAAAAACCTAAAGATCTGTAGCAGAGATAAGCGACTTGGCATATGGAAATAGAATCTAACCTAATGGAAAAAACATGCGCAGTAGCGACCTAACCTAAAAGAAAAAACATACGCAGTAGCGATTCTAACCTAAGAGAAAAAACATGCGCAGTATACTAAAGTAAAAAGTAAAGATCTGTGGCAGAGATAAGCGACTTGGTATATGGAAAAAGAACCTAACCTAACAAAGAAAACATGAGCAGTAGATTATAGTAAAAACATGCGCAGTAGCGACCTAACCTAAGAGAAAAAAAGTAAAGATTTGTAGCAGAGATAAGCGGCTTGGTATATGAAAAAGAATCTAACCTAACAGAAAAAACATGTGCATTAGACTAAAGAAAAAACTAAAGATCTAGTAGTAGTGACGTCACACATACAGTTTTTTGCTAATAACTCGAGAACGATACAAGATAACTAAAATTTGAAAGCTGATTTGATTGGTTCCTCATCGAGACCTATCACGTGACGTTGTTGGTTTTTTCGTGACTAGTACCCTTCTAGCTTTTAGCAGTTTGGAGCATTACTTGCATTTACTACTGTTTGAAATAAAATAGTTTTAATATTGAATAAATTTGGAATGTGTATCAGTGTACTGCCATTAACCTCTATTTGCAACCTTGCAATAAATGCAGTAGCACGGGTCAAAGATCCTATACATTCGCCCGTCGTGAAATGGCAATATATCTTTCCTAAGCAAATTTATATATATTATGTAGATATTATGAAACAAAATTAAAGTTTAACATGAACCGTGTTTGAACCAACATTTTAGAACTACATCAGTAGCATCGTCGTTTTATCTTTTTATTTTACATAATGATGCTGTTCCCCTTTATATAGTCATAGGTGGAGTCATATATATTTAGCGTTGTTGGTGTTGTGACTTGCACGTGCGGTTTAAAATATAATTTAATGTAATAAGTATCATTATTGTAACAGGAAACCGTTAGAAAACAGCGAACGCTGGCTGAATGTAATAAGAGTCGAGACAAGATCTACTGACATATCACTTTTATATAAATGAAAGTTACATCAATTATACGTTAGTCCCTCTCGACTCCGTTCATCCGAGGTCATTTACCCAGCCAAGAATATTGGCGCGGTTATACGTTAGTCTACATCGACAGCTCGCAGCAGCAACACATAGCAGCCGTAGCCGCATTTTTACCACTCTAAATATATCAGCACTAGCTCACAGCATATATTATTGGTGTAGTGTTCAGTGCTTCTTTATTAATACAAGTAAGTTTTTTATTTCATATTTAACTACTCAGTATGTATATTCTTTAATTCTTTTATAAGCTTTTTATATTAAAAATTTTCTATTGTTCTAGTTTGACCTAGAGCTCGCCGGTGTCTACCGATCAAGCTGTAGCACAGTAGCAAGTGCATAGCTAGTGCTCAGGACCCGTTAAATACAAGTAAGTTTTTATTTAATATTTAATAACTCTGTATGCCTGTTCTTTATTTCTTTTATAAGCTTTTTATATTAATATCAAATTTTCTATTGTTCTAGTATGAATCTAAACGAGATCAACGACGTTTCATCAATTAAACGGAAACCCATAATCAAACTGCAGGACCTACCGATCGATATGCCTACACCTATATGGGACATAAAAATTGTGGAGACTAAATATGGAAGGTCGGTGCTAACTGAATTGGAAGATCACATTGTCTTCCTACCGAAGAGATCATTGGCAGCTATAGAAGCCAACCTGGTTAACTTCAAGCCTGAGAGATACGGTCTCGTGTTCAAAGGACTGGTGGACTGTCAACGTTCCCAGCCTGCTGTCAATTTCAAGATAGTAGAGCTACATCAATCGGAACAACCCGTATCAGCATAGTTAATTATATTTTATGTTATAATAATAATAAATACTAAAAAAATAAATATTTTGTAATAAAATACAGTTGCTTTATTTTCCTCTTTTTAGCAGCGGTTTAAAATATAATTTACAACAATATTAACAAGGCTGCGATGTCCGAGTAGTTTAAGAAATTTTTTCAGTAATAGCTTATATATCAGTTTAGTCGTTGAATTAGCTGAGTGCGTTTGTACTAACCTATGATTCAAATTGCCTATTAATATACACCTACTTCTATGAGGTTCATGTTCAAATCCGCATGTGCTGTGTGGAAACGACTAATTTTTTTTTTAATAGAGTTAAAAGAAATGAAACAAGAAATAGAGATTTTTTTTTATTGATAAGATTATACAGTTAGATTGCCATAGTAACTTCAAGTTTTACATGACATAAAGTACTGAATTTTATAAACTTTCCACAAATCCAACATACTTCCACGTGACCGCAAGGTAGGAAAAGTACGTTTCGCTTGTGGTTTTGACATATTTTGCAAGTTTTAGCTTCATCCGGTGGCCCCCAGCATTCGTCCTCAGGCTAGTATGTAGTAAGTAAGTAACTACTGATGTAGTTCTAAAATGTTGATTCAAACACGGTTTATGTTAAACTTTAATTTTATTTCATAATATCTACATAATATAAATTTGCTTAGGAAAGATATACTGCCATTTCACGACGGGCGGATGTATAGGATCTTTGACTCGTGCTACTGCATTTATTGCAAGGTTACAAATAGAGGTTAATGACAGTACACTGATACACATTCCAAATTTATTCAATATTAAAACTATTTTATTTCAAACAGTAGTAAATGCAAGTCATGCTCCAAACTTCTAAAAGCTAGAAGGGTACTAGTCACGAAAAAACCAACAACGTCACGTGATAGGTCTCGATGAGGAACCAATCAAATCAGCTTTCAAATTTTAGTTATCTTGTACCGTTCTCGAGTTATTAGCAAAAAACTATATGTGTGACGTCACTACTATAACGTTATCACTCCAAGTCGCTTATTTCTGCTACTTTTTTCTCTTAGGTTAGGTCGCTGCTGCGCATGTTTTTTCTCGTAGGTTAGGTCGCTACTGCACACGTTTTTTCCGTTAGGTTAGATCCTTTTTCCTTAGTTTGAATTTCCCGCCTAATTTTAAATATTTTACCAATTTGAATTTACGGCCACTTAGACTAATTTTAAATTTCCCTCCAGTTTGAATGTCTCGCCTAATTTTAAATCTCACCAGATTAAATTTACTACCACTATTTCCAACGCAAGCCCATGTATTACCAACGTACACGCTTTGCACTCTAGAGGTCCGCGGTTCGATTCCCAGCGCTAGCAGGTTTTTTTTCCATACCATATTTAATATTACCTGTAATTAGCACCTGTAAAATCTTAAATATTTCTATTTAATATCATTAATAGAATTCTTGTTATAGGTCAGACTGTTTGGTGAGAAACGCCTTCAGGCGCTCTCTGATTCATATATTACGCAGTTACTGTAACGTTTTCTTAATAGTCATAGCGATCTCGTGGTAACGCGTCTGCTTTGCATGCGGGAGGCCCTGGGTTCAAATCGCACACAGGGTAAAGTTTTTTTTCATTTAAAATTGTCTACAAATAATGCTGGATTCTCCAATACAATAGAGCATGCGCAGATTTGAATTTACCGAGATTTGGAACTTGCGCAGGAACAGATTTGAATTTAGATTAGGTCGCCACTGCGCATGTTTTTTCTCTTAGGTTAAGTCGCTTATCTCCGCGTTCACCACCACCCACACCTCTGCGTACCGCACCCTCCACACCCCCGCATACTGCACCCCGCATCCCAGCACCCCGCACACTTCTTCTTGCACGAAGAACTCTTCAGCGACACCAATGACCACAAGGAGTCGCTGCAAACTCGATGGACGCTGTCCATATGATGTCACTTCCGGCGTAGAAGCGGCCTCACTAATTTACTATAAAATATTTCTGAGATATCCTGACCTCTGGAATATTTAACAATTAAAAATAAATCCGTGGGGGCACAAGTTCGCTAAAAAATATTTTTTCTACGCTCATGCAAAAAACAAAACTTTATTGAACTATATTTAGTGGAAAAACTGGTTCTTTATTGCACTAGTGCAATAAAATGTTTATTGCATTTATCTGTCATTCTACTACAGCGTTTTGTTATCATGACAAACATAAAGGTTCAAATCGACATCATATTTTCCTACACTTAGTGTCATCTAAATAAAACATTTTTTGATTTTTGCATGAACGTAGAATATTTATGTATGCAACAAGTATAAAAAGTAAGTGTCACACGTCGAGTGCAATAAGCACTTTTTGTACGAGTTGCATACAATATTTTTTCTACGTTCATGCAAAAACCAAAAAATGTTATTTAGATGACATTAAGTGTAGGAAAATGTGACGTCGATTTGAACGTTTATGTTTGTCATGATGACAAAACGCTGTAGTAGAATGACAGATGAACGCAATAAACATTTTATTGCACTAGTGCAATAAAGAACCACTTTTTCCACTAAATATAGTTCAATAAAGTTTTGTTTTTTGCATGAACGTAGAAAAAAAATATTGTATGCAACTCGTACAAAAAGTGTTTATTGCACTCGACGTGTTGTCCTACTCGGTCTGAAGGCCGCGTTTCACGTCGCATGCAATAAACCAGTGGCGTAGCTAGGCGTGGGCGAAGCGGTCCCTCGCCCACGGCCTCGCACTTAAAGGGGCCTGGCGCGAAGCCCCCTTGGGGGTGATTTAAAACCGAACGTCGGTTACGGGGGGCCTGATTACCGAACAACCTGTATTATCAAATCTAAAATAAATCGAATAAAAATTGTTTTATGTATACATACAGAATTAACTTTTCCAGTGCAAGCTGTACATAATCTCGAGCTGTCCCCAATCTTTGATCTTTGTAACATTCTTTAGCTTGATACAGGTATGTTTCAGCAAATCCCTTTAAAGCTGGTACATAATGTTCATTTGAAAGTATTTCTTCAAAATTAGCCTGAGCCTCAACAAAATGACCAAGTATCTATAAAAATTCAAATTAAATACAATTAAAAAAATAGTTAATATTTTAAGAAACCTTTTTAATATTAGCAATTTGAAATAATGGATACAGTGTCTTCACTAATTCTAAAGATTTTTCATAACATTTTTGGGCTGAAGTATATGAACCTCGTATAAGATAGGCATCAGCTAGTGCTTCCCAACAGTGGCTAACAAAGAGAAAAATAAATAATAAAAATAATAGCGAATATCACTGTATTTCATGTTTGTAACTTACATATTTTCTGGTTGGATTCTCACTACCAATCGCAAATTATATATGGCATTAGAGTAATCTTCTTGTTCTAAATAACTTAATCCTAATTGAAGCCATGCCCATGAATTTTTCGTATTTATTGTTCCTGATGTTACATTTTGAAGCAAATCATAAGTCGCGTCCTAAAATATTTTATTTAATGTTAACAGAAATATTATATTAATAGTGTTGTATTTACTTATTGAAAAATTAGTGCTTTTTACTAGTCATCAAATGTATAAAAAAATACATTATAAAAAGGAGATTGAGTATATCTACAAAGCAGTGTGCAAATGAGAGAACTTAGTTAATTGGATTCAAACAGTCTATATCTTTGATAAAAAATATTAAAACATTCATCATCAGTACTTCTCTAGGCCCCTATCATTTAAAATTAATCATTTAACAACTTCTCAAATTTGATAAAAATTTCATATTATATAATTGTTAATAAATACATGTAGTAAATCTCATAATCGTGAGCACGAACTGCACGTAAATACAAACACCTTCGTGTGGTCACCGGTTAGATTTTTATTAATTAATAATAATAAATTTCAAATAGGTAGGTCATACTGTCTTCCCGGACTGTGAATGTTAAGGTTGTAAGTATTCTATAGGTAACATCAGATAATTATTACGATACACTACGAATCCTTAGTAGCAGAAACCTGAATTGTCACGAGTTTATTTTGTCAGTTGATCTCTGTGTTTTACGATCAAACACTTGCACTTAGTAACATACTTGCAATAATTATTTCTACTGTCTTCGGTGTTTCATTTTCTCATCTCATATCTAATAGACTATGGACCCAGAACATCACAGGCCGAAGGTGAGATTGTTGTGAAAAGTATCAACTTGCACTTAAGACTTATTGTCTGTGTGTAGTATTAATTGCAAACTTACCACGATAGTATGACACATTTCACGAACTGAACATCTAAAGAAAAAACCTTACATGTTGCTGCTGTTGATTGATACCCTTGACTATATACACTAAGACTAGTCAATCTAATGGGAGACCTTGTTGGCCTGAATGGGAAACCAACTCTCGCGTAATGGGAAACGAACTCAAAAAGAACGTTTATGCTTGGGCTATTTGCTAATAGATGGCGCAATATTAGGTACTAAAATGACATGAATTTGGATATATAATTTTGAAAGCTCCTCCCATCGAAGATGATTGGTTCATACATATTATGTTATGTACAATCGTTTGCAATAATATTGACACTCTTTAAATTCAATTTTGCTATTTCTTTTGAACTGCTGACGTATTTGTAATGAAATCTACTTTCAACTTTTAACATTAGTAATTAGTTGTTTCACTTACCAATATAAATTTAATGAGTTTCTACTCAGAACTTCGAGAAGTTCAAAAATTGTTTTGAGAGAGTGTCATTGTTATTTCAAAAGATTGTATGTACTTAAAATTCATAACTTTAATGACATTCGACAGGATTACTGTTTATTTTATTATTAAGTAAATGTGTCATGAGGAAGCAGGCAGGAAATAAATGCTAATTTTTAAACTAGATGAGACATTCCAGGAATAAAACTTTTCCGCGCAAGGCGAAAATTGACTATAATGATAGATTTTGAATTCTGATAAGTAATTATAGTAATTTCATCACGATTTTTAATAAAAAAAAAATGCAGAAGTGCAGTTGTCCAGTTCATATTCACTTTCGCGTATCAATGAAAGTCAAAGCTTAAAATATATTAACCGCCAGATAACACTTTTATCATACTCCTCCAGCTTTGGTAAATTCAAGTGAAGAAGTCATTCAATACGTGTCGATAAAAATATACAGGGTGGGCCATTAATAAGGGGACATAGAAGAGGAGTAACATCATTGGGAGGAAATATGAAGATATAGCTAAATATATCTTCGTAAAATATTTCTGTGGAAAAAGATACAAGGTGTCAAAGTTGAAATATTTTTATTTGTGTTTTCTTTTTTTGTATTAACGCAAGTATCTCTCAACTGATTCTCACCAAATTTGGTAGGGAAATATTTTTTGAGAAAAATAAAAATAATTTAAGTATTAAATCAGTTTTGCCAATAAAGGGCGCCGTACTAACAATGGCTAATAATGAATTTTTCTCTTATTTCGTGTTGACAAAACATTTTGATTCGGTTGACTACAAAATTGTATCCGAACATCATTTCTACGTAAAAACATAGAACTCTACACTTGGTAGAGTACAACTTGATAATTTCTACCAATTTCGAAAAAACTGCCATAAAGGTTTCTGCTTACGCGACTTCAAAAATGCTATTGAAATTTAATTCAAAAAAATTAGTAGGTATCAATGAGTCGTTTACTTTTTTTAAATGTC
The DNA here is from genome assembly GCA_037114965.1 of Monochamus alternatus. Classification (NCBI taxonomy): domain Eukaryota; kingdom Metazoa; phylum Arthropoda; class Insecta; order Coleoptera; family Cerambycidae; genus Monochamus; species Monochamus alternatus. The sequence continues at coordinate 62,548,032 of CM073427.1, read as the reverse complement.
CAGAGTAACTTTGGAAAAAAACTCATATTTGAAAAAAAAAATTATCTACATATTTACTTTTATGGACTAAAATAACAACAGAGCAGTAAAAACAACTTAGCCCTTGAGCAAACTCTCTCTACTTCTACATGTCTTAATTAATTAAACTAATTATTACAGCTAATTACAGAAAATTTTCAATATGGCAATTTCTAATGCTCCTAAGAGATTTCCTCACGTCGAAAAATACATTTGGTTGTTTTAGATCAGTTTTCTGGAAAACGGTAGGAATTTCGTTAACAAAAAATAAGATAGAAATTGTCATCATCTGGCAATGGTCTATCTGTTTTAATAGGTACCTACTACATAAATTATGATTGCTTTTCTTAAAATATGTTTCCCTACCAAATTTGATGACAATCAGTTGAGCGATCCTAGTTATTAAAAAAAAAACGAAAAAAATTATGTAAACCTGTATCTTTTTTCACAGCAACATTTTAGTAAGGCATATTTAGCTATATCTTCATATTTTGCTCCAAAACTGTCATTCCTACTCTGGCACATTATTAATGGTTCACCTTATATAATACTTAAAATAATAAATTTTGAAACACATTCTTTTCTGATGAGGCCTGTAAAGGTCACAAATTATTTTTACTAAAAACATTAGCGCATGTAAATTTATTTAAATTTGCATGCGCAAATGTTAAATTTTTTGAATTTTTAAATTAATTTAAATTTAATTTTAATTTAAAAATTACTCTTCAAAAAGACTACAAAATAATATTTATTTCACACCATCACAAAATTATACTTAGATCAAACATTGAAAAAAGATACTTGGTGTTTTAGAATTTTTACTAATGAATTTTTCGCAAAATAATAATGCATCTTATGCAGTAAGAGAAACCCACACGATAATCTGCAGTTCTATATGTCTCTTTATAGAAGTAGGTATGTCGAATTCATTTGAATTATCTTAATATGTTTAAAGGAAATAAAACAGAAAATGTAAATTTTGGCATATCGCTGAAAACTCTTTTAACAATCTTAATTTTCTGTTTTTTTTTTTTTAATTAATTTGCAGTTCATATTCGTACTTCTCTAACGCAATAAAATAAACTGCTTATGTTTCAAACTTTATGATCTGCGGTTTGAATATAAATATATTGCCACAATCTTATTATTTAGGCAGGTATATGAAAAAGGGTCACGCGGCCACGCCCTCGAAACGCCTTCGCAGTTTTTTGCAGATTAAAATAGTAGCGCTTTATTTCCTTCGTTTTAATAAATGCGTATTGTTACACAGTGCGACATCTAACAGGAATTATGATAACTATTTAGGTCTTTATTAAGGATTGACTCTCTTGGTGTAAATACTCAAGGTTGATACTGATGACAGTAATGATGATGATGATGATAATCATGATGGTGATGATAGTGGTGCCGCTGGTGGTAATGGTGATGTTGGTGGTGATAGTGGTGGTTCTGGTGGTGATAGTGATGCTGGTGATGGTGATGGTGATGCTTAATCAACGACTGCAATGATGCTTTAATCATATAACTATTTAATCCGTAATAGTCCACTGCAGATGAATTTTAATGCTAATATAGCTTCTCCAACATCAGACCCAACAATACTTGTCATGAAAAACGATGATACGGCATGTGGGTGGAGCTAATAAATGGCATTGGATCTGAAGTATCCTTGCCAATGGGCTGACTAATACTCTCAGACTTCCGAAAAAAAATTGTTGAAATCATCGGATGTAAGAGAAGTAGAAACTGCGTTGGGTTTAATTTCAGAATTTACCAACTTCCAAAGTGTCTTACTTTTGCAATTTGATCTCAATATTTCCCTTGTATATGCATCACGTTTCTCCTCCTTTTAGGCCCGTTTCTGTGGGTGTTTGGGACCCGCACATATCCGACCATCATGTTATCTATGCTGTACTACAAAATGTTGACGTTAATAAAATTAGTGGTAACAATAAAATGATGGTCAGAGCGATCAACGAAAAACGAATTATTAACTTTGCAAATAATTTAAGCAATATATGCTAGAGTAACATCGAATTATTATTGTTATTCTTATTGCTATTGCTATTGCTATTCTTATTCTTATTTCTATTCCTATTCTTATTCATATAATTATAATTATAATAATAATTATTATAATTATTATTATTATTATTATTATTATAATCATTATCATGATTATTATCATCATCAATATCATTATCATTATGATTATGATTATGATGAAATAATCGCTGTGTTCTTGTGGGTATTGAGCTGATCGAAGCAAATATCCATTTCAAGCCGCATCCTCTGTTAAATACAAAGACTTCCATGTTACGAATTTGGATGCCAACCTCGACACGGAAGAACTTAGTAGCTACTTGAAAACCTTCATACCGAATGTATCTGTATCTAAATTAACATCGCGGAACCCTAGTAGGTATTTGTTTTATAAAATCAGTGTGTATCCGGTGAGGATAAAGAGAGAAGATTTTTGTAGATGATATATGGCCTAGTGAGGTGATAGTAAACAGATTTTTTCAGTCTCCCAAGGAGTAGGGCTAATAGTAGCAGTGATAGTAAATGTCGTCATAGCTTTCCCATGTTAACGTGCTCTGTGATGCATATTAATGTGCAAAGTCTTACTAATAAGGAAATCAATTAAACATTTTTCTTTCAGAGAATAAATTTGATATTTTTGTGTTTCTGAGCATTGCCTTAATCATGATAATTTAAGATTAATTAAGTTGAATAACTATAGTCTCACTTCTGCCTATTGTGCGTCATATATTGCCCATGGACGAGTAGCCATATTCGCTAATAACAAATTTCAACTTAAATCTGTTGATGTTAGTAAATTTTATATTTCACAACATGCCGAATTTTGTGGCACAGAAATAAGAATTAAATTAGGGAAATGCGTAATAATTTCTGTTTATAGATCTTCTACTCACGGTAATCTTGGTATTTTTAAAGAAAAATTGATAAATTTGTTTGATCATTTATTCAAAGCCTATAAGTATCTAATTTTAATAGGTAATATAAATTTGGATATGCAATGCAACACAGAGCATGTTAGGGATATTCTTAATATTTTCACCACGTATGGATATTAATATTGTATAACTGATCCCAATAGAGTTACTGTTAGTTCTAGTTCGTGTTTGAATAATGTTATCTGTGATTTGAATCTGATGGAATTTGTGACCCCCTAGTCTCCGATCACTTTGCTGTGTACATTAAATTAAATATTCCTTGTGAGATGCCATCTCAGGGGAGTGTTATTAAAAGAATTTTTAATATGTCTAATGTAGAGAAATTTGTAAATAGTATCGCAAATACTGAACAGATTGATTTTCATGCGGCTGATCTAGGGGCTGACCAGATGTCTAAAGTTTTGCTTGATTGTTTATGTAATGCACGTGATGAGTGTTTTCCTGTCAAAAATGTTACTCAAAAGAAATCTAGTTGGTTTAACGACAGACTTCGTGCAATGAGATCTCAGTTACTAGAAATAAAGCGTCAGTGTAAGGTTACAAAATCAGCAGATATTTGGACTTTATATAATGAAGAAAAGATGAACTACAGACGTGCACTTATGAAAGAGGAAAAGTACATATATAATGATGAATGCATTACTTCTTCTGACAATCGAAGTAAAACTGTATGGAATATTATTAAACAAGACTTACCCAATAAGAAAACTCTTTCGTAACTTCTTTGTCTCAGAACTTTAATTATTTTTTTCTAAGGTCTATGAGACCACTATTTGTAATATTGAACCCTCCAATACTCATCCGCAATTATACATTAATAATATTCAACGTTCTGTCCCATCATTCTTTATAACACCCATCATTGTCTCGGATGTTAGACAGTCTATTAAGGTTAAACGATTCAGCTAGTCTACTTTAATAGTCTTGTCATGAAGGCCTCCTGTGATGTTCTTACTGAACCCTTGACCCTACTATATAACAAATGTATTTGGCTTGATAATTTGAAAATATCAAAAGTTCTCGCAATACTGAAGAAGGGTAATATGGATGAATTGAACAATTATAGGTCAATTAAAATTGTTCCAATAATATCTAAAATATTTGAAATCATTGTTAAAGACAAATTGTTATCTTACTTAGAAAATGGATCTGTCTTTTCACCGAGTCAATATGGTTTTTGCAAGAATTTCTCTACGATCAAGGCTTTAATGGCGGTTGTCGATTACATTGTATCATTGTATCATTATACATTATATTGTGCATGGATGAAGGACTGCAACTATGTGTGACTTGACAAAAGCATTCGATTGTGTAGACCCTGTGGTGTTGCTGGTTAAAATGGAACACTACGGAATTCGAGGTAATTCACTGAGTCTTTTTAAATCTTACTTAACAAACAGAATGCAGTATGTTAGTCTTAATAATAACTCATCAGAGCATCTACCAATATCATATGCGGTTCCTCAGGGATCGGTCTTGGTCCCCCTATTATTTCTGTTGTATATTAACGATTTGCCTGCTGCACTGAATGGTTTAAGCTGTATTTTCCGACGATGCAACCATTCTCACCAGAGGGGATGGGTATGTGAATGCAGAGGTTCTCAGTGATGCAAAAAATTTGTTTGATAGCAATAAGTTAAAGTTCAATGAGTCGAAGACTAAAAATATAATATTCAATACAGATCGGAGGGCTGCTAAGTTTGAACCAGTACTTTTACTCGGGGTGACTTTGTACTCTGGTCTGCACTGGGCGCCGTATTGAGAGCATCTGTTTGAGGATCTCGTCCCAAATATTTGCTATGCGTCAATTGAGGCCATCTTTAAATGATGAATGAGAATGGTGTATTTCGCATTGATCCATAGTATTATGTCATACGCCATAGTCTTATGGGGTAATTCAGCAAATTCATACAGAGTGTTTCGTATGCAAAATGCGACTGTTAGAATTATCGAAGCTGCTGCTTACGGAGCTCCCTGCAGACCTATATTTAAAAAGCACGGGATTTTACCTATGCCTAGTGTCTATATTTTACAAACATTGCTGCTTCTCCGTAAAGAGGTATATAACAATCACAACTATAATACTAGGCATGGGGGGAATCTCATGCCATCTTATTCGAGATTAAGGGTGACAAACAAATTAGAATTTAATTTGTATAACAAATTTATGAATGTTCGTAGTCAACTTAACATCAAATCTTTGAACTGTAACCCATTCCAGAAACTAGCTAACAAATTTCTTATGGACTGAATATATTGAATATACTCCTATATGAATATTCATTATGTGAATCTCATGTTCACTTGCTCAACATACTGTGATTGCATGTATGTATTTACTTTGTGTTTTGTTGTCGTCGTTGTCGTCGTGATTGTGATTGTTATTCTTATTCTATTATTATTATTGTTATTGTTATTGATATTGTTATTGATATCGTTATCGTTATCGGTATCGTTACCGTTACACCCAACTACAGAACAGGAAGGTAAAGAGAAATATAAATTCAAATAGTGTACAAACACATAACGACTATAATTCATCTTAAGTCTTAAAAACTAACACACAATTAAAATAATACATCAGTTAAAATACAATCACCTTATCTTGGCAGTGATGGAACTGAAAATATCCAAGCGATGCTCCAATAAATCACAAGTGCACATTTTATATATAGGGTGAGTCAGTCATAATGTCATTAATTTTAACCACGTATTCGGGAGGCCTAATAAAGACAGAAAATCGAAAAAAAATTGTAGATCACGCTACACATTTGGAGGGGGGATAGAGATAATACAAGCTACTGCTTGTAGCTACAGCAGTAGTTTATTTATTTCGGTCTCGCGTATTCATCGTAAATTAACAATGCATAATTTTATAAATTTTTCAAATATGCGGAAATAGTACGGAGAATGTTTACGAAATGCGAATGCCGCTGTTACGGAATATTGTAGATGTCTACCTACCAGATGCGCGAACTTTGTGTACCTAAGTGCCTTCGCAATACGGGTTCTGCGAAACTGCGTCGGGTGAAACTGTTTTAAATTTAGTTGAGAGCAGCCTACTATTTCTACAAGAACCGTTTCAAGGCAATTGGAAATATCCCAAAGCAAGGTCTGCAGAATATTACGAGAAAACTCACTAAACCCGCATCATTTTCAGATAGTTCAAGCTTTAGATACTTTAGAACCTGCTGATTTCCCCAGTCGTCTTGACGTAATATCAAAATTATTAATAACATTCGAAAACATTTATTTATTATCTACATTTGTGTCGGTCAGTGGTCGCGCGGTTTAAGGCGTCAGTACTTGAATCGAGGTGACTAGATCGTTGTTGGTTCGAGCCGAGCTGTCGGTAGACCGTATATAAGCTATATTCGTGGAGAGGTTTGGCGCCCTCTCTGCGGGTATGGTAGGGCGGAAGAATGTTGGCTTGGGTCAATGTGAGAGATTGATACCGGTTGATATTTGACTACCCCCCTAATTAATGAGGTTTTCCAGGTTTCCCTCATTCCCGCACTGAATAGTGGTTAGGGCCTACCAACATAAGTCGTTCCTGGGCGCAAATGCGGCCTGCTTAATAATAATATGCCGCCCCCTCTCCCGCACAAGTCTCCGACTTCTGGGCTAATTCCTGTGATTAGTATGAGGGGTAGAGATATTATTATTATTATTATTTGTTTTTAGTAACAAATAAATCAATATTTAAGGAAAATTCATTCATGTATCTAGATTTAAAAAAATAGTTAAAATTCATTCATGTATCTAGATTTAAAAAAATAGTTTTACTTTTTGTCGTTAAATAACAGTACAAAAACATCAGATCAGAGGCGTGCCATTTTAGTCTTGGACAGTTTTCTGTCGACAACGCGATGGCTTTTTTATTACTTAGTATTTAAACACGAAACACTTTTCAGCTTCTCTTAATAATTTACCCATTGGGTATAGGTTTTTTATGTAATATACGTAAATGGTTTATTATTCGGTTTATTATTAGGTACGTTGGAGTTTTGTGATTTCAATGTAACTAAGCTAATTTCTTTGCAGTCATAACAGCTACATTTGTTCAGAGGAAAATCCACACGCTACTTGTCAGTTTAGCTTTCAGAGGCGATTTGTTGTCAACGTATGAGCAGGAGTGTACGGGTATCGTTTGATTGGACCGTATTTTCTACCGGAAAACCTGAGTGGACCGCGTTACTTGCAATTTTTAATAGAATTATTTGATTATTATTTGATTTTATTGGATATTAACATTTTAAATTATTATTGGCTGAAGTTGAACTGAGCAAGAAAAAATGATATTCTAAAATAGTCAGTACAACCGTTTATTTGTGATGTCTAAAACCTAGGTAGGTAGGTACTAGAAAAATATTTCAACTTAGCAACATTGCATCAGGTCGACATCGAGTTGAACTGTGAACTGTAAACGACCAAAGATGTGAGCGGTCAGTGACAGTCTGAAAAGGGATTTTAAATAATGATTTGAAAATATTTTTTTCGGCGTTTAGATTTTCTTTTAATCGCGTATTCGCATTATACTCATTATTCCCTATCTCCCCTTAAAATTAATGACATTATGACTGACTCACCCTGTATAGGGGAATGTTTAATATTTGTACGAGGGGTGGGCAAGTAAAAAGTATTACCTTCCCTTAAGTTGATTCTCGGAACAATAAAGTTTATTTGCTGCAGCAAGTCAGGGCAGTCAATCAGATTATTTAAAATTTTAAACAAGACAAGGACACTGTGACATTGACGCCTGATATCAAGACTCATCAAAGCATGTCTTTGTAATAATTTAGATTGGGTAAACCCAATAGGAGAAAATACCCCATCCAACCTAAAATTAAGAAATTTAAGAAACTTTCTTTGGACTGCTATTTTGTATATGAGAATTATACTAAGGAGACGAAACAGAAGCGGCATATATTAATTTGGATCGAACAAAATTACTACTATTTCTTACTATAAAATCGTAAGACCCATATACTTACTACTTTCTTTAAATTTATCTGCTGATGATTTTAATACATATTTTTCAAATATTTGCACTACTATCCTCCAAACAGATGGTACCAGACCATGTGATTTTCTTTATAATGTTTATAATGCTATTTATAATGTTTCCAAACCTTCTTATTCCTTCTATATGCTTCCTATTACCAATCATGAAGACGCTTTTCTTATTTTAAAAAAATCATCGGGTTTAGATTACTATTGCCTGAATAGTCTTGTGATTAATGCATCCATGGAGTTGTTAATTGATCCTTTAACAGTGTTGTTTAAAAAAAGGCTGGCTTCAACTATTTGGACAACTTCAGACCCATCGCTATCGTTCCGGTTATAAGTAAATTATTTGAAATCATTAAATACAGATTGACTATACTCTATTTTTAAACTAAGAGGAGCGTTTTGAATATTGCGCGCCAAAATGTTGGTTTCTTATTGGTTAATTTCGAACCTAGTCTACACTGTTTACATTTTGGCATTTGTTAACATTTTGCTTATTAGTTGTCATCAGTTCTTTGTCATTGTGTTTTTACCTGTTTTTCTATCTATTTATTATCTCAGTTACGTATACATCAGTTCTTATCAGAACTAAACAACTTATATTGTTTGTCATTCCAATTTTCCATTGGATATAAATGATAGTGTGCCGACCACAAGTAAGGCAGGCGCGGGAATTACATCGCCGTCGCCCCCAAGGAAACGAAAACAACTCTGTTTGGGGCATTATCTCTGGCAGAAAAACAAGCAATATTGAATTTGTACAAGAAAAGCCTAGATGCTGAACCTACTCTTAAAACTGTCCAATTTGTATCCAAAATAGCGATGACATGAAGTAAATTTATATTAACATTATCTACTGTTGAACTATATTACACATTATACTTTTTTAGTTGTTGCAAAATCAACAGTATATCGCCATAAAACAGTATAAATCTACTGGAAAGATGTCTACTTTCAAACACTGTGGTAGACGACCTGGGATTGTTACATGTTTGGAGGAAGTAATGAAGAATTCCATAAGGCGTATAGTACACAGCTTTTTCTTTAAAAATGAGATACCCACGTTGGACAAATTATTAACCGCAATAAAAAGTCGTCAGGATTTGTCACAGATGTCCCGTTCATCATTATACAAAGTTATGAAACAAATTAACTTCAAGTAAGGTTGAATACATATCTCAAGCAAGTATAATAGCAATAAAAACTTTTTTTGCAGATACTTAAAACGAAGTCGTAAAAGTGTGTTGATAGAACGTGATGATGGAAACTGGACTACTTGATATCAATTAAAAAGTTTAGATCTGAAGGTAGACCTATTTATTATTTAGATGAAACATGGTTAAATGAAGGTCATACAAATGTGAGGGTATGGGTTGATACTAATATTAAAAGTAAACGAGAGGTGTTCAATGAAGGACTGTCTATGGGATTAAAAAATCCGTCCGGTAAAGGAAAGCATCTTATCATCTTACACGCTGGTTCAGAGGAAGGATTTGTTGAAGATTCGTTAATGGTTTTCGAAGGCAAGAAGAGTGGGGATTATCACGAGGAAATTAATGCAAATGTATTTGAAAAGTGATTTTCTGAATTTTTGAAAAAAGTACCAGGTAATTCTGTTATTGTAATGGATAATGCATCATACCATAGTCGAAAAGTAGAAGCTATTCCGACAAAATCAACAAGAAAAATTGATATGAAGGCATGGCTACAATAAAAAAATATCGAATTTGAAGAAGGTATGGTGAGATCGTAATTATTATATTTAATTCGCCAAAATAAAGATATATATAATTTGTATATAACTAACGAAATGGCAAAAAAAGAAAATAAAGGAAATAAAGTCTTACGATTACCGCCATATCATTTTGAATTAAACCCTATAGAATTGATTTGGGCACAGGTGAAGAATGAAGTGGCAAGCAAAAATAAAACATAAATTGAAAGACATAAGGGAACTACTAATAGAGGCTCTTAATAATGTTACAAATATTAACTGGAAAAAGAGTGTAAAACATGTGATTAACGTGGAAGAAAAAATGAGAATACTTGACGGAATTATGGACGATGTCATTGAACCTTTAATCATATCAATTAATAATAGCGAGAGTGATAAGGATACTGACTCATCAAATAATTTAGAAAATTGTTAAAGACATGATTTGTCCCTCATTTTTACCAATAATATTATAAATTATAAAAACTTATAAAGTTCGGTTATCAGTTATTTGGCAATTATCCGGTAACTTAATAAACGTAGTTCGTAGAAGTGCAACAATTCAAAGTAACAAACTTACCGCAGACCTCTCACCCTGGGCGACGCGCAATTAAATATATAAATGATACTGCAGGAAATAACTACTCCGCGGACTAATGCCCCGACAGACATTGAATTACACCTGCAGTATCTGTGTGAACAGCAAAGCAGCCACTTCGTTCACCCTTAGATGAGGACGCCTCTCATAGCCTCTGCGACGAAGGTAGGATACATAATCCCGCAGATTTTGTGCGGTGAGGGCGCGGCCTTCGGGGTGCATGTCGCATCACCGAGCATACATCCGCGCCATGTATCCTCTTCGCCCGGGCTCGCTGCTTTCATAACAGACCAGAAGATCGTCCCTTAGCTCATCGGTCCACTCAAAACTTCCATTTTCATGGCCTTGGTCGTCAACGGGCAATCCGTCCGGTTGGGCCCCACCACCTTGCCCATGACCCCCGTCCGAATGGGGTCGATTGTGGAGGCCCTCTCCTCAGCGTGTTGCGGACAATCCGCCGACTGTAGATGGGGTAGAAGCCTTCTGGAGAGATCTTTATGGCCGCAGGATTCCACTTGATAGAGACACTCCAGCCCTGGCACACTTCGAGGCCTTTTGTCAAAGGCTTCGAGAGCCACAAGAGGTGTGCCCACCGATAACCCCGGATGAAGTTCGGAGATCATTTATTAGATCGAAGAACTTCGCTGCTCCTGGTCCCGATGGGATCAGCAACTTCTGGTGGAAAAAATTCACCAGTGTCCACCGCCATTTGGCCAGAATATTCACGTTCTGGCTAAATGGAGAGCAGCAAATTCCGGCGTGGTTTGTCGAGGGGAGAACCGTGCTTATCCCTAAGAGCGGAGATTTGTCCCAGCCAAAGAACTACCGTCCAATAACCTGCCTGAATGCGTGTTACAAGGTGTTTACTCGCATCTTGTACGCGCGTGTGCTCCACGCAGTGAACCCGGTTTATCAACGGATGTACGAGCAGCGAGGGTCCAAGAGGGGTGTGGCTGGCTGTAAGGAGAACCTGCTCATCGACAGATGTATTACGCAGGACTCCGTGCAGTACAAGCGGAACCTCTCAATGGCCTGGATAGATTACCGCAAGGCATTTGATATGACATCACATGAGCTAATAATCCACTTGCTCCAATGCCTTGCGGTGGCCGACCCCATAGTGAGGTGTATTGAACAACTCATGCCGCTCTGGAGGACCCGCTTTACCATAACATCGGCTAATGCAAGGGTCCAGACAGAGCCGGTTTTGTTCAGGAGGCGAGTGTTCCAGGGAGATTCTCTGAGTCCCCTCTTGTTTTGCATCTCACTGCTGCCATTATCCGTTGCACTTCGTCGTACCCGGGGTTACAACTGCGGTACCCCAGGAGACCGGAGGCATAAGGTCACCCATTTGTTCTATATGGATGACCTTAAACTCTATGCCTCCGGAGAGAGGGATTTAAATCAGTCCCTCAGAGTGGTACAAATGGACAAATGTGCACTGGTTCATCTCAAGAGAGGACGATGCGGGGCATACGGAGAGGACGCCCAGCTCATAGACGGAAGCATCTTCCACCATCTAGATGCCGGAGAGTCGTACACCTATTTGGGTGTCCCACAGCGGGGCACTCATGAGGTGGCAACGGTGAAAAACGCTCTCCGCGGCAGGTATCGGCACCGCCTCCGACAAATCTGGTCTTCGGAGCTGTCGGGTAAAAACAAGGTGAGTGCCACAAATATGCTTGCCGTTCCGATCCTTCTCTACTCCTTTGGAGTAGTGAAATGGACACAAGAAGAGCTGAGGCAACTCGATGTAGGGACCCGCAAAATGATGCATCTCCATCAGAGTTTGCATCCAAGATCGTCCGTTTCGCGGTTATACTTCCCAAGAAATCGGGGAGGCCGTGGACTCTTGAGTTTGGAGTGTCTCCAGGGCAGAGTGGTTTTGGAGGAAGCCTGTAAAATCATCAGGAGCTTGGATCCCCTTCTCTGCATGGTCCAAGACCATGAAGCAGCAGGGATAGGAGCGTTTGTATATAAGGCAGCGAGAAGAGCAGCCAATGAACTTGGTCTCGTGTTCGATACTGAGCGGGAAAATCCAGACTCTGTCACCGAGTGGGACCCTGCTCAGTTAAAAGCCCAAATTAAAGCTGCAGAGACGCGTCACCTTCTGCAGCTACATAAGGATAAGCCAATGCATGGTCTCTTCTACCGTCATCTAGAGGGGCTTGGCTTATCTGAAAAGCTGACCTTCGCTTTTTTGAGGTCAGCGGGGCTGAACTCTGAGACCGAGGGGTTCATAATGGCTTGCCAAGATGGTGTAATTAATACTCTCGTCTATCGTAGTCGTGTCTTGGGTATCGAGGTTCCTGATACCAGATGCAGGGCCTGCCGCCAGGCGCCGAAGACGCTTATGCATCTCCTGTCGGCCTGTCCGGTATATGCGGCCACAGCGTATATCCAAAGACACGATTCAGCCTTACGGGTGTTGTATTATCATTTACGACACTCGTATGAGATAGACGAGACGCCAGTGCTGCCTTATGCTCCGGGGGATATAGAATCCGTTGTGGGGAATGAGAAGTGCCGAATTTATTGGAACTATTCATTCCCCACCCTCAGGCAAATTCAAGCCAATAAGCCTGATGTAGTCCTCCTCGACCACCAACTTAGGACGATGTTTGTGATTGAGTTCTCGGCTCCCGCACAGAACAACATCGTCCTAAAAGAGGAGGAGAAACGGAGGAAGTATCGAGATCTTCTCTCCGAGCTCCGCAGGCTGTATCCAGACCACTCTGTTAAGATTGTGGTGCTCATTATAGGCGTCCTGGGTGGAATGAGACATACGTTGCTTTCTGACTTAAAGATCATACCGGCTTGCCGAAATTCGGCAGAGATCTTAGCCGGCAGAATGCAGAAGGCAAGCGTCCTTGGTTCGCTACGTCTACTCAGAACGCATGATTTACGGGCGCAATGATTACTGACTCCACGGAGTGGAGAGTGGTCATTGCTTGACTCTTCAGAACATCTCCGAATGTGTCGGAGCTTCGGAAGGTGTTACTGGAAAAAAAAAAATAATAATAATAATAATAATAATAATAATAATAATAACAATAACAATAACAATAACAATACCAATAGCAATAACAATAACAATACCAATACCAATACCAATACCAATACCAATACCAATACCAATAACAATAACAATAACAATAACAATAACAATAACAATAACAATAACAATAACAATAACAATAACAATAACAATAACAATAACAATAACAATACCAATACCAATAGCAATAACAATACCAATACCAATACCAATACCAATACCAATACCAATACCAATACCAATACCAATACCAATACCAATAACAATAACAATAACAATAACAATAACAATAACAATAACAATAACAATAACAATAACAATAACAATAACAATAACAATAACAATAACAATAACAATAACAATAACAATAACAATAACAATAACAATAACAATAACAATAACAATAACAATAACAATAACAATAACAATAACAATAACAATAACAATAACAATAACAATAACAATAACAATAACAATAACAATAACAATAACAATAACAATAACAATAACAATAACAATAACAATAACAATAACAATAACAATAACAATAACAATAACAATAACAATAACAATAACAATAACAATAACAATAACAATAACAATAACAATAACAATAACAATAACAATAACAATAACAATAACAATAACAATAACAATAACAATAACAATAACAATAACAATAACAATAACAATAACAATAACAATAACAATAACAATAACAATAACAATAACAATAACAATAACAATAACAATAACAATAACAATAACAATAACAATAACAATAACAATAACAATAACAATAACAATAACAATAACAATAACAATAACAATAACAATAACAATAACAATAACAATAACAATAACAATAACAATAACAATAACAATAACAATAACAATAATAATAATATGCTTTATTTCCTGAGACATAATACAATGCATGGAAAACGTCAAGTAAATATAATAAAATTCACAAATATATAACACAATACAACACAACACAATAATTTACTTCAAATTCAATTTGTACAATACAAGATAACAAACAACAATCAAAGAAAACTACACTCAAAAAATTCACGCACCGTATAGAACGATTTTGTCAAAAGTAACTCTCTACATGACTTTTTGAAGGACGGGATGCTCTGAATATTTTTTATATTAACAGGAGGATGGTTTATATTTTAGGCGCCATAACAAATGGACCATTAGCTGACTTTGCCAATCGGTGTCTAGGTACCACGAGAGTATGTCTATCTCTGAGGTCAAACGTCAAATGTCTATCCCCGAACTGCGTAAATTCAGACTTGTGAACCCTGACATAAGTCGCGTACTCTAAAATATACATTGAGACTGCAGTCAAGATTCCCAAGTCTTTGAATAATTGGCGACAAGAATAACGCCTTGTTTTGAACAGCATAGATCGAATGATTCGTTTTTGCGCAATCATTAAATTGTCAACACCAGAACCATTACCCCAACAGAGGATACAATAACTTAGGATAGGGTACACCTGCCCGTAATAATATAATTTCAGAATGTCAAGACCCACAAACTCCCTTAGATTCCACATGACAAAGTTATGTTTGGATAGTCCCTTGCATAAGTTCGCTACGTGAGCCTGCTAGTTTAGACACCTATCAAATGTGACTCCCAGAGACTTGACACAATCATCATCCCTAAGAGATCTCCCATTTAAGACAACATATAAACTAAAATTAGGGTCATGCATTGAAAAAGAAATCATTTCAGTTTTCGCGCAGTTTAGAGACAGTCCATTTGCCACACAATATTTTTTCATTATATCAATACAATTCCCACCCGCACGAGCTAACTGATTAACGCAATTTGCTCGAAAAGCCACAGTGGAATCAGCTGCATAGAGAGAAGTCATATTTGGATAAAAAGAATTGCCTAGATCATTTATAAATACGATAAACAAAATAGGTCCCAAAATGCTACCCTGAGGAACACCCGATGGAACCACTCTGTTGCTCGATGTAGACTGATCATCAAGACCCTTGACGATAACTTTCTGATGTCGATTAGATAAATAGAATCTCAGCCACTCAAGAGAAGTACCCCTGACCCCATAATTTTCAAGCTTTATCAGAAGTAAGTCATGATTTACGGTATCAAAAGCCCGCGTTAAATCAAAATAAAAACAAGCCGATCTCTGTTTGGACTCAAAACTTTCCAAAATGTGTTTATAAATTGTCAATAAAGCATCCAACGTTGAATAACCAGCTCGGAAGCCAAACTGGAAATTACTAATTAACTTGTGCTCACTTAAGAAAAACTTTAGATTTTCTGCAAAAGCTTTCTCATATATCTTTGCAAACACCGACACCAAAGAAATACCTCTATAATTCGAAATCTTAGCACGTTCCCCCTTTTTATAAATAGAGACGATCAAACTTTTTCAAAATAGATGGAAATGAACCCTGTCCAAAAGAGCTATTTACAAGTTTAGTTAGAGGTTTCTTTATGTCGTGAACCACGTGCTTAAGGATAGAACAGGGAATACCGTCAAAACCCCCTGAATTCTTGAGAGAAACGCTATTTATCACCTCAACCATTTCCTCGTGAGAAAGTGGTAACAAAGTCAAAGAATCGGCCACTCTGTCTGTGGAAAATAGATAATTATGAGGATTTACATCCGACTTGTGGATTTCACTAACAGAGTCTAGAAAAAATGAATTAAAAGCTTCCGCAGATTGCGCAAAAGGCACAGAATTATTTATATCATCTACAAAATTGATAGGAACACTAGAGCGGTTATTTACATTTACATGATCTTTTATCACATTCCATTTATAGTACATAGAGGTAAAATTTGCAAACTAAGACTTTATGATCTACTGAAATATAATTTTATCAGTAAAACCAAGACATCAATTTCTGCTGGTAGGATAAACGCAGGTTTAGGTGACTTAGCGATTTCAAAAACATGTCCAAAGAATGCGATTGGGGGAGAGCCTGAAACTGCTTAGAATGCACTCCTAACCTCAAAGAAGATTGTGAAAAAAGTGGGAAAAAAGCCTACAGAGTCGCCTCCACATACAGACGTGGCAGACGATTGCTATCAATTAACTGTGGGGATAAACGAAGCAGCCAAATTCATGTGTGTAACCAGGAGCAAGGGTTGAAGAAACAGATAATTTAGCTACAATTATAAAGAATGATATTATGTAGCGATGAAGACCCCCTAGTTTGATTTGAAACCCTACTGGTCATGTGCCTTGAAGAACTGCAGAAATATGGAAACCCTGTTTTAATTTCAATGAATTTACAATGTTCTGTTTTATTACAATTTATGTGAAGTATTTTTCGTTGGAAGATACGCTGTTTTATATAACCCTCTGTATATCTAATAATTCTGTGGCTTGTTTGTTGTATAAGTTGGTTCCGGATTGATTAAACTGCTGAAGTCTTCTCTCAGGATCTTTAGTGTAGCCCACTTTATTATATGTATATTAAGTTACTGAATTATATTCCCATATTTTGTAATTTGGTAATAATATTCCTACATAGACGATGTTCTATGCTGAAACCACATTCCTCGATGTAATATCGTAGCTTGTTTACCAGTATATTAGAATCTTCACCATTTTCTTTATTCTGACAATGGGTACTATCTTCTATTCCTAACGGATAATCTGTGCTAATGGCTTCATCAGCACCTTGATCTTCATAGCTCTCACGACTCATGTCTGTTTCTTTATAGTCTATAGGTCTGTGTACATATTTTCTGTTTGGTTCTTTCATCTCGACGATTTACTATTATTTATCTGATGATGCTTGTTTTTCCTGTGAGTTAATAAGTTGTCCCGTCTCGTAAATTTCTTTCCCATCACTTTAAATAGATAGAGGGGAATTTTATTTTTTAGAAATGATATACTTATTACTAACATGGTATTATATCCTACCTTCAAAATTAAGAAAAGATAACGCTAGTTATGAAATAAAGTAGTAATTTTTGCTGACAGAACAAATGCAGGTGTTTAGAAATGATGCAATACCGGATGTATACATTCATTAACCTGTGACCTTCACATAAGTATCAATTTACATTGCAGTTTTAAAATCTGTTAGAACTCAAAAAGTTGTCCAAAACTAACTAAGCAGGTAAAAATAGTTATAAAAATAATATGAAACGGGGGTCTAAAACTAAACAAATGTCACTTTTATGTCACGTTTACGTTTATGTCACATTTATGTCACGATGTTACGTTTATGTCACGATGTCACGTTTATGTCACGATGTCACGTTTATGTCACATTTATGTCATGTTTATGTCACATTATTGTCACGTTTATGTAACGTTTATGTCACATTTATGTCACGTTTATGTCACGTTTATGTCACGTTTATGTTACATTTATGTCACGTTTATGTCACATTTATGTCACGTTAATGTCCCGATGTCACGTTTATGTCAAATTTATGTTACGTTTATGTCACGTTTATGTCACATTTATGTCGCGTTTATGTTACATTTATGTCACGATGGCACGTTTATGTCACATTTATGTCATGTCACGTTTGTCACATTGATGTCACGTTTATGTCACGTTTATGTAACATTTATGACACGTTTATGTCACGTTTATATCACATTTATGCCACGTTTATGTCACATTTATGTCATGTTTATGTCACATTTATGTCACGTTCATGTCACATTTATGTCACGATGTCACGTTTATGTCACATTTATGTAACGATGTAACGTTTATGTCACATTTATGTCACGTTTATGTCACATTTATGTCACGTTTATGTCGCATTTATGTCACGTTTATGTCACATTTATTTCACGATGTCATGTTTATGTCACATTTATGTCACGATGTCACGTTTATATCACATTTATGTCACTTTTATGTCACAGTTATGGCACGTTTATGTCACATTTATGTCACATTTATGTCACGTTTATGTCACATTTATGTCACGTTTATGTCGCGTTTATGTCACGTTTATGTCATAATTTTTAAATCTCACCAGTTTGAATTTACCGCCACTTCTACCAATTTCAATTTCCCGCCTAATTTTAAATCAGTTTGAATTTATCGCCACTTCTACCAATTTGAATTTCCCCTCCTAATTTTAAATCAGTTAGAATTTCCCGCTAACGATGGTCCAGCGCTAACGTACACGCTTTGCACTCTAGAGGTCCGTAGTCCGATTCCCAGCGCAACCAGTTCTTATTATTTCATACATATTTTTAAATATTTAATATCACCTGTAATTAACACCTGTAAAATCTTAAATATCATTAATACAGTTATTGTTATAGCTCAGACTGCTTGGTGTGCGACGCTTTCTAGCGCTCTCTGATTCATATATTACGCAGTTACTGTAAAGTTACTGTTGTTAATAGCCATAGCAGTCTCATGGTAACGCGTCTGCTTTGCATGCGAGAGGTCCCGGGTTCAAATCGCGCACAGAGTAAAGTTTTTTTCATTTAAATAACAACGTCACGTGATAGGTCTTGATGAGGAACCAATCAAATCAGTTTTCAAATTTTAGTTATTAGAAAAAAAACTGTATGTGTGTGACGTCACTGTAACGCTACCGCTACAGATCTTTAGTCTACTGTGCATGTTTTTTCTGTAACGTACTGCGCATGTTTTTTCTAATAGGTTAGGCCCCCTACTGCACATGTTTTTTCTGTTAATTTAGATCCTTTTTTCTTAGTTTGAATTTCCCGCCAGTTTGAATTTAGGTTAGGCGCATGTTTTTTCTGTTAGATTAGGTCCCTACTGCGCATGTTTTTTCTGTTAGATTAGGTCGTTACTGCGCATGTTTTTTCTAATAGGTTAGGTCCCTACTGCGCATGTTTTTTTCTGTTAGGTTAGATCCTTTTTTCTTGGTTTGAATATCCCGCCAGTCTGAACTTCGGTTAGGTCGCTACTGTCAAACTTCAATTTGAACGCATCCCTGATTGGTCGAGAGGAGCGAGGGGCGGGGCCTAAAAGGAAAGTGGAGGGGGGTCGCCAAACCGCATCCCTATCTACTCAAATCTAACGTTTCTCTAATCTGTAGGCCTTGAACCACTACATTTTTCCTTCCATATTCTCTACTCTCTGTTCTACCTCTCATCTTATCCCTTATTTTTATTTTCCTGTCTCATTTCTCCCATCACTCTTCTAAGTTGTTTTACCTCCTCTCTATAATCTTTCTCATCTCTTCTCACCTCTTACTTCCCGTATTAAAATTTTCAAAATTCCATTTTGGCATCTGTCTCACCTTTCTTTACTGACGATCGTGCTAGTTTTTTACTACAACTGAATACCTCAGCTACTTCTTCCATACTGCTCTTTTTCTTTGCCTCATCCATTCCACTGGCATCAGTTTCTGTTTCTATTTTAATCTCTTCCTTTCTTCGCTTGGGTGTCGTTACCCTTTTACGAACTACCGGTTTCTCAGTTTTCCTTAATCCGTTTAGTATATTTCTGAAGTTACTGGTTGCCTATCTAGCTTGACACCAGCTCGCTAACCCGCACCAATCCTTTTTCCTCTAGAATACGCTTCTGAATTACTGGTTGCCTACACCGCGTAACAGAGTCGCCCCTGTCGACCAATCAGAGGTTGTCTATCAATCTCTGTAAGCAACACTGAACCTTATTGATGACGTACTTTTACGTTTCTCCCAAAAGTTGTCTGCTTTCTTTTACTCTTACTCTGTTATTTTCAAATTTTCCTTTTCACCTGCTTGTCCCTTTTTCCATCACCAAAACTCACACAATTTGTATCCCAAAAATTACTCGGCACAGTTCAAATTGGCCTTTAATGCCGAAGCACTTTTGCTATACATACATTTAAAGCTATCGAGAATGTTATCTGCTCTTAAGTAATCTTAATTAAAAACTGATAAATATGGATAATATTCACGTGCAAAATGTTACAGGACAAGCTCCCGTTAATCACTGGACAACTCCAGAAAAAGAGATTCTCAAAGATATTTTTCATCCGTACATTCAACCCACCTCGACGAGGTATACATCAGCTGAGGAAATTCGAACTGCAATTTCTACTCATCGCGAAATTGGACATCGAACGCCAAAGAAAGTGAAAAGTCAACTCCAACATTTAAGGAAACTTCAGTCCAAACTACAATTTTATTTTTTTTTTGTTTCAAAATATTCGGTGTATTTAGGAAGGTACACCGACACAAAAAAGAGGCTATTTTGATTAAAAAAGAAACTTGTCAATTTCCTTTGGACATTTCAAAAATAGCCTCTGTTTTGTTTTTGGTGTGCCACTCTATATATCTCGGTGTTTTATGAAATTAATTCGGTGTATTAAATATTTCAAAGCAGGGCCTCTAAGGCCGGTTACCAGCCCCTTTTGTTTTTTTTTAAGAATTTTTTTTCGCCAGTAAGTATGTCATAAACAGTCGATTTGACCCTAAACGGAACCTCAAAGAAAAGGGACCGTAAACCGGCCTTGGAGGCCCTCCTCCTTTCAACACTTTAATATTTTCTGAATATCTCGGCGTTTTATGAAATTAATTCGGCGTATTAAGTATTTAAAATTGGAATACATTAATATTTTCTAAGTACAATTACTTTGTTGTTTTCTTTTTTCATTTTGTTTCTCATTTTATGTTGTTCATTTGTAGACAACTTTAATAGACTTATACTTACAGTGTGTGAGTATAAGTCTATGTTTGAGCTAATAAAATGTGTTGCATATATAAATAAAATGTTTAATTAATTTTCGGTTTTCTTTTCGTTAAAATGATCAGTTTACTCATATTTTTGTGTTATGAAATATATGAAGGGTGGTCCGCGATGAATGTGCCATAGAGTCACTGAAATCTATATATTAAAGTATACCGTGTGAGCCATATTGCCTTTAGTCTGAACGTCAATATTAAAAAAGAAGTGTGAATTTATGATTCTTGTAGCAGTTTAATGGTAATTAATACCATTATTTTGTTGTATATCTGTTCAATTAATCTTTGTATTAATAAAAAATATTGAGTTTATAGTGAGAGAAAGTTAACAAAATAAAGCTATTAATAGAGGGAAAGCTGGTTTAATCATTTTATAAATGAATAGCAATTAAACAAAATAGGTAAATAAAAAAAGAGTTTTATTAGAAGAAAAGATTGTTTATCTACCGTCATACTTGGGCAATATTACATACCCATAAAATGTATTTTGTTAACTAATTATTTTGAATATAGGTTTGATAAAATTAGCCATACTTTCTTAAGTAATGCAATTTGGAAGATGCCATGGTATTCAGTCCAATAGTACCTGATATCTGTATAATGATTACTTAATATTTTTTGTATTTTTAATGATAATTAACACTATTGACTTGTATACAGTATGCGCCAAAAGTATGGAATAAATTCAATAAAAACGAAACAATTATTTTTTGGGAAAAATCCTCGAACAGGGCGATTTTTAATCTAAAAAATACATATTTTAGCATAAAATGCGATTTCCAAATGTCATATGTTTTCGAGTAATGACGTCATCGATTTTTTTAACCTGTCTCTATCAGACAGTACTAAAATTTTGCCCTCTTACATAGGAAAGTTTTCGAGTAAATGACGATTGAATGTTAGGAAACGTAAATCAATTAAAATAAAGCAAAAACGTTAACAAGTTTAGTTTTTCGAATTCCATAGTTCTTTTATGGATCACGTAGGTGAAAATCTTTGCAAAGTGTCATTGTCACACCGACTTTCTAATAAGTATTGTAAGCGACATAGAAATTATTATTCAATTTAAAGTATTATGGCACATTTAACTGTTACTCAAAGAATTGAAATTTTAATTCTTATCGGATGCGGGAATATGACTAGAACTCAGCAGGAAGTTTGCGATTTATTTAATGAAAAATATCCAGATTAAAATTCGACTTGCTAGAGGATTTTTCCCAAAAAATAATTGTTTTGTTTTTATTGAACTTGACTAGTGGAAGTCCTCGGGGTGGCTGCTACATTGGTTCCTCCAAAGTCGCCTGGTTTAAGTGCAAACACCTCTTCATCTTGACTTAGCAACTCTTCCAGTTGTTCCACTTCCACCTCTGTTAATCTTTCCTTGGTCCTATCCACGATGTCCCTGAGACATTCTGGTAGAATGGTCTTATTTGGTTTTTTCTCCGTTTCGTTGATTTCTTTGAGTGCTCTGACACAACAGGTTCACATACTCCTACTTCAGTTTCCTTTGTAATTTTCTGTGGAAAGGTTTTCAGGTTAACTACCCGTACTATTGTCGTTTTCTCAGATCTAATCAGGGTACGTCCGGTGACTACAGATTTATTGAACAAATCCGGATTACTGGGTTCCAGCAATCCTACACTGCAAGACCCTATCCATAACTGTGGCAACCAAGGTTTTGGTCTGAGCAGATAGTACCACATCTTTAACAATTAGTTTCCGTACAGCGTTATTCTCAGTGGTGTTCGTTAGCAATACTTCCTCACCCATTATCCGTAGCGTACCAGAATTCAAATCTAAGTTCAACCCCTTTGCCCGTAGTAAGTCTAGTAGAGTATGACATTGTCCGATATATCTGCTACCAGGGTTCTGTGTTTGAACTTGACGTCTCTTAATTCTACTTCAAGCTCGCATTCCCTCTTGACTGGCAGTTGTTGTCCATCGGCTGTTGCAAGGACATAACGTTTGGCAAGGTTCTTAATTCGCCAATCACCTATAATATCTGGCCGTACAATAGTTCTTGTCGCTCCAATGTCGATTACCATAGGGAAAATACGACCAAAAATAATGCCTTCTACTAGCAAGGAGTCAGAGTCCTGGAGACGTGACAACGTAATTTCTTCTCGTGGGGCATGGTAGGAGGACGCAGTCGGATTTTGCCCCGTCAATCCGGCTGACCCTAGTTTTCATGTGTGGTTGCCACCTGGGAGTCACGCTGTCTCTTCAGATGTCCCGTCTGCCCGCAATTCCAACATTAAAGAGGGCGATATCTTCAGCTTTCAGGTTGTTCTCTCTTCCGCATGGTAGTTAGGCTGAGTTTATAAAAAAGTTCTCCTTCAATGTTTTGATTGTCTCATTTCCCATATTATCGCTGTTATCACTGATGGTCTGAACATTAACATGCCTACCGGATGCCATCTTTGCTGCCTCGAATTTAAGTGCATGCAAAAGAACGTCGTTCAACGTTTTAGGTCTAGCGAGTCGTAGTGCCTGCTGGGTTTCGCAGTCTCTTAGGCCGTCGGTAAAAACTTGGATGAAGAGTTGGTGTAAGAATTCGGATATGCCAATCGAACCAGTCGAGCAACGTCTCAAAATGTTGTAAATTCTCTCCACTCTGTTGGTGACGATTTTTCAATTGTGCCTGGTACACTTGTTGCAGGTGCTTATCCCCATATCTCATTTCCATATGCTGTTTCAAAATGTCATAGTTACTCTGCTGCCCAACAGGAACTCCTTGTAAGACGTCAAGAGCTTCCCCTCGTAAAGCAACTATCAGAGCAGTAGTTTTTTCACAATCAGACCATTCGTTTGCTGCAGCTGCTCCTTCAAACTGACGCAGATATGGTGTTTCTAAACTATGGTGCCAAATGAATATGACAGATAGAAAATGTCATTTTGAGCAAAAAGTTTCATGTAAACATAGACCCGAAAGTGCATAATAAAAAAGTTACAGGGTGATAAAGGTACAGTTTGAGAAACAATTTTTCGCAATAACTTCTATAAAAGTTAGGCAATTTAAATGAATCTTGGTGCAGTTTCTTAGACACTAAAATAAAACAATTTCGTGCGAAAACAATTTATTCCCATCGCCCAGGAGCGGGGTAGCACATAAGATTTTATTATGAAAAAAAATTGTCCTTTGCATTTTCGGAAAACTGATCAAATTTTCTGAATTATTCCCGCCCATAAATTGATTTTAAATTTTGTATTGTGAATGTCGCACAACTGTTGCATTTGGATTCTCATCATTCCAGTGATAACTATTTCTTAAATTGAAAATGCCATTTTTCGTGAAACAACACTCATCAGTAAACAAAATACGTTTGGCGAACATCGCATCAACACGAACCTTTTCTGACATCCAGTTGCCAAATTGTAGTCGTTTTGGCAAATCTTCAGCAAGCAATTCTTGTACTTTAGTCATATGATATGGATGCAGTTGTTGTTCCCTAGCAATCAGCCATACCAAGGAATGTGGCATATTTTCGGCGAAAGCAATTCTACTGGTGCTTAAAGTATCATCTTCTTCAAAACGTTGGAGAACACGCTCTTCAGTCCCTGGAGTTCGGATCGTTCTGGGACGGCCAGTGTCATAATGACTTTTTTTAAAAGTACCTGTGCCGGTCGATGGACATAAACAATTTTCGAGAAGGTATTCTCCTATTTGGATAGGTTTGTTCATATAATCTACTTGCCATTCTTGCATTACAGCCACATTTTCCGTAAATTAAATGCATATCTGCAAGTTCTCCAAAGGAGTATTGTTCTGCCATAACAACTTTTAATGAGTAACGCCAGCTAAATTTTATGCTATCAAAACTTACAATTAACTTTTGACAAGAAAACTGAAAGGTTATTTTAAATTTCATGGCTACTATGATGACGAACTTCCATTGCTACCTCTATCTTGTCGGGTGCATGACAATAAATTTTGCAAATTTAGAAAACGGTTCATGTTGGCGACATTGAACAAGAGTACCAAAGACAATTTTTTTGTGCTACCCCGGCCTAACTTTTGTAGAAGTTATTGCGAAAAGTTGTTACTCAAACTGTACCTTTATCACCCTGTAACTTTTTTATTATGCATTTTCGGACCTATGTTTACATGAAACTTTTTGCTCAAAATGACACTTTCTATCTGTCATATTCATTTGGCACCATAGTTTAGAAACACCCTGTCATATATTCCAGGAGACCTTGCCGTCGAATTCAGGAGGCTTCGTTTTCTGAGTTCGGATAACAGACTCTTCTGATTTGATTACGCCTTCCTTTGTTATCTTGTCTAATTTTTGTCGAAGCTCTTCTCTAACCTGGTTTATTTCTTTGTCCATTTCCTTTCTTTGTGCTAACAGTTCTTCGTCAATTTATTTTCTTTGTTCTAACAGTTTCTCCTCTACTGTATTTTCTAATTTTTCTAACTTCGTCTGCATTTCGTTCGTCTGAGCTCTCATTTTCTGTTGTAGTATCTGCATCTGATCTTCTAATTTCTTTTCTAATTTCTCTTGCATCATTTGGGTCTGATCTTCAATTTTATGCTCTTGTTCTTCAAATTTTTCTTGCATTGTCTTCGTCTGGTCTTCTATTTTATGCCCTTGTTCATCTAGTTTCTTTTGCATTGTCTGTCCCTGTTCTTCTAATTTCTCCTGCATTGTTTTCGCTTGGTCATCCATTTTATGCCATTTTTCTTCTAATTTCTCTTGCATCGTCTTCGCCTACGCACAGAGTTCCAGAAAGTTCTTCAAACTTCCACTTAAATCCACTTTCGACACCAAATTGTCACGGATTTCTCAATCCGACTTTTTCTATTACCATAAAAACAATCCATTAATTAATCACTTATCTTTATTAACTACTCTGTACACTACTGAATACTAATTACAACTCAACTAAACACTATTTCACTTTGAAACTTCAGCAATTTTCCAACTAAACACTCCAATTCAAGATTGTAATTCAAAACTGACTGGCACGGCCGTTTATTCTTCTTTTATAGACCAGACGAATATTCCAGGTATTTTCTAGCATCTCTAGATCCATTTTTCAAACGACTCTCAAACGCTTCTCGATTCCCAATATTCCAGTCGCGCCTCGATACACGGCATTATTTTGTTTGCCTACCAGTATCGCGTAGGGGCGGTCGGGGCAGTTTAGCTTTTTGCGCTACCACAGTCGTCGAATTGGGTGCGAGCGGGGCAAATTCTGTGACATTATCTAATTCCAAAGATACATAAAATTTTATTAGTTTATTAATTATAAGAGTTCGGATGTAAATGATACCAGTTCTGCATAATGCTTGAATAGTTCTACTATCCCATGTAATACACAGTTTGTTCTACTTCCACCAGAAATTTCGAATTTATTGAATTTAAAGAACTTTCTTTGAAAAAGGAAGTTTTAGTGAAAATAGCTATAGATTTTACAATGTGCTCGAGTTGCTGATCATGAACTGTGGTTGAAACCGTACATTATTACTGTAAATAAAGGAATGATCAACTTCTAATAGTTGGAGTGTTATGAGATCAAGTACTGCACCTTTTGTGTTTATTAGAACTTCTAAAATACTACACCAAGGGTTCTATTTTTCCAGTTATATTTTATTAATTTAGGTAAAAATTTTCTTGTTTCAAATGGATCACCCGGATATTTTTATCCAAGTTATCCAAAATAAATTTGTTTAAAGAAACAAACACAAAATTATAAATATAAACCCGTACAAAGTCTATATCAGGGAAAAAATAATTTAATTTTGCATAACTTAAAACTTATATTAATTATATTCGATATATCTGGAATTAGAGCATCTAGATCAATGCGATTTGCATGGAATAGTAGAACTATTGATGCACAATGCAGAACTATTCTTACTTTCGCCAGAACTCCCGTTTTCAAAAATGCTCTTATTAATTAAATTCGATATCTCCGGAACTAGAGCATATAGGTTTGTATCGAATAGTAGAATTATTGACGCACAATGCTGTGCTTACTTTCGCCAGAATTCGTTTAAAAAATTTTGAAAAATGCATTTATTAATTAAATTCCATATCTCCGGAATTAGAGCACCTAGATCGATGCGATTTGCATGAAATAGTAGAATTATTCGAATACGCTAATTTTTGATAAAAAAAACACTTTCTAAAATTGTTGCATTATTGCAACATTAATAGTTAAATCTCAGTGCCCATAGAAGAGTATATCAAATATCTTACATTTTAAAGTTTATCCATAACAAAGGTATGTACTTTAGGTTAGGAAAAACATGTATTTGTTCACTTTATTACTTTTAGAACAAATTAGTTGTTTAGCATTTATTTTAGACTTTTTTTATTTCCTGCTTACTTTTCTCCTTGACACATCAACTTCAAAGCGATCATAGTATTCTTACTACGCTAGCAACTGCTAGCTATTGTATGCTGCTGCTGGTTATTGTATGATATGCATGACAGAAGTATTATAATATTTTATGCTTTGCTACATTTTGCTTTGCACCCTCTCATATCTAGTAATTGGTGCATGTATCGCTTCACTTTCCGTTGCACTTAAGCAGAACTTTGCCAACCCAGAGGAATTTTATCTGAACTTGTGCAACTTTAATACACACCACTTTCAGATAAGAATAGCTATACGATTTAGTATAAGATAGGTTATAGTTTAAAAATTTGCTTATAGCAACAAGAGGAGGCCCGAGCAGCGACTGCAGCTCCCTCGTCCAAACGCGTACCTACTCCTCTGGCGCAACCCATAATGTCTGGTGGGCGTAACGCCACCCAAGAAATAGTGGGCCGTCAACAAAGAAGACTGAACACCCGCAAGGTGTGCCACCTTCCAGGCAAAATAATTTTCTAAGAAGGGAGGGCACCCACATGGAGCGTCACCTTCTAAAAAGAGGATAAGGTAGGAGACTTCATTGGATACTACCCCGATGAAATATAAAAGGGCTAAACAGGCCCCCTCCGCCACTACCTATAGTGAGGCGGTCCTAGGGCATCTTAGGGTTACCATTATTGACAGGGACAACACCTTTCAACATTTGATCTAACTGCCGTAAAAGTGGACTGTGTAGTCAAGGGTAAACAGACTGTGGTTGTCATAGCATCGTCTACCTCCCAGAGGATTCGACCACCCCACCTCCAACAAGGGAGATGGAGGAACTGGTAGCACAGTGCCGCGCCGAGAAATGGGAACTTATCATGTGACACTAATTCACACCATGTAGCCTGGGGCAGTGAAGACAACAACACAAGAAGTCTTTATATGGCTATATTAACGCTAGCAACACTTATATAAGCAATAAAGGTACCGACATTTGTTAACTCTAGAAGTCAGACATTAATAGACGTCACTTTAACTACGGCGTGTATATCTAAGGTAATCCAGAACTGGCATGTGGCAGATACTGCCTTTATGTCAAATCATCGCTGGATAATTTTTGAGATTAATCTCACTAAGCCTCCTCTTAAACTGTTCCGGACCCCTCGAGGAACTGATAAGGATAGATATCTATGTCACCTCCGGGAGAACCTGATAGCGGTACAAGATCAAGAGCCCAAAAATAATGGCGAGATTGAGGTATTGGTGGATACTATACAATCTGCCATAAAGAGATCCTTTATAACACTCTGCCCCCTCAGATCAGCCCAGCAGTCTGGTGCAAAAACTAGTTAGTGGAACCGAGGGCTAAGCGAACTGAGGAAGATCCCAAAAATAATGAAGAGATTGAGGTATTGGTGGATACTGTAAAATCTGCTATAAAGAGAGCTTTTATAACACCCTGCCCCCTCAGATCAGCCCAGCAGTCTGGTGCAACCACTAGTTAGTGGAACCGGGGGCTAAGCGAACTGAGGAAGAAGACCAGGATATCATTCAATAAGGCAAAAATGACTAGACAAGAGTCACACTGGGAATTGTGCAAAAATCTACTTGAGACTTTTCAAAAAACTGGTCATGAAAAGACAAAGGGATGCATGGACAGCCTACTGCGAGGAGATTGACTACTCGCAGGCTGCTAGGTTATGTAAAGTCCTTGCAAAAGAGAAATACTATGATTTGGGCTTATTAACTAAAGAAGATGGTGAAAAAAACATCAATCTAAATGAAAGTCTGGAGCTGCTGATGCAGACCCACTTCCCAGGATCCAAATCGATAGAACGGAAAGAATGGCTAGACGAAATTGAGAATCAACCTTCGGTCATGGAATGGCAGATTGCCAACCAGACTGTTACCAAAGATTACCAAAGAAATTAAGATGGGCAGTGCAAACCTTTTCACCCTTCAAATCGCCAGGCATTGACGGCATTTATCCAACCCTTTTACAATGGGGCTTGGATGCTTTACTGCCGCACCTGGAACGGATGTTTAGGCTATGCTTTGCACACCTCTACATTCCGAAGATTTAGAGGAAAGTAAAGTTTGTGTTTATTCCCAAAACATGCAGGTTGAACTACTATCGACCCATCAGCCTGATCTCATTTTTGTTGAAAACGATGGAGAAGCTGTGGGAACGATATATAAGGAACAGTGTACTAACGGGTAGACAGACACACCCTAATCAACATGTATACTCCAGGGCGATCCACCGACACTGACCTTCATCAAGTGGTGGGCAGGATCGAAAAATCATTCATTGGACCACTCTCGAGGTATTCATAGATATAGAGGGAGTATTTGATAAAACAGCCTTCTCCAAAATCAATTCAGCTTTTATGAAAAGGGGAGTTTCTCCTACCATCTGTGGTTGGATATGAAATATGCTCACTAAAAGAGCCATACAAATCAACGTGGCGGATGCCTCTGTAAGAGGCATTGTTGCAAGGGGCTGCCCGCAGGGAGGTGTTCTATCACCACTGCTATGGAAGTTGGTCCTGGACACCCGACCACACCTTAACTCGGAAATTGGCATCTATACCATCGCTTATGCCGATGATCTTACCATGCTGATAAGTGTAAGGTTTGAAGAGATTATTTGCCAAAGAATGCAAACAGCTCTAAGAGCTATTGAAAAGTGGTGTGAGGACTATGCTCTGTCCGTCAATCTCAGGAAGACAGAAATAGTTCTCTTCACAAGGAAGAGGGAAATGTGACCCATGAAAGCACCAACTTTCCTAAACCCTACGACTCATTTGGAGAGAAGACTAAAAAAGGCGTACATATCCTATGAGCAGTGCTGCAGGAATATTGGTAAAACTTAGGGAAAGAAACCAAAGGTGGTCATGCGGATATACACTGTCATTGTGAGACCAATGTTTGCCTATGGAGATATTGTCTGGTGGCCAATAGACGTCAGCTAAACAAACGTTCAGCCAGGTACAAGGGATTGCCTGCGTAAGCATAACTGGAAGATGATGCTATGTCTGCCACCTTTATCTGAAAGAAGTGGCTGTGTCAACTATGCTTCGCCTCAAAAATACTGGTATTATACCTGATGTAGGATGTGGAGAAGTTAGGAGTCGCCTATAGAATGGGGTCTTCAGAAAGATGCCCCTTTTGCAGGCAGACACTGACAGTAGTATTTCTCCCAATTTTGTGTTTGACAGACCCTACACGGTACTTATCAGCAATGAAGAGACCACCAGGGAATATGTAATTAACATCTTCACAGACGAATAAAAAAAAGAAGGAAGGTGCAGGAGTGGGATTTATTCCAGATCCTTGCATATTCGATACCAGTGGGCAATGGATAGGCATACTACCGTGGTACAAACGGAATTAGCAGGTATAACCATAGCCGCCAAAGAAATTGCCCGTAGACATACAACGGGTAAAACCTTTAGAATCTATACAGATAGTAGACAATCACTACTGATCTACGTAATCATAAGATAACAACTAGATCAGCATGGGAATGCCATCAGGCACTGGTAGTGGTCTCAACTAACAACAGCGTATATGTATGCTGGGTAAAGGGACACTACCGGTGCAATGGCAATAAAGTAGCTGACAAGCTGGCTAGGAGTGCATCGGGTCCCTCCAGTATGCTTCCGTTGTCAGTGAGTGCACTGCTATCTTGTCAATAAGAGGATCCGCGTTGGGAGAACGATCGCCTTCTATGGTCTACATTAGAGAGATCCCTCTGAGTAACGTCACTACCTTTTACTTCTTATTAGGTTGGTTGGCGGCTCAGGTGGATTGATCTCCTAATGGGAAGAGGTACAAGGGGCCCAATGGGGCCTAAGTGCTTTAGCCTCTTTGCTACCCTCCCCTAAATTATAGAATTTCAGAATTACCCATCTCCTTTGTTCATTAGCCACATATAATTTTGAAACTACCTCCAGCTTCGTAGCAGTTTTCCCCAAACACCGTAACAGATTATTTATGTCTTTAGGAAATTTAAAGAATCTTAAACGAATATTGTAAGATGTGTTTAAATATTTAAATGTAACAGCTGCAGCGATATCGACTCATAATTTTACTTTAATCCACCTCTGTACAAACGATGTTTGCAAATAAAAGCATTCGTTTTAAGCCTGCAGTAATAGATTTTTTATGTAAACTTACTGTTACATATAAACAATGATAGAAAATTAAAAAATAGTCTACTTTACATAGTGTATATGTCATAAATATAAAACATGTATATTTACCCAATTCCTTAGCTTCCTATAGATTTTGCATAATTCAGTTCCAATTTCTGCAGATTTTGAATTAATTTTTAATGCTTTTTCGAAACATCTTTTTGCTTTATCTAAGTACTCAAATTTTTTATAATAGTTTCCTAAGTGTATGAACGATAAGAAGTTGTTAGGGTTACATCTGGCAGCCTAAAATATATCAGAACAACATAAATTGTTATATACAGGATATTTACATTTTATTTAAAAATTGGAGTGCAATAATTTAGCAGTAGATACGGTATTATAATATGCAGAACACTCATTAAATGCTTCAACTACAGAAAAACTATTTAAACATTTTAATTAGGTGTCCCAGGAAAACTCCTGGGTAAAATCCGCCTCCACTATTTTATATATCAAAATTGTCAAATATCGATTTAAATTAAGTATGAGCTTTATAAAAACGCCGAAGTAAATTTTAGAGAAAAATAAATTTAAGGTCTCCGTAGGTACGTCTCCCGCGAAATGATTCAAGTTCTGGTGTCTTTAGGTAGGTACCGAAATCTGGAAAAATAACAGATGTAGAAAAACTAAACAGAAAAATAAAATTCTTGATGTTCTGTACATTCATTGTCACTATTTAAATTTTGCTCAAATTATATACAGTGTGACCTACTTAAGATGGAAACACCTCTGTAAAAATTACATTTGTTATTCTATTTGGTTCGGATGTTTTTTTAAAGATGGAAAATTTAAAACTCTATTTTGACTTACCTACAATATGAAATTCTGTTGCCTATATCCAAGACCTATTTAGGTTTTTTTCAATGTCAAAATTGGCAAATAATGTTTAGCGATACTTTTTTTGTAAAATTTAACCACACCGCTGGATTCAGCAGCCCCTAAAAATGGGTATGTACCAAATTTCACAAGAGAATATTGATTATTAACGGTAAAATTGATATTCATGGTTTTCATTATTTACCTTGAAACAGTCCTGTAAAAATTGCATTTATCATCCAGTTTGTTTAATTTTTTTTAAGGGATAAAGAATTTAAATATTTTGGCTCAGAATATGAAATTCTATATATATGGTTGTAAAATTTCTCCGGGTTCCTTTCCGCGATGAATCTGCATGGTTTTCAAAAGAACCATTTGTTTGACAACGTTTCGGTAAAATCTCATTTACCATCTTCAGGTCTTCTTACTTCTGCTTCGCGTTACTACGTTCGGCTTACTGGAAGATGTTTGTCCACTTGGTGAGTTATATACTGTGCTTTCGTTCCGGTATGTGGTTTTCTTCGCATGGCTGCGCGTCACGGGTCTTGCGTTTAATGGTGCTGTGGGTTCTTGTGTTCTGCTTGGCCTACTCTCAGCATTGCGTATCACTGGTTTATTGATTTTCTTGGTTTCCAGGACAGGTTTCCAAGCTGTTGGTAATCTTTGGGTATCATCATGTGTATTGAGATTTTGAGGATGTTTTTCAATTTCGATGCCTTATCTAATTATTCTTTTTGCCTTATGCTCCATTCTTGCTAGTACTTTGGTATTATCGAAATCAATCTCGTGACCGGTGTTTTTTACATGTTGAGCTAATGTCGAAGTTTTTTCATTTTTCTGGACAGCAGTCCGATGTTTTTCTTTCCCGGTTTGAATTCTTCTGTTAGTTTGTAACTTCATATACTCCTTGGTCTTCTAGAGGAATGTTTGTTTTGGCTGATGGTAGCATATTACCAATCTTCCTGCCCGTGTTGAAGATGGTTTCTATTTTATATTTCTTTAAAACACTGCTTACTTTGTCGGTAGTTCCCTTGACATATGGCAGGAGAGCTTTGCCTATTGGGTTATCTTCTTCCTTCTGTTCTTTGTTTCTCCTAGGTCTTAAAGCCCTCTTGATGTTGTTACCGGAGAAACCATTTTGTTGTAAGGCTAATTTAACGTTTTTAATTTCCTCTTCTTTGTGGTCGTCGTCAGAGAGTCGCTCTGACCTTGTCATTAGTGTTTTTATCACTGATTGTAGCTGCGATGGGTGGTGGTGAGATTCTGCATGTAGGTACCTATTCGTGTGTGTTGGTTTCCGATATACCGTATAGCTTAGACCTCCATCTTCTTTTTTCTGTATACATACATCGAGGAAAGGTAGCTGTTGGTCCTTTTCCAGTTCCATAGTGAACTTGATTTTTGGATGTCTGCTGTTCAGATGAATTAAGAATTCTCGTAATTTCTCCTCGCCATGGATCTCAAATTTGTTTTTACGAACATAAAAGCCTCCAAAAATGCAACAAAAAACAATTAAAGATTTTTGACGTATCTCGCATAGTAAGCGAGATACATGAGAGTGGCCCTCTCATGTACATATATTCATGTGTGAGTAGTGTTGCTTTGCCGAGCTCAGTATAGATTTGTGAATTTATGTGGTAACTAGTTGCATTTAATTTTGTTGCACTGGATCAGTAGTTTATTGGCAGGGTTATCTATCCTAGTTCATAGTTTCAAATCTCAAATTGCTTTTTTCTTTGTGAAAATTGCATTATTTGATATTATTCCTGAAGTTAAAATTGTGTGTTCTACCACCTTGTTAAAGTTGTCATCATGGTCGGTGGTAAGAATACTAGAAGTGCTAATACTGAGGAAAACAGTAACAGTATTTCTGATGCTGCTATGGAGAAGTTGATCTCTAAGGTCTGTTGTAATTTTGTCACACAACTAGAAGCTAAGATTGACAGTAAATTTGATAAATTAGTGGACAAATTATCTGAAGTTACAAACTCCATCAAGGTTTTAGATGAGAGAGTTACCTCACACTCGCTTCAGGCTGTGAAACTTAATGAGCGTAATGATTACATTGAGCAACTTCTCAAGAAAAATTCACTACGTTTTCTGGGGATTGCTGAATTGGACAATGAGGATGTCGTTGATACAGTTATATCATTTATTATCAATATTCTCAAGGTTAACTGTAACATTAGTGATATTGATAGTGCCTTTCGTTTGCCGAAACCTCATGGCAGCAGTAATAATCCGAGGAGTATTATGGTGACTTTCGTTCAAAATATTAAGAGAAATGAAGTCTTTAGTGCCAAGAAGGTTTTGAAAAATACTCCATACTCGATCTACGAGGATTTAACTGCTAGTCGCTATGAAATTCTTGTTGCTGCGAAGGCCAAATTTGGAAAGAATAAGGCATGGTCCGCCGGTGGTAATGTGTTTGTTTGGTGTGATAAAGACCGTAAGAAAATATTGATTAAGTCAAAAAATGATTTATTATAGAATTGTTTGTAATATTTTATTAGCATGGTAGGAATATACGTATAAATACTTGCTCTGCCTTAATATTCACTTTTTTATTCTATATCCTTTTATTCTATATCTTATATTTAGTTTTTTTGTGAATTTACTTTTTTATATTTGTTTTTCTTCAAATTATTTATATATTGGTAATGGTAATTAGATATATTATATTACTTAGATTATTAAATTTAAATGTTATTATTACTAGTTAAATGCAACTGCAATTTCCTCTATTATGTTTTAAAATTGTTTTGGTTTGCTTTTGCCCTCTGTGTATCTAGTAAGAATTTATACTGAGCTTGATAAACTACTATGCAAAACACATGGCTTAGTTTCTCACATATCAATGTTCAATCTCTATGTTCACGTTTTGATATTTTCTCCGAGGTGATTTTGGATGGTTCTCATGATGTTGTAGGTCTTTCTGAAACTTGGATAAAAAGCACTCTGCCTGATTATAGTATATCTATACCAGGTTACAATATTGTTCGTAATGATCGCGAGAATCAAAGGGGTGGAGGCGTTTGTTTTTATATAAATAAATCTTTAAAATATTCTGTAGTTGAAGTTAGCCATACCAGCCAGTTAGAACAATTATGGATCAGTATCAGTATCGCAGGTAAGAAAATTTGCTTGGGTACATTATATAGACCGCCTAAAGTTAATTTTAACTCTTGTTTGGATAATTTGGAAAATGTTATAATTAGTTTGTTACCTGAATTTGATTATGTTGTTTTCGGCGGAGATTTTAATGTTGACTTTTTAAAAACCGATAGCTATAATTATACTATATTCCATAATTTTTTAAATAGGTATAGTATGAAACAGGTTATTGCTGAACCTACGCGTATTACAACATCTTCTCAAACTCTTTTAGATTTACTTGTGTTTTCTTGAGCTGATATTTCTGATTCTGTTGAAGTTCTTAAGGTAGAAAATATATCTGATCATTCTTGGGTTAAATGCAACATTAAATTAAATAAATCTAAACCCCATACTATATATAAAACATATAGAGACTTTCGTAATTTTGATTATAATTTATTTTTGCTTGATTTGCATAATATTAATTGGGATTTCATATACGAAGTCGAGGAAATTGATGATACGGTGAAGTATTTTAATGACAATGTTTTAAAATTATTTAATGTGCATGCCCCATTTAAGACTTCTAAGATAACTAAGCCTCCAGCCCCTTGGCTTACAGATAATCTGAAGCTTATGATGAATATGAGAGATAAGGCTTTGGCAAAGTATAAAAGGTTGAAAACTGAAGTAGCGCATAGGGAGTACAAGACGTTAAGAAATCTGGTCAATACGAGTGTTAAATCTGAGAAAAAAGCATATCTGCAACAAACATTTAAATCTAATCCTAAACATTTTTGGCGCGCCTTAAAATACTTAAATATTTGTTCTGAAAATCAATTTGATTATGCAACGGTTGCCGATATTGTTGATGCCAATAAATTTAGTAATCATTTTGTAAATAATTTACCCACTGCTAATGTTGTTGATCAGGAATTTATTGAGTCAGCTTATGTTAACACGTTATTCCCTAATATTTCTAATAAATTTAATTTTAACTCGGTAGAAGTGAAGGATGTTGAAAAATATTTACTTGCAGTTAAATCGCATGCTGTTGGATCTGATGGATTGTCTATTAAGATGTTATTATATTTAACACCTTATTTAAGTAACCACATTACTTTTATCATCAATAAATGTCTATTGACAGGAGTATTTCCCAACGCGTGGAAACTTGCGCATGTTGTCCCTGTACCAAAAATTGGTAGTCCCTCGGATGTATCTCAGTTTAGACCTATTAGTATACTTCCTGTATTGTCTTAAGTGTTGGAGAGAATTGCACAGGATCAAATAAATAGGTTTATACATAAAAATAATATTTTATCTGCTAGTCAATCTGGCTTTCGTTCTCATCATGGTACTGCTACTGCTTTGCTTAATGTAACTGATGATTTATTCCGCGCATATGATAGTGGCCTTAATACATGCTTAATCTTACTGGACTATAGCAAGGCGTTTGATACTTTAAATCATGCTACGTTAGTTACGAAACTGAAATATTTTGGATTCAATGATAATGCTCTTAATTTTTTTAATAATTATTTAAACATGAGGCAACAGCAAGTTACATTTAATAATACTTTTTCCGACCCCACTTTTTTGAACAAGGGTGTTCCTCAGGGCAGCATTTTGGGACCGTTGCTGTTTTCATTATATAGCTCTGATTTATGTTCGCATTTAACATTCTGTAAATCTCACCAGTATGCCGATGACACGCAAATTTATTATTCATTTCCTGTCAATGATATTGATTTGGCTGTTCGTAACATCAACTCTGATCTTAATATCATTAGTAAATTTTCTAATGCGCATGGTCTGGTCCTTAATGAAAAAAAAACTCAAATTTTATTGTTCGGCCCTCAGCTGTTAATCATTCGTAAGCATCCTTCATTTCAAATTTTACTAAATAATACTGTGCTGCAACCTTTTGACAGTGGTGTAAATCTAGGCCTTTCCTTAGATCCAGATCTTAGATTTGGCACTCATGTATCTAATCTATTGAGAAGGTGTTATAGCAAATTAAAAATCTTATACCTATATAAAAATATTCTTAGTACTGAAGTTAAATTAAGACTTTGCGACTCCTTAATATTATCTATCCCTAGTTATTGCCTTGTAGTTTACTGGCCCGCATTGTTAGTGAAAGATAGAGAGCGTCTACAGAAAATTCAGAATTCTTGTATTCGATTTGTTTATAACATTAGAAAATTTGATCACATTTCAAATGCTTTTATAAATTCTGGTTGGCTTAAACTACATGAGCGTTTTCAACTTCAACTAGGTACACTGGTTTATAATGTTTTTGACCATAAGTTACCAATATACCTTTATGATAAGCTTATTAAAGGTCGAGATATACATGAACATAATACGCGTCATAGAGATCACCTAACTGTTCCCTGTCATACTTTAACGATGTTTCAACGTAGCTTTAGTTACAATGCTGTTAAAATTTTCAATGCTTTACCGCATAGCATCGTTGGGGCTACTAGTTCTGTCACCTTTCGGAGAAAGTTTAAAACATTTCTGGTTAATCAGAGAGATTGTTGAGTGTATTCGTTAATTTGTTTTTTATATTCTTGCATATATGTATACTTATCTTACGTACTACTTGTGGTTATGGTCACTTATTTTTTTTTTTTTTTTTTTTTTTTTTTAAGGGTGGTTGTATAGGAGCAGCTTTGCTGGATACCGCCACCCGTAATTATCTACTATGTGTATTGTTCTCTAAATTGTAATAAAGGCATATTATTATTATTATTATTATTATTATTATTATGTGATACAGCCGGGTGTTCCCTCTAAGACTTTCAGTGCGAATATCTCAGAAACCATCATAGCCAGTGCGACGATATTTGGTATACAGACACTAGATGGCGCGTAGAATCTGATGATAACATCAATTTTTATACAGGGTGTTCCATTTTCCAAGAAATCGATTTAATTTTGATTTTTGGTTGTCAGTCCTGCTAAAACTTATATTTAAATTGAAATATACTTAATTATGAACACATTCTGATAAATAAACATTAAAAAATTTCAAAATTTAACATAAAAAAACGCCTCCAAAAAGTACCCAAATTTCATTGTTTTGTCATGTAAAATGTGTATAACCTAACCCTAACAGAAGAAACTAACATCGGTGAACGTCAAACCTATGAATTGCCATTGAATTGTCAAATATTAATGGCATGAAGTATTTTATTTTACATAAATAACGGTAAATAATGGATTTAATGCAATTTACGTATGCACAATGGTGTTATTGAGACTTGTCGATAAAAATTTAGACTTGAGTTGAGGCTTTTGGAGCATTGGGGTCGCCGTGCCGGCGCAGTCTACCGCTACAGCTAGAGTTACAGCGTGAATATTGTGCAAAATATCTGTGAAAATTTTTATATTATTCCATTATAATGTAATAAAACTTCAGTAAATTGTTTTTTTATGTTACTACAGTGTACAATAATAATTAGGTACACGTATTTTTTATGACAAAATAATTTATAAAATTGTGTAAGTACCTAAAGAATATCCCTGTTTTCCAACTGCTGTAATAATTATTGATTACTTATTTAGCAACAAATAAATTCAAACAAAACCATTTCTAAAACTTTTAATTATAATGTGAACGTGTTTGTCGCTGAAAGTCAGATCTGAACCTACCCTAGCCCCACAAAAGAAAATATTACGAAAGCATAACCTAGAAATGATTGATTCTTGTATCCACATATTTCAGCACTTTACTTATGTACTTATGTTTAAGAAGAACTCTACGTCTGTAAAATAGTAAACAATGAACTACAATTTCTGTATTTCATGATACAGAACTGAAATAAAGCAACTGGTTTTTGCTAGGAAGAATCACCTGCAAATGTACTATACCCAGTAGGTAGGTACCTATCAAATAGTCGTTTAAAGCTAGATAATAATTTGTAATTATTATTTTTATCTTTCAGTTATGTGTGTGCAGTGCCACAAATTACATTAAAACAGACACTAGAAAGAATAAGCGAAAAATATTACGGACATTTTCTTGGAAATAATTCTAAACTTAAACATAAGTACATAAGTAAAGTGCTGAAATATGTGGATACAAGAATCAATCATTTCTAGGTTATGCTTTCGTAATATTTTCTTTTGTGGGGCTAGGGTAGGTTCAGATCTGACTTTCAACGACACACACGTTCACATTATAATTAAAAGTTTTAGAAATGGTTTTGTTTGAATTTATTTGTTGCTAAATAAGTAATCAATAATTATTACAGCAGTTGGAAAACAGGGATATTCTTTAGGTACTTACACAATTTTATAAATTATTTTGTCATAAAAAATACGTGTACCTAATTATTATTGTACACTGTAGTAACATAAAAAAACAATTTACTGAAGTTTTATTACATTATAATGGAATAATTTAAAAATTTTCACAGATATTTTACAGAATATTCACGCTGTAACTCTAGCTGTAGCGGTAGACTGCGCCGGAACGGCGACCCCAATGCTCCAAAAGCCTCAACACAAGTCTAAATTTTTATCGACAAGTCTCAATAACACCATTGTGCATACGTAAATTGCATTAAATCCATTATTTAGCGTTATTTATGTAAAATAAAATGCTTCATGCCATTAATATTTGACAATTCAATGACAATTCATAGGTTTGACGTTCACCGATGTTAGTTTCTTCTGTGTAAGTCTGGCTCAAGGCTATCCACATTTTACATGACAAAACAATGAAATTTGGGTACTTTTTGGAGGCGTTTTTTTATGTTAAATTTTGAAATTTTTGAATGTTTATTTATCAGAATGTGTTCATAATTAAGTATATTTCAATTTAAACATAAGTTTTAGCAGGGCTGACAACCAAAAAATCAAAATTAAATCGATTTCTTGGAAAATGGAACACCCTGTATAAAAATTGATGTTATCGTATTCGCACTGAAAGTCTTAGAGGGAACACCCGGTATATATATATATATATATATATATATATATATATATACAGGGTGTCTGTGAACGATTGGGAAATCTCGGAGCTGAAGATACTGGTGACCAAAAAAAGTCGATTGAGCCAAATATGCTTTATCCGAATGTTGCTGGTTTCAAAAATACAGGGCGTTCAATGCTAGAATTTTATTTTGAAATATCTCAGTAACTTTGTAACTTGTCGGAGGATTAAAAAAATGGCACAATTATGTTTT
Organism: Monochamus alternatus; assembly: GCA_037114965.1. NCBI lineage: Eukaryota > Metazoa > Arthropoda > Insecta > Coleoptera > Cerambycidae > Monochamus > Monochamus alternatus. The sequence goes on along the minus strand of CM073427.1, from coordinate 62,507,347 downwards.
TTGGCACGGCAAATAAGAATTTTTAACTAATTTTGACGTCACTAGTAGAGGGCGCCACTTATGGCACAGTATGTTTCTTTTAAATGGCAGAACTTTTTTGCTGTTTAGTGTATCCATCTGTCTATTGCAACAATCGATTCTCCTACCTGTTATATCTGACAAAGGTTTACTTTGTGGAAGTCGTTAGCAGTAACCATTTTTGAAATAATAAATAATTATATTTGAAATATTCAGTGCAGCGATTGAAAACTGTTATCGTTTCAGGTAAAGAGCCTTTTCTACTGAAAATACAGCAAAATGTTACTTGAAAAAGTTGTTCAGAACGGTGAATTATGGAGACATGCAATTTCAAAAAGATCTGCCTGCTTTGATAAAATCTTTGTGCTTTGTTGAAAAATGGTTTCAAAATCAAACCTCGCTAAACTCGAAAACGACTTGATCGGTTACGCAGTTATGTCTAACCGACACTTTTTGACATTATTTAAAATATTTTGCAGTCATTAGAAATATAAGAAAAATCATGTATCATGCACTTTGCATGATACATGATTTTTCATGATGATGACATGATAAGCATATATTTTTTTAACCCCCTGTACAATTACTCTTAGTTTTTTATGTTAGTAGCTGACTTTATGTAGAAACTTTTTTTATACTTTCATAATTTTGAATAGATGCGTAGTTTAGGTGGAAAAAATATTTTTCGTAAGTCAACAATATCAGCATTCGTTCTGCAACAAATAACAAAAATTCCAAAACTCTCATTTATATTTTATTTAATAAATATAAGATAATAAGATATTAATATAACAAATAAAAAAGAGTTATGACCTCTTTACAATAAATGCTCAAAGTGACCACCGTTTTCTCATACGTAACAAGTAATTCGTTTTACGAAGTTGTAGTCCAGTCTCTCCATGATTTTTGGATTACCTCGTAAAATGTTAACTACGTCTTGGATTTGCCTAAACAATTCCTCTTCATTATTAACTGCATAGGCACATAGTGCACCCTACAAAAAATAATCGCAAGGAGTTAAGTTTGGTGCTCGAGGTGGCCATTTTATAGGAGCATCGTTTCCTCTTCCGATCCACCTGTTCTGATACAGATTATTGTCGTTTACGAATAAAATCCACTTGTAATGGCAATTTTAGGTTTATTAACAAATTGTAAAATGTACAGGTCTATTCATTACATAGTGAGAAAGCAGAATAAATAATGATTACTCCCAAAAACCTTATCCTACCATATAAGAAATGTTCAACGATAAATACATGACGCGGTCGCTTTACAAAAAGATCTACCAATTCACAGGGTGATACGGCGGAGCCGTTTTGAAGGGTATCACTACTCGCTACACGGTCAGAATTATGTAAATACTGACGAACGGGTATTGTAAAATGGGCGGGTGCACCATCGTGCATAAACCACATGTTACGACGAAGTAGTAACGGTAAATCATCCAATAAATTAGGGAATACTTGCTGTAAAAAATTTAAATAATTGACCCCATTTAATCTATGAGGAAGCACAACATATTGAAAATGTCTCATTTCATTACAGTGTGGATCCTCATCAGCATGAACGTGTTTGTTATGGTTATTAATAATTTCTGACCTAATGAAACATGCTTCATCTGTAAATAAAATGTTTTTGCTGAAGTTGATATCATGGTCTCTTTGATCTTGTATAAAATTGCAAAATGCTAAACGTTTTTCAGAGTCAATGGGTAGAAATTCATGTACCGATTGAATGTGGTACCGATGTAGTAACTGCTTCTTCAAAACATCATAAACTATGGTTTTTCGTATCCGTATTTCATGTCCAATGCGTCTTGCACTAATTTTTGGGTTTTCTTCTAAGGAACCAAATTCGCGAAGTCGCCTTTCGATATTGGCAAAAGTTTGATGATTTGGCACTGTGAATCTGTCCATGCAGACCCTAACACTTTTGCGGCAGTTACCTTGACAAAATGCATAAACCAAAAGCATATCTAACTTTCGCAATATGTATCCATGATGAAATAATGAAAAATGAGGAGTAGAAACAAATACAATAATAGCGACAACAAATAAAGTAAGATCTAAAGTTACTAAGTAATTGAGCAAGAAGAATAAACCGAGGAACTGATTTCAGTAGCTGATTAGATTTGACACACAACTGACACTTAAAATATCAGAGCCAACTTCTTGTACTTCATTATTTGTTGCAGAACGAATGCTGATATTGTTGACATACGAAAAATATTCTTTCTGCCCAAAATTCTGAAAGAATAAAAAAAGTTTCTAAATAAAGTCAGCTACTAATAGAAAAAAACTGAGAGTAATTGTACAGGATGTTAAAAAAATATGCTTATATTTGCATGATACATGATTTTTCTTATAATGACTGCAAAATATTTTTAAAAATGTCAAAAAGTGTCGGTTAAACTTATAACTGCGTAGCCCAAAAATGGTTAAAATCTTTCAAGTCGTTTTCGAGATATTCGGAATAAACAAAAATTTTTCGCAAACTTTGGCGCTCTCTAACGACTAAACAAAGCAATTTTGGAAATAAGTAAATTGGGCTATTTTGAACCCAGGAGTATGTGGTTTTCCGCTGTACACGTCTTTTCCAGACACCCTGTGTATAGTTTTATCCAGTATACTTTGTGACATCATTTCATAAGAATTTCCCTTCTCTTTGACATCCTCTGGCGTTGTGTCACCAGTCAAGTTCACCAGTCGCATACGCACGGCAGGGACGTCTGTGGACATTTTTAAAGAAAAAATGATTCGTCACTGATTTTTCTTACAATAAAATTATTTTCGAATTTCTTATTCAATTTGGAACTTACGACTCACCATTTTCGAGTAAAAAAATTAAATTTAATTTATTGCATGACATGGAAGTCCTGTTTCAATGATTTGAAAAATACCAGAAATTATGCCCTTAGTTTTTTGTACCAATTTTATTACAAAAAATTATTACTAGTGGCAGTAAACAACGTTTCTGCTATTTTTAAAATTATCGAAACCGGATTATATATTGATTATAATTTTTTTCCTGGAAAATGATGTAAGAAAAAAGTCGAGAGACCTTTTCACTTCTAAATGAAACAATGAATTAGAAATTAATTTTTATTTTAATAAAACTCATTTTTTTTCTTTAAAAATATCCAGCAGCGGCGTCCGGTGAGACTTCTGGTATGTTCTCAATAACCAGACATGGAACACAAACCAAACATTAGGAAATATGTACTGTGGCCATATAGACAACTTTTTTAGAAGGAGAACCTTTTTATAATTTGCGAACAAAAAGTTAAAAAATTTGCTGCCTCATCTAAGAATTTCCAATTGGCAAATTTAATCTTTCTGAAATATATTTTTTCACATATTTGATGTAACTTTTTCGAGTTATTTAAAATTTTATTATAAACTTATTAGTTCATTTTTCATAAAATAAAAAAATAAATGTTTTAGTAAAATTAAAGAGCCGATTTCGAATTCCTAGGTGAGACAGCATTTTTCTTTTTAACTTTTGCAATCTGCAAAAAGGTGCTCCTTCTAAAAAGATGTCTATATGGCCACAGTACATACAGGGTGTCTACTATTATTTGTGTACCAATCCGTAAAAACTTTATTCTTGAAGATAATTCAATTTTTTTTTATTTTAAATGACATCGAAAACCGCTTCCTCTTACCCTACCACAATTTAAGATGACGATCCAAAAACTGTTATGATTTTTTGAATACCCCCGAAATTTAATAAAAACGTTTTGCGATTTTTTTTATTTAAAATCTGATAAGATGGTGATAATCAGGACCCGTCAAAACCCCTATGTGTGAAATTTGAACAAAAACTATACAGAGTGTTTTCTCCTACACGTTCTTAAAGTTTTATTTTTGTAAAAATTCATAAAAACTTTATTTTTCATAATAATAATAACGCAACAAATATTTTTTTGATTTAAGTGTCGTTGAAAACCGCCACTTCTAATTCTACCACGACGTTTAACATGACGATCCAAGGCTTGCTATGATTAATTTTATACCCCTCGTATTCAATAAAAACGTTTAGCTATATTTTATTTAAAATCTGATAAGGTGTCAGGGTCTCCCAAAACCCCTATGTGTGAAATTGAAATAAAAAGTATACAGAGTGTTTTGTTTTACACCTTCTCAAAGTTTTATGTGTGTACAAATTCGTAAAACGATTCATCAAGATAATCCAACATTTTTTAAAAATTTTAAATGGCTTCGAAAACCGCTTGTTCTGATTCTACTATGGCGACCCAAGGCCTGCTATAATTTCTTATACCCCCCGAAATTTAATATAAACGTTCAGCGAATTTTTGATTTACAATCTGATAAGATGGGGTTAATTACAAACCTCTTCAAAACAAAATACTGAATTTGAAAAGCGCTAGACGAATCAACTTGAGAAAAGGAATTATGTCAAAACAGTATGAATGAAAATTGAATTAATGTGGTCTACTATGAAACAATAAGTCACATAAACGACACCGTGGCGAAGCTAAATAAGTTTTTACATTTATTGGACCTATTTCTATCACACCAGCCTCTAAAAGCTTAAGTTTTTCAATACGCTGTACAATTTTCTTTAACTGAGCTGCACTGATAAACTGACACGGTATACTTTATTTTTTATTGTACCCCCAAAAATGAAAGTCAATTTTGATTCATACCTTTTGATTTATTTCCATGATCACTCTTGATTCCTTTAGCGCCTTTCAAATTCAGTATTTTTATTTGAGGGGGGTTGTGATCAACCCCATCTTATCAGGTTGTAAATCAAAATTTCGCTAAATGTTTATATTCAATTTCGGTGGTATAAGAAATTATAGTAGACCTTGGGTCACCATAGTAGGATCAGAACAGATGGTTTTCGATGGTATTTAAAACAATAAAATAGTTGTTGCGTTATTTTGGAAAATAAACTTTATACAAATTTTTATAAAAATAAAACTTTGAGAACGTGTAGAAGGAAACACACTGTATAGATTTTGTTCAAAAATCACACATAGGGGTTTTGAGGGGTCCTGATTAATACCACCTTATCAGATTTTAAATAAAAAAATCGCTAAACGTTTTCATTGAATTTCAGGGGTATAAAAAAACAAAGCAGGTCTTGGATCGCTATCTTAAATGCCGTGGTAGGATCAGAGCAAGCGGTTTTCCATGTCATTTAAAATAAAACAATTTTTTGATTATCTTGAAGAATAAAGTTTTAACGGATTTGTACACAAATAAAAGTAGACACCCTGTATATCCTAAAGTTTGGTTTGGATCTCTTGTCTGGTTACTGAGATATGACATAACAATTGAACAGTTTTATGTTGTTAAGCGATTGTAGATAAAACATTGTATGCATTACGAGCAAAAAGTGACATTACTGCTCCCGCGTGATTACTGTCACTTTTGCAATGTATCATTTTTCGCTCTTAATACATAAACAATTATTTATTGTAAAACATGTATTATTGTTAACATAAAAACTTGTAAAGTTTCATTTGGTACGGTTTCCACAATATCAATAAATAAAATTTTCTTTATTAAAATTTTAACACCCTGTAATAGAAAATTATCTACACAAATTACTTGTGTTAGAGACTCCTGCAACGAATGCATCGACTCACAAAACACGCTGTATATTGTAAATAAATGTTTAAATGTTATTTAAAAAGTAAGAGAAAAATATATATATTACTGATTTTATTTTACCTTACCTTTTATCTATAAATCAACCACCTTCATCAATCATATCATTTCCCTGTGACTCTGATTAAATTTTTGTGTAATAAATCTAATAAATTTGATGCATAAAAACATTTGAGTATGAACGATATATAGGGATGTCACATAGACAAAATTTTTGCTGGATGTCGCAAGATACGTTAGTCGACTATATATATATATATATCCGAAATCGAATGTCACAAGAATTTTCATCGTAAACTTGCTTATACTGACCTCTACATTATTTTAAAAAAGCTATAGGAGGATGCTAAAAAATCATGTGTAAGTTTTAACGTTTTTTGTAGTTCCACAATATATTACACAGAAGTCAGCACGCAGAAGCTGTTGCAGAATATTTATTATATCGCACAATATATGATGTAATTTTTGTGACATCCTGCAATATACGTAACTTATGCTTTCTATCGCGCTTGTGACATTCACATCCTTTTCATAATGCACTGCGATTTGACAACGCTGTAGATACTATATATCTAAAATAGTAAAAACGTATTTAATGAGCGCCAATGTTATAATTCTTTTTAATTAATTTCAGTAATAATTTACTCAAAATACCAACTGTATACTTTAATATTGTTGCGGAAGCTCACCTACCTTAGTTAGTTTGTTAATTATGTTCCTGTTTGCATTAGAATTTATAATTTTTGTAATACCTTTATTTTGACGTTTTCCGGAATATTCCAGGCTATATTCTATTTGTTTCTCGACACGTTCTCGAGATCGCAGAAACTTCGAGAACTCGCGAATGACTGAAACGTCAAAGTAAAGCATTTGACAGTTGTGAATTTGTTGAAGGAGATTTTTTGTATAATCAAGAGTGACAATAAAGTTGTTTGTCTACTTGACGTGTTCCCACGCAAAGTCAATTTCGAGGTGTCATTGGTGTCAGAAGTGCGACGTTCCACAGAGAAGACGTTTGAAGTAGACAAGTGAATGCCAGTGACAAGATCAAGAGCGATGGAAATGGAGGAAACATTGAAACAGTTAATGGGAATGATGAAATATATGAAGGAAGACTTGAAGAAAGAAATGAAAAACAACCAGGAGGAGGTGAAAAATAGTTTAGAAGAAAAATAATCAGGAAGAGTTAAGAAACGAAATGAAAACCAGTTTACAAGAAAAAAATAAGAAGTTAGAAGAAGCAATTAATGTTAAACTCAATGAATTTGAAGAAACTGTGGAAGAGGAAATTAATTAATTGTGAAACGAGGTACAAGATAAGGTCTAGGTCGTAGAAGACAATATGACTAAGTTACAAAATGAAGTATCAAATCTGAAATCCTAGTTGTCGGTAAAGGAGCCCATTAAGACTGAGAGCAGTTTTCTTCTGTCGTCAAGAGTGAAGCCACCAACATTTTATGGAAAGGTGTCATGGAGTACTTACCTTAAAGTAACTAAAGTTACTAAAAGGCCGACGACAACGTTTCGAAGAAAATCTGCAGCAATTTGAGGCAGATATAGCACGTGAAGTTAGCATACCCCACTGCACTGGCAGAGTTCCAAGAACAGTTAGCAGTAAGCAGCTTTATCGATGGCCAGCGAGACTCCGAGATCAGTCAAGTGTTAAGGTTAGCCAGACATAAGAACATATCTGAAGCTCTGGCCCAGGCACTGGAAATTCAAGTCGCCCGCCCGGCTTCCAGAAATAGTCAAGGCAGAACAAGGCAAGTTAGGTTTCAAACTAGCACACAACGAGCAAGTGAAAATAACATGGAAGGATTTATGAAGAGTTTGCAAGATTTAATGAATAACTTCCAGCAAGAACAAGACCGTACTAATTCCACTGTATATAGCAGGAGAAGACCCATTCAGTGTTGGAATTATGGAGTTGAAGAGCATCTTAGGAATCGATGCCCTAAGAATACATCTAGTCAGAACCAGGAAAACGCCAACTAGTCAGCTTTGAAAGCTGGCTAGGTGCTACCAAGCCCCACCAACTATTAAGATCAAGGTAACCCGTCTGCAAATGCAAATAGTTAGGTACTACCAGGGCGTATAAGCGGACGGGACTGTGAAATGGTCCTTGATACAGGCTCTAGTCACACCATAGTAGGGCCGAATATCGTCGCTCACTGCAGAATATAAAAGCCAGACCGGAACTACATCTTGAATACAGCAAATGGAGAAGTCATATCAGTGAAAGGCATCCATCTAGCTAGAATAAACTTGAGGCCAACCACTTACCAACACAACATCTTAGTAGCAAATATAACTGATGTCATTCTTGGATTTGATGTTATGACAACATAATTTTGCATTGAACCTTCCACGAAGACTATTGAAGACCAAAGATGAAGAAATCATCATGCAGTTTCCTGAAATCAGAAACCTCCCCATTAGAACTGTGGAAGCGTCAGAAGACATAGAACTTCCAGTAAGTTCAGAAGGGGTAATTGAAGGTATTTGTAGCAGTTCTTCGGCAGTTGAAGAAACTGTAATTGTAGTCGATCGCCGATCTTCTTGAAATTTTACACGTCCCCATAATTTACCGTTCTGAACAACTTTTTCAAGTAAAATTTTGCTGTATTTGCAGTAGAAAAGGCACTTTACCTGAAACGATAACAGTTTTCAATCGGTGCACTGAATATTTCAAATGGGATTATTTCGAAAACTGTTACTCCTAACGACTTCAACAAGGTATACCTTTTTTAGATACAACAGGTAGAAGAATCGATTGTTTCAATAGACAGATGGATACACTAAACAGCAAAAAAGTTCTGCCATTTAAAAGAAACATGCTGTGCCATAAGTGGCGCCCTCTACTAGTGACGTCAAAATTAGATAAAAATTCTTATTTGCCGTGCCAAAAAACATAATTGTGACCATTTTTTTTAATACTCCGACAGATTTCAAAGTTATTAAGATATTTCAAAATAAAATTCTAGCATTGAACACCCTGTATTTTTTAAACCAGCAACATTCGGATAAGGCATATTTGGTTCAATCGCCATATTTTGATGTGTAGTATCTCCAGTTCAAAGATTGACCATTCTTAATGAATCACCCTGTAGAAAAAGTTACATATTTAACTTCAACTTTAGAAGATGCACCTTAAAGATTAGTTCAGTGTACTAGCTTAACTGGGGACAATTATCTCACTGCTTACAATTCCCTAGTCAATCGTTATAGTAATAAAAGATTAATTGCAAGTGCACATTTAAGTGCAATTGACAACGCTCCAAATATAACTGATTAAAAAAATTGCTACACTCTGCGTTTATTACTTGATATTTTTACAGAGAATCTTTCTGTTTTAAAAAATATGAAGTTCCCAGTTGCTGAGTGGGACTTTGTTTTATTTCATTTTTTCTCTAAGCATTTAGATAAAGAAACTCTCACGAGGTTTAAATTTGAACACGGATCGTCTTTCGAAACCTTGCAAAATTTTATACGGGCACCATGTAACGCTCTCGATGCTGTGCAATTTTCATCTCAGTATATCAATAAAACTTGGTCAAAAAAACAAAAGTATAGGTTTCTCTCAACATAGCTCAGTACAAAAGCTAAGACAAAGCTCTAACTTTCTTATATCCTAACAAGGTAGTTCTAGTTTAATTTGTAAATCAGACCACTTTATAAATGTAGCTTATTTCATCAAAAAAAGCCCTCAAGATAGGTTTAATTTTATCAAGTAACATAATTTATGTATAAATTGCCTTAGCTGTCAACATACGGTGCGTAACTGTAATTCTGTGCCATGAATGCAAATCAAAACACCATACTTTATTACACTTTAATCGTAACATTTCATCTGATTGCCAATTCAACCCTTAACAAATGAGCACTCAAACGTTTCTGATTTTGAAGAAATACCTGGAACCTCTAGAGCTGATCAACCAGTTAGTTCACTCGCGGGTGTAATAATAATAATAATAATAATAATAATAATAATAATAATAATAATAATAATAATAATAATAATAATAATAATAATAATAATAATAATAATAATAATAATAATAATAATAATAATAATAATAATAATAAAGCTTTATTGCCCAACAGAGTTCCATTTACAGGGCAAAATCTTAAATTAACCATTTAACACTTAAATAATAATAAATTAAAAATTCATACATGAAACATTCCCATATACCATATACAAATCTTAAGTACATCCAAAAAAAAAATATAAATAAAATAAAATAAAAAGAAAGTTAACTATAAAAAGAAATACTAAATAATAAAAAAAAAATCATACATGAAATATTCGCATACCTAAAATACAAAAATGTTGCGTACATAAAAAAAAAAATGAAAAGAAAGTTAACTGTATTGCTCATTAACTAAATTAACAAGAGTATTCAATGAACAGGCAAAAATATCACAGGGGTGTTCTAACCGATTAAAGTTATCACACATAATACATATCGGAGACCTTAATAAAATATTAGTTTTAGCGGTATCACATTTAAAACTTAACGTCGTTCTTGAATTTACCCTAGGTACATAAAAATTAACAGCAGAAAGCAATTCGGAGCAGTCAATGAGGTTGTTTATGATTTTATATAAAAAAGATACGGAAATACATATTCTTCGACTCTCTAAACTAGTGACATCAAAACGACTAGTTAAAATATTGTAATCAATACCTCTCTCAGGATAAACTTCATCATTCTTAAATACAAAGTATTTTAAAAACTTTCTTTCAACTCGTTCCACAATTTTCTTTTGTATATTATAAAAAGGATACCAGATAAGCACTGCATACTCTATCCTCGAACGTACGTAAGCGTAATATAAAGTTTTAATAGCTTGTATGTCTGTAAATTGCTTACAATTCCTAAGAATAAATCCATAAAATGTAAATGCTTCATTTGTCTTAATAGTTACATGATCATGAAATGAAAATTTTTTATCAAACAATACACCCAAATCCTTACAAGAGTCATAACGAGATAGTACAGTATCATCAATTACGTAATTAAATTCATAAGTAGATAGTTTTCTAGAAAAACTTACAGTCTTACATTTAGCAGTATTTAAATATAACTTATTTCTAGCACACCAAGACTGTACCTCATCAAGCTGTCTCTGTAGATTATAACAATCATCCAAGCTAGCAATAGACGAAAAAATTTTTAAATCATCTGCATATAATAACTTTTTACTACTAATTACTTCACTAAGGTCATTAATAAATAAAATGAATAATAACGGTCCCAGGGTAGAACCCTGGGGTACTCCAGAAGTTGCAACGTAATTAACCGAATCAAATCCATTATAACTAACAAACTGTACTCTATTATATAAATAAGACTTAATAAGATCGACCAAGTCATCAGAGAAACCAAAAGTCATAGCCAATTTATAAAGTAGAACTTTGTGATTAACCTTATCAAAAGCCTTTGAATAGTCCGTGTATATCACATCTACCTGACCTCTATTATCTAAAACATGTGTGACATATTCAGCAAAAACAGCTAAGTTAGTAACAGTTGACCTGCCGCCAACAAATCCATGTTGGTATGGAGAAATTAGGTTACGAACAGAAAGGTAGATACGATTATAAAGAGCGGTCTCAAAAATCTTAGCAAAATTAGAAATTATTGATATTGGTCTATAGTTCTCCACTTGTGACTTATCGCCACTCTTAAATATAGGACAAACCCTGGCCTCTTTCCAACGACTTGGAAAAGTTTTAGTTCTTAAAGCAAGATTAAAAAGTTTGCATAAAGGGTGGGCTAGAACTGCAGCACAGTCTTTTACAATAAATGATGGAATATCATCTGGGCCAGATGTCATCTTATTTTTTAACTTTTTGATGGCAGCGAACACTTCGGCCTCTGTAAATTCATTTAAAACGATATTATTATAACAAAAATCAGAAGGGTAATTAAAAATTTCATGATCATCAGAACTTAGAAAGACACTACTAAAAAACTCAGAAAAAGCATTAACAATATCAGATTGCTTATCATAGTGCTTATTGTTATATGAGACCTCTCCCGGTATCCTCGAACCCCTCCTCTTAGATTGTACAAAAGACCAAAAACACTTAGGATTTTCAGAAATAGATGACTGTACTCTCTGTATATAATGAGAATAAGCTGTATTTATTTGCTGTTTAATTAATGCGCGTAGCCGTTTAAATTCTTGAAGGAAGAAATCTTTTTTTGTCTTTTTATATTTATTGAAAAACCTCGCCTTAGTTTTTACATTCTTTATAATATCTGAATTAAACCAAGGAGGATATTTATGTTTAAATGTTTTAAAAAGAGGCACATTAGCGTCGCACATTCTGAACAACAGACAATAAAAATGATCCACCGCAGAATTTACATCATTAAACTGAGATAAAAATTCCCAATCGGCAATAAGAACTGAATTATACAGGGATATATAATCTGCTTTTTTGAAATTATATCTCTTTTTCTTAAATTTGGTAAAAACGTAGGCTGAAAGGTAATACTTTTATCAAAATATATAATTAATGGAGGATGGTACACATCTTCAGATACCACGGGAGCATCATCTCTTATAACATTACAAGCAATATTGCCCATAACTAAATCTAGTAACCTACCCAAATTATTTTTAACACAGTTAAATTGTCTGAAACTAAATAAATTTAAGAAATTATTAACATAATTAGTTTTCCTGTCAACAGAATCCATATTCACAAAATTAGGAACATTCAAATCACCTACAATAATAACATTTTCCTGCAAAAAATCTAAATGCTCAAGAGAATCAAAAAATAGTTCAAAATCATCTACTGCTATAGAGGGAGGAATATATAAATTAACAACAATGAATGAATTATTATTAACAGAACATTTAACAGCTAAAAAATCAATACTGGGAAAGTTTAAATCTAAAAATGTTACATCCAAAGTTTTAGATGTCATCAACAGCAAACAAATTTATCGTCAAGAGAGCTGGAACTGTTGGGCAATTTTAATTTAAAGTAACAATTTTAGGAACAGACTTAACATATTTAATTTTTATATTCGTTTCACCAGCTTCTTGCCTACGCCGCAGTTCATTCTTGACATTTCTATATTGCTCACGTTGCCGAGGAGTACGATCTGAAGAAATATAGATATTTTTAAGTGTCTTGGTATTTCTCAGAATATTAGATTTACGCAAATAGTTATAGACAATTTTTTCATCATTAAGACACACTTTAATAGGACGGGCACGTGATGGATTAAAAATTCCCAACCTATGAAACTTGGCGTCAGTTGTATCATTATCCGCATTGATAGTACGAAGAATTTTATCCAATTCCAACTTATCTAATTCCACTTGAGAAGCTGATGGTAACTCCTGTTTTTGCTCCGGTACTCCATAAATAATTAAATTACCCTTGCGTAAATTTCTTTGATTGACTTCATCAATAATCTTTTCAATATCAATATGCTTCGTATCAGACAAATTAGAAATACTTTCAGATTTAAGATCCGATATATCTTTTTGCAGATTTAATATAAGTGCCTTTAAGTCCTTTAATTCATTTCCTAATTCTCTGCACCCAATGCACGTCCAGTCATATCCCTTGCTACTATCAGATAGTACATGTAGCTCTTCTACAGTTATATTCACACAGGAATGCTTAAATAGCTTATTGCAAACACAGCATTTGAGCATTAAACTATTTTTGAACGATCTATTACAGCAAGCACAGAGTGAAGTACTAGGAGCCATAATTTGGAGTGTCGCCTATGGGTTAAATTCCAACAATATTTAGCAGGAGCAGACTTCAATATTATAGGTTAAGGCTATTTTTATAATCACCAACAATTTCTTCTCCTCTAATTTAAGTAAACTTACTTGGGAACTACACAGCACTATTTTGACAAACTTTAAACTATTAATTAAGTAGACTTTATAGACTAGCTGCACGATATCTCAAATAAAATAGGAGCAATCACACACAGTGTAGTTCGTTCTAAAGTTAATGTACTATTTGCAACTGCACAAGTTGAAATTCTACATAGTTACGGAAATTTTAAAATAATCCGCGTTCTAATAGATTGTGGTTCACAAGCCAATTTCATAACTCGAAAATGAGTCAATAACCTAGGACTACAGCGTTTATCTTCTTCAATTGCTATACATGGATTAGGCAATACACCCACCTCTACTACCTTTGGCGGCGTGACGTGTACTATTCGACCCATAGGACAAAACGTAAACAATATTACAATTGATGCACATGTTTTATCTACCATATGTGCTAACATACCAAGTACGTTTGTTTCGCACAATTCGTGGCCTCATATTAATAATTTAAAATTAGGTGACTCTTAATTTGATACACCTTGTAGCGTAGACTTATTATTGGCGCAGATGTTTTTCCGCATATTTTATTACATGGCCGTTTTCCGGGTAACGAACCGTCTGCGTTAAATACTATTTTTTATGATTACAATGACGTCCATCAACTGATACATTTGCCTATTAAGTTGAAACTCAAACAATGAATTGCACGAAACGAACCATTTTAGCACCACTTATTTTTTTTGCAAAGCATTTGATTCAATATTTATGGACATTAGAATTAGGCTGAGATGACACACCGCTCGCGATTATTTTAAACCATTAGTCCAAATTTAAAAATGAACTCTCCGCGCTGTCTTCTTTTCAACTTCCTCGACGTTTAATTTGCGATACATTTAATTCTTGTGAAATTCATGCCTTTTGCGATTCATCTGAGAAAGGTTTTGTTGCTGTTGTTTATATTCGAGTTAAAGAGAAGCAAAATATAAAACTTTTTTCGTTTGCGCCAAATCTAGGGTAGCACCACCAAAAAGAATTTCTGCACCACGCTTAGAACTTTGCGCGGCAGTCCTACTTGCCGACCTTCTCTCTTTCGTATTAAAAACATATGAGAGTAAAATTAAATTCTCTGAAATTTTTGCCTGGTCAGTTCCACAATAACCTTGAGCTGGTTGAAATCCTCTCCGCATAAGTGGAAAACGTCCGTAAGTAATCGTGTTACACACGTACAAAATCAAATCGCACCCTCGCTTTGGCATTACGTGCCTTCTGCAGATAATCCCGATATTGACAAGATCAAAAAGGGACAACTTCCTACTAAAGTCCTCAGAAAGTTAAATGTTTTTGTAGATACTAAAGACATCTTAAGAGTAGGAGGACGTCTTGAGGCTTCAAAATTATCCTATGACAGAAAACATCCCGTTCTTCTACCCCGGTGTATTCACCTTACTGTTCTACTTATAGAAAATACTCACCGACAATATATGCACCCCGGTGTACAAATTACACATTTTTTTTATTTCTCAAAAATTATTCGCAGAAAGACCAATTCGAAGTGTTTTATCAAAATTTTTCGTCCTATTCCTCTCCAACCATTTATGGGTAATTTACTATCTACAAGAATTTTTCAAGTAAAACCATTTTCTTGCATCGGCATTGATTACGGAGGTCCCTTTACTATTACTCTCGGTAAAACCAGAGGTGCTAAGACTTATAAAGCATATCCAGGATTAACTATGACTAAGTACAAAAATTTTAACCACGTGCTCATGGAGCCCTAAATGACAATAAAAAAGTTATTCCAGAATTTTAGCTCGATATTTAAAAAATGGGGCAAAACCCTTTTTTCCTACGGAAAGTCGGCGCCTATGATGAGTATCGACTGAAATGGCTTATGGCTTAGATCCATAGTTGACATTACGTCTGTCAACAACTACCATGCGGTCGTTTTCACTGTTTCTAAATGCAGAAACGACACAAATTATTATAACATTCTTATTAGTAATAATACCTGATAGGTAGATAACAGTTAATCCGGTTAGCTCCAGTATTTTGCATTCGTTTTTCATTATTTGGTTACAAACTGGTAAAACTACATTTTCACTCACTACCGATAAACACACTTCCCGTAAGTACAGTTAGATACAATGCCTATGTATTATAACAAAATCGAAGAAAGGGATGAGTAGGTAGGTTCTAATAGATAACAGAAAACGTTTAACACCCGCGGCAGTCTTGTCTCATAACCTAGAAAAACAAACCGGCGAATTATATTGTGGGAAAATATCTGTACCCGACACATATTCCTTTATTTATTAACTATAAAACGTTTAAAATTAAAATAAGGCACTAAAAACTGAAGAAAAACACAAAACTGCAATGTAAACACAGGAATTAAATTATAACATGACAGCGAACCGTTTCAACTGGACCGACTGCTGACTGTGGCCGACTGTTGCATGAGGGTTGCTTGCTGGGTGCATACTCTGATTCTCACATTGGCGGCGTTAAATAAGGATTTAATATAATATCGAAAACAATTTTTTTTCGGTTTATAAATAAGTTTGGAAATTTTTTGAAAGGAAATTCTGTTAATTCTTATTTTTTTCTATCCCCTCTTAAAATATTTGTACTTAGTCATAGTTAACCCTGTATATATGCATATTTGTCTGCTTTGCCACGAAAACGATACATGTAGAGCGCGTCGCGGTCGCTGTTCACACATTTATAGCGATTGTGGCACTAATTTTTTAGGCGCTCAAAAACAAATGTTAAAAGCCGTGCAATATGCTGGCGATCTGAAGAAATTTAGAAATTTTAATCCACCTTCTGCCCCCCATTTTGGCGGGCTGTGGGAAGCTAGCATTAAATCGTTTAAGACTCATTTGTTTCGTGTCATCGGTGAGCAAATATTAACGTACGAAGAGCTGTACACTGTATTAACCCAAGTTGAATCTTTATTAAATTCCCGCCCCCTGTGTGCGGTAAGTTCGGATCCGAATGATTTGTCCGCATTACCCCTGAACATTTCTTAACGTTAGAGCCATTAACTGCATTGCCTGACTCTGACTTGACAAATATTAAATTAAACAAACTAACGCGTTGACAGCTGTTACAACGTTTGCACTAGGATTTCTGGTCTCACTGGCATAAGGATATCTCCATACCCTTCATCAAAGAGGAAAATGGATACACCCCTCCCCTTCTATTGTACCTGGTACAATGGTATTAATTAAAAGTGATTGCTCGCCCCCCTTACGTTGGCAACTTGGTCGCATTTTAGAAGTGCATCCTGATGTTATGTCCTTTACCAAGTGCTCAAACTGAGTAAAACAAAATATATTTTGGTGGGCGGAATGTTCGGAATCCCCTCACTACATCTCTTTTTTTTCTTGTCTTTCATTTTGGGTCTTAGGAATTTTCTGTTTTTTAAGTTAGTAGGTAATTTAGCATAAATAATAATCCGCGCTTCATGGCGAAGGAAGAAAAGAACGGTGTGTCTCAAGCCTTGCATGGTGCCGGTCGGCAAAAATTTTCATAATAAACTAGTGCACTTTTTTCGCTTGTTAATAGTTTTTTGCTCTGAAATCAGTACCAATACAGTCCACTACGAAGAGAAAAACGATTGGAAAATTCCATCGATGAAAAAAAGGTAAGCCATTCCAACCTCTTCGTCAAAGAAATATATTTTTTTAATTATTACTGCTTAAATTAGTCAGTTACGACACACCAGGTATTGAGTATGTCAAAATCGGGGTAGTGCAGAGGGCCTCTTTCAGCGTCTCAAAGGGTTGCTGGCATCTCGGAGTCCATTCGAACGGAATGTTGTCTTCTGTCAGTTTATAAAGAGTCTTGGCTATGTCCGAGAATCCTTGGACGAATCGTCGATAGTATGTGCATAGGCCGAGAAAACTTCGAACTTGATGCTTGTCTTTCGGAACCGGCCAGTTCTATTTGCACTCTGTCTTCCCCGGGTCTGTTTTCACACCGTTTGGAGTAATAATGTGGCCTAGGTATCTAACCTCCTTTTGGAACAGATTGCACTTCTTCGGGTTCAATTTCAGGTTCGCTGCTTTCAACTTTTTAAACACGTTCGGACACGTTCTTTAGGTGCTCTTGAGAAGAGCGTCCTAGCACCACCACGTCGTCCAAGTAAATCAAGCAGGTCTCCCAATGCAGGCCATGAAGTACAGTTTCCATCTATCGTTCAAAAGTGGTAGGAGCATTACATAGGTCAAATGGCATTACACTGAATTGCCACAATCCACTCCCAGTAATGAACACTGTCTTCTCTTTGTCTTTTGGGCTGACCTCGACTTGCCAATATCCACTATTTAAATCCAAAGTGGAAAACCATTGCACACCAGTCAAGGTCTCCAGAGTATCGTCAAATCTTGGTACGGGGTAACTGTCTTTCTTGGTGACGTTATTTAATTTTCTGTAGTCCACACAAAATCGGATGGAGCCATCTTTCTTCTTGACCAAAACTACAGGAGAAGCCCAAGGGCTCTGAGATGGCTCCATGGTGCCTTGGTTTTGCATATCAATTAACATCTGGTTAACTTCTTCTCGCTTGACTAGTGGAAGTCCTCGTGGTGGCTGCTTTATAGGAGATGATGAACCAATATCGATTCGATGCTTCAGTACATTGGTTCTCCCAAAGTCGCCTGGTTTAAGTGCAAACACCTCTTCGTTTTCACTTAGCAGCTCTTCCAGTTGTTCCACTTCCACCTCTGTTAATCTTTTCTTGACCCTATCCACTATGTCCCTGAGACATTCTGGTAGACTGGTCTTATTTGGTTCTTTCTCCGTTTCGTTGATTTCTTTGAGTGCTCTGACAATGGTAACAGGTTTACAGACTCCTACTTCAGTTCCCTTTGTAATTTTCTGTGGAAAGGTTTTCAGGTTAACTACCCGTACTATTGTCGTTTTCTCAGGCTTAATCAGGGTACGTCCGGTGACTATAGATTTATTGAACAAATCCGGATTACTGGGTTCCACCACTCCTGCACTGCAAGACATTTCTCCATCCATAACTGTAGCAACCATGGTTTCGGCCTGAGCAAATAGTACCATATATTCTTTAATAACGAGTCTCCGTACAGCGTTATTCTCAGTGGTGGTCGTTAGCACTACTTCCTCACTCATTATATGTAGCGTGCCAGTATTCAAATCTAAGTTCACCCCCTTTGTTCGTAATAATTCTAGTTCGAGTATGACATTGTCCGATATATCTGCTACCAAGGCTCTGTGTTTCAATTTGACGTCTCCTAATTCTACTTCGAGCTCTCATTACCCCTTGACTGGCACTTGTTGACCATTGGCTGTTGCGAGGACATAACGTTTGGCAGGGTTCTTAATACGCCATGCATGAATAATATCCAGCCGAACAATAGTTTTTGCAGCTCCAGTATCGATTACCATAGGGAAAGTACGACCAAAAATAATGCCCTCTACTAGCAGATTCCTTTAGACCTGATAACGCAGCTTCTTCTCGTGGGGCATGGTTTAAGGATGCAGCCAGCTTTCGCTCCGCCAAGCCGGCTGAACCTAGTTTTCCTGCATGGCTGCCACCTGAGAGTCGCGCCTTTGCTGATCTGCGGCTGGGGCCCTACACTGTTTCTTTAGATGTCCTGTCTGTTCACAGTTCCAGCATTTAAGAAGGCAATCGCTTCCACTATCAGATTGTTCTTTCTTTGGTCTGGTAGTTGGGCTGACTTTATCAATGACCTCCTTAAGTGTCTTAATTATGTCCCCATTTCCAATATTATCGCTGTTATCACTGATGGCCCGAACCTTAACATGTCTACCGGATGCCATCTTTGCTGCCTCGAATTCCAGTGCATGCGAAAGAACGTAGTTCAACGTTTTAGGTCTGGCGAGTCGTAGTGCCTGCTGGGTTTCGCAATCTCTTAGGCCATCGGTAAAAACTTGAATGAAGAGCTGGACCAAGAATTCGGACGGGGCTGTTGGATAAGCCAATCGAACCAGTCTGGCAACATCGGTCTCAAAATGTTGTAAATTCTCTCCACTCTGTTGGTGACGATTTTTCAATTGTGCCTGGTACACTTGCTGCAGGTGCTTATCCCCATATCTCATTTCCATATGCTGTTTTAGAATGTCGTAGTTATTCTGCTGCCCAGCAGGAACTCCTTGTAAGACGTCAAGAGCTTCCCCTCGTAGAGCAACTATCAGAGCAGTAGCCTGTTCACAATCAGACCATTCGTTTGTTGCAACTGCTGCTTCAAACTGACGCAGATAGACATTCCAGGAAACCTTGCCGTTGAATTATGGGGGCTTCGTTTTGTGAGTTCGGATAAGAGATCCTTCTGATTTGATTACGCCTTCCTTTCTTATTTTGTCTAGCTTATGTCGAAGCTCTTCGCAGGTTTCTCTAACCAAGTTTATTTCTTCGTCTATTTTCTTTTTTTGAGCTAACAGTTTCTCTTCTACTTGTGTTTCCACTTTATGAGACTGCTCCTCTAGTTTTGCTTCTAGTGTATGCTCCAATTTTTCTAACTTTGTCTGCATTTCTTTCGTCTGGTCTCTCATTTCATGTTGTATTGTCTGTATCTGATCTTTCATTTTATACCCTTGCTCTTTAAATTTCTTTTCTAATTTCTCCTGTCTCACTTCTGTATAAAGTTCTAGAATGTTCGAGATTGTCTTTCGCAAATAATACCGTTCACTTCCTTAAGTCACGACGAGTGCGGTGATATGTCACACTTGGGCCTTTGTCTCACTTCCATATAAAGTTCTAAAATGTTCGAGATTGTCCCTCGCGAATAACACCGTTCACTTCCTTACGTCACGACGAGTGCGGTAATATGTCACACTTGGGTCTTTGTCTCACTCCCGTATAAAGTTCTAGAATGTGTGAGATTGTCCTTCGCGAATACCACCGTTCACTTCCTTACGTCACGACGAGTGCGGTGATATGTCACACTTGGATCTTTATTCCACCCACGCACAGGGTTCCAGAAAGTTCTTCAAACTTCCACTTAAATCCTACTTACGCACAGGGTTCCAGAAAGTTTTTCAAACTTCCAGTTAAATCCCACTTCTGATACCAAATTGTCACGGGTTTCCTAGCCCGACTTTTTCTTTTACCAGAAATACAATTCGTTAATTAATCACTTATCTTTATTAACTACTCTGTACACTGGAATACTAATTACAACTCAACTAACCACTGTTTAATTAATCACTATCTAAATCACTTTGATCTCTAGGAAATTACCAACTAAACACTCCAATTCAAGACTGTAATGTAATTCAATACTGACTGACTCGGCCATTTATTCTTCTTTTATAGACCAAACGAATATTCCAGGTATTTTCTAGCATCTCTAGATCCATTTGAAATTCATGTTATTCTACGAACTACAGTTTGTTTCTTTTTGAGTACAAAGTTTGTGTCTGTTATTGAGTGCATATTGAAGTGAAATTTACCCAGCTATCGTTGTGACCTGTTCTGCATTCTTTTTGATAATTTTTGAAATTGCACTTTCGTCCTGGTGAAATTTTTGGTATTATAACCTCATAAATTGCATAATAATAAGTGTGCTAAACACCAATTTATTGCTGAAGTTGACTAGTGGCGCCATCTAATAATCAGTTGCTTCATCTTTTCTACTTATCACTACAACCCAACACAGGAATCTAATTTCTTTCGGCTTGTTAAATTGGTGGTCTAACTACTTAGCTGTACAGTTTTCTTTGTTTACTCATTTTCAAGTAGTAGTCAACCCAATATACATTATGGCAGATATTTGTTGTGACTGCTTTAAGAAAATATTACATGATCAAAAATGAATCTGTTGTGGCAAATGGCAAAAGAAGTTTCATGTAAAATGTCTAAATATTAACTTGTCTGATAATGAACGTGATAAATGGATATGCCCTGATTGTTCCCATTCTAACAGGAAACTTAGGAATGCACCTAATTCCGAGGAAACTGGAGTTTCTTTATCTCAGCTCAAATCTTGCTTGAAAGATCTTCACGAGTCTCTAGTTGAATCTCAGACTGCTGTTATTGCTTCCTTACGCACATCTTTTCAAAACGAAATTTCATCCCTGCAAAGCTCATTTCATACAGAAATTGAACAGTTAAAAGTCGATATGAACAAAAAGTTCGAATTTTTGCAGCAAGATATCTCGAAAAATAATGAGACATTAGTCTCCCATTCTCAACAAATTGCCAATACCTTTAATATGTTAGCAGGCATGCAGAATCAGTTTATTAATTTAGGAACTAAGTTTGAGGAACTTAGTGACAAATGCAACAACATTGAAGGGAAAATATCAGGTGCTTTATCTTCATCTATTACCAATCTAAGCTTTCTTGAAATCTCAGACAGAATTGCCCGGAGTAACAATATAATAATATATGGTTTAGCAGAAAATTCCTCAATTAATGATCATAACTGTGTCTCTGATTTATTTTTATATATGATGTCTAATGCAAGAAACAGCCCCAACTATAATATTACGTCTATTAGTCGCATTGGAAGACATTCACCGAACAGAAATGGACGAGCCGTAAAACTTATATTTGATAATTCCAGTGTTGTCAAGTTTATTCTTAGAAACAAAAAGTCATTGCTGTCATCTGCTAACTTCAAACATGTTACTGCAAGTGATGATAAGACGCCTCAACAGGTACAGAAATTAACTGCACTCAGAGAGGAGTTGAAACGGCGCACTGAATCAGGTGAAGAAGACTTAACCATTAAATATCAACGGGGTTGTCCCATCATAACCAAAATACCAAAACACTAAAACCTTATATGTCTCACATAAGTTTTGCTTACACCAACATAGACTCTGTCATAGCTAAGTTTAATAGTTTGTTGATATACGCCCATCAAAACTCTCCTGATTGTATTCTAATAAGTGAAACATGGCTTAACGAAACTATTCCCGATTCCCTAATAAAAATACCTGGTTACACAATTTATCGTGCAGATCGACCATCTTTAAAGAGAGGTGGTGGAGTATGTATCTATTTGAAATGCTCTACTTTTGCTAGCTTCTCTGTTACTTTTTCTTCTCATAACATCCCCGAAATTGAAAATATCTGGCTTCAACTCACTAGTAAGGATTTATGTTTTACTTTGTCTTGTATTTATCTTCCACCTAGATCATCTAATGAAGCCGATATGAATTTTATTTCTGTATTAGATAGAGCCTCCTCCATAAATAATCTTATTATATTTGGTGACTTTAACTTTCGTGATATTGTTTGGCCGTTTACTCAGTTTGCGATTCCCGCCAATCCCTTTGCCGATTTTATTTTGCACAGTAATTTTCATTAACTTGTGTCCGAACCGACGCGTTTTGGACATAATCAGTTAACCTTAACCTTAAACTTACTAACGATTTCCACCTTGTTTGCAATGTTAATTATAATGCTCCTATTGGTTGCTCAGATCATGCTGTAATTACATGTTTGCTTCAAGTAGCTATTTATACACAACCTAGGTGTTAGCGAATTGCTCGTTATTAAAGAGAAAAAATGGACTGATATTGCATAATTTTTCGGTAGCGTTTAATTGTGGCTAAAAAAATACCACAGGCAAAAATTACTTTATTATAATGAGAGGCGGCTGGCGACTTACCCTATGTTGGTTTCTTGTACTTCGGGAGAGGCGCCTCTCTTCTTGCTTTTTGATGTTGAAAACTCCAACTGCTTAGCCTCGTTCCGTATAGCCAAAAAACACACACAGTGCAGCGATTATATTACAAAAAATTAACGATTTGTAAAGTTAATATAAATTTAGGCGGCGGGATATTTAACAATATGTGTCTAGCTCGTCTTCACGTGTCTTCAGGTATATCGCCAAGCGCTAGCTATCTCATTTTTTTATAGAAAAAAGTATAAACAAAAAATTAGGAGCGTTTTCAGTGTTTTAAATGAGTTCTAGAAAAGTCTTATATGCTACAGGAAAAATATAAATTGAAAATAGTATTAAATTAAACTGGTATAATAATTAAGAATAAAATAAAACTAATAAGAACGGAACATTTCGGCCCACCAAAATGCTTATGCATTTTCGTGAGGGAAAGTTGGTAAAGGACTCAATTTAGTAAGCGGTCTTTTTATGGTACCATTAGCGGTGCGTATGTCAGCCACTCTTGCGACTCCATCAGTCCCTGGATATAAATGACAAATACGACCAAGACGCCATTGCAAAGGAGAAGCATTTTCATCTTTTATAAGAACTAGCGACCCAATTTGGGGAGAATCTGTAGAATTTAACATTTACTTCTCTGTTGCAAGGTATATAAATATTCCTTCTGCCAGCGACTCCAAAGATCTTGATGGATTCTCTGAAGAAGCTGCCAGCGGGTTAATCGGTTTAAATTTTTGTCGCGTAGATTGGCGGCCGGAATGGCAGTGAGCGGTTGCAATGTGAGGAAGTGGCCAGGCGTTAATGCAGCCAAATCATTCGGATCAGAACTAACTGGTGTGAGTGGACGTGAATTAAGAATTGATTCTATTTGACAAAGTATCGTATTTAGTTCTTCATATGTTAACACTTGTTTACCTATTACGCGAATCAAATGACTTTTCATACTTTTGACGCCCGCTTCCCACAGACCTCCGAAGTGAGGGGCTGACGGCGGAATAAAGTGCCAAGAAATGGCTTCAGTTGAAGCTGCAGTGCGCGTAAGATTTAAAAGCTCTTTATTAGCTTTAATAAAACATGTAGCATTATCGCTATATAAATCTGTTATGTGGCCGCGTCTGGCGATAAACCTACGCAGAGCTGTCAAAAAACAATCAGCGGTCAAGTCTGAGACTAATTCTATGTGAATAGCTTTTGTAGTCATACAGATAAATAGACAAATATATGCCTTTTGCGATTTGGATCCGCGAGATTTACTAAGAGTAATAAAAAAAGGACCTGCGTAGTCCACACCAGAGTGTAAAAAAGCTTTACAAGGAGTAATGCGAGCGGCCGGTAAGTTTCCCATGACGGGCTGGTAGGTTTTAGCATTAACCTTGGAACATTTTATACACTGAGATAAAATGTGGCGTATCGTGCGTTTAGGCGAAAAAATCCAAAAATTTTGAAAAAGTCAAAATTGGACAGTTTGAAGTCCAGCGTGAAAATATTTTTTATGAATTTGTTCAATTAGCAAAAAAGTTAACCGACTTTGTTTGGGTAATAACGCTGGAAATTTATGTTCATAATTAAGTGATGAATGGTGTAACCTTCCACCAACTCTAAGAATTTCTTGCTCATCGACAAAAATATTTAATTTCAGAAAAGATTTTGACAATTTTTGTTTATTTTTTATTTTATGAAGTTCATCAGAAAAGAAATTTAATTGTTCATTTTTAACTAAAATAAGAAGAGAAGCGTGAAGTTCTTTATATGCAAAATGTTTATTTATTTTGTTTAGAGGAAAACGACAATTATTTACAAAGCGTAAAATATAAGCAACAATTCGCATTATGGAATCTAAAGAGGAATGATCGTTTAATAACGCGGTAATAAAATTATATTCATTAGTTTTTGTAGCGATTAAAATAATTTTCTTTTGTTCTTCAGACAGAACTGCGGAATCATTTGAGCTATTTAATTTTGACTGAGGCCAGTTTTCATTAGCTACTTTAAGAAAATCTGGTGCGGCCCACCATAAGGAGTTGTGCAAAAGTTCAGAAGGAAAACTTCCCCGTGATGCAATATCCGCGGGGTTTTAAGCAGACATAATATGATACCAATTTTCTGGATTTATTTTCTCTTGGATGTAACTTATCCGATTACTAATAAATGTTTTCCACCTATGGGGATGCGATTTTATCCAAGAAAGCGTAACTGACGAATCTGTCCAAGCGTAAATTTTTTGAAAAGCAATATTTGCATAACTTTTAAGAATAAAATCTATCAAATCTGACAGCAGAACCGCAGCGCATAACTCTAGTCTGGGTATAGACAATGTTTTTAGGGGTGCGACGCGAGATTTTGCACATATAAAATTAACAGAATAATGATTTCTGTGAAAAATGCGTATATAAGTGACAGCAGCGTAACCGCACTCACTAGCGTCGCAAAATCCGTGCAATTCAATAAGGCATTTGTGATCAAGATCTATATGTCTCGGTAACTGAAAATTCGAAACTAAGGGCAATTCCGTTTTGTATTTGCTCCAGGCGCAAACAATATTATCAGGTGGGGTTTCATCCCAGTCTAAGCCGAGCACCCATAATTGTTGAATTAAGAATTTAATATAAAATGTAACCGGTGTTAAGAAACCCAATGGGTCAAAAATCCTGGCAAGTTTAGAAAGTATATTTCGCTTAGTACAGGATTTCTCGAGCGGTAAAACATTATAAGTAAAATGATCAGAGGATGGTTGCCACCGTAAACCTAAAATTTTAGTAACCTCATCACAATCTAGCGAAAGCGCAGCCGGGTTTATTAACGACGGATTTATATCAGACAAGACTTCAGGCTTATTCGATGCCCACTTATGTAAGTCGAATCCAGCTGATTTTAATAAATCTGTAATTTCTTTTTGTAAAGATTTGGCTTCTTCGATTGAAGAGCAACCAGTTATTATGTCATCGACATACGTATTATTTTTTAACACGCTTGCAGCTCTTGGAAACCTTTCCTTTTCGTCTTCTGCCAATTTTAATAAAACGCTAATTGCCAAATACGGAGCGGATGAGACACCGTAAATTACAGTGCGTAAGCGGTAATCTAAAATAGGACCTTTAGCATCAAAACGCCATAGAATACGTTGGTAATCTTGATGATCGGGTATAACCAGTATTTGGCGATACATTTTGGTTATATTTGCGGTAAGAATTACAGTCGGTAATCTAAAATTTAATAAAATTCTTACGATATCGTTTTGTAGCTTCGGACCAGTTAAAAGCGTATCATTTAGCGATACATTATTTTATTAGAAGCATTGAAAACTATTCTAATAGGCGTTGATATACTATCTGGTTTTATTACGCAATGATGCGGTATATAATACGATTTATCAGTATAAATCGGGGTAGATAATAATTCCATATGATTAAAGTTTAAATACTCTTGAATGAGTTTAGAATATTCAGCATATAACATAGGGTTTTTTATTAAGCGTTTCTCTAAACATAAAAACTGTTTTAGAGCGACTTCTCTGCTAGATGGAAACATAGGTTCTATCCGTTCCCGAAATGGCAAGGCGACCGTGTACTATCCTTCAGAATTCCGATAAACCGTTTTTAAAAATATTGTTTCACAAATTGTGTCCTCTGGTGGTATACTTATTTTTTCAGGAATATTTTCGACTTCCCAAAATTTACGTACAATGTCATTCAAAGATTGCGTTGATGAGTAAGATAAAAAAGATTTAATATTGGCCTGTAAAGTATTATTTTTATATTGTCCCATCAGAATATATCCGAAAATGGTATTAATTGCTATGGGTTCTTGACTATCACCGAAAATTTTACCACTCTGTATAATAAATGGAAACACATCCGCGCCTAGCAGTAAGTCAATTGATCCTGGTTTATAAAAATACGGATCAGCAAGATTCAAATTTTTTATGTGAGACCAACTGTCCTTAGGCAACTCTGCAGCAGGTAGATCTGAACAAATTTGAGGCAAAATTATTGCATGAACTTTTATATTAATATTAGGTACATTAACAGGGCGAAGCGAACAGAAAACAGAACCGAGATTAGAATTTATTTGTGATTCTCCGATTCCTTGAACTTCAGCGTAATATTTTTCTTTGTGTAGACCTAAACGATTTGCGCATTTTTGCGTTATGAAACTAGTTTGAGAACCAGTGTCAATTAATGCTCTAAATTTTTGATAATGTCCACGAACATCTAATATTTCAATTATAGAAGTCGAAAGTAAAACAGAAGTGGACGATCGCGAAAAACCAGCTAATGTTTGAGATTGTGATTCAAATTGAGATACGTTTTCATTCACACTAGGTGAAACTGCGGATGAATTTACATTATGCAGGATTGTATTGTGCGAATTTATATCACGCGAATTTATATTATTTGAAGAAAAAGATTCCTCAGAGCGGCCCAAATGTAAAAGAGAATGATGCCTCTTTTTACAGTGTCGGCATGTCATTGTAGAATTGCATTTTAAAGTTTTATAAATGTTACTTAAGCAATTAATACATAAGTTTTTACTTTTAGCGAAGTGAAAGCGTTCCTGCGAATTTTTATTAATAAATTCTGGACATTTATACAAAGCATGATTTTGGGAACATAATACACATAAGCGATCAGGCGAATTATTGGTTCCTAAAAAAGATGTGGAAGCGTGTGTACGAGGAGAAACATTGGAAGATTTTACAAAATCATTTTTCTTAAATTTCGGTTTAGTATTGCCCGAATTCAAAGTGAAAAGAGCGTTACAATTATTTTCCAAAAATTTGAAAATATCTTGATATTTGGGCATATCCCCGGAAGTATTATGGTTCAATTCAAATCGAGTTGCGGTAGCGTTATCAATTTTTTTAAGTAACATATTAGCAAGTATAAAGTCCCACATATCTACTGGATGCTGTAAAACTCTAAGAGCCTCTAAATTTTCAGCAAATTACGTAAAGCATGAGGATCCTCTGAATTTAATTTAGGAGCGGTTTCTATGGCAGACCAATGTACCTGAGAAAGTAGTCTCTTATTTTTGTAACGTTTCACTAAACTATTATATGCTATTTCATAATTAGCGCTTGACATTGGCAGATATTTTACCATACTAAGGGCTGGACCTTCAAGTGATGAAATTAAGTAATTAAACTTTTCAATGGCCGATTAAGATGAATTATTGTGTACTAAAGAATCGTACATATCTAAAAATGTAGGAAAAGATTGAATATCTCCTTTAAATTTAATTAGTTCTATTTTAGGCAGTTTAACATGTGGAGGCGTCGTCAAGTTATCATTTTTTACGGTAGGATCTAACGTACCAAACAAATTTTCAAAAATTAATTTTATTTGATGTGAAGTTTTATCAAACTTAGACATTATCGAAAGTGCGGACTCAAATTCATCTTCATCGTTAAAAACAAGGCTAATTAATGAATCATGTTGAACCCGAAATGATTTTTTAATATCCAAAATATCCTCATATATAGATTTAAACATAGGCCTTTCTTTTGATCTGTGCGAGCCTGTTCGGCTATAGCTAACATATTAATTTTTCTGACGAAATATTTTAAGAAAAGCAATATGGCGCATGAAAAATATATATTATTATTTCTAAAAACTCTCTCGAAACACTGAAAACGATTCGAAATGCGAAAAATTATGCAAAAAATCCGGCGTCTCGAAGAACTCGTTATTAAAGAGAAAAAATTGACTGATATTGCATAATTTTCCGGTAGCGTTTAATTGTGGTTAAAAAATACCACAGACAAAAATTACTTTATTATAATGAGAGGCGGCTGGCGACTTACCCTATGTTGGTTTCTTGTACTTCGGGAGAGGCGCCTCTCTTCTTGCTTTTTGATGTTGAAAACTCCAACTGCTCAGCCTCGTTCCGTATAGCCAAAAAACACACACAGTGCAGCGATTATATTACAAAAAATTAACGATTTGTAAAGTTAATATAAATTTAGGCGGCGGGATATTTAACAATATGCGTCTAGCTCGTCTTCACGTGTCTTCAGGTATATCGCCAATCGCTAGCTATCTCATTTTTTTGTAGAAAAAAGTATAAACAAAAAATTAGGCGCGTTTTCAGTGTTTTAAATGAGTTCTAGAAAAATCTTATATGCTACAGGAAAAATATAAATTGAAAATAGTATTCAATTAAACTGGTATAATAATTAAGAATAAAATAAAACTAATAAGAACGGAACACTAGGAATATTACAAAGGTCATGAAACGTGTTAACTACACGCAGCTTGCTAACCGCCTTTCAACTGTTGACTGGGATATCCTTAACACTGATATGGATATTGAATCCAAGTGGGACTACTTTTCTAAAAGTATTACAGACAATGCGCGCGATACCTCCAGTGAAGTGTCTTACACAGTTAATGCTAAAAAACCGTGGATCACTTCTGAATTTATTTCCCGCTCCAAAAGAAAACGGCAACTCTGGAGAAAATTCATAACTTCAGGCCATACAGAAGACTTTATTATCTATCGAAATTTTTCAAAGAGTCTCATTAGAGATTTAAACGCGGCGAAATTAAAATATCAGAACTCATTAATATCTAAAGGACCGAAAAGACTGTTTAAATACACAAGAAATCTACTTTCATCTAAAGTATCCACTCCCATTATTCGAGGACTTGATGGCGTCACATGTGATAACGATTTCAATGCAGCTGAAATCTTAGCCACCATTTTTCAAAAATCGTTCACTAGGGATGCAACAGTTGGTCCATTTCCTCAGCCCAATATACGGTATAGTAATTTCACCATTGAAAATATTTTATTTACTGAAGATTTAGTTATTGAACAGATAAATAAACTTAAGTTAGATTCTTCGCCAGGTCCTGATGAAATTACTGTTCCCATTTTAAAGAATTGTGTTCGGGAGTTGGCTAAACCCCTCTCACTTTTTATGCAAACCTCTTCTCAACAGCATCAACTGCCCTCTCAGTGGCTATCTGCATCTGTCACTCCAATTTACAAGACTGGCGATAAGTTAGACCCAACAAATTATCGACCGATTAGTTTGGTGTGCATATGCTCCAAAATTATGGAGAGAATAATTGTGCAGGCTTTGCTCCCTTTTCTACTTGAAAACAATATAATTCCGCAAGTTCAACATGGTTTTGTTCCTGGACGATCGGCTGTCACTAATCTATTACAATCATTAAATGTCTGGACTCAGCTGCTTGACGCTCATCAACCCGTTGACATTATATACCTTGATTTTTCCAAAGCATTTGATCGAGTACCTAAACTGCAGCTTCTTTTGAAGCTAGAGTATTGTGGAATTCGTGGTCGACTACTTGAATGGATAGGTGCATTTTTGACCAACAGAAAATTCAGGGTTAGAGGAAACTGCTCTTTCTCAAATTGGTACGACGTTCTTTCAGGAGTGCCGCAAGGATCTGTGTTGGGACCAATTCTTTTCCTTATTTACATTGCTGACATTCATAACATAATTAATGTCCAACACATATTCTATGCAGACGATAGCAAGCTCTATGGAAATCCCATCTCGGATCACGCTGTTCTACAGGCTGATCTAATGATAATTAATACTTGGTGTACTATATGGTCCTTACCACTCAATGTAGATAAATGCACTGTTCTTCATATCGGTCATAACAATCCGCATTTCTCTTATCGTCTGTCATCTGGCTTAATAACAACAGTGGAAAAGCAATGTGATTTGGGTATTGCAATTAATTCCAAATTGAGTTGGTCAGAGCAAACTTCATGTGTGGTTAAAAGAGCTAACACACAAATTTACTACCTATCCTAACTCCGCCTTTGTTCCTTCGATTTTACAAAACATATATTCGGCCTCGTCTAGAGTATGGTATATCGGTTTGGTGTCCATATCTAGTTAAAGACATTATGGCATTGGAAAAAGTTCAAAGAAATGCTACAAAGATGATTGCAGCGTATCAAAATTTATCATATGAAGACCGTCTACGTCTGTTGAAACTTCCATTCCTCTCAGAGAGACGAAAAAGAGGTGATCTCATTCAGTTATATCGTTCTACCCACAATCTTTTCTCCGTCGACATGTCTTGCTTATTTGTTTTAAATGAAGATATACACCTGAGAGGACATTCTATGAAACTTCTGCACGAAAAATACAATACAACGGTTAGACAGCAGTTTTTAACAGAACGTTTCATCATTGGAATTCCTTGCCTGAAGACATCGTTAGTGCCCCATCTCTGAATGCCTTCAAGAACAAGTACGATCGTTTTGTGTCTAGTGTGTTAACTTAGTAGTTTTTTTCTCTGTCATTGTTTCGTTATTTATTTATTTATGTACTATTATTTATGTTTCATTATTTCTCTATTTATGTACTATTACTTTCTTGTGTCGATTCCCCATTTTTCCAGTCACGCCTCGATACACAGCATTTTGTTTGTTTACCAGAATCGCGTAGGAGCGATCGGGGCAATCTAGTGTTTCGCTTATTCAGATATACAAGGTGCTCATAAATTAAAAAAACATGAAAATACTCAAGAGAGAAATACCATTATTTAGTATTTTGCACAATATTTTTATAAAACAAATCTGTTTATAACCTGAAATAGAGTCCTAATACAAATTTTAAAATCAACATTTCAATTTTGACTTTTACTCTACACACTTTACGAATAGTTTATTTCTTCTAGTATGCGCTCTTTTAATATCATGTGACAGATCATTTGAATAAACATATTGTTTTAGGAAAAAAGGGGCGTAAGGTCAGGTGGTCTAGCAGGATAATGAACCAAATCTTCATATCTACCTTTCACCAATGTCTGAGCAAGGCTGTAAAATGAACAGGCAGCAGTCCTGTTGCCAAAACAGGTTAATGCGTACTTCTAGCTCTCAAGTATTTAAAAATGGTAAACTAAATGTTTCCAAAATGTTTTGGCAACAGGACGGCTGTCCTGGTCAGAAGAAGATTTGGCCCAAACCTAACCTTACACCCCTTGCCTTTTTTCTTCGAGGTGCCCTAAAACAAAACATTTATTCAAATGGTTTGCCACATGATAGGGAAGTATTAAAAGAGGACATACGCCAAGGAATACATGAACTGAATGAACCGCTAACTATTTGAAATATTTATTAAGTTAGTGGGAAGTTGAGGTGGGAGGTAGAGGTAAAGTAAATGTTAAAATTTAAATTTTAATTTTAAAATTTGTATTAGGACTCAATTTGAAGTTATAAACAGATTTGTTTTATAGAAATGTTGTATACAAAAATAAATAATGGTACTTTTCTCTTGAGTATTTTCTTGTTTTCTTAATTTATGAACACCCTGTATATCTGACTTAAGATGTTTCTATGGCAGTCTCATTTTATCAAGAAGCAAAACTTTTTATAAGGAGTGAGATTTTTCGATAAAGTCAAAAACAAGAGTTTCTCCTTCTGTCAACTCCATCCGTGGACACACTGTATCTATACTATACACTGTATATATAAGTATAACTTTGAAGGGGGGTCGGGCTTGGAGGGGGGGTACCCGTGACCTTTACAAACACATATCATAAGTTTGTTTTCATAAATTCTGTCACCAAAACTTTTATATTGCCTTTTATTGCCTTTTTTCGCAATTTTCATAGTACGCCACTGAGCAGACAAGCGCTGAGCATATCTAGTTGCAGCGTCACCAGCATTGTTGCCATATTTAATTATTGGAGTGGAAGATGGAAAAAGAAGTTCTATTAGAAAGCAAAAGACCCACGCCACTCCTGAGACACTGCTCTTTGACACTTTTTTGCTTTTTTTTATAGTGGGTGTTCGCTTTATTATTCCATATAAACAAAAAATAAAAAATGTATTCTTTTACGGATAACACACTATAAAACAGAAACTAGTCAACTAACAGAAAACTCAATAATAAATAAATACATACTTAATCCTTTTTACATAGAGTCGTTTTCTACGGCATTTAAAATATTTGGTTCAAGATTCTTACTTTCCGAGTTTGTTTTTACTCAACATTAGAGTATTGGCGTTCATAGATCCCATAATCTCTTAAATGTTGAACTAATCATACAGACATTTTCTTATACGGTACGTGTCTATCGCGATAATCCATCTGATATTGTTTTCTTGCAGCCGCCATCTAATTTTGATAAAAAACGAACTTTAGACATGTTAACTCTTTCTTAATTTGTATACATATTTTTTTCATAATACCACACACACTTGGTAAT
Source organism: Monochamus alternatus (assembly GCA_037114965.1). NCBI lineage: Eukaryota > Metazoa > Arthropoda > Insecta > Coleoptera > Cerambycidae > Monochamus > Monochamus alternatus. The sequence goes on along the minus strand of CM073427.1, from coordinate 62,474,026 downwards.
GAAAACTGACCTTTATAAGGTTATTATACATTTGTGCAGAATAACACATTCCACAAAATACCACTTTAAATTATTACGAAATTAAACTTGGCAAAATACAACCATACATTAAACAAATTCTAATTCAGTAAAAAATCACGCAGATAACTTGCTTTGTCTCTCTCATATCTGCATATTTTTATATAAGATGATCTAGTCTGGTTTCATGTACTGTGTGCAGCATTTAAGCGATATTTTATTTTATAAACTAGGTCAATGTCACGATTTTTGAAGACATTGATAAAACCCTTAAAAATAGTATCAAATCCTCGATCAAATCCTTTGTACTTAAACTGTTTTTTTTTAACATTTTAAAGCTATCAGATTAATAATTTGCTTATTTTTAATTACTTACATTTTATAAAACAGCAACAATTATTTTAAAGCATAGCAATTTTACTGGCAATAATTAGTAGGTAACGTTAAAATCCACCTACCAATACTATTATTTAATAATAATAATTAGTTAATAGATCAGCAAAAAATTGCATTTTATACGTACTTTTATATTACGTACATTTTTACATTCGAAAATGCTTATATATATATATATATATATATATATATATATATATATATATATATATATATATATATATATTTATAATATTATCTAGGAAAATGCAACGGAAGCACATAAATAGCATAAAACTAAGTGCGTGCTCCACGTTCACCAGTCTTATTGTACGAAGCATTTATAACGCATAATAAAGTTTGTTTGTAGTATCTTGCTTACTTATTTAGTGTCAAGAGGGCCAAAACCTAAAATTGGCGCAGTCGGTAGGATATCAATTAACTCCTTCAATTGTGAGCCAAAGTGAAGGTAGGAGATCTTCTGGTCAGAGATACTGAATCCTCGAACTTTACGTTGGTAATTTTGACTTAAAAGGAAGGCAGAACTACAGACGATTATAACCGCGCCGGGAAAATAGTAAAAGGTCTGAATTGAATAGGCTCGTTCGTGTGCAAATCGCATAGTGGAAGGGCTGAATTGAGTAGCTCCGCCCCGTCGCTTGTGTTTTGAATTATCATCAAATCTATCTCTGCTGCATCCTTAAGCAAATTTCCTGGAACCGGAGTTACCTGGTGAGTACCAAAGTACTAGTACTTGACTCCCTATCCCTTTCAAACGCAGTGGTAGGTTAGAATTAGAATCATTTTAACAATAAGAAAGTTTATTAAAGATAATCAAATTTACTTTGAAAATTTGTTGATCTCGACATACTCATAAGTCGCGTATCTATTGTGCCACGCATAGTCTACCGGAAACTAATAGTGAGCCGTGTTTATCTGAGTCGTTTACGACCTACATAACTTATCTGCATAAAGAAACGTGAAAATAATACAATGTCAAACCCGCAATCAAACGTAAGGGCGAACACAGCTGCTTCACAAAGAAAAGAATTATAACTGCAAAAACTAAATTTTTTATGTTCCACAATACAACCTTTTGATGGTTCAGAAATTGAATTGACCCAATTTTTAGAATCAGTGGAAACATTTATAATCTCTTTAGATTTACCACATCCAACTGATATACAATCAGGTTTGGTTATAAATATAATAAAAAATAAATTGAAAGGACAAGCAAAAACGCTTATTTTAGGTAGACCTGAGATAACTACCTGGCAAGAAATTAGGAATCTTTTAATTCAAAATTATAGTGATCATAAATCACTTCAAACATGACAGAACGAAATTTGTCTATTACAACGTGATATTCACGAACCTTTACTTAACTTTTGTAATAAGATTCTGTGCATGCGTTCAAAAAATGTCCAGAATATACAATTATTATATACAGAGCCGCAAGAAAAAACTTCTATTCAGCTAGTTTATACTTCTTTGGTTTTAAATAAATTAAAAAGTAATCTTCCACAAAATTTCGAAACTATTATATTATCTAGACCTGATTTAAATGACATAGAATCAGTAGTTCAGGCTATACTTGAACTTGAAACTTATTCCGAATATAAAAACATGAATCGTCGTCTACCCCAAACTCAACCACAAAGACCACCTACACTACCTATTAGATAAAATCTACCTCCTAAACCGAGCTATAATTATAAACCTCAATATTATTCAAATCAGCAACCTAACTTTCTACCACAATTCCCATTATCTCATCCTGTTCCAAGACAAACTCAACCACCAATAAGGCCTTCTTATAACCAACTTAAACCCTTCCTACCCCCCAGACAGACTATAAATCAACAACACTGTTCTACAAATACTTACTCAAATAATAGAAAACAGTTTGAACCCGAACCAATGGATACTAGCAGCACCACACTAACCAAATTTCAGAATGCCCCTCGTAATTTTCCACATCATTGTCATGAATACGAATTACAAACCGAAGACTATGATTTCCAAGAATATGAATATCCAAATTACTCAGTAGAACCTGATGATCCAGAACAACCCGAAGATTTTCAACAAACTATTCCTGATACTGAACTCGAAAATTTTCAGAAAATAGCCTCGAACCAAAACCTAGGGAAATGATCTTTGAAAATAATTCCATTTTAGCTTCGCCCCTATCGTATATCAAAATTGAAAAGCCACCTTTGAAATTGTTCATAGATTCCGGCTCTTCTAAAACGATGATTCGCTCAGACATCATTGAAAAATATTACCCTGAATGTATCTACCAATCATCCAATGTTTTAAAAACATGCATGGGCCAAAAGAAAATAAAATTCTGTGCATCTATTCCCGCTTTTAATGAATTTCACAGTAACAATGATATTGATATTTTATTATATGACTCACGATTTTTATGACGGCTTAGATATAATAACCTAGTTTGGATTACTTTTTGACTACAAAAATGCGACGGTTTTTAATGAGAATATCTCAATTCCTTTATATGTTCGAAACCCACTAGAAACTTCCAAGAGAGTTACTGTCAATGCCTCTGAAATTTTCAAAACACAAATTCCAGTTTCAGTAGAGAATGGTGAAATTTTAATACCCAAAATCGAGAGTGATCATACCTGAATCAATATCATACGCAGAAAACGGATTACCCTATATAGAAATCCATAACTACACTAGTGAACCATCTACTGAATGTTTCGATTATCCTATCCGAGTGACACCCTTAGACAACTACGATCCTGTTAAACCTATTATCCAACCATCTGAAAATAAAACCTTGAAAACAGACGTAAAACGACTTATACGAACTGAACATATGAATGATGAAGAAAAAAAAGAAAATTTCCAGTTAATTTCTAATTTTCAGAAGAACAACCCTTATCCTTTACAAACGAGGTAAAGCATGAAATTAAAACTAAAACAGAAGACCCGATCTATACTAAAAAATATCGACTACCTTATACCCAACGACAAGAAGTACAAAATCAGATACAAGATCTTTTAGATAATGAAATTATTAGGCCATCTCAAAGTCCTTAGTCAAGCCCTGTTCTCATTGTTGAGAAAAAGGCAGACGCATCTGGAAAACATAAATATCGCATGTGCGTTGACTACAGAAATTTATATAACCTTACTATAGACGACCGATAACCTAATTCCGAATATTTCAGATATAATAGATAAGCTCGGGAGATGTAATTATTTCTCGACTATAGACCTCACATCTGGATTTCACTAGATAGAGATGGAACCTGGCAGTATAGCGAAAATTGCCTTTTCAACTAAAAACGGCCATTTTGAGTATCTCAGGACGTTCCAGCGTGTAATGGATAACGTTTTGAAAGATCTTCAAAATAGAGTTTGCCTAGTCTATATGGATGACCTAATTGTTTTTTAAGCTCTTTAAACGAATATATTCAAAATTTAACATTAGTTTTTAAAGCTCTCGAGAAGGCAAACTTAAAAATACAACTGGATAAGTCGGAATTTTTAAGAAAAGAAACAACATTTCTCGGACATGTTATAACACCTAACGGACTTAAACCAAATCCTGATAAAATACGAGCTATACAGAAGTTCCCAACACCCAAGACGGCTCGAGAAATCAAATCATTTTCAGGCCTTGTCGGCTACTATCGACGTTTTATAGATAACATTGCAAAAATTACAAAACCCCTGATTTTATGTTTGAAAAAAGGCAAAAAGATTATTCACGATCAAGAAGTTTTAGAAGCAATTGAAAAATGTAAAATCCTAATTACTAATAGTCCTATTTTAGCCTTGCCGAATTTCGAAATTCCATTCGAGGTCACTACAGACGCTTCTAATTTCGCACTAGGCGCCGTCCTATCACAAAACGGTAGACCCATTTCTTACGCTACTGGAATTCTAAACACTTCAGAAATACAATATTCTACCATTGAAAAAGAACTACTTGCCATATTATGGGCCACACAAACATTTTTTAGACCTTACCTGTTCGGTCAAAAGTTTAAAATATTTACGGACCATCATCCACTTCAATGGCTCTTTAATCTAAAAGACCCTTCTTCTAAATTAATGAGATGGCGTATTAAATTAGAAGAATATGATTACACAGTACAATATAAAAAGGGAACGGAAAATAGAGTTGCGGACGCATTATCCTGAATAAAAATAGACGAACTTAATGCCAACGAAATTGACGACCTAGACTCTATCCTTAATAACCCTCCTGACGAAAATATAAATCAACTTATCGATTCCCTTAATGAAGAACTAGCCAGTACCTTACATATACCTGAAGGTTATCTAAACCTCTATGATACTCAGACCCAACATGCTGCCCAAGAAAATCCTATCTGTTCCCCACCAAGTACAGAAAAAAGTGTTAATGGGTACAAAAGACTACTATTTATACACGAAACTCAAAATATACCTAGTCGTTTTGGAATTCATACACCGAAACCATTTCCTGATAAAATAAGGACCACCTTAGTTTGTCATACTTCTATATCTGACGATTAACTTACTAATATACTAAAAAGGTATCTAAATATAAATGAAACAACTTGTCTTTATTTTCATTCAGACAAAATTAAAGAAAAAGTATTGAGAGTATTGGCTAATAATTTTGTGCCTGAAACTAAGATAATTATTTCTAACACATTATTGAAAGATCTAATTTCAAAAGACGAACAAATGGACCAAATTAAATTCTTTCATGAAACAAAAACCACACACAGAGGAATTAATGAAACTATCAAACGACTTGCTAAAAAAATTTATTGGCCGAAACTCATGTTCATGATTATATAACTAAATGTGAACCGTGTAACTTAGCTAAATACGACAGAAATCCACAAAAAGTCAAAATTCAAAATACGCTAACTCCATCCAAACCACTCGAAACTCTTCACATAGATCTTTTCTTTATCGATAAAAACATTTTTCTAACCCTATTTGACCCATAATAACTTTTTTGTTAAACCGCAAACGATTTTTTTGAAACTCAAACCTTAATTAACGATTGTTTAACCACTTGATTCTAGACCAAATTGATTGGTTTATTATTTAGTCATATGAGTATTATACATTCCGATGTAATTTCAACTACAACTGTTACCAAAATTTTTAAAATTCTGTACACTTTATATGAACCTTGTGAATTACCTTCTTTAGATCAAAACTCAATATTTTCTTTATTTCATATGAAACATTACGTATCAAGCTCAGTAATATACAGGGTGTCTCATAAATAGCTGCCAACCCTGAACGGGCCGATTCTATGATCAAAACTAAGTAAAAAAGTTCATATGAACATGGGTCCGGAAATGCTTCCTAAGGGCACAGGACCCATTCAAGAGGGAGGAATGGAAATCATTTTTTTGCAATATCTCTCAATCGCGTTGTGATAAATGAATGAAATTTGGTATACACAGCTAAATTTTGATGAGCAATTTGATGGACTAATCCATTTATTTCCACGAGGTCCATTTGGGTGTGTAACTTTTTTGCAGCTTAGTGTATCCATGTGACTATCGAAACAATCGATTCTCCTACCTATTTTATTTGGAAAAGGTATACTTTGTTGAAGTCGGTAGGAGTAACCATTTTTGAAATAACCTTATTTGAAATGCTCAGTGCAGTAAAAACTGTTTTGATTTCAGGTAAAGTGTCTTTTCTGCTGAAAATATAAAAAAATGTTACTTGAAAAAGTTGTTCAGAATCGTAAATTATGGAGACGTGCAAAATTTTGAGAAGATAGGCGAGGTTTGATGAAACCATTTTTCAACAAGTAGGTACAAAGATTTTATCAAAGCAGGCCGATCTTTTTGAGAAGATAGGCGAGGTTTGATGAAACCATTTTTCAACAAGTAGGTACAAAGATTTTATCAAAGCAGGCCGATCTTTTTGAAATTTTGCAGGTCTCCATAATTTACCATTCTGAACAACTTTTTCAAGTAACATATTGCTATATTTTCAGCAGAAAAGGCACTTCACCTAAAACCAAAACAGTTTTTACTCGGTGCACTGAGCATTTCAAATAGGATTATTTCAAAAATGGTTACTCCTACCGACTTCAGCAAAGTATACCTTTTTCAAATAAAACAGGTAGGAGAATCGATTGTTTGGATAGTCAGATGGATACACTAGGAAGCATTTCCGGACCCATGTTCATATGAACTTTTTTTACTTAGTTTTGATAATAGAATCGGCCTGTTCAGGGTTGGCAGCTAATTATGAGACACCCTGTATATGGAAATTTTAATTCCGATCTACTATGTTAATGTATTTATGTCATCCTCAAACATATCCATCACTCCTCCCGAAAGTTACTTGGCACTTGGTACTTCTACTAGTGTTTACTTCTGGCTGGAAGAAAAACCCCCAAAAGTTGGCAAATACTACCAAATTAAAGAAATTATATATAAAAAACCACCATCATGACGAATCGAATTATACCTTATACTATTTGAAAACCCCTAAAGATATCATTACCATGTTACCTTCCGGACAGTTGCTTATCCTACCAAGCACAACGGTGCATATAGAAGAACAATGTTCTAACGTCATCCTCCATTTTCTCTCAGAAGATTCTTTAATATCTAACCAAGAAGGATGCATTTTGCGAATTAATAAAGAAGACTATTTCCTTACTACCACGAATTTACAAGCCTCTACATTTCTTTTACCAGAAATAAGAAAAGCCCGAATATCAAATTTTACGTTGGATAACACCATAAATGAATTGGAGCTCCTTAAAACCAAAGTAAAAGAAACAAAAGATATTCAGTTGATTGACCTTGCATCAATTGAACCAACATCAACCTCTTAGACGACCTGGTTAACATGGTCTCTCATTGGATTTACACTCCTATTTCTTCTCTTCATCTTCCGGAAAAGTATAAACTCATGGCTGGTATGCCCAAAAAGGACAATGACGCCAACTACTATACCTCAAACTTTCCAGGAGCCAATTCCAATAAACTCCGAGCTTCCGTCTAAGAAGGGAGGAATTATATGAACTGTATAATAGTGTCTTTCTTTTATTTTTAATTATTTTAAATATTTATTATGTAATATAAGTTATATATTTTTTTATAATCTTATCTAGGAAAAATGCAACGGAAGCACACAAGTAGTATAAAACTAAGTGCGTGCTCCACGTTCGCCAGTCTTATTGTACGAAGCATTTATAACGCATAATAAAGTTTGTTTGTAGTATCTCGCTTACTTATTTAGTGCCAAGAGGGCCAAAACCTAAAATTTGACTGATGAGTCGCAATGTTATAAAAAAGCATATTTACATTATTCATTGCGGTTTTTTCTTTTTTGTATCTCCGTTACTTAACATCTAGATGTCGGAACTTGTCGTATCATTGGCGGTTTATTAGGATCAGACTGAGGTGTATACATGCAAAAATATGTTAAACATAGGTATTTACATTGAATTGGTGTTATGTTATTTCTAGTGACTCGCATCGCCGAAATCTCATCACAATAAATTGGAAGCTGTAGTTTTGCATATCCAGACTATTGTCTTCTGCAATCACATTACCTCACTAAAAAAATCCTTATTTTCACATTTCACGGCCCCACAATTATGTCAAACTATGTCACTATTTTTGTTATAGCTTCTGAATTGCGTGTTCTAGTACTTTTGATGCGATCAGATGAGATCTTGTTGCAAAATTTTCTTCCAATGCACCTGTTATAACGTGTTATTTACATCCACCAGCAGTAGTTGTTTTGTCAACACTTAACCATAAATATTTGTCTTTTAAATCGGAGTGAATACTGGCTTTTACGGCTGATTTTCGTTTGCAGTTAAGTGAAATATTACATAAAGTACATATTGTAATTCAGTACCATTAAATACTAACTCTGGCAAATCGTGAATCCATTTTTATGTGGTTTTTCTGCACGGTATCCGTCGTGACATTGTGTACAGCTAACTTGTACTCGTAAACGTAATGTAAACAAATAACACGTAGTGCACACCATCAAAGCTACGTATGTACTTAATTCATTATAAAATATCAGCTTTGGTCGCGCTGCACTGCGTGGAATACGACCCTGAAATGACGGAACAAGTTCCGACGTCTAGACTGGTAACAACTAACTGGCAACACCGTAGGTATGGTTCTGCAGTGAAACTCGGACGCTGTACAGGGGCGGTGTGTATAGCAATTTGGGTGCAGTTTAAAAAATTTATTGTAACTCGGCTATTTATTTGATTTAAAAAAACTAATTTCAGATTAGCAATCTAGGGAACACGGACTACCACCCCTCCAAACCGGACCCCCCTTCAAAGTTACACCCTGTATATATACAGGGTGTTTATTAATTGAATGCCGATACTTAAGGGTGTGAATCGGTCATTTTAAGAAGAAAACTTAATATCAACATATGTCCTAAACCTGTTAATTTTTGAGCTACAGGATGTTACAGTTTTAAGAAAAAATTTACTTTTTTATTATAATTTTCTTATCACTCCAGATATGTTTATGAAACTTTGTACACACCTATTAATCATTAAGGAGCATTGTTTGATGTAAAAAATGTTTTAAAATCTTTGCCAATGACGTCCGTACGAGGCTTGAACAAAACATTTTTGAAGAAAAAAATGGTACGCCACTGCTTCTTTTAAAAACTAAAATTATTTTTAAAATATCTATTTATTTTACAGCAAATTTGGTCCCTAGACTTACTTTCGTACGACGCACAATTTTCACGTAAAAAATTAAAACCAAAAAACTGCTTTTGATATTTTGTGCCATTTTGTAGACACCCACCATACGTGGAAACACTTTTTTTAGGACAAAAATTAATTTTCTACTTTAACCAGTGACCTCCGCGTAGACATAATATTAAATATTTTGATAGAAAAAAACGGTACGCCGCTGATTTTCTTAAATTTTATTTTAAAAATCGCGATTTATTTAGTAAAACGATAAATTCAAAATCTTAAAATGAAATGTAAAATTCCTTCTTCAAGTTCCGGTGTTCTTACTGCTTCAGGGACTCCTTTAGCACTGTGGTCTACTTTTAAATTTCCGGTTTCGTGAAGACGTCTATGAATCCCAGAAAATGTTCTCGGATCGGGTAGTACGCGATTTGGATACCGCTCTTGGTATATCTTCCTGGCTTTGTATGCATTTCTGTCGGCAACCCCATAAGTAAAATGCATGTCAGCTAATTCACCGATTGTAAAATTTACCATTTTTTATGAAATTTTACCTCCTACTTTAATAATATTTTTTTAATAATGAAAAATCAATGTCAACTTTATTGCGAAAAGAAGCGTCAAAAGTTATGACACTTTACCCAGTCTACTAATTTTTATTTCATTTGCTTTAAGAGGACATTTAATAGGCTTACCTTTTCTATTCAAATATTCAATATCATGCCTACGTGAACGTCATTTGTGATAGTAGAAAATTTATTTTAACCCCACAAAAAGTGTTTCCACGCATGGTGGGTGTCTACAAAATGGCAACATAATATTAAAAGCAGTCTCAATGAACTTGGGGAAAAAACTTTTTTTGGTTTTAATTTTTTACGTGAAAATGGTGCGTCGTACGATAGTAAGTCTAGGGACCGAATTTACTGTAAAATAATTGGAGATTTTAAAAATAATTTTAGTTTTTAGAAAAAGAAGTGGCGTACTATCTTTTTCTTCAAAAATGTTTAGTTCAAACCTCGTACGGACGTCATAATTATAATAAAACAGTAATTTTTTTCTTAAAACTGTAACACTCTGTAACTAAAAAAATAAGAGGTTTAGGACATATGTTTATATTAAGTTTTCTTCTTAAAATGACCGAAGGAAGAAGGCAGCCCTTAAGGCTTACGGTGAGCGCTTTATAAGACGATATAAAGATTTCGCTCAATAACTCCTCAAGGGATAAAGATAAAAATATGCGGTTTTTTTTAATAGACTACAAATATTATTTTACATCGACGCTGTGTTTTGAAATTTTGAAAAGTGTAAAATTATTTTTTTTAAACGAATTTTGCTCTTTTCCCAAATTTCAAAACACAGCGTCGATGTAAATTATTATTTGTAGTCTATTAAAGAAATCCGCATATTTTTATCTTTATCCCTTGAGGAGTTAGTGAGCGAAAACTAAAATAATATTTCTTAGCAATAAAATGCTGCCACCTTGCGGTGGCATTGATAAAAGAGACGATCACATTAGATTCTAAATGTCCAACACTGAGAGAAGTGATTCAGGCTAACGGTGAATGCTCTATTATACGGAATATAGTTTTCGCCACGTTTTCGCTCAATAACTGCTCAACGGAAAATGATAAAAATAAGCGGTTTTTTTTAATAGACTACAAATGCTGTTTTTTGAGATAATGTATTTTTTTTTATTTAAAATTTTTCACTCGATGTAAAATAATATTTGTAGTATATAAAAAATAGAATAACATATTTTACTATATATATATTACAACCACATATAACACCCGCGGAAGCCTACGAACTAACATATATATATGTTAGTTCGCGGGTGTTATATGTGGTTGGTATATATATATACAGGGTGAATCTTAAATAAGTACAAATATTTGAACTGCTGGTGTAGTTCGTCATATAGATCAGTCTAGTGAAAGCCATTTTTAAAAATTTCTAATATTTACGGAGATATTAATTTTTTAAAAAAATACCCACATTTTGAGGACCGCTGGCTGATTTATCATCCAGCAACCTAATGAAACATATGATTTGTTGCGAGGTTGCCATATCTCCTCCAATATAAATATTACGTTTCCTTTAACGTAATAGTTCTATTTTAAAAATACTTGTTTTAAGCATAAGTACAGTAAAATTGGGTATGTAGTATGATACGCAGCAATATTAACATAAATTTTAACATCTGAACTAACCTTAAAATACTTAAAACGATTAAAAATGAATTTCCGCAAGTTCAATACTACCGTAAAATATTTAGGAAGATATTACGTGATATTACTATGTCCAATGTTCAAAAATTATACATAAACATGCACACAAGCTTACCTGTTTGTTTTGTACAAAAATAATTTCTAATTTTGTTAATACTTGTAAAGATTGTCTTTCTCACAAAAATAGCCCACCAAAAGCTCAATTAATACTATGAAAATTTCCTAAGATTGCTTGGGAACCTTTACATATCGATTAACTTGGACTTATTTCATAGTAAGTTTATACTAATTATAGTTGATGCCTGTAGTAACTGGATAGCAGCATTTGTGACTAACCAACTAACACTAAAACTTGTACAACCATTAATATTTTACCTAATGTTAGAACCTAGAACATACTTGGTATTAGTGCCAGAAATGCAAAAAATCTGGAACGTCACTCAAATCAATGATCAAATCATAGATCATATGTTTGGCACTAAAATCAATATGGAAATTGAAAATGTGATACTGACAGTGCAGTGACAGTGATGTGCATTCTTAGTGAAGTGCAGTGATAGTGACAGTGGAGTGTAGTGACAGTGGAGTACAGTGACAGTGGAGTGCAGTGACAGTGCAGTGCAGTGACAGTGGAGTGCAGTAACAGTGGAGTGCAGTGATGAGTTCAGTGATAATGATATTAGTCTTGTGAGAAATCAGTTGGAGTGTAGAAAAAATGATTATAGATCACTTTCTGGATCTGTGAGTAGAGAATCTGTTTTATGTTTTCAGTTTCATGTTTGTACATAGACGTACTTTATTGGTGAGGTATAGGTATGGCAATGAGGGGAGGAGGTGGCCATACACATTTTTTATAAACAGTCATTCTTTGACATGTCTAAAAATTCTAGTTAAGCCTTGTCTTCATGAACACGAAATTCGCGAAAATGCACGCGTTTTTTATTTAAAATGGAAAAGTGTCAACTTTTAGCAAATTTTATTATTGCTATTTTCATGCATGGGCTTCCGATAATCTGTCATGACAGTCAATGACAGTTTGATAATAAAAATAATATAAAATGTTACAGTTGACGAAATTCGCTAAAAGTTGAAATTTTTTCCCACCATCAAATAATTCGAGCGAATATTCGCAAATTTTGCGTCCATAAGGACAAGATTTTAAAACTCCCTTGAAGCAAAGACATTTGTGTAACACTGGCAACACTGTGAACCACACGTTCAGTCTGCATCACTATGACTTATAAAAGTATGAAAGGGTCTGTCTAGGCCAGCGGTCCTCAACAAGTTTTCTGCTGAAAAATTACGAAATTTATTTACAATTTCACTTTTTTATTACTGATTTGTTTGTAAAAAAACTATTAATTATGTGTTCTACACAACAAACTATACTGTTGGTTAAAATATTTGTACTTATTTAAGATTCACTCTGTATATATATAGTTACCGATCGAAAACCGAAAAAATAAAATAAAAGGACTGCCACGCGATGGATTTTATAAAAGAGTAAGAGAAATGATTACGTATTGTAGTTTAATAGCTTTATTATAATTACGAATTTGTTAAATCTTGAACCTAAAAATATAATGTTTTTCAAATACAGAAATATAGATTATTTTTAATATAATATTCTGTGTCTGCCTACTGAATAATAGACACCAGCTAAGACATTGTTAAATAGACGTATTCAGTAAAATATAATTAATATTTTTAATAAATATTTAAAAAATGGGGAATGCAAAGGGGTAGTTGAGATTTATGGAATATATAAAAATATTATTGAAATATGGTTTTGTTTATCTAATTTTATTCTTGTCGCATAGTATTTTTTTACATGGCGTCGATGGTTTGCTTCTCAGCACTTCAGTAAATAATAATATACTATTTGTTGCAAATCCAAACTTAGTAGAAATACACATAGAAAGAAAAAATGTGCCAAAAGCATTTTATTCTACAAATGAAATTATCTCTTTATTCCATATTTTCTGATTTAAGTTGAGCCCTATGTCACGTGAAAGTATTTATATTGTAGTATTAAAGGAACAAATAAAAAATTAAGCATCGCAATTAGTGGAACTATATTGGATCCTACCGTTAAAAGTGATATTTTTTTGTGTCGTTCCATAAAATATCATTCTTGATTTTAAAAAAAAATTTCTTGTCTTGAGATATTACAAACTGTAGTCCAACTTATAATACAATATGGTGTTCGAAAGTAAAAAATGTTCAAATTTTTCTTTTTTTGTGAAAAATGTCAATCAATATAGTTATTCCAAAACCGAAGAAAAATAAAAAAATTACTGTTGACAAGCATATACAAAGCATTCTGTTCTTTTTTCTATTTTATGAATTTTTATAAATAAAATTAACTATCAGGAATTATGTTTTCCAAAAAAATCAACAATAAAAATATGTGTGAAATGCCTTATGTACCAAAATATCATTACCTACTATTATTTTTCGAAAACTACAAAAGAGTTTAATAAAATAAATACCACAACAAAATATATTTTTTCAGTAAAAACATGCAATGCATTATTTTAAGATTTTATTAATTTCTATAGTATACTTGATAACATTGTAAATATAAATTAACTACTTGAGTATTTATGGGAAAAGTAGCATAACAATTAAAAATGGATTTTGTTTGTTCCTTTGAAACTACATGTTTAAGTAGTAAGTACTTCGATTGTCACACAACTTTATGAAAAAAGTTTTTAACAGAAATAAAAATTAAGAACCGCTTACTTACATCGCCGTATTTCTCGCAGTGAAAATTGTGTTTTTAACTATTGAAATCTCAAAAAATATAACATATACAACAAAGGTAACTTATTGACGTTGTGTTTATTCACAGTTACTGTTTAAATTTTACTCAAATAAAATAATAATTTTGAAAAGCGTCTGTAAGACACGCATTTGTAGCTATCCTAACCCCACATTAACAATTATTTTCATACACTTAATTATAAATATTGAACAATTTTTATTATCAAGTAAATTTTTATTATAAGAATATTTATATCTACAGATATATTTAAAATAAGTAAGTATTTTGATAGATCTATGTATCTAAAATCGTAGACAGCTTTTTGCAGCTGTTTGTTTGTTTTACTTGGTGTCTTTGACGGTGTCTTTGAAAATACCCAGGTGTCATTCCTATTATTTGCTAACACCTACATTATCTAATTATTAAATATTCAAAATTGTATGTCTGTAGAAGACATACAATTTAGAGGTCAATTTTAAGCCAGTGTTATATCTTTATAATTAAGAGCATTGTACGCCACATATGTATTTTAGAACGTACAAATGTTAACAAAACAAAGGTATATGTTTTCAATATTTGATCTAATCTAATTGGCCTGTTTACACTTTAATTTCTCATATTTCTCTTCAATAATCCATACATAGTCTTTACATTTTACATTTTGGACATAAATAAAATATACATTTATGTAAATATCTCTTATGAATTTTCTATTATCTACGATAAGTTTTCTGTATTAAAAAAATATGAGCATAAAAAACTAAAATTTAATCTTATTCGACATAAAAATTATGGAAAATATAGATGTTTTTGACTTTCCGAATGAATGCATTGTCCTATTCTGAAAACGTATACTGCACCGCAAGTATAAACTTAGCTTACACACGAAACACGAGCATATGTAAAATTCAATTTCTTGAAAACCGTAACACGTAGCGAAGTAAACTTTTTTAAAAAAACTTTTTCATACTATCGACTACATTTGTCTCGATATAACTATAGTTCTATTTTCAATAATTAATGTAGCTCTCCGCATAGTAAAGTTTTTAATGCACAAATTTACTGGTATTGACTTTGGAACAATTTTTTTTGAAAAGGCTTATCAAAAATTGGTGTGTACCATTAGAAGCGCTGTAGTTTTTTATATATGTTGCGAAAAAATGATGAACATAACTTGAATCGATAGAATGAATTGATTTACGAACGCGATATATGTTTCGTAAAACATAATTGTCAAATAACGTCCGAAGCACCGGCTATTTGAATTTATAAAGTTAGACCCTACTGAAAAAAGTTGTAAAAGTCCATTTCAGATACCGAAATTGTCCCTCTACAAGATGGTAAATGTTTAATTTAGTTATATCTTTATTTTAAAAAAGCGGCATAAATGAGAACCGATTTTACTCCACTAATAGAGTTGTGATACCTTTATTTCAGTGTATCTTTCGTTTTGTCTCCATCCCAAATGCATTAGCCTCTAGACAGCACATATTTTAGCGTTTTGTCACAACACGTCAACATAGTCTTACTCTGCGCAGCGATATATCTGGTTTTAACAAAACTTGATCACGTGTTTCACCGTTAGCCTTAAGTATCGGCATTCAATTAATAAACACCCTGTATATATGTATATACAGGCTGTATCACATAAGAGGGCCACTCTCATGTATCTCGCTTAATATGCGAGATACATCAAAAATCTTTAATTGTTTTTTGTTGAATTTTTGGAGGCCTTTATGCCCGTAAAAACAAATTTGAGATACATGGCCAACTTTATGAGTAATAACAAAAAACCTATAAAGTGCCCAAACTTTAAGGTCGCCGTATTTCTGGCAAAATATGACCCGTATTTGTAGTGTTTTTAGGTACTGAAATCTCAAAAAATAAAGCTCGAAGAACAAAAATAACCACACAAATAGAATCTTTAAAGTTCTGTCTATTCATTATTACTATTTAAATATAGTTTAAACAAAGTTTTAACTTTTAAAAAACGTATTTTCATATTGGTCTTTGCTGCTAACCTAATGTCACATTTTTATCAATTAATTTATCGTGCTTATACATAAACCTAAACAATTTGATATGTAACACTAAGTAAGTTTATGTTATAGGAATATTTAGAACTATATATCAATTTTAAAAAGTAGTTAGTTTGATAAATTTCAGTACCTAAAAATGTATTAGCATTTTTCCATAAGGGTCATTTCCTCAGCAAGTTCGGTTAACTTCATTATCTAGAAGTCTGTTACAAACTATAAAAAATTGACTCAATTTAACAATCAGCTCTGTTCAGCCTCTGACTAAGAGGTGGCGGTAAAGTAAATTCTGTTTACAGGGCGAGCAAAATTTGAAATTAAGTATTATATTAGAAATCAAGACGAATTAAACATACCACATGCATTTGATTGCATTGTTATTGATATAAATTTTCGATTTTACTACTTCGGAACGGCTATTGAACGTGCGAAAGACGTTCTGTATGCAGTTATTAAAACATTTTGACCTTTAAAAAAACCTCAAAATTAAGGGAACTACAAAAATCTCTTTAATATTAACTAAGGGCTATTGGAACACTGTTAACGAAAAAATACAGGTGTTTAAAACACCCACCCAAAATCCTGCAAAATTCAGAGAATTAAATCGATCTGATCCAAATTTTAAAATACAGGGTGTTGAAAAAAATTTAGTCAAACTTGAAAAAATTTCAAAATTGACAGAATTTGAAAATTTTTAAAGTGAATAGTGATAACCACTTCAAATTATAAATTTCAAAAGGAAAATCTTACAGTTAAATTATCTGTCCACTGATACTGCTGGCTATCGTAATATGAAGTAGACAGGGATGCAGGAAACAAATGACGCTTA
Source organism: Monochamus alternatus (assembly GCA_037114965.1). Taxonomy (NCBI): domain Eukaryota; kingdom Metazoa; phylum Arthropoda; class Insecta; order Coleoptera; family Cerambycidae; genus Monochamus; species Monochamus alternatus. The sequence continues at coordinate 62,457,072 of CM073427.1, read as the reverse complement.
CCTATATATTAGTGTACATTGTCCTCATGCCGCCAGTGAATTTTTTAACATTTACTTTAAAACATTTATTAGCATTCGTCTTGTAAATGACTGTAACTCGTTGGAGGTTGACATTTAGGTAAATTGGATCTCAGCAATATATTTTGACATCTAATTTTCGCCGTATAAGTTTGCTTACATATTTTAAAATTAGCACACAAATAAAGATGTAATAGATAGCAGGGTCAGGTTGAAACGTAAAACGATTGTTTTTACTTTAATCTTTTATTTTGCAGGTACACAAATTTTTTCAAAAAGTATATTGCTATTTGTCTCACTATGTATTATTAAATACCTATTACAAAAAGGATAAATAATGAAATAAAAATATATTTACATTATACAGGGTTATCTGTCCCCCTGTCCCAAATTATTATTTACGCATTGGAGTATCAATTTCCACTTGTTGTAAGAAATCGCACTGGGAGGGGTTTTTATAAGAGTTGTTAAAAAAATATAGGAAAATAATTGACTTGAATTTTTGCATCAACATACAAAATACTATACCGCTTCCGACAGTGCATACTAAAAAAATATCATTTTTCCAAAAATTAATTCTAAATTGAAAACTCATGAAATATGTAGTGATGTATATCTTAAAAAACACAAATTATTAATTTTCCATTTTTTTTTAGAACAACCCCTATAAAAACCAACCCCTCTCCCCTTCCGTCATAGTGCGACTTTCGTACAATCGGTGGAAATTGATACTCCAATAGGTAAATGACAATTTGAGACAGGTAGTAGCTTTTTAACTTCAGGAGCCTTCGAACTGAACGACTGTTTACTGCAATTTAAGTTTCTTTTTTATTTCCGTTTCTTTCTGGGCCTCCAAAATATAATTAGGATCTCTACATTTCAAATTTCTTCCTCTTCTATTTAATATCACTTCTGGAGCTAAACAGTGCATATAAAATCTTTCCAACTTTTTAAACATACTTTCATTAAATGTTTTGTCTCGATATATTTCTTCTATGAACAGGTCATTGTTATCACCTATGCAAACTACAAAATAACATAGGTTTCTCGTTGTTATTGCTAATTGCCCTTGAATCTAAAAGACAGGCAGTACTGATTAAATATAGATAATACTTCATCTTTTTTAACTTACTTGGTAGTAATAGTTATGAGTTTTTTTATAATTTCACTCGATCTTTATCATTATATAAACAAGGCACCATTTTCTTCTCCACTGTTTCTATCAAAGTAATTGCTGATAGAGCTACCTTTTCCAAACATGTAACTTTATGCTATCATCTCCAATCAAACCTAAAAATGTTATATTGAATATATATATACGGACATATTTATAGTAAAAATTTTTTTAGTTAACTAACTTTATAACTATGTATTATACACAGTGGTTTGATTTTTATTAATCAAAACTTTAGTAATAGTCTATGAAATAAATATCTTGTCCAGAAGCGACGGCGACAATTGAATTTCTATGGCGTTTTTTAGAAGATTAAATTTATTGATAAATTTGTAATATTATGGGAAAAATTTGAGTCCTGAATCGTTTTTAATTTTAAAAGTGCTAATTTATTATGGTTTTATTTATAATCGAAATAGCTTGTACATACTAAGATAGGTATTACATATTTAAATATTTTTATGGTTAATTAAATTAAGTATCTTCTGTCATCTTAATCTTTTAAAATAATGGTCAATTTTTCTTACAACATTCTCCAAGAGCGCTCTTTTATGATAAAGTTTATGATTCAAATCGTAATTTATTCGCAAAACGTCTACAGAGCGTTCAGCAAAGGATGGGCCATATTTTAAGGCTAGCTTCTTTGGACAAAAATTATTTGATTTCAATTAATATTATACATAAATAACTATTACGTATTCCTAAAATTTGATAAATTAAAGATTCGAATCCCCTCCCCTGTTCCTGTTACATATAAATATATAATTATTAAGTACCTATTATTTAATTCAATTTACAAATAATGATATACATACCTTTCTAAATCCAACGAACTTTCAATTAATAAAAATGTCCTATAATTTTCACTAGTATTACACACACATACAGAATACAGAAAACCACTGCTACTGCAAAGCACAGATTTGCAAAGGATAAATTGCAACTGAACGCTGAAATTTAGAATACGGAAAAATCGATATCCCATTTAGATGCTAGGGTTGTAAATATTTTGCCGCAGATCGAACGCATGACCTTCAAGCTCAGTTTCGGCATGTTTCGGCTACCCGTTATTTTCTGCACTCCAACTGTGACATTCTTTAAATATTTGCAGTTCAAGTTTTCTCCGTTAGATATCCAGCACTTCCCGGTACACAGTTTTATATCATTGTCAGTGAACGATCGAGGTACTTTCTTATTTAGAATACCGCAACCTTAAGGCTGTCTTTTTTATTTTAAGAGATAGAGAAAACTTATTGGTAATAAATTTTTATTGCAAAATTGATACCTTCCACCTAATATAAACAGATTTTTGAAATATCGTATGTGGTTCGCTGCGCCCTCTAGGCGGATAAAAAATTTTTTTATTGAAACAGGCTATGGCCACAAAACATTGCCTGTTTTTTCGTCTTTCATGCAATATACTACATGTTGCCCTTATCTTTTGTATTTATTAAATTTTTTTCAATTTTAGTTAAAAAAAATGTACCTAAATATTTTCGTGTTGCTCAAGATAATGTAGAACCTGTATTAAAGACGTCAACTGCAAAAAAATAATAAACAGAATATATGCAAAATACAGATTTTCTCATAATATTATTTTATTACATTGTCTGTGTCAAAATAATTTTAAAGACCCAATTGCTACTAATCTGAAAACCAATAGAATAATATAAGAAAATCTGTATTTTTCATAAAAAAGTACATTCTGTTTATTATTTTTTTGCAGTTGGCGTCTTTAAAACAGGTTCTACATTATCTTGAGCAACACGAAAATATTTAGGTACATTTTTTTAACTAAAATTGAAAAAATGTAATAAATACGAAAGATAAGGGCAACATGTAGTATATTGCATGAAAGACGAAAAACAGGCAATTTTTTGTGGCCATAGCCTGCTTCAATAAAAAAAATTTTTATCCGCCTAGAGGGCGCAGCGAACCACATACGATATTTCAAAAATTTGTTTATATCAGGTGGAAGGTATAAATTTTGCAATAAAAATGTATCACCAATAAGTTTTCTCTATCTCTTAAAATAAAAAAGTTAGACAGCCTTAAAGTTTGGGCACTTTACAGGTTTTTTTGTTATTACTCATAAAGTTGGCCATGGATTTCAAATTTGTTTTTACGAGCATAAAGGCCTCCAAAAATGCAACAAAAAACAATTAAAGATTTTTAGACATGTCTCGCATATTAAGCGAGATACATGGGAGTGGCCCTCTTATGTGATACAGCCTATATATACATACAGGGTGATTCAGGTTTAATCTTAATAACTTCAGGAATCGATAGAACAGGTTAAAATAATGTTCATTTGTGATATAAACTTATTTTCTAAAACGCATGGTTTCCGAGAAAGACGGCGTTGAAGTAGGATTTTTTTCTCATTTTTCTCTCATAACTTTTGAACCACTTATCCGAATTAATTATTTTTTTTATTTCAAAACTACAAAAAAAATTAATTTTAATAAAACATCTACACACCACTTTGACCTGATTAATTTCGAAACTTTTTCGTCTCCTGTTTTTTTTCGACGTAAATTTCATTTAACGTTATCGCAACCCATGAAAACAAAACTCAGTGATTTGTGTAAACTGACGTTTGTGAAAATCATTGTCAAAAGTATTATTTAAAGAGCATTTTTAGTGCTAAGAAAAAATATAAAGAACGTTTACGGCTGAATATGCCGATATACATTATGTTTATGGTTTCTGTGACGGAAATTTAAACGCGCCAATTCGAGAGTACCGAACACGCTTCTCTAATAGAAGAATTCCAAATGTACAAGTTTTTGTAGATGTACATCGTTGATTTTCGGAACATGGTTTGCGCCGCTACAATGATCATAATCGTAATGTACCGCCAAGAAATAATCAGCGGATTCTTAATCTTTTTGATATCGATAGAACTTTAAGCACACGCCGAGCAACTCGGCAACTCCATTTATCTCAATCAAAAGTACTGAGAGCACTCAAACAAGATCATCGAAGGGCTTTCCATCTCCAACCAGTTCAAGGTTTGTTGCCAGGAGATGCTGAAAAACGTTTAAATTTTTGCAGACGGGTTTTAGATTCAACAGAAATTAATCCACAATTTCTGCATAAGGTTTTATGGACCGACAAATCTAATTTCACAAAAGCTGAAATTGTGAATTACCACAACATTGACGTTTGGAGTGAAGTCAATCTTCGATGTGTCAGACAATCTTGATTTCAGCAACAGTTTAGTGTAAATGTGTGGATAGGTGTTTTAAGTAATAACTTCTGTGGGCCGCATATTTTGCCTCCTTGTTTAAACAAGTATGGGGATTTATTTCATGAGTTTCTGCAAAACTCTCTCCCCGACGTGCTTGACGATGTGCCCTTAAATTTACGCCAAGGGAACTGGATGCAGTCGGATGGCGCCCCTGCACATTACGGAAGGCAAGTACGGCAGTGGTTGGATCAGTGGCGGCTGATGAGATTTCAGGTATGCCATATCTCAACAGCCAGACATGGGACCCAAATCAAACTTTAGGGTATATGTACTGTGGTCATATAGAGAACTTTGGCAGAAGAAGGACGATTTTACAGTTTGCGAAAAACAAATTTTATAATGTATCACAAATACAAAATTAATTTTCAAAACTGCTGTAACATTAACAAAAATTATTTTTTTTTTAATAAAATCTGAAACCTATCTGTAGAATTATGTCAAGTTTATCAAAAAAAAGTTTTCTCGAAATTTAAACAAACCAATTTGGAAATCTTAGGTGATGCCCACGTTCTTTTTAACTTTTTTTCGCAAACTGCAAAATCGTTCTCCTTCTACTGAACTTCTCTATATAGCCACAGTACATATATACTAAAGTTTGGTTTGGGTCCCATGTCTGGTTATTAAGATATGACATACCTGAAATTTCACCAGCCGCCACAGGGTTGGATGAGAATTATTCTCGTCGATGGATTGAACGGCAAGCCAACAACCACCCAAATATGTGAATTCCTTGCGAAGGACCAGTGGCTTGGCCTCCGCGCTCGCCAGATCTGATTGTGTATGATACGCCAGTACATACCTGTGAGGAATTGATCCAAAGGATAAGACATGCTTGTGACGACATAAAAAAGAATCCTGTTCAAATAGCAGCTGCGGTTAATACACTAGTTCGTCGATACCAAAAATGTATTGAGGCTGAAGGAATGCACTTTGAACAATTATTGTAATTTTTTTAGTAGTTGAAAAGTTTGTTGTAAATCTTGTAATAAGTAGTTGTTAATAAATTTATGTTTTATGTTTTATGAGGTTATTTGCATTTTTTCTTAACACTAAGAACACTCTTTAAACAAAACTTTTGACAATAATTTTCACAAACGTCAGTTTTTTTTTGAGAGCTGTCCGACAGTGTCCCCAGAAGCACCGCAGCCTATAGACTTATTGTGTATCTCTCGACGAGCACAAATATCCATGATACTACAGTGGTATTCGAACCCACACCGACATAGCCGATCCAGACTGGTTCCACGAGCAGTCGTCTCCCAGCCACCTCGGCTATCGCGGCGCCCAAAACGTCAGTTTACACAAATCACTGAGTTTTGTTTTCATGGGTTGCTATAACGTTAAATGAAATTTACGCGGCTAGTGCTCTACACTGTCACCAATTTCTTTGAATATCTCAGAAACAAGACCAAACGTCGAAAAAAAAAACAGGAAAGGAAAATGTTTCGAAATTAATCAGGTCAAAGTGGTGTGTAGATGTTTTATTGAAATTATTTTTTTTTTGTAGTTTTGAAATAAAGTAAGAAGGGGGCAGCATACAAAATACACTTCTAAGAGGGGTAGGTAGTTCAAACTTAAGAAGCTTATGTAAGATTATAAGGAGTGTTTGTGTTCCGATTTTCACTAAAATCGGATAAGTGGTTCAAAAGTTGTGAGGGACAAACGAGAAAAAAATTCCTACTTCAACGCCCTCTTTATCGGAAACGATGTGTTTTAGGAAATAAGTTTATATCACAAATGAACATTATTTTAACCTATTCTATCGATTCCTAAAGTTATCAAGATTAAATTTGAAGCTATATATATTTATTGAGTTCTGCGTTGTCTTTCGACATATACAGACGTCCTCCTGCTGGTTCCTACTGATAGTTTTATTTTTCTTTTAAGTAGTGCAATTTGTGCTGAATCAGTGGTCTGGCGGATTTGTTTTATAGTCATTGCACACACCGTGAGTGTTTTTTTTTCTTTTAACTTATCGGACCCCATTTCTTTGGGTGCTATTTACATGCAAGATAATTGGCATACATATTTCACTTTTTCCACCGTTTGATAAATATAGTCCTGTCTGCTACTAGCAATTCCATTAAGTGCATTGTTAAAAGTACAAGGAGAAAAGGGAAAGATGTCGTTATTGCAGCGGTGCAAAGTTTGTTTCTGTCCTATTAAATCGACGGAAGAAGTAAGATGTTCTGTGTGTAAGGAAATCGTTCATGTTGATTGTACCGTTGCCCATTACTCCCCACCTAACTCTGCCGACTCCGCGTCTGCGCTACCAAGAGCTTGCCGTTTGTGCTACAATTCTTCAAGTGAATTACTTATAGCTTCGAAAAGTATCCCGTTTTCAAACTCCTCTGATGCCCCTTTAAATACTGCACACTTTGCCGCTATCATGGAGCAGCTTAGTGTTTTAGGAACAGCTATAAATAAATGCAACGTAAATCTCGAAGCCCTAAAAACACAAATAACCTCTAACACCATGGAGATCGCTGAAATCAAGCAGGAATATAGTTGGTTCTCGTGAGATGCAACTGAATAATGTAACTACTCAAACCTCTGCTGTGGAGAATAATATGTCTTATACAGGGTGTCCGGAAAGTAATGGGACCCAGCTTAAACATAGCTTCCTGTAATCAAATAGAAGCGATTTAGATAAACATAGCTTAGTCCAAAAGTGCCTCGTTTAGAAGTATAATTAAGAAACAAAGTCCAATTATGTTGAAATTTGGTATAGTTATGTTTTAGATAAGTACAAGCATTGTGATGGAGTAAGTAGTGCCGCATATCGTACAGGGCTCTCTTGGTAGTTTTTTTGCAATCAATTTTAATTGTATTTTTTTTGTTGGTCCTATTCTGATATGCTTGACTAAAAATTATGATGGAGAAATTAATTTTGCGTAGAAAAGCTATACTTGTTCCATGTTGGTGAAATGCACCGTTTTGGGGTAAAAAAAACGCGTTTGAAAATTTCCGAATATTAAAATAGAAATAAATTTTTTAATTCGATCAAGTTACCACTTGTCAAATTGACGTTGATACGCTTAAATTAGAAAAAAAAATGATCAACAGTCTGTGAGATTAATATTAATTGTTGTACTGAGTTAGAAATTATAGTTGTGTAGTTATGTAAAGTGCAAATGTAAGGTGTAAATAATTTCAAATTATTAGTACTATTTTGTCAAATTTTGAAAACATACGTCGACATAATCAGTTTTCCAACTGTTTATTGTCAAAATCAATTTAATGGATGAGCTGCAGAAAGAAAGTATAGTTACATGGAACAGGTACAGCTTTTCTACACAAAATTAATTTCTTCATCATAATTTTTCGTCAAGCGTATCAGAATAGGACCGACAAAAAATATACGATAAAAATGAGTTACAAAAAAACTGCCAAGAACGCCCTCTACGATATGCAGCACTTACTCCTTACAATGTTTTTAAACTATCTACAGAGTACTGCTTTTCAGTCTTGAATTCACAGTCAATATGAATTTCAATCATTTTCTTGGAAATTTGTATTTATTATAAACGTATACTAGCAGAATTTAAACGTTATATATATATATATATATATATATATATATATATATATATATATATATATATATATATATATATATACATCTTAAAACATTAAGGCGCCTTATCTCGCAACCTTATGGCATCTCCTAGAAGGAAACGTACTAGATCTTGTTTTGCACGTGTATATTTATTGCGATGGAATGCTTATTACCCTCTAGCGATTAGAAGACCGTACTATGAAAATTTGATATACAGTTTTCTTACCATTTACAAAACATTGAGTCCAACAAACTGCAAATTTTATGGCGTCAGTTGTATATATTTTAACCGAAATACAAATATTCCGGACTCAAATATATTAATATACGGTACATTACAACCTCATACCTCATCCCGATCGGATACACCTCTATACGGGGACAGACGCTCCAGATGGACGACCTTCATCTTACTCCTAGGAGTCCTCTGTATCCGGTAGACGACGTCATTGATTCTTTTAATCACAGTATAGGGGCCCTCCCAACGGTTCTGTAGCTTAGGCGATTTTCCTTTCTCCCGCGTGGGGTTGTACAGCCACACCAGGTCACCTTGTTGGAATTCGACTGTATTGGCCCGGACATCGTATCGAGTCTTCATGCGATCGCTCTCTAGTCGCATTCGAGATCTGACTTGGTCGTGTACGGCTGCTAGTCTTCTTTCTAGGTCATGGATATAAGTGTGTGGATCTGTGGGCTGTTCCGCAGGACGACCAAATACCAAATCTGCTGGAAGGCGAAGCTCTCTTCCAAAGATGATCCTTGCGGGAGTCTTCCCAGTAGTTTCATGGACACCTGAGCGGTAAGCTAACAGGAAGAGTGGAATGAGCTTGTCCCAGTCTGTCTGGTTCTCGTTCACAAACATCCTCAGATTGGTTTCTAGTGTGGCGTTGAAGCGTTCCACCATACCATCTGACTGGGGATGCAGTGGGGTGGTCCTGGTTTTTCGGATTCCCATAAGCTCGCAGACCTTTCGGAACACGCCTGATTCGAAATTTCTGCCCTGATCTGAATGTAGTTCCATGGGCACACCAAATCTGCAGAACAGGTTATTGACTAGCGCTTCTGCTACGGTTGTCGTCTCTTGATTGGGAAGGGGGTATACTTCCGGCCATTTGCTGAAGTAGTCCATGGCTACTAGTAGATATCGGTTCCCACTTTGAGTTTTCGGAAATGGGCCAGCGATATCAATGGAAATCCTCTCAAACGGTGCTCCTACGATGTACTGGCGCATTTTGCCTCTGGAACGGGTCTTCGGTCCCTTGCTGGCTGCACATGTGTCACATTTTCGGCACCAATCTTCTACATCCGTCCTACAACTCAACCAGTAGAAACGCTCCCTAATCTTCTGTAGAGTCCTATTGATACCGAAATGTCCACCACCAGTACCTCCATGTACTTCCTGCAGCACTTCCTTGACCCGGGACCTCGGGAGTAGTACTTGTTTCTTCACCTCTGTTCCGTCATTGTTCTCCCATGCTCTTTTTAGGACACCGTCTTCCAACACCAGGGAATTCCATTGAGCCCAATAGCTCTTTAATGCTGGGCTTTTACTACTGACTTCAGCCCAAGACGGTCGGTTGTTGGCTTCTTTCCAGTCTAATAATGGCTTGATGTCACAGTCAGCTTGCTGGTCTTCCCGAATCGCCGCTGAACTCCATCGGTCTTCAGGTTGGGCTGCCACCATCTTGCACGGAACAAATGATATGTCCTCTTTTCTTTCAATATTACTAAAGTGCTTGCCGTTGGTCGGACAAAGTCTAGAAAGAGCATCTGCGTTTCCATGTCTCCTTCTTGCCTGGGAGTCGCGCCATTGCCGATCTGCCACTGGGGTCCTACACTGTCCCTTTGGATGACCCGTCCGCCCACAGTTCCAACATTGAAGTGGGCGTTCTCTTCGTCTATCGAGTTGTCCTCTCTTTGGTCTGGTAGTTATGCTTAGTTTATCAAAGGCCTCCTTCAGTGTTTTCATTATCTCTCCATTTTCCATCCTATCACTATTATCACTGATAGCCTGCACTTTAACATGTTCTCTGGAGGCTGCTGCTTGGGAGTCGCGCCTTTGCTGATCTGCGACTGGGGCCCTACACTGTCTCTTCAGATGTCCCATCTGCCCACAGTTCCAGCATTGAACAAGGCGATCTCTTCGACTATCAGATTGTTCTTTATTTGTCCTAGTAGATGGGCTGAATTTATCAATAATCTCCTTTAGTGTTTTTATTATGTCTCCATTTGCCATACTATCGCTGTTATCACTGATGGCCCGAACTTTAACATGCCTACCAGATGCCATCTTTGTTGCCTCGAATTCCAGTGCATGCGGAAGAGCGTCGTTCAACGTTTTAGGTCTGGCGAGTCGTAATGCCTGCTGGGTTTCGCAATCTCTTAGGCCATCGGTAAAAACTTGGATGGACAGCTGGTCTAAGAATTCGGACGGGGCTGTTGGATAAGCCAATCGAACCAGTCGGGCAACATCGGTCTCAAAATGCTGTAAATTCTCTCCATTCTGTTGGTGACGATTTTTCAATTGTGTCTGGTAAACTTGCTGCAGGTGCTTATCCCCATATCTCATTTCCATATGCTGTTTTAGAATGTCGTAGTTATTCTGCTGCCCCGCAGGTACTCCTTGTAAGACGTCAAGAGCTTCCCCTCGTAGAGCAACTATTAGAGCAGCAGCCTTTTCACAATCAGACCACTCGTTTGCCGCAGCTGCTGCTTCAAACTGACGCAGATAAACGTTCCAGGAGACCTTGCCGTCGAATTCAGGGGGTTTCGTTTTCTGAGTTCGGATAAAAGGTCCTTCTGACTTGATTAGGCCCTCCTTTCTTATTTTGTCCAGCTTATGTCGAAGCTCTTCGCAGGTTTCTCTAACCAAGGTTATTTCTTCATCCATTTCCATTTTTTGTGCTAAAAGTTTCTCTTCTACTCGTGTTACTTTATGTGACTGCTCCTCTAGTTTTCCTTCTACTTGTGTCACTTTATGTGACTGCTCCTCTAGTTTTTCTTCTAGTGAATTCTCCAATTTTTCTAATTTTGTCTGCATTTCTTTCGTCTGATCCCTCATTTCTTGATGTATTGCCTGTATCTAATCTTTCATTTTATACCCTTGTTCTTCTAATTTCTGCTGCATCGTTTGGGACTGATCTTCGATTTTATGTCCTTGTTCTTCAAATTTCTGCTGCATCGTTTGGGACTGATCTTCGATTTTATGTCCTTGTTCTTCAAATTTCTGCTGCATCGTTTGGGACTGATCTTCGATTTTATGTCCTTGTTCTTCAAATTTTTCTTGCATCATCCGTCCCTGTTGTCCCTGTTTGTGCATCGTTTGTCCCTGTTCTTCTAATTTCTCTTGCATCATCCGTCCCTGTTCCTGCATCGTTTGCATCATTTCTAACAGCTTTGCTAGTTGTGCATCCATGTTGACTTGACTTCTAGTTACAGGCATTCACTCTATTTTGAAAGTTCTAGAATGTCCACGAATGTATTTCTAGATATCACTGTTGCCTTCCCTACAATGAAACGAGTTCAGTGATATGCCACACTTGGGTCTTTGCCTCAGTTCGGTAGAAAGTTCTAGAATGTTCGAGATTGTCCTTCGCGAATAACACCGTTCACTTCCTTAAGTCACGACGAGTGCGGTGATATGTCGCACTTGGGTCTTTGTCTCACTTCCGTATAAAATTCTAGAATGTTCGAGAATGTCCTTCGCAATTACCACCGTTCACTTCCTTGAGTCACGACGAGTGCGGTGATATGTCACACTTGGGTCTTTGTCTCACTCGCGTACAAAGTTCTAGAATGTTCGAGAATGTCCTTCGCAAATAGCACCTTTCACTTCCTTGAGTCACAACGAGTGCGGTGATATGTCACACTTGGGTCTTTGTCTCACTTCCGTACAAAGTTCTAGAATGTTCGAGATTGTCCTTCGCGAATACCACCGTTCACTTCCTCAAGTCACGACGAGTGCGGTGATATGTCACACTTGGGTCTTTGTCTCACTCGCGTACAAAGTTCTAGAATGTTCGAGAATGTTCTTCGCAAATACCACCTTTCACTTCCTTGAGTCACAACGAGTGCGGTGATATGTCACACTTGGGTCTTTGTCTCACTTCCGTACAAAGTTCTAGAATGTTCGAGAATGTCCTTCGCGAATACCACCGTTAACTTCCTCAAGTCACAACGAGTGCGGTGATATGTCACACTTGGGTCTTTGTCTCACTCGCGTACAAAGTTCTAGAAAGTTCTTCCAACTTCCACTTAAACCCACTCACGCACAGGGTTCCAGAAAGCTCCCCAAACTTTCAGTTAAATCCTACTTTGTGGACAGGGTTCCAGAAAGCTCTTTAAAACTTCCAGTTAAATCCACTTCCGACACCAAATTGTCACGGATTTCCCAATCCGACTTTTCTACTACTGCCAGAAAAAACAATCCGTTAATTAATTACTTCTTTATTAACTATACTCAGTACACTACTGAACACTAATTAGAACTCAACTAAACACTTATTTAATTAATCGCTGTCTAAATCACTTTGATATCTCCAACTAAACACTTCAATTCAACACTGTAATACAAGACTTATACAAGACTAACTTAATCGGCCGTTTATTTTTCTTTTATAGACCCAACGAATATTCCAGGTATATTCTAGCATCTCTAGATCTATTTTCTAGCATCTCTCGAACGACTCGAACGCTTCTCGTCGTTTCTCAAATTTTCTAGTCCCGTCTCGATCCACGGCTTTTTGTTTGTTTAACAGAATCGTGTAGGGGCGATCGGGGCAATCTTAGTAATTCGCGGTACCACAGTCGTCGATTTGGGTGTGAGTGGGGCAAATTCCGTGACAGTATTATCATTCAGTAATCAAAAAACAAAAACTATCTATAGAAATATCAATTTTAAATAGTTTTTCTTTTTTGATTAGTCAACGACAATACATTATTTTTATTTTCTCCTGATGTTTGCAAAAACCTATAAAAATATATTTCTATAACGTTACCCAAATAAATAATTATTTTTTTTTGATAAAATTATGATATTTACCTACGCTTTATTTTATTTATTTACTTTATTGTGTTAATTAAATTTTTCATTATCTATTTACAAAAAAAATATAATCAAAACACAAAATAAACATATAACATTTTACTCAAGTAAACATACAAATTAAACATAAATACCTACGCCATATGAGTCTGTTCAATTAGAGGTAGGTAGGTACATAGTAAAAACTAAATAAAAAATATGTATACACACAGGGTGGACCAACGAAAACTTTGCACCTCGATTTACGGATTCAAAAATGAAAATACGGAAAAATGCTCGGACCCGTCGATTTCTGAATCGAAGGGGAACTACTTATCTGCTTTTTTCATCCTCGTAACTTAAACCCCCTACTAGGGGGAAGCACGACCCGCTGATTTTGAATAGGAGTGAGAGGTGTTGTCATTTTGAAGATCTCATTGAACACTATCTGACCCTATAATTACGCGTCAAAATGTTCATCGATAACGAAGCTAAAATAGTAAAAGCGGCAATATGGAAAAAATGTCTACTTAAAATCAACAAAAAGACTATTTCCTTAATAACCACCATTCACTTCCATGTACTAAAATAAGTTTTGTTGGAAATGTTCCCGTACATGCTTTTACAATAATAATGACACTCCCTCAAAACCTTAAGCTACATTAAATCTCTATTGGTGAGTGAAACAACTAAGAACTAATGTTAAAAGCTGAAGGTAGATTTCATTATAAATACGTCAACAGTTCAAAAGTAATCGCAAAATGAATTTTAAAGAATGTCATTATTATTGCAAATTATTGTACATTGGCAACATTTCGGGTAGAATGTGACGGCATTCATTAATTATCCAATTTAATAAATCATCTAGTGATTCGGGCTGGGTAGCATAAATCCTAGATTTCAGATGGACCCCATAGAAAAAATTCCAGTGAATCAAAATTAGGTGACCTGGGTGGCCACTCAATATGTCCCCTTTTTTCAATCGAGTTTTGAAAACAAATTTCATCATAAATTATGGCACAAGTGTACGAAATGGGGTGGAGCGCCATATAGTTGAAAAATGACCGTACTGAAATTGAGTGGCCACTCAATATGTCCCCTTTTTTCAATCGAGTTTTGAAAACAAATTTCATCATAAATTATGGCACAAGTGTACGAAATGGGGTGGAGCGCCATATAGTTGAAAAATGACCGTACTGGTCTTCTTCATTCTGTAATACTTAAACGAGGGCTGGATAAATAGCATTATCTAATAATTTCAAATAGCGTTAAATTTGGTAACCAGTTGCACAACGTAAACAGCTGATATATATTTTTTTCAGGATGCGGTTCGTTAAGTAAAGCCGCTGTTACTCGCGCACAGTCGTTATTCTTAAAAACATAATTTTATAATTTCCACCTTTTTCTTCACGAAAAACACCATTTTAATTCTACTAAAAATTAACGTTCTTAAATATTCACGATGATCTGAAGTAAATCGAGCACATGGTGCGTCCACAAACATTTTTTTACAAAAAAATAACAAAGAAAGGGCAAAGGAAAGACTGATCTCAAGACTGACAGTCAGTGCTGTCATTTCGTTATCAATGAAAATAGTGGCGCGGAAATATGTGGTCAGATAGTACTCGATAAAATCTTTAAAATTAGGTATCGCAACACCCTGCACCCCTATTGAAAATTAGGGGGTTGTGCTTTCCCTGGCAGGGGATTGAAGTTACGGGGGCAGAGAAGTAGTTCCCTCTCGAATCAAAAATCGACGGGTCTAAGTGTTTTCCCACATTTTAAAGCCCAAAAATAGAGGTGTAAAGGTTTCGTTGGTCCATCTTGTATATTGCTACCAAGCATGGTAGAGCATCAAAACTTCAGAAAACAATGCAAATAATACGAAAATACAGTAAATTAACAATTGTAATAAATATATACTGGGTGAGTCATTAATAATGGTACATAGCTTAAGAGCAGATTGCTAACATCAAAATAAAGCGATTGAACCCAACATGTCTTATTCAATTGTTGCTTCTTTTTATTCTACTTCTAGGGTGTTAAAGTTGATAACATGTTTTAGATTTTTTGCTATATGAACCGATTGTTTTGAAAATCTGTAGTCTTATGTTTTTTTATGGCAATTACGAATATGCAAACAGTGTTGAGGTCAGGACTAGGGGGCGCTAATTATACTGTAGTGTCAATGTAAACAGATGTTTAACTTTTTGTATTTTACACTTTTGAATTTTCTAATAAGAAACTATTGAACTACCTTCAATTCTAAATAGAAAAGGTATACCTATTACAAATTGATAACTCAATCGTTTTCGAGATACAGACGATTTAAATTTTTCAGTTTATCGATTTATACTTTTTCTATTTAGAATTTAAAGTAGTTCAATAGTTTCTTATTAAAAAATTCAAAAGTGTAAAATACAAAAAGTTTTTACATGGACAGTAGGTACAGTATAACTAGCGTTCCCTAGTTATGACCTCATATTGCATATTAGTAATTGCCACCTCATATAAGATTACAAATTTTCAAAACAATACGTTCTTAAATTATAGCAAAAAATCAAAAACATTTTTTCCACTTTAACACCCTGTAGAATGAAAATTAGCAACAATGGAATAAGGTATGTTGGGCTCAATTGATTTATTTTGACATTAACAATCTGTCCTTAAGCTATGTATCATTATTAATGACTCACCCTGTACTTATATATAGAAGGTTTAAACCTAGAGCCAGTTGTACCAAATTGGTTCAATGAAAGTTAAACTGTACTTTGCTATAACCTACAAACTACAATTCTTGAAACAATCGTACCACTGGATATTAAGCGGAGTTCAGCTGAACTTTTGGTAAACTCAGCTGGTACAAGGGACTCTTAGAGCCAGTCGTACGAACATGCTTCAACAGTTAACTGAACTTTGATTAAAATCCAAGGTTATGATTGTTACAAAAATTGTAACCTTGGATTTTGAGCAGTTTAGTTGAATTTTTGATGAATACGTTCATACTGGCACGTAAGTTACGAATATTAAACTAAGCATAAGCATAACATTTTTTCCGTATACATGTTAGTATCCAAGTCGACTCAGTCAGAAGATATTATATCTAACCTATGTTGACCCTTTGTAATATGCTTGATTCGGATAAAATATACAGTAAACGTATATTACAATTCTCCATCAAGCGGCAGAATCGTGAACTAAAATATACAATTTTGATCATATTTCTAGCATTACCGCCTCGTGTACATTTTGTTGGCCTATTGGAACTATAATCCTTGAATAACAGAAAAGTGTAATATTTAGTCTGGTGCAACTTTAATGGGAGCTTCACTCACAGTGAACTAAACCTACAAAATGTTGATAGTTATGGAGAAAACAGGGTTGATATTAAGGCGTCACATATACTGACGACTTAAATCGCCTGAGGCCTTAATGTATGGGCGATGATCTGAGTCGCTAAAGATAGTAGTATATATATATATACAGGGTGTCTCGCTTAAAAGTGGAACAAGCCTGTAACATGTGTACCGTTCGACCGATTTCAATAAACTTTATTTTGTTGGATACACCTTTAAAAAGTCTATCTTCGACATACCTGGTGTTCTCTAAAATTCGAAACCGTGGCCGACTACGATAAAATTTATGTGGTTTAAAATCGGAAAATCTTATTAGGGATTATTTGATTCGAATAATTCCTACGAATTCATGATCAGGACTCCAGAAAACCCTACCAATAAGATTTTTGTTACCATAGTATACAGTGTGCTCAGGATAACTTGGGTGTCTTGCATAAAAATGGAACAAGCCTCTAGCACGCCTACCGTTCAATCGATTTCAATACACTTTTTTTTTGTTGGATACACCTTCAAAAAGTCTATTTTCGACATACCTGGTGTTCTCTAAAATTCGAAACCGTGGCCGACTACGATAAAATTTATGTGGTTTAAAATCGGAAAATCTTATTAGGGATTATTTGATTCGAATAATTCCTACGAATTCATGATCAGGACTCCAGAAAACCCTACCAATAAGATTTTTGTTACCATAGTATACAGTGTGCTCAGGATAACTTGGGTGTCTTGCATAAAAATGGAACAAGCCTCTAGCACGCCTACCGTTCAATCGATTTCAATACACTTTTTTTTTGTTGGATACACCTTCAAAAAGTCTATTTTCGACATACCTGGTGTTCTCTAAAATTCGAAACCATGGCCGACTACGACAAAATTTATGTGGCTTAAAATCGGAAAATCATATTAGGGAGAGACACCCAAGTTATCCTGAGCACCCTGTATACTGTGGCAACGAAAATTTGGTTGGTAAGGTTTTCTGGGGTTCTGATCAAGAATTCGTAGGAATTATTCGAATCAAATAATCCCAAATATGATTTTCCGAATTTAAGCCACATAAATTTTATCGTAGTCGGCCACGGTTTCGAGTTTTAGAGAACACCAGAAAGATGTATCCAACAAAAAAAAGTTTATTGAAATCGGTCGAACGGTAGGCATGTTACAGTCTTGTTCCACTTTTAAGCGAGACATCCAAGTTATCCTGAGCACCCTGTATACTATGGCAACGAAAATTTTATTGGTAGGGTTTTCTGGGGTCCTGATCAAGAATTCGTAGGAATTATTCGAATCAAATAATCCCTAATATGATTTCCAATTTTAAGCCACATAAACTGTATTGTAGTCGACCACGGTTTCGAATTCTAGGGAACACCAGGTATGTCCAAGAGAGACATTTTGAAGATGTATCCAACAAAAGAAAGTTTATTGGAATCGGTCGAAAAGTAGGCATGTTACAGGCTTGTTCCCCTTTTAAGCGAGACACCCAAGTTATCCTGAGCACCCTGTATAATGTGGCAACGAAAATTTTGTTGGTAGGGTTTTCTGGGGTCCTCATCACGAATTCGTGGAAATTTTTCGAATAAAAAAATCCCTAATATGATTTTCCGATTTTAAGCCACATAAATTTTATCGTAGTCAGCCACGGTTTCGAATTTTAGAGAACACCGGGTATGTCGAAGATAGACTTTTTGAAGGTGTATCTAACAAAAAAAAAGTTTATTGAAATCGGTCGAACGGTAGGCATGTTACAGGCTTGTTCCACTTTTAAGCGAGGCACTCTGTATATAAGTATATATATATATATGGGCGTCCCTGTTTCAATATACAGGGTGTTAAAGTTACATTTAAAAAAATTATTTTTGTTAATAATTCCATTGTTTTGTAAGATACACACTTGAAATTTTGCACATACTTTTATCTTATTTCGGCTTACTTATCATGTAATTTTGGTGAAAAAAATCGAAGGGCGAATGGTGGTAACTGAGGGATGCAGTACCCTTTATCCCCTCCAATTATTTCTAAGTACGCCTATGCAGCTTTTTCTTGAAATGTCAAACGTAGAATTTTCTTCTGATCATTTTATCTCTTTTGTAATTTTTTGTTTAAATGCTCCGTTTTGGAGAAAAAAGACATGTATTGATGGGTTGCAAATGCTTTAGCAGCCGATGAATGCCAGGAAAAAATAGTGAGCTTTCTTATCCCAACAGGTCACATCCTAAAAGGAAGGTTTTTTAAAGTTTGGATCGACATCTTCGTGAAACCGGAAAATTTATGGATTAGAAGTTCGGACTTTGCGGCCTACATAGAAAATTAAGCCCTTAACAAAAGGAACAAATCTTAGCCTTAGCACTGGTAGAAGAAGAACCAAGCACAAGTACAAAGATTGTTTCTCGACAAATAGAAAATTGTACAAAAATGAATGTTCAACGGACTTTAAGAACCCAACTTCTGCACCCGTATCACATATTCTTCCCCAAGATTTTGCTTCTAGGATGCAATTTAGTCGTTGGTTGTTAACATAGAATGATGTAGATAGGGACTTCGTAAGAAAAATTCTATTCACGGATGAGGCAAGCTTTACAAGAAATGGATTGACAAACAATGGATTGGCATAACAGCCACGTATGGACTGATTTGAATCCCCATGCAACCATTGTATCATACCATCAATCATCATTTTTAAATTTTCTGCAAAATGAATTTCGAGATGTTTTATATGATTTACCTGTTATCATACGTGACGGTATGTGGATGCAGCTTGACGGTGCTCCACCCCATTATGGTAGAAAAGTCCGGCAGTATTTAAATACCCATTTATTTCCCAATCGTTAGATTGGTCGAGGACAAGACGCACTTATTCAATGGCCACCACGATCACCTGACCTTAATCCATTGTTTTTTTTTGTGGGGTTATACGAAAGATATTGTTTATGCTGCAGAAATAAACGACATTAACCATCTCATAAAGATAATAGTAATGGCAGCTGGTAAACTTACGCAAAAGGAGAATATCTTTCAAAAGATAAGGTTTTCACTACTTGAAAGGGTACGTGTTAATGAGGAGGGTGGGCAAGTAGAACGTTTGTTAAATTAGTAGTAATTAGTTAATTATTTTATTTAATGTTATTTAGGTAAAAAGTTATGTTGATCGTTCATTATTACTATTACTAAACGAGACTATTATTTTTTGGTTGATAAGAGAACTGTATTACAGATTTTAATGCCATATTATTTTTTCAATTCATACGTATTCCTCATTTTATAACATTTAGAATTATCCATTGCCAAAGTATTGTAATGATAGGTATATCCGCAAAATTTCAGTTTCACTTGAAAATGATAGTGAATTATAGATTTATGGGCACTACAAATTGCCGTTTTTCTCCAGAACGGATCATTTAAACAAAAAAATACAAAAGAGGTAAAATGATCGAAAGAAAATTCTACGTTTGATATTTCAAGAAAAAGCTGCATAGGCGTACTAAGAAATAATTGTAGGGGATAAAGGGTACTGCATCCCTCAGTTACCTCCATTCGCCGTTCGTTTTTTCACCAAAATTACATGATAAGTATGCCGGAATAAGATAAAAGTTCGTGGAAAATTTCAAGTATGTATCTTATAAAACAATGAAATTATTAACAAAAATAATTTTTTAAAATGCAACTTTAACACCTGTATATTGCAACAGGGACGTCTAAATAAAAAATGGCATAAGGAAAGTCGCATTATTTTTATCCAAAGAATATGTGGTTAATGGTATGGCCTTCTATTTTGGGACACCCTGTATATATATATATATATATATATATATATATATATATATATATATATATATATATATATATATATATATATATATATATATATATATATATATATATATTACCTCCTCAGTTACCTCCATTCGCCGTTCGTTGTTTCACCAAAATTACATGATAAGTATGCCGGAATAAGATAAAAGTTCGTGCAAAATTTCAAGTCTGTATCTTATAAAACAATGAAATTATTAACAAAAATAGTATTTTAAAATGCAACTTTAACACCTGTATATTGCAACAGGGACGTCTAAATAAAAAATGGCATAAGGAAAGTCGCATTATTTTTATCCAAAGAATATGTGGTTAATGGTATGGCCTTCTATTTTGGGACAGCCTGTATATATATATATATATATATACAGGCTGTATCACATAAGAGGGCCACTCCCATATATCTCGCTTAATATGCGAGACATGTCTAAAATCTTTAATTGTTTTTTGTTGCATTTTTGGAGGCCTTTATGCTCCTAAAAACAAATTTGAAATCCATGGCCAACTTTATGAGTAATAACAAAAAACCTTTAAAGTGCCCAAACTTTAAGGCTGTCTAACTTTTATCTCGCTTAATATGCGAGACACGTCAAAAATCTTTAATTGTATTTTGTTGCATTTTTGGAGGCCTTTAGGCTCGTAAAAACAAATTTGAGATCCATGGCCATCCATAGTATATTGCATGAAAGACGAAAAACAGGCAATTTTTTGTGGCCTTCAATAAAAAAATTTTGTATCCGCCTAGAGGGTGCAGCGAACGACATACGATATCTCAAAAATTTGTTTATATCAGGTGGAAGGTATCAATTTTTCAATAAAAATGTATTACCAATAAGTTTTTTCTATCTCTTAAAATAGAAAAGTTAGACAGTCTTAAAGTTTGGGCACTTTACACGTTTTTTTGTTATTACTCATAAAGTTGGCCATGGATCTCAAATTTGTTTTTACGAGCCTAAAGGCCTCCAAAAATGCAACAAAATACAATTAAAGATTTTTGACATGTCTCGCATATTAAGCGAGATACATAGGAGTGGCCCTCTTATGTGATACAGCCTGTATATATATATATATATATATATATATATATATATATACATTAGATGGGGAGAGAGAAACATTTTTTTCAGAAGATTCCATTAAAAATAGAAATAATATAATGTTCTATTTTGAGATATGACGTAATGGTAAATTTAAATGAATTAAAAGTCTTTTCAATAAAAAATATATACATAAAATTATTTTATTTAATTACAACACATGAAAATCGATATAAGTATTGTTTCGGCGGTTAACGGACTGTATATTAATTGGTACAAAAAATTGGTAAAAGGACTCACCTCTATCCTGAAAACGCGGGTAACTGCTAGAACTTTGGGTTAGGAAAATGGGAAAGTAGTCTTCTGAAGGAAATTTAAGGGAGTTCCATAAATAAAGTGTGCTGGAGTGAGTAGCGACGAATTAAGCTTCTGGCAGATAAAATCCAGTAATTTTGTCTTAATAATGAATGCAATAAATACGCTCCGGTATGTGCAAACAGTTTATGGTTGTAATCTACAAGTAAGGTAACGAAAGGATTTAGGTAATAAAATGCGATACTTTTTATCAAAACACAGGTTGCTATTGGCTAATCTACCTCCTACTCTAATTATTCCGTGACAAATAAAGGGGTTAAGTTTACGCAAATAGGGTGACAGTGGTTTATTTTCCAATATATTTTTGTAATAACAACTAAAATGACGCTGCTGAACAGCTCGTATTAAAACTAATTCTGCCTTTTCAAAGTGGAACTTCGTTGGTTGTCCGGGTGATAGCATTTTTACAAATTTCGAAACACAAATGGTTGATTGCAATAGTTTTGTCCAAGATGAAAAATATTCAATTAAATGATATAACGGCGAAATTTCCGGTTTTAAAGCAGCTAATATAACACATTCACCGGTTAATATTTCGTTTTGATCGATATTTAAAGGAATAACAGGCCATTCTGACGGGAGTAATTTTAGCCAAGTAGGACCCTTTAGCCAACTAGGATGGTTTACTAAGTTTAGTGGTGTGAGACCTCTGGAAGCGCAGTCGAAAATATTTTCTTGAGTAGGAACATAAAACCAACAAGAAGATACTACGGAATTTCTTATTTTAGACACTCCATTGGCTACAAATGGTTTCCACTTTCGGGTAGTGGAGTGTATCCAATGGAGGGTTATCATGGAATCAGAAAGGGCGAATGTATCATTTAAAGGTTTGCGAATACTATAGGTATCTTGGACGTGAGCCAAAAGTTGAGCCAATAATGTAGCGACACACAATTCCAGACGAGGAAGTGAGATTTTAGAATTAGAACAGATCTTCGATTGTGAACAAAGTAAATTTACATTAATATTTCCCACGTCATCTACGGTACGCCCATAAACCACCGCGGCATAACCATTCATACTGGCATCGCAAAATCCAACTGACTGTAGCGTGTGTCATATAACAATATGACGCGGTATTTTAAGTTTATTTAACAAATGTAGTTCATTCTGAAATTTAACCCAAACTTGACTTATTTGTAACGGAGCTTCCTGGTTCCAATCAAAATTCAGATCCCACAATTTTTTTATTAGTACTTTTATAAAAAGGGTGAGAGGCGATAGGAATCCTAAAGGATAAAAAATCCGAGCCCCGCATGATAATAAATTTCGTTTAGTGCAACTGGTAATTTGTAAATTCAATTTGAAAGTAAATATATCAAAATAGGGGAACTACTGTAGTCCAAGTATTTTTAGATTGGTTTTGTCAATTTCTATAATTTTCGGTGATTTTAAACGGTTTGGAATTTTAGACAGTAATTTTTCGGAATTTGAAACCCATTTCAGTAATTGAAATACACCGGATTCAAATATTTTAATTAATTCATTATGAATTTTATATGCTGTATCAACATCTGGAACTCTAGATATAACGTCGTCCATGTACATGTCTCGTTTTATATATTCGATAGTTTATGGACATAGGTTTAAGTTTGATTCGGCTAAATATTGTACTGTTACTTCTTAAACTTAAATAAGGACTTGAACGAACGCCAAACGTAACAGTGTTTAATTCGTAAATTTATATCAAATCTCCATAATATTCTCTGATAAGGTCGGTGAGATTCTATTACATTGATTTGTCTATAACACTCCTTAATATCAGCGTTTATGGCTACAGGGTGCAAACGAAAATTTAACAAAATGGTGAATTTACTGTTTTGCAACTTTGGACCGGTATACAAGATGTCATTTAATGACAATCCAGAAGAGATTTTCATACTTGCGTCAAATACTACACGACATGGGGTAGAAATACTTTCTGGTTTAAAAAACAGTGAAGTGGCATAAAGTATGAACTCGAATAGTCAACAGTTTCTTTTGGTACTAGTGACATGTGGTTTTGTTCCTGGTAATCTCTAAGTGTAGAACTATAAATTTCTTTACGGTCAGAGAGTTTTTTAAATTGGTTTTCTAAAGCGAATAATCTTTTTTCGGATAAGGAGTAAGAGTCACCTAAACTACGTGGACTTTCCTTAAAAGGTAATGAAACGGTAAATCTGCCTTTGCTATCGCGACTAACTGATTCGACAAAAAATTGATCACAAATACTATCTTATGATTTAGAAATTGGTGGAGTATAATTTTCTATATCAAACATCTTTTCGACTAAAGAATCTAAGGTTGAGAGAGCACAAAATGATTGGTTATATTCAGTAGCGTTACTACTTTCGACAGGACCTAAGACTACGTAACCTAATGCAGTTTGAATCGCGGTTGGACTATTTTTGCTTCCAGTCACCTTATGGGTGCCTAGTATGTCGGCAAACACCGAGGCTCCGAGAAGCCCATCAATAGTGCTAGGGATATTGAAAGTAGGATCAGCTAATGGCAGATACTTTAAATGAGTAAATGAATCAATATTAACGGTACAATAGGGCAGTTTTCCACTAATTTTATCAATTACTAACGTTTCAAATGAATATTTGATATTTTGATTTAAGTTGGAATAAATAGTTACAGTTGTGTGACCTTTAACTGGTTTCTCAAGTTCGCCTATCGCAACAGCATGCAAATTTACTTTGGTATAAGTCAAATCTAACCTTTTACAACAATCAGCGGTCAGAAAATTGGACATGGATTATCATGCATGCATTATCTATAATAACCCGAATATTTTGTTCTTTATTCCATCGGTCGAATATTTTGACGATGGCGGTACTTAATAAAACCGTCTTTGAACTTGGAGATACCAAAACATTAGGAGGTGAATGAGGTGAACTTCTAAAGAATCGGCACTAGTACTGGCCTGTGCAGGTGGCATATTAGACGTACTATTTATTTTAACTGGAACGTTGGATAGGTGTAATAAAGTGTGGTGTTTCATTTTACAAATTGTACAATGAAATTTGGATGGACAACTGGCAACTACATGTTCAGCTGAGAAACAATTGATGCATAAACGATTAGCTTTAATTTTTCGAAATCGCTGTTCAACCGGGTCATTTTTAAATACATTACACTCTTTCAACAAATATACTCCTCGGTTGAACGCAATACAATTTTTCGTATAAGGCTGATTTGGATTATTTACGAAAAAGGTTTTACTATTTCGGAAATTATTATTATTGTTACTGTTACTACTCGAATTTGGATGATTATAATAATATCTCTACCCCCTCATTCTAATCACAGGGATTAGCCCAGAAGTCGGAGACTTGTGCGGGAGAGAGGGCGGCATATTATTATTAAGCAGGCCGCATTTGCGCCCAGGAACGACTTACGTTGGTAGGCCCTAACCACTATTCAGTGCAGGAATGAGGAAAACCTGGAAAACCTCATTAATTAGGAGGGTAGTCAAATATCAACCGGTATCAATCTCTCACATTGACCCAAGCTAACATTATTCCACCCTACCATACCTGCAGAGAGGGTGCCAATCCTCTCCATGAATATAGCTTATATACGGTCTACCGGCAGCTGGATTCGAACCAACTCCGATCTAGTCACCTTGATTCAAGTACTGACGCCTTAAACCGCGCGACCACTGACCGACCCACCTCACCGACGATTAAAACGAAATTTTTCATTTTTGGAAATTATTTTGCTTTGCTGGCAAATAAAATCAATTAATTCTTCGTATATCGGTATTTCTGAATTTGAGCTACGAATTAACTCTAAAGAATTTCCTGAGACAATTTTGACAGCGCTATGTGATATAACATGAAGTCAGCTAAATCTGGTATATTTAAATTTTTTAGCCCGTTAACGTTCGGATCAAATTTTTCTAAAAAGGTTTGTAAACTACTAGGGTTGTGATTTGGTATATTACGACAAGTCATTATTCTATCTAAATATACACTCGACAAAAATTTCTTGTCTTGGTATGTTTTCTATAAAATATTCCATATAACAGGGTAATTATTTGGAATAGTTTCAACGTTACTACACATTTTTAAGGCTTTACCCGAGATACTACCTAATAAGTATTGCAATTTTTCGGCGTCAGAAAAATCGGTTCTAGTATGAACTAGTTGCTTAAAATTTTCGTAAAATAACGGCCACAACATTATATCTGACCCATCAAATTTTACAAGTTCAATCTTAGGCATATGAATTTAAAATTGGTTATTTATGTTCCTGTTATTTATATTCGTAGATGCAATCGGAGTTTTAATAAATAGAGACGCCATGTATTCAACACTATCAGTTAAGTCCTCGAAAGCTTCAAGAACACTATACGACGGATCTCATTTGTTGTTTCAAAACAATTATTTCATCGATTAAAATTTTATATTCGGAAACGATATCGGAAGATGTAGTATAACGAATTTTAAAATTCTCCAATTTTTGTAAATTCTCTGGATCTGCCTAACAGCTTCCCCAGCATCATAACACAACTGGACCCGCCTGAAAAGCCTTTCTCTTTTCGAACATAGCCGATCTAGCTTCAATTCATAGGCGGATATTTTATTTATACTTCTTAAAATATTAATAGAAACGTATTAAATTCAATGGTAGGTATGAAATATTATTTCAATAGGCTATATTTTATTTACGTTACAAATTATATTCAATCAATTTAACTAATCGAAATCTTGAAAATCATGTGCTGTACAATTATTTATAATGGGAATATTAGAAAATGTAAATAAAGTAGAAATAAAAAATTCCAGATATCGGTAAAAACTAGGCGACGGGTTCTTTTAAGTTTAAACGGTTCGGTTTCTTTTTTTTATTTCTAACTAGTCAAAGGTTTTCTTTGCTAGGTAATATAACGCAACACTATTGGAAACATTGGTAAAATACTATATAAGTTACTTAACGAAACCCTTTCAAAGTAGATAAGCAGTAGCGTATCAAATCAAATCACAAAATTCATAATGGCCGGTTTAAATATAAAAAAATGGGCGAGGTACATAACACAGTGCGGGGTTTTTATAATTATTTTTTTATCAATGTCACTGTGTCACTTATAGCAGCCATTACTTTTAATTGTTTTTTAATTAACTGTTTGTATAACTTGACGTAGGTAATGATAAATTAATAATTCAAACAAAATGGCGATATTTAGTATAAAACCCGCACTATTAAGATTCTACAAAATAAAATTGTAGCTGTTAAATCATTTCTAAAAATATATATCATATATGGCATAAGTAGAGTGGATTGGAGAGAGGAGCGCGAGCCGGAGCCGGAGGAGGAGCAAGGTCAATGAACTGAAATATGACGAAATATGATGAAATATGACGAAATATGATACCGAATGTAGGTCAATGAACTGAAACATGATACCGGATGCTAACATCAGCTGTTTTTATTTATAGAGTAAGATTAATAACCTGTAACAGACGGTGACCTTGAAGATGACACCGGATACTGTCCAGATATCACGTGCTTTCTATTTTTAAACATGATCAAAATTATATGAACTCTATAATAGTATCTTTATATTATTTTTGCTTATTTTAAATATGTATTATGTAATATATGTTATATATATTTTTATAATCTTATCTAAGAAAAATGCAACGGAAGCACACTATTAGTATAAAACTAAGTGCGTGCTCCACGTTCTTCAGTCTATTTGTACGAAGCATTTAATAACATATAATAAAGTTTGTTTGTAGTATCTCGCCTACTTATTTAGTGTCGAAAGGGCCAAACCTAAAATTGGCGCAGT
This sequence comes from Monochamus alternatus, assembly GCA_037114965.1. Lineage (NCBI taxonomy): Eukaryota > Metazoa > Arthropoda > Insecta > Coleoptera > Cerambycidae > Monochamus > Monochamus alternatus. Next base: position 62,429,691 of record CM073427.1, on the reverse strand, counting down.
CGGTAGGATATCAGTTAACTCCTTCAATTGTAAATCAAAGTGAAGGTAGGAGACCTTCCGGTCAGAGATACTGAATCCTCGAACTTTACGTTGGTAATTTTGACCTAAAAAGAAGGCAGAACTGCAGACGACTATAACCGTGTCGGGAAAATAGTGAAGGGCTGAACTGAGTAAGCTCGTTCGTGTGCAAATCGCATAGTAAAGGGCTGAATTGAGTAGGTCCGTCCCGTCACTTGTGTTTATATTATCGTTTTTGGTTTACCACCAAATCTTTTTCCGCTGCATCCTTAGGGAAATTTCCTGGAACCGGAATTACCTGGTGAGTACCAAAGTGCTAGTACTTGACTCCCTATCCTTTCAAACGCATATTGACAGTGGTAGGTTAGAATTAGAATCATTTTAACAATAAAAACCTTTTTATTGTTTTATTAACGAGATAATTAAATTTACCTTGAAAATTTGTTGATCTCGATATACGCATAAGTCGTATATCTGTTGTGCCATATCAAGTTCTCGCTGGACTTGCAAGGACGCATAGTCTACCGGAAACTGATAGTGAGCCGTGTTTAGCTGAGTCGTTTTCGACCTACTTAACTCTTAACTTATCTATATAAAGAAACTTAAGAATAATACAATGTCAAACCCGCAATCAAACGTAAGCACGAACCCAGCTGCTTCACAGCGAAAAGAATTAGACGCGCAAAAATTAAACTTTTTATGTTCCACAATACAACCTTTTGATGGTTCGGAAATCGAATTGACCCAATTTTTAGAATCAGTGGAAACATTTATAATCTCTCTAGATCTGCCACATCCAACTGATATACAGTCACGTTTGTTTATAAATATAATCAAAAGCAAATTGAGAGGACAAGCAAAAACGCTTATTTTAGGTAGACCTGAAATAACTACCTGGCAAGAAATTAGGAATCTTTTAATCCAAAATTATAGTGATCATAAATCACTTCAAACATGGCAGAACGAAATTTGCCTATTACAACGCGATATTCGTGAACCTTTACGTACGTTTTGTAATAAAATTCTGTGCATGCGCTCAAAAATTGTCCAGAAAATACAATTACTATATACCGATCCGCAAGAAAGAACTTCTCTTCAATTAGTATATACTTCTTTGCTTTTGAACAAATTAAAAAGTAATCTCCCACAAAATTTCGAAACTATCATATTATCTAGACCTGATTTAAACGACATAGAATCAGTAGTTCAGGCCATACTTGAACTTGAAACTTATTTTGAATACAAAAATATGAGTCGCCGTTTACCTCAAACTCAACCACAAAGACCTCCTATGCTACCTACTAGACAAAATTTACCTCCTAAACCAAGCTATAATTATAAACCCCAATATAATACAAATCAGCAACCTAACTTTCTACCAAGACAATTCCCATCAACTTATCCTGCTCCAAGACAAACTCAACCACCAATAAGGCCTCCTTATAATCAACCTAAACCCGTCTTACCCCCCAGACAGACTATAAATCAACAACCCCGTTCTACAAATACTTACTCAAATAATAGAAAACAGTTTGAACCTGAACCGATGGATACCTCCAGCACTACATTAACTAAATTTCAGAATGTCCCTCGTAATTTTTCACATCATTGTCATGAGTATGAATTACAAACTGAAGATTATGATTACCAAGAATATGAATATCCAAATCACTCAGTAGATCCTGATTACCTTGAACAACCCGAACAACCCGAATATTTTCAGCAACCTATTCCTGATACTGAATTTGAAAATTTTCAGAAAACAGCCTCGAACCAAAACCTAGGGAAATGATCCCTATCTTACATCAACATTGAAAATCCACCTTTAAAATTGCTCATAGATTCCGGCTCTTCTAAAACTATGATTCGCCCAGATATCATTGAAAAATATTACCCTGAATGTATCTACCAATCTTCCAATGTTTTAAAAACATGCATGGGCCAAAAGAAAACAAAATTCTGTGCAACCATTCCCGCTTTTAATGAATTTTACAGTAATGATAACATTGATATTTTATTATATGACTTTCGAATGGACTAATAGGCTTAGATGTAATAACCCAATTTGGATTACTTTTTGATTACAAAAACGCAACAGTTTTAATGAAAATATTTCAATTCCAAATCGAGAGTGATCATACGATCATACCAGAATCAATATCTTACGCAGAAAATGGATTAGCCTATGTAGAAATCTATAACTACACTAATGAACCATCCACTGAATATTTCGATTATCCTATCCGAGTGACATCCTTAGATAACTACGATCCTGTTAAACCTATTATCCAACCATCTGACAATAAAACCTTGAAGACAGACATAAAACAACTCATACGAACTGAACATATGAACAATGAAGAAAAAAAAGAAATTTTCCAGTTAATTTCAAATTTTAAACATATTTTTTATTCAGAAGAACAACCTTTATCCTTTACAAATGAGGTAAAACATGAAATTAAAACTAAAACAGAAGACCCGATCTATACTAAACAATACCGACTACCTTATACCCAACGACAAGAAGTACAAAATCAGATACAAGATCTTTTAGATAATGAAATAATTAGGCCATCTCAAAGTCCTTGGTCGAGCCCTGTTTTCATTGTTGAGAAAAAGGCAGACGCATCTGGAAAACGTAAATATCGCATGTGTGTTGACTACAGAAATTTAAATAACCTTACTATAGACGATCGATACCCAATTCCAAATATTTCAGATATATTAGATAAGCTCGGGAGATGTAATTATTTCTCGACTATTGACCTTACATCTGGATTTCACCAGATAGAAATGGAACCTGGCAGTATAGCAAAAACTGCTTTCTCAACTGAAAACGGCCATTTTGAGTATCTCAGAATGCCATTTGGGCTTAAGAATGCTCCTGCCACGTTCCAGCGTGTAATGGATAACGTTTTGAAAGATCTTCAAAATCGAGTTTGCTTAGTCTATATGGATGACATAATTGTTTTTTCAAGTTCTTTAAACGAACACATTCAAAATTTAACACTAGTTTTCAAAGCTCTCGAAAAGGCAAATTTAAAAATACAACTGGACAAATCGGAATTTTTAAGAAAAGAAACAACATTTCTCGGACATGTTATAACACCTAACGGACTTAGACCAAATCCTGACAAAATACGAGCTATACAGAAGTTCCCTATACCCAAGACAGCTCGAGAAATCAAATCATTTTTAGGCCTTGTCGGTTACTATCGACGTTTTATAGATAACTTTGCAAAAATTACAAAACCTCTGACTTCATGTTTGAAAAAAGGCAAAAAGATTATTCACGATCAAGAATTTTTAGAAGCAATTGAAAAATGTAAAACCCTAATCACTAATAGTCCTATTTTAGCTTTCCCAAATTTTGAAATTCCCTTCGAAGTCACTACAGACGCCTCCAATTTCGCACTAGGCGCCGTCCTGTCTCAAAACGGTAGACCTATTTCTTACGCTTCTCGAACTCTAAACACTTCAGAGATACAATACTCTACCATTGAAAAAGAACTACTTGCCATAGTATGGGCCACACAAACATTCAGACCATACCTATTTGGTCGGAAGTTTAAAATATTTACGGACCATCGCCCACTTCAATGGCTCTTTAATCTGAAAGACCCTTCTTCTAAATTAATGAGATGTCGTATTAAATTAGAAGAATATGATTACACAGTACAATATAAAAAGGGAACGGAAAATAGAGTTGCAGATGCACTATCCCGAATAAAAATAGACGAACTTAACGCCAACGAAATTGACGACCTAGACTCTATCCTTAATAACCCTCCTGACGAAAATATAAATCAACTTATTGATTCCCTTAAAGAAGAACTAGACAGTACCTTACATATACCTGAAGGTACTGAAATTCCCGAAGAACAAAGAGGACTTTTAGATCGTTTAGATAACCTATCCGACACCCAGACTCAACATACCGCTCAAGAAAATCCTATCTGTTCTCCACCAATTACAGAAAAAAGTATTAATGGGTACAAAAGACAATTATTTATACACGAAACACAAAATATGCCTAGTCGTTTTGGAATTCATACATCAAAACCATTTCCCGATAAACTAAGGACCACTCTAGTTTGTCATACTTCTATATCTGACGATGAACTTACTAATATACTAAAAAGGTATTTAAACATAAATGAAACAACCTGTCTTTATTTTCATTCAGACAAAATTAAAGAAAAAGTATTGAGAGTATTGGCTAATAATTTTGTCCCTGAAACTAAGATAATTATTTCTAACATATTGTTGAAAGATCTAATTTCAAAAGATGAACAAATGGATCAAATTAAATTCTTTCATGAAACAAAAACCACACACAGAGGAATTAATGAAACTATTAAACGATTTTCTAAAAAATTTTATTGGCCGAATTTATCAACTCATGTTCATGATTATATAACTAAATGTGAACTATGTAATTTAGCCAAATACGATAGAAATCCACAAAAAGTCAAAATTCAAAATACGCCAACTCCATCTAAACCACTCGAGACTCTTCACATAGATCTTTTCTTTATCGATAAAAATATTTTTCTAACCTTATTTGACCCATTTTCAAAATTCGGACAAGCGATCAAAATTGAATCTAAAAATGCTCTTGATACCATTCAAGGACTAACTACTTTTACGTCTTTCTTTGGAACCCCCAGGTATATAATTCATGATCCTGGCAAGGAATTTGTTAATACCCTTTTTAAACAATTCTGCCAATTACATAATATCAAAATTCATGTGACCTCAACACAAAATTCCCAAAGTAATAGCCCTGTAGAAAGGTTCCACTCGACATTGCTAGAATCTATCCGTATATTAAAAACGGAAGATCCCCATAAGCCTCTAGACTACTTGATGAGGTTAGCAATAACTTCTTATAATAATTCTATCCATTCTGCTACTCAGCAAACCCCTTTTTCGATACTGTTCCCATCGATCTATAACGCTACTTCACCTATTCTTAATGAAGTTCAAACTACCCAAGACTTTGAAGAAAATACTCGGAAATTATCAGAAAAACTTAATGAACAAATTAAAACTAAACTGAATCAGAGTAAGCAGACACGCAATGAAAAGTTAAATCAAAATCGTAATGAACCTGAAGTCCTACAACCTAATGATGAAATTTATTTAAAAACAAAAACCCCCTGGTCTCGTAAAATTCAAAATCCTTTTGAAAAAGTTAAAGTCCTACAAGATTTAGACATAACTGTAAAGACTAAAAAAGGAAAATACCATAAACGCAAAGTTAAAAAGAAAAGACAGACTAAAGGTTCTCCTTTGTTACAGAATAATGAAGACCCTGCTTACATTTCTGACAATGATAACGGTGATGACAATATTGACGAAGAACATGACTATGACAATAAAAATAGAGAGACTGACTAACCCTATCCTCCCTGTAAATTTGGACTCCCTTAAAACTATATCCTTTTACCATTCTTTTGTACACATCCTTAACTTAACGGAAATAGGAGAACATGTAAATAGACTTCTCGTATCTTCTGAAAATACAACTAAAGAAAAACAATTCTGGCATATTCAGTTACATTATCTCACAGAGCGTATTAAACAAAAATTCGAAATCATTTCTTCTGCCACTGTAAAACGCCAGAAACGCGGTATTTTTAATTTTATCGGGAATATCTATTCAGAGTTATTTGGTTTAATGAGTGCCGATGATAAGGAGCTTTTGGAACAAAAACTAGAAATTGTATTTCGTAATCAGAAAAATATAAATGATCAGCTAAACACGAAGCTTTCCGTTCTGGAATCATTTACAAGTGAAATACAAAGTGCTATGAAAAAGATTAACAACTTTTGGAAAACCGCAAACGATTTTTTTGAAACTCAAACTTTAATTAACGATTGTTTAATCACTTTAGAGATTTTAGACCAAATTGAAGATGGCTTGTTATTTAGTCATATGAGTATCATACATTCCGATGTAATTTCAACTACAACTATTACCGAAATTTTTAAAATTCTATACACTTTATATGAACCCGCGGTATTACCTTCTTTAGATCAAAATTCAATATTTTCTTTATTTCATATGAAACATTACGTATCAAGTTCAGTAATATATATGGAAATTTTAATTCCGATCTACCATGTCAATGAATATAACCTATTCCAAATATTTATGTCTTCCTCAAATATATCCATTATTCCCCCCGAAAGTTACTTGGCACTTGGTACTTCTGCTAGCGTTTATTCCTGGCTAGAAGAAAAACCCCCAAAAGTCGGCAAATACTACCAACTTAAAGAAATGATATATGAAAAACCACCATCATGCATTCCAAAAATGATGATTGATCATGACGAACCAAATTGTACATTTTACTATTTGAAAAACCCTAAGGACAGCATTACCATGTTACCTTCCGGACAGTTGCTTGTCCTACCAAGCAAAACGGTGCATATAGAAGAACAATGTTCTAGTGTCATCCACCATTTTCTCTCAGAAGATTCTTTAATATCTAACCAAGAAGGATGCACTTTACGAATTAATGAAGAAGACTATTTCCTTCCTACCACGAACTTACAAGCCTCTACATTTCTTTTGCCAGAAATAAGAAAACCCCGAATATCAAATTTTACATTGGACAATACCATAAATGAATTGGAGTTCCTTAAGAACAAAGTAAAAGAAACGAAAGACATTCAGTTGATTGACCCTGCATCAATTGAACCTACATCAATCTCTTGGACGACCTGGTTAACATGGTCTCTCATTGGATTTACAATCTTATTTCTTATTGTATTATGTATTATGTAATATATGTTATATATATTTTTATAATCTTATCTAAGAAAAATGCAACGGAAGCACACCATTAGTATAAAACTAAGTGCGTGCTCCACGTTCTTCAGTCTATTTGTACGAAGCATTTATAACATATAATAAAGTTTGTTTGTAGTATCTCGCCTACTTATTTAGTGTCGAAAGGGCCAAACCTAAAATTTCAACGACATCGGATGCTATCTAGACGAAACTCGACACTTTATTTCCTATAAAAATTCCACTGTAGTAAAGATTATTATTTGATAAATTATTTTCTTTGAAATCGTCATATCAGCTAAAACTGCAATGTAACTTGATACCTATGTGAAGGTCACAGGTTAACGACTGTATTATATCCGGTATTGCATCATTTCTAAACACCTGCATTTGTTTTATGTCATCAAAAACTTTATTTCATAACTAGCGTTATCTTTTCTTAATTTTGAAGGTAGGATATAATACCATGTTAGTAATAAGTATACCATTTCTAAAAAATAAAATTCCCCTCTACCTATTTAAAGTGGTGGGGCTTACTCCATAAAATAACGTTAGAAAAAAATTTGAAACAGTCGAAAACAAGCAGTGTTGTGATAATTTTTTACCACTGTGCTGTAGTTTAATATTCTGATGTGATTATTCTAATATGTCCGTCCCAGTGAAATACAAATGTATCAAATGTGGTGGCGAAACCGAACTACCAAACACTAAATGCATTCCATGCCAAAGTACGGACTTTTTTACAGATATGGATAAATCGAAACACATTCCATGCTCTTATTTTGAAAAAAAGTGATTAATTTTTGATCTAGAAGAGGTTTCAAGAAGCAGGACATCCAGCAAATAGAGGAGTGGGGAGAACTTATTTAATAGACTAATTCGAGTTGTGACACTTCAGTAATCAAAATGGCTTCATCCTGCTTTTATCAGGCAGAATTACCAAGTTGTGAAAAAAGTGTATATATCGGTGCTAAAACTTTTGAACTAAATAAATCCAAGACCAAATATTGTGCAACATTTTTGGCTACAAACCTTGCATAGTAATTTATGGAAAAAAAGGCGATCAAGTTATATTTGATGAAAGTACATGGAATACTTTTTTAAGTTACCAAGAAGTAATTACAAACTATTTATATTCATTTGATGAGTTAGAAGCAATAAAGGCAGATGGTTTCACTTTACAGTTTGAACAATTGTCATCAAATCGTGTGATTAAGATAGTGAAAAATTACAGTAACGTTTACTTGGGATTCGAAACAATCTGTAGACTTTGGGAAATACTACCACTTGTAAAATATCAAATTGGAATTTTGAGAAGTCATCAGTTTGATATATATTTCAAGGAACTGGCGGATGGTTTAAGAAAACAAGAGGGGAATGTTTTTCCCAATGCTTTAAATATAATACAACCACATCAATACAATTACAGTGAAAATATTGCTATGGTGTTGGAGCTATTGTATATTTATCCAGAAATATTTGAAACCGAATGTGTCAGCAAGAAAGAAAGCTAGAACTGAATTCAAGCAAAATGTTTCTGTATTAGGTTTACAACATAATAGATGTAAAAATATATAATGATATATTTGTGTAACATATTTTTCTTTTATGAAATAAAAATACATATTATTAATACAGTGTTTTATTTAAACTTAAAAATTAATTATAACAATTGGTTTTTAGTAATCCAAGAATTGTATTTTTTATCTAGACCAAGCCACTTAATGAACAGTTTATTCCCCTTTTTGAAATGAACTTTTTCTACCAGATAGATATTTGGGTGTTGGGCTTTCTGCAATTCTTCGAAATAAAACGCACCTTGAATGTGCTCCTTGTTTTGATCTTCCAAGAGATAAGTTGTTGGATTAGTAGCGTTAACTTTTCTTATTTTAAAGATTTCGTTACTCCAAGAAGGGACATATCCTTTGGTGAAGGCTTCTCTGTATTTAGATATTCTAATATGGTCACCTTTTTTAAACTTTGGTGGTGAAGGATCCACTGTTTTTATGTGACTGTAAACTGTTTATAATAATGTTTTTGCGTTTCTACTATTTACTTGTGAAGGTTTCAGACCGTGAGTGCTATGGGGAGTGTTGCTGTACTGGCTTACGATATCTTGTAAGATGGGTAACCATTTGTAAGTTCCTTGTAGACTAAACCTTTTCCACATTATGTTTTTTAAGGTACGATTAACTCTTTCCACTATACTAGCTTTTAAACTAGAGTAGGTACTGTAATGGTTAACTTTAAATTTTTTCATCAGCTCCTGGAACTCTTTGTTATAAAATTCCTTGCCCATATCCGTTTGACAATTTTGAGGCTTAATTTTCATTTCCAAGAGAATCTTCAACATACCATTTGCCACTTCTTTTGCAGTTTTTCGTTTAACTGGTTCTACCCATACAAACTTGCTAAATACATTTATAACTACTAGTAAGTATCGATATCCTCTGTTTATTTTAGCATATGGTATTAACTCAAATAAGTCCGCCTGTATCAGGTCATTTAGTCCCTTGACAACAACACGTCGTCTTCGAAATTTTCTTCTAGCTGGTCTATGTATTTCATTTACTATCTGTTCTTTTACACTAGTCATTTTTTTCTATAGCACACTGCAAAACGATTTCTGCGTACAAAGATAGTTGTCCTGCTACAGTTGTAAAGTGTAGTTTGTCTCCTTCATTTATAGTATGTCCAACGAGATCACTCGACTTAATAGCCTTACCAAAATTAAGAAACACTTCACAGTCTGCTGGTAAAATGTCTAGATGTTCTACTTTCTCAGATACGGGGAAGGTGTACTCGTCTTTTTGATTTTCCAAAATATAACACATTTTTGATTTTTTCATAGAACCAGTTATTTTTATAATACATTTACTGTGATGTAACGAAGGTTCACAAATGTAAAATGGAAATGACTTCGGGGAAGATGTTAAAGTTGATGAATCCTTAACATATGTCGAACAAATTTATCAATAGGCATGTTTTTCAAACAACCGTTTACAACTGAATGAGGTTTAATTTAGTATAATCTCTACTTTATTACTTTCAATTCTCTTAACTGTTGAAAAATTGATTGTATTTCATTAGTATGTGAATTATTTCCCGCCATTTGTGAAGCTATTAGCAAACGTAATCTATCAATTAACTCATTAGGGTCGTCAAAGTAGACATAATCAATTTTGTTATTACGTAAATCTAATAGTCCTCCTTTAGTGTACTGTTTCAATAACTGTGTTCTGCGCAATGGTCTGGCAGGAGGGGGAGGCTTAGCGAATGGTTTTGTATTAGAAGACATATTAGTTTTTAATATTCCTTTCCTAATCAAATAGGGTTTGATTATATTTCTATATTTGTCACTTTGCGATCCTTGTATTTGTTCTTCAGAGTTAAAGTGTCTTCGATAAGCATTGGACCATTTCCCACAATCTCTAAATTAGACCCTCCAATTTTAAATTTTCTGTATCTATATCGTGCTTTACTCCATATTGCCTATCATTCTCAGTTTCATCACCTCTCACAGATAAATCAATATATTGTCTTGGTAAAGTATCGTATGAATCGAAATAATCTTCATAGGCTTTGGTTTTTGAAAGCTCTTGAAGAAAAACTCGACTTCTTTCAACCTCCTCATCAATAAGACTATGACTGCTTTGCTCACTAGACTCGTCAGTTCTCGGTTCGTGTTGGAAAGTATCTTCCAAGAAACTAGGCATTGTCATGGGCAGTGAAGGTAAATATTTACCATAGGGATTAATGTTCGACCTTTTTGGTGTAGAAGTTGGGGTGGAAGATGGCGTTTCTGATTTGATTTCAGTCGGTTCTTGTTTAACCACATCTGTTTTAATGGTGGACAATAGTTTTTGCAACGGTTCCGTTATAGGTTTGTAACCCTTTTCCAGTTGAGACTGTGATTGAGCTAGATCGGATTTTAGACTTTGGTATTTTTGTCTAACGGATTTTCTGGTTTTCACCAGTTGTTTTGCCAATTCTTTATTCATGGTTGGTACACTAATGAGATGCATATGTAACCATATGATTATTTATACTTTAAGGAATAATGAAAGTGTCAAATCCTTTTCTATAACGTCCAGATGTTACAGAACAATCTTTATCGATAACGAGGAATCCATATTTATCTTTCCAACACTCGTTACATATAACCTTGAATTGCTGAAAAGACCTATCTACATTGACGTGATCATCGTAAATATGTTTTAAATTAGTGGCGTCTTGTTTGAACAGAACTATAAAATTTGAATTGTCTCTTATTAATTGTTTTGGAATCGAGGAATATGTTTGGCATAAATAGAAACAATCGGTGTATCTATGTCGCCCGAAGCAAAAATAATCTTTTATAATACTCTGACTGCTGCAAACCACATCGTCAAAAATTATAACGGAATTGGGTTTTATCTCACTTGGAGGAATTACATCATAGCCATCTTGGTACTCGAAATATCCAATCTCTTTTATAGGTTCCAAAAGCTGTTTTAAATATTCGTATTTAGGCTGATACAAGGATTTTGAGTACAAGTAAACATTTTCAAATCGCAAACCATCGGGATGTTCAAGTAAAGTTATTAATACATTAGTCTTCCCGCAACCAGAAGCACCGACTATCAGCCCTCGTTTAGATAGACCTCCAAGAAGTGGACCGTGTTTTTGAAATGTATCGACTAAAACATCAACATGATTAACAACAACAACAGGTAGTGAAATGTTCTGTTTCTCGATCCTCATGCTTACAACAAATCTGAAGAAGTACTATGAGCTGAAACGCCCGCAAAGTATTTATATGAAGAAGAATTGACAAATAATTCAGTTATACTGAGACGTCACATCAGAACATATATAAATGTTTGTACACAATTCATCTGTAGTTAATCGAAAGCGAAAAGGTGTAAAGAAAGGCTCTGGGATTTTGAACACAGCAATAAATAAGCTACCTTTCGAACTACACATTCTAGGCTATAGTTTTTGTGGACCCGGCACAAAACTAGAAAAAAGACTTGCTAGAGGTGATCAAGGAATCAATCCTCTCGATAGAGCTTGTCTTTCCCATGATAAGGTGTATCATCAGCATACCGATTTAGAACATCGACACGAGGCAGATAAAGAATTGGCGGAAAAGGCATATCAACGGTTCAAAGCTTCCGACGCAACACTTGGAGAAAAAATTGCTGCATTAAGTGTTACAGCAGCCATGAAAGCTAAAACTAAGCTAGGAATGGGGTTGCGACAAAAAAGGGCAACTAAACGCAAACGAGGTCAGGGTCTCCGTAAAGGTCCTCAAGTTTTAATCAAGCAGTGCAAAGAGCTCGACAAGGAATACGAAATAAACCACCTTATTGACATGACAAAGCAGGCTCTGACATCAATCGGCACCAAAAATATATCTAACCCTAAAAAAAGAATAATTCCAATCCCCAAAACTGGTGGATTTCTTCCTCTTATCCCCCTATTCGCCGCATTAGGTGCACTGGGAAGTATAGAAGGTGGAGCAGCAGGAATAGTGAAAGCTGTGAATGATGCTAAAGCTGCCAAAGAAAAATTAGAAGAGGAAAAACGACATAACTTAGCATTGGAACGAACCTCTATTGGAAAAGGATTGTATTTGCGTCCTTACAAAAAGGGGATGGGATTGTGCCTGATGACAAAAAACTTCCAGTAAGGCTACCTCGCCGCGCATTGACTAACATAGATCTGTTAAAATATGCCAAAAAACTACATATTCCAACAAATTTCCGAGGAGTGTTTATGAAAGATAATTTACCATCAAAAATTCGAAAAAATGAATGTGGTATTGTCAATTTAGATATTAGACGGCATATGTAAAGAAAGACAGCAGCATTGTATATTTTGATAATAATAATAATAATAATAATAATAATAATAATAATAATAATAATAATAATAATAACCATAACAATAACAATAACAATAACAATAACAATAACAATAACAATAACAATAACAATAACAATAACAATAACAATAACAATAACAATAACAATAACAATAACAATAAAAATAACAATAACAATAACAATAACAATAACAATAACAATAACAATAACAATAACAATAACAATAACAATAACAATAACAATAACAATAACAATAACAATAACAATAAAAATAACAATAAAAATAATAATAATAATAATAATAAAAATAATAATAATAATAATAATAAAAATAATAATAATAATAATAATAATAATAATAAAAATAATAATAATAAAAATAAAAATAATAATAATAATAATAATAATAATAATAATAATAATAATAATAATAATAATAATAATAATAATAATAATAATAATAATAATAATAATAATAATAATAATAATAATAATAATAATAATAATAATAATAATAATAATAATAATAATAATAATAATAATAATAATAATAATAATAATAATAATAATAATAATAATAATAATAATAATAATAATAATAATAATAATAATAATAATAATAATAATAATAATAATAATAATAATAATAATAATAATAATAATAATAATAATAATAATAATAATAATAATAATAATAATAATAATAATAATAATAATAATAATAATAATAATAATAATAATAATAATAATAATAATAATAATAATAATAATAATAATAATAATAATAATAATAATAATAATAATAATAATAATAATAATAATAATAATAATAATAATAATAATAATAATAATAATAATAATAATAATAATAATAATAATAATAATAATAATAATAATAATAATAATAATAATAATAATAATAATAATAATAATAATAATAATAATAATAATAATAATAATAATAATAATAATAATAATAATAATAATAATAATAATAATAATAATAATAATAATAATAATAATAATAATAATAATAATAATAATAATAATAATAATAATAATAATAATAATAATAATGATAATAATAATTATAATAATGATAATAATAATGATAATAATAATAATAATAATAATAATAATAATAATAATAATAATAATAATAATAATAATAATAATAATAATAATAATAATAATAATAATAATAATAATAATAATAATAATAATAATAATAATAATAATAATAATAATAATAATAATAATAATAATAATAATAATAATAATAATAATAATAATAATAATAATAATAATAATAATAATAATAATAATAATAATAATAATAATAATAATAATAATAATAATAATAATAATAATAATAATAATAATAATAATAATAATAATAATAATAATAATAATAATAATAATAATAATAATAATAATAATAATAATAATAATAATAATAATAATAATAATAATAATAATAATAATAATAATAATAATAATAATAATAATAATAATAATAATGATAATAATAATTATAATAATGATAATAATAATGATAATAATAATAATAATAATAATAATAATAATAATAATAATAATAATAATAATAATAATAATAATAATAATAATAATAATAATAATAATAATAATAATAATAATAATAATAATAATAATAATAATAATAATAATAATAATAATAATAATAATAATAATAATAATAATAATAATAATAATAATAATAATAATAATAATAATAATAATAATAATAATAATAATAATAATAATAATAATAATAATAATAATAATAATAATAATAATAATAATAATAATAATAATAATAATAATAATAATAATAATAATAATAATAATAATAATAATAATAATAATAATAATAATAATAATAATAATAATAATAATAATAATAATAATAATAATAATAATAATAATAATAATAATAATAATAATAATAATAATAATAATAATAATAATAATAATAATAATAATAATAATAATAATAATAATAATAATAATAATAATAATAATAATAATAATAATAATAATAATAATAATAATAATAATAATAATAATAATAATAATAATAATAATAATAATAATAATAATAATAATAATAATAATAATAATAATAATAATAATAATAATAATAATAATAATAATAATAATAATAATAATAATAATAATAATAATAATAATAATAATAATAATAATAATAATAATAATAATAATAATAATAATAATAATAATAATAATAATAATAATAATAATAATAATAATAATAATAATAATAATAATAATAATAATAATAATAATAATAATAATAATAATAATAATAATAATAATAATAATAATAATAATAATAATAATAATAATAATAATAATAATAATAATAATAATAATAATAATAATAATAATAATAATAATAATAATAATAATAATAATAATAATAATAATAATAATAATAATAATAATAATAATAATAATAATAATAATAATAATAATAATAATAATAATAATAATAATAATAATAATAATAATAATAATAATAATAATAATAATAATAATAATAATAATAATAATAATAATAATAATAATAATAATAATAATAATAATAATAATAATAATAATAATAATAATAATAATAATAATAATAATAATAATAATAATAATAATAATAATAATAATAATAATAATAATAATAATAATAATAATAATAATAATAATAATAATAATAATAATAATAATAATAATAATAATAATAATAATAATAATAATAATAATAATAATAATAATAATAATAATAATAATAATAATAATAATAATAATAATAATAATAATAATAATAATAATAATAATAATAATAATAATAATAATAATAATAATAATAATAATAATAATAATAATAATAATAATAATAATAATAATAATAATAATAATAATAATAATAATAATAATAATAATAATAATAATAATAATAATAATAATAATAATAATAATAATAATAATAATAATAATAATAATAATAATAATAATAATAATAATAATAATAATAATAATAATAATAATAATAATAATAATAATAATAATAATAATAATAATAATAATAATAATAATAATAATAATAATAATAATAATAATAATAATAATAATAATAATAATAATAATAATAATAATAATAATAATAATAATAATAATAATAATAATAATAATAATAATAATAATAATAATAATAATAATAATAATAATAATAATAATAATAATAATAATAATAATAATAATAATAATAATAATAATAATAATAATAATAATAATAATAATAATAATAATAATAATAATAATAATAATAATAATAATAATAATAATAATAATAATAATAATAATAATAATAATAATAATAATAATAATAATAATAATAATAATAATAATAATAATAATAATAATAATAATAATAATAATAATAATAATAATAATAATAATAATAATAATAATAATAATAATAATAATAATGATAATGATAATGATAATGATAATGATAATGATAATGATAATGATAATGATAATGATAATGATAATGATAATGATAATGATAATGATAATGATAATGATAATGATAATGATAATGATAATGATAATGATAATGATAATGATAATGATAATGATAATGATAATGATAATGATAATGATAATGATAATGATAATGATAATGATAATGATAATGATAATGATAATGATAATGATAATGATAATGATAATGATAATGATAATGATAATGATAATGATAATGATAATGATAATGATAATGATAATGATAATGATAATGATAATGATAATGATAATGATAATGATAATGATAATGATAATGATAATGATAATGATAATGATAATGATAATGATAATGATAATGATAATGATAATGATAATGATAATGATAATGATAATGATAATGATAATGATAATGATAATGATAATGATAATGATAATGATAATAATAATAATAATAATAATAATAATAATAATAATAATAATAATAATAATAATAATAATAATAATAATAATAATAATAATAATAATAATAATAATAATAATAATAATAATAATAATAATAATAATAATAATAATAATAATAATTATTATTATTATTATTATTATTATTATTATTATTATTATAATTATTATAATTATTATAATTATTATTAATATTATAATTATAATAATTATAATAATTATAATAATAATAATAATAATAATAATAATAATAATAATAAGCAGGAGGGGTCATTCATCATGTACGACCTTTGGTGACCTGACCGGCAGCACTGCGCACCCGGGAGGGATGAGCTAGTTTTTTCCTCTGGTGCCGGCCGTCGATGTGTCAGGCCAACCACCTGACACACTGAAACCTCCGGTTCCAAATGCCAGGAAAGAGGGCCTCCACAATCGACCCCATTCGGATGGGGGTCATGGGCAAGGTGGTGGGGCCCAACCGGACGGATTGCCCGTTGACGACCAAGGCCATGAAAATGGAAGTTTTGAGTGGACCGATGAGCTAAGGGACGATCTTCTGGTCTGTTATGAAAGCAGCGAACCCGGGCGAAGAGGATACATGGCGCGGATGTATGCTCGGTGGTGCGACATGCACCCCGAAGGCCGCGCCCTCACCGCACAAAATCTGCGGGATTATGTATCCTACCTTCGTCGCAGAGGCTATGAGAGGCGTCCTCATCTAAGGGTGAACGAAGTGGCTGAAGAGCCACGGAATGATCCCGCAGAGGCGCCGCGCTTCATTCCCCGAGAACAGGACGGCCTGAGCACCCGTCGGGGGTTGCCTTTTATAAAACCCCCGAGGCCCGCAGATCTGGCCCGAGTGGATACTGCGCTCCGTGAGGATCTCCCAGAAGAGGCTGACATCTGGCGCGTCAATTGCGCTGTGTACGAAGCCGCTGAACTGCTGACTCGGGTGGAGAGAGGGCGTGAAAATGCCGTTTCTCCACTGGAGAGAGCACGGCGGCGAGTGCACAAGATGGAGGCTAAGATCCGGTCGGCGAGGCAACACGCGTCCCGTATCCAATGTGTGATGGACTATGTGGAAGCCAATAGGGCTTTCACACCTAAGGTGAGACGCATCGCTACTTCCCTTAGGCGGGTCCATCATACCCTGAATCGGGTGGTGCTGCTCACCATCAAGCAGCATTCTCTCGACAGGATACGGATGCTAGTGGCTCCGAAAAAGTCACTAGTGAGGCGGTCGAGAAGGTTGGAGCAAAATAATTTGTTCCGTGTAAGGCCTTCTCGACTTTTTGAACAGCCTCAGCGTGTTGCGGACAATCCGCCGACTGTAGATCGGGTAGAAGCCTTCTGGAGAGATCTTTATGGCCGCAGGATTCCACTTGATAGACACTCCAGCCCTGGCACACTTCGAGGCCTTTTGTCAAAGGCTTCGAGAGCCACAAGAGGTGTGCCCACCGATAACCCCGGATGAAGTTCGGAGATCATTTATTAGATCGAAGAACTTCGCTGCTCCTGGTCCCGATGGGATCAGCAACTTCTGGTGGAAAAAATTCACCAGTGTCCACCGCCATTTGGCCAGAATATTCACGTTCTGGCTAAATGGAGAGCAGCAAATTCCGGCGTGGTTTGTCGAGGGGAGAACCGTGCTTATCCCTAAGAGCGGAGATTTGTCCCAGCCAAAGAACTACCATCAACGGATGTACGAGCAGCGAGGGTCCAAGAGGGGTGTGGCTGGCTGTAAGGAGAACCTGCTCATCGACAGATGTATTACGCAGGACTCCGTGCAGTACAAGCGGAACCTCTCAATGGCCTGGATAGATTACCGCAAGGCATTTGATATGACATCACATGAGCTAATAATCCACTTGCTCCAATGCCTTGCGGTGGCCGACCCCATAGTGAGGTGTATTGAACAACTCATGCCGCTCTGGAGGACCCGCTTTACCATAACATCGGCTAATGCAAGGGTCCAGACAGAGCCGGTTTTGTACAAGAGGGGAGTGTTCCAGGGAGATTCTCTGAGTCCCCTCTTATTTTGCATCTCACTGCTGCCATTATCCGTTGCACTTCGTCGTACCCGGGGTTACAACTGCGGTACCCCAGGAGACCGGAGGCATAAGGTCACCCATTTGTTCTATATGGATGACCTTAAACTCTATGCCTCCGGAGAGAGGGATTTAAATCAGTCCCTCAGAGTGGTACAGGAGTACACGCAGGCGGTTGGGATGGAGTTCGGGCTGGACAAATGTGCACTGGTTCATCTCAAGAGAGGACGATGCGGTGCATACGGAGAGGACGCCCAGCTCATAGACGGAAGCATCTTCCACCATCTAGATGCCGGAGAGTCGTACACCTATTTGGGTGTCCCACAGCGGGGCACTCATGAGGTGGCATCGGTGAAAAACGCTCTCCGCGGCAGGTATCGGCACCGCCTCCGACAAAACTGGTCTTCGGAGCTGTCGGGTAAGAACAAGGTGAGTGCCACAAATATGCTTGCCGTTCCGATCCTTCTCTACTCCTTTGGAGTAGTGAAATGGACACAAGAAGAGCTGAGGCAACTCGATGTAGGGACCCGCAAAATGATGCATCTCCATCAGAGTTTGCATCCAAGATCGTCCGTTTCGCGGTTATACTTCCCAAGAAATCGGGGAGGCCGTGGACTCTTGAGTTTGGAGTGTCTCCAGGGCAGAGTGGTTTTGGAGGAAGCCTGTAAAATCATCAGGAGCTCGGATCCCCTTCTCTGCATGGTCCAAGACCATGAAGCAGCAGGGATAGGAGCGTTTGTATATAAGGCAGCGAGAAGAGCAGCCAATGAACTTGGTCTCGTGTTCGATACTGAGCGGGAAAATCCAGACTCTGTCACCGAGTGGGACCCTGCTCAGTTAAAAGCCCAAATTAAAGCTGCAGAGACGCGTCACCTTCTGCAGCTACATAAGGATAAGCCAATGCATGGTCTCTTCTACCGTCATCTAGAGGGGCTTGGCTTATCTGAAAAGCTGACCTTCGCTTTTTTGAGGTCAGCGGGGCTGAACTCTGAGACCGAGGGGTTCATAATGGCTTGCCAAGATGGTGTAATTAATACTCTCGTCTATCGTAGTCGTGTCTTGGGTATCGAGGTTCCTGATACCAGATGCAGGGCCTGCCGCCAGGCGCCGGAGACGCTTATGCATCTCCTGTCGGCCTGTCCGGTATATGCGGCCACAGCGTATATCCAAAGACACGATTCAGCCTTACGGGTGTTGTATTATCATTTACGACACTCGTATGAGATAGACGAGACGCCAGTGCTGCCTTATGCTCCGGGGGATATAGAATCCGTTGTGGGGAATGAGAAGTGCCGAATTTATTGGAACTATTCATTCCCCACCCTCAGGCAAATTCAAGCCAATAAGCCTGATGTAGTCCTCCTCGACCACCAACTTAGGACGATGTTTGTGATTGAGTTCTCGGCTCCCGCAGATAACAACATCATCCTAAAAGAGGAGGAAAAACGGAGGAAGTATCGAGATCTTCTCTCCGAGCTCCGCAGGCTGTATCCAGACCACTCTGTTAAGATTGTGGTGCTCATTATAGGCGTCCCGGGTGGAATGAAACATACGTTGCTTTCTGACTTAAAGATCATACCGGCTTGCCGAAATTCGGCAGAGATCTTAGCCGGCAGAATGCAGAAGGCAATCGTCCTTGGTTCGCTACGTCTACTCAGAACGCACGATTTACGGGCGCAATGATTACTGACTCCACGGAGTGGAGAGTGGTCATTGCTTGACTCTTCAGAACATCTCCGAATGTGTCGGAGCTTCGGAAGGTGTTACTGAGAAAAAAAAAAAATTTATAATAATAATAATAATAATAATAATAATAATATTAATAATAATAATAATAATAATAATAATAATAATAATAATAATAATAATAATAATAATAATAATAATAATAATAATAATAATAATAATAATAATAATAATAATAATAATAATAATAATAATAATAATAATAATAATAATAATAATAATAATAATAATAATAATAATAATAATAATAATAATAATAATAATAATAATAATAATAATAATAATAATAATAATAATAATAATAATAATAATAATAATAATAATAATAATAATAATAATAATAATAATAATAATAATAATAATAATAATAATAATAATAATAATAATAATAATAATAATAATAATAATAATAATAATAATAATAATAATAATAATAATAATAATAATAATAATAATAATAATAATAATAATAATAATAATAATAATAATAATAATAATAATAATAATAATAATAATAATAATAATAATAATAATAATAATAATAATAATAATAATAATAATAATAATAATAATAATAATAATAATAATAATAATAATAATAATAATAATAATAATAATAATAATAATAATAATAATAATAATAATAATAATAATAATAATAATAATAATAATAATAATAATAATAATAATAATAATAATAATAATAATAATAATAATAATAATAATAATAATAATAATAATAATAATAATAATAATAATAATAATAATAATAATAATAATAATAATAATAATAATAATAATAATAATAATAATAATAATAATAATAATAATAATAATAATAATAATAATAATAATAATAATAATAATAATAATAATAATAATAATAATAATAATAATAATAATAATAATAATAATAATAATAATAATAATAATAATAATAATAATAATAATAATAATAATAATAATAATAATAATAATAATAATAATAATAATAATAATAATAATAATAATAATAATAATAATAATAATAATAATAATAATAATAATAATAATAATAATAATAATAATAATAATAATAATAATAATAATAATAATAATAATAATAATAATAATAATAATAATAATAATAATAATAATAATAATAATAATAATAATAATAATAATAATAATAATAATAATAATAATAATAATAATAATAATAATAATAATAATAATAATAATAATAATAATAATAATAATAATAATAATAATAATAATAATAATAATAATAATAATAATAATAATAATAATAATAATAATAATAATAATAATAATAATAATAATAATAATAATAATAATAATAATAATAATAATAATAATAATAATAATAATAATAATAATAATAATAATAATAATAATAATAATAATAATAATAATAATAATAATAATAATAATAATAATAATAATAATAATAATAATAATAATAATAATAAATGTTAGTGGTGTAAACGCATTTACTTAAAACCCCGTAAGTACGCCCATGCGTTACACGTGTTCAGTGCGCGAGCCAACAGACAACGCAACTAACCGCCAGTCTGTTTCTAACTGCCGTCTGAGAACGATCGCTGTAGAACCGTTGCATGACTTTGTCGGGATAATACTTGTAAACTTTACCCTAGTAAACTGTATGCTTTGTGTAATAAAATAGATTAACAACCTGTACGTATACTGCTTTGTATGCTTTGCGAAAACCATCCCTATAACAGGTTATGGGCCCAAGGCAGAATTCGAAGCATACACGCGTGTCCGCGGGATCGAGTTAAAGTGAAACGGGTAGTACTATTAGTGACCAACGACCTCGAGTACGGAAAATCGTGGAATTTAGGAATTTACATGTATTAGAAATAAACTGTCATCTCAAGATTATACAAAAATGAGTGTACAAAGTGTTTCGCGAATAGACACCTTGAATAAAGACAACTATGATACGTGGAAGATCCAAATGGAGGCGTTACTAATAAAAAATGATGCATGGAGCTATGTAAACGGTGAAAGTAAGCAACCAGCGTTCGTAGGAAATGACGAAACCTCAAGAAAAGCCGTGGAAGCTTGGAAGAAGGCTGACAGCAAAGCCAAATCGGATATTATCCTCTCAATAAGTCCGTCGGAATTAAAGCAGATCAAGAACTGCAGTACATCGAGAGATGTCTGGCTGAAGCTGGAAACAATTTATCAGTCAAAAGGCCCGGCTAGGAAGGCAACGTTGTTAAAACAACTCACTTTACAGCGCATGGAGGAAGGCACCGATGTACGTGAGCATTTAGGCAAGTTTTTCGATGCAGTAGACAAGCTAAACGACATGGGGGTCGAAATTAATGCTGATTTACTCGCAATCATGTTGCTGTACAGCCTACCATCAACATTTGAAAACTTCAGGTGTGCCATCGAGTCCAGGGACGAGCTGCCAACGCCCGAGGTACTACGTATCAAGATACTTGAAGAATACGATGCACGAAAAAGTGAAGTGCGCGGTAATGTTCAAGACGCCTTGCTAGTGAAAAGAAAATTCGATTTTCGAAGGAACCAGGGCAGGAGAAATACGGAAAGCGGCAGAAATGGAGGCGGTTCGAAGGACGGCGGGAGCAAAGGAGGTACCAGTGAGGAAAACATGTTCAAGTTTAAATGTCACCGATGCCGGAAGGTAGGGCACAAAGCAACCGACAGTCTGCAAAAAGGTAAGACTGTTTCAAATTCTAACGAGGCGAACTGTTCAGAAAATGTCGGTTTATTGGGTGCAGAAACTTTCTCCGCGGAAACAACTCGCGTAAAATCAAATTGGTGCATAGACAGTGGCGCAACGTCGCA
This sequence comes from Monochamus alternatus, assembly GCA_037114965.1. Classification (NCBI taxonomy): domain Eukaryota; kingdom Metazoa; phylum Arthropoda; class Insecta; order Coleoptera; family Cerambycidae; genus Monochamus; species Monochamus alternatus. The sequence goes on along the minus strand of CM073427.1, from coordinate 62,406,346 downwards.
TCTTTGCAGAGACATTGACAAATTTTCTTCATTTAAAGACAATCTTCGCGAAAATTTGAACTTGGCAAACAACTCGTCTACCGAAATCTTAGGTACGGGTACGGCAAATTTCGCGGCTGATGTTTTAGGCGAATTAAAGAACATTTCTCTGTCAAACGCATTGTATGTACCAGACTTACGTACAAACCTGATTTCTGTAAGCAAGATAACAAATAACAACTTGGAAATACTGTTTAAGAAAGACACTGCTCTCGTTTTTGATCCGGACGGAAAGGTAAAGTTAATCGCCGATCGTGTTGGTGACCTGTACTACGCGCGCGAATGTAAGGCTAGAAATTCTGCTTTTACTACAACCGAATCGCGATCTAATGTAGAACTTTGGCATTGTCGTTTAGGGCACCTGAATATAAAAGACCTTCTGGAATGTGTACGTAAGGGGATTGTTCGGGGAGTCCAGTTAGGGCCTGTTGACACAAATTTCAAGTTAGAATGCGAGATATGCGCAAAGGGGAAAATGACTAGGAAACCGTTTCCGAAGAAATCAGAGAAAGATACTGAAGTACTAGAAATTATACATACAGATGTATGCGGACCCATGAGAGTAGAATCACTTTCGAAAGCAAAATACTACGTTGAGTTTATTGATGATCGCTCTAGGTATTGTACTGTGTACTTCATCAAGCACAAGAACGAAGTAATCAAGAAAACAAAAGAATACATCAACTACGTTCAGAATCTCCACAACAAAAAGGTCAAATGTATACAGTCAGACAATGGAACAGAGTACGTAAATAAGGAAATGGACGATTTCCTGAAGGAGAACGGTATCACACGTCGATTGACGAGCCCGTACTGTCCAGAGCAAAACGGCGTCTCGGAACGCAAAAATCGGTCGTTACTTGACACCACTCGTTGTCTACTTATACAGTCAGGGTTACCACCTAAGTTTTGGGCAGAAGCAGCAAATACAGCCAACTATCTGAGAAATAGATGTCCAACAAAGAGCTTAAATGGTCTAACTCCTTTTGAAGCCTGGTACGGAAAATGTCCTGATGTGTCACATCTCCAGAACTTTGGATGTAAGGTACTATGTCTAAATAACGATCTGAATAAGAGCAAACTTGACCCAAGGTGTAAAGAAGGAATATTCGTCGGTTACTCTGAAGAGACGAAGGGTTTTCGAGTTTGGTTACCAGTCGAACAAAAAGTCACCATATCAAGAGACGTCAAGTTCTTGAGAAAAGCCGATCCCACTACAGAGGAATTCGAGGATTTCATTTCAGATGAACTGTATGAGGACTTTCAAGACAAGAAGATGGAAGTGACTTTAGAACCGATAGAACAGGGAAGCCAAAGCGGAGGTGAAGAGGAAGAAGACGATAACCTGAATGAAGTGAGAGGACCAGGAAGACCTAGGCTAGTGAGATCTGGAAACAGGGGAAGACCAAAGAAGATATACAATATGGTACCTGGAAATCCTGAAGCCGAACTGGTTGAACAGGCATTCTTAGGTGAAATTCCAATGAGACAAGCACTTTGCGGTTCAGAAATTGAAGAATGGTATGATGCCATGGCCGAAGAAATCACAAACATAATCAGAAAGGATACCTGGACTTTAGTCGAACGACCCACAAATCAAGAAGTCCTAGGTAGCAGGATTGTACTTAGGAATAAGTATAAGGCCAACGGTATTTTGGAAAAGAAGAAAGCGCGTCTAGTCGCTCAAGGATTTAATCAGAAACCTGGAATTCATTTTAATGAGACTTTTGCCCCAGTGGCAAGGTTGAGTTCTGTAAGATTAGTCACAGCATTGGCTGCACATTTAGACATGAAAATACACCAGTTGGATGTGACGTCTGCATACCTCAATGGAGTGCTAGAAGAAACTATCTTTATGGAACCACCAAGAGAACTCAGTGATGTACTAAGCCACATTTGTAAATCAAAACGATTTGACCCTGAAATTACACAAAAGGCTAGAAAAATGTTAGATGACCTTGACAGGAAGGTATGTCTCCTAAACAAGTCTCTTTATGGTCTCAAGCAAGCGGGACGAGTGTGGTATTTCAAGCTTGACAAAATCCTTAAGGAATGCGGGGCTACCCCTACCAAAGCCGATCTTTGTGTATACCAAATAAGACGTGAAGGAGTACTTGTACTCATATTGATCTACGTTGACGACATTTTAATTCTATCACAGAAAGAAAAATATATAGATGAGATAAAAATAAACTTGTCTAATAAAGTTGATCTGAAGGATTTAGGGAACGTAGGAAACTGCCTTGGAATTGAATTCACCCGAACACCTCAACAAATCTCGTTGCACCAGAGGGGATATATCAAGGACATACTACAGAGATTCGGCATGACCGACTGTAATCCTGTGTCGACACCGTTAGACAAGAACGTCAAATTATCAAAATCAGAAGATCGTACTCCGGAAGATGAAGAGTTACCTTATAGGGAGCTAATCGGTGCTTTAACCTACTTAGCACAGTGCACACGTCCCGATATCAGCTTCTCGGTGAGTTATTTGTCACAATTTAATAACTGCTACAAGTACGCTCACTGGACTGCAGCTAAACGAATATTAAGATACATCAAAGGTACAATCGACCTGGGATTAGTATATGAATCAAATTCGGAAGGATTGACTGGATATTGTGACGCCGATTGGGGAAATTGCACAGAAGACAGACGTTCCTTCACCGGATTTTGTTTTATACTGTCAAACGCACCTATTGTCTGGGAATCAAAGAAGCAGCATACCGTGGCGGCTGAATATATGAGCCTAACCGAGGCTGCCAAAGAAGCAATCTATTTGGAAAGATTCCTACTAGAGATGCAGTTACCTAAGTTAGCTAAGGCGAAGTTATTCATTGATAATATGAGTGCCCTGAAGCTCTCCAGTAATCCCACGTACCATGCCAGAAGTAAACATATAGATATCAAGTACCATTTCGTACGCGAAGCTTTGAGCGATGGACATTTTTCGTTACATCACATCGGAACTGATGATATGTGTGCCGACATTTTAACGAAGAGTTTACCACGTCCGAAGCATGTAAAGTGCGTAAATTTAATGGGACTAGAATCAGTGCGGGAAACTTGTGTAAAGGCCTGTCAGCTCGAGGGGAAGTGTTAGTGGTGTAAACGCATTTACTTAAAACCCCGTAAGTACGCCCATGCGTTACACGTGTTCAGTGCGCGAGCCAACAGACAACGCAACTAACCGCCAGTCTGTTTCTAACTGCCGTCTGAGAACGATCGCTGTAGAACCGTTGCATGACTTTGTCGGGATAATACTTGTAAACTTTACCCTAGTAAACTGTATGCTTTGTGTAATAAAATAGATTAACAACCTGTACGTATACTGCTTTGTATGCTTTGCGAAAACCATCCCTATAACAAATAATAATTAATAATAATACTCATACTCATACTCATACTGTTTATTGACCATTTATATACAAACGTATTTATTAAGTCACAATAGAAGAACAATCTTTAAGAAAATCAGAAATACTGTAAAAACAGTGTTCTAACAGATAGTTTTTGACAAACCTCTTAAATTTATAAATACTCATATTGTTTAAGTTGTTGCTGACAAATCGGTTATTTAAAGCATTGTAGAGCCCTAAGTCTGACTTATTAACTTTTGTAGTTTTGATCCTAGCAGGTAATAGCACAAAATCTTTTGCATGTCTCGTATTGTATGTATGGATGTCACTATTTAGACGAAAAGAGTTTTTATTGCGGTGGATGTACAACAAAGTCTGCAGGATAAAAATACAAGGTAGTGGAAGAATTTTTAAATTTTTAAATAGTCTTTGGCAATGGGTGCCAGGAGGGACATTACTAATTATGCGTATAGCCATTTTCTGTAAACTGAAGACTCTACAGGATTTCGTAGAGTTACCCCAGAGTGTAACCCCATAATTTATATGACTGTCAATCAAAGAATAATAAATCGTTCTAAGGACATTCGAAGTTATACAATGTTTCAATTGACGTAGTAAAAATAATTGTGAAGAGAGTCTATTACACAGCTGGTCTACATGTGGCTTCCATGTGAGGTGCGTATCGAATGTTAAGCCCAGTAATTTCGCGGGAGATGAATCTATGGCCCATTTATCAGAACTGAAGCAAATATATTGAGTTTTATCATCATTTACCTTAAGCTTGTTCGCCGAGAACCAGTGCTTGTTCGCCGAGAACCAGTTACGTGCCTGCGCCATTCCGTCATGCAGTTGGGAGCCACCTGCTGACAAAATTGTTGTGTCATCCGCGAACAGGACACAGTGATCGTCAACCGCGTAGGGGAGATCATTAATATAAATTAAAAATAGGATAGGTCCTAATATAGATCCTTGGGGCACTCCATTAGATACTAAAGTAAGCGCAGAGTTAATGCCATCGCAACTGACATACTGCATCCTATTCGCAAGGTAAGAGGTAAACAGACTCAACTCCTTTGACCTTATACCATAATGCTCAAGTTTTTGCAATAGAATCTCACCTGACACGCAGTCAAAAGCTTTCGTCAGATCACACATTACTGCCTGAGATGAGCAACCCCTATCCAAACCGTCAACTACAACATCCAGAAAATCAGTAATAGCATTTATTGTAGATCTGTTGCTACGAAAACCATATTGAGCAACCGACAGCAGCTGCTTAGACTCAAGATAACAAATTAATTTTTCTTTAATAATAGCCTCCAAAATTTTAGACAAAATAGGCACTATTGCAATGGGCCTGTAGTTATTAGTATCATTAATGTCGCCCTTTTTGTAGACCGGTATAACTTTGGTAACTTTGAAATAATCAGGCCAGCAACCTTCAGAGATACATTTGTTATATAACATAGTCAAAGGACGGATTAGGAGAGAAGCTATAGATTTTACTATCTTACTATTCATGTTATAATAGTCTAATGAGGGCGTATCCTTAAGATTGGCTATGGCTCTTTGCACGTCTGTCTCGAGAACAGGCGACATGAAAAATGAAAAAGAAGGTTTAGGGACATTGCGAATATAAAAAGTAGCATCATTGGCCTCTACCTCTAAAGAATTAATGATAGATTGAGAGATATTTACAAAAAAGTTATTGAAGACATCCGCATGAATAGGAGGAGAAAATTTTTTAGATTTTTCAACACGCTCAGAGTTTACAATTTTCCAACAAGTTTTAGCAGCGTTGGAAGAGGTTGAGATGGCCTCAGAATAAACTCTTTTTTTTTCATCTCTAAGTGCACGTTTGTAAGCTTTACGTGCATCTTTGTAACTAAACCAATCGAGTTCAAGCCTGGTTTCCATAGCTTTTGCTTTTAGTTGACTCACATTATAACGCATAGTCCGTAAACTGCTATTAAACCATCTAATTCCGCCATTGAATCTCTTTGTAATTGTACTGCTAGGGAAACAATTGTCTATTTCAGATACTAATAAATCCAGCATAGTAGAACCCAGACAACTGCTGCTCAGTTGCTCAAAATTTAAAAAGTCCCAAGATATTCCGGCAATATTCTCAGACAGCAATCTAAGACCCTTTTGAGAGATAAACTTCTGACGGTGACGGTCAGTGTTACAAACGACACCAAGATCTTGACCACGTAAGGAAATACATTGAGCATGATGGTCCGATATAGCAGGATCAAAGTTTTCAACAGTTAACATATTAGAATCTAAATTGGTTACAACATTATCTAAACACGAAGCAGTGGTTAAAGTTACTCTAGTAGGTACATCAATTTTACAGAATAGACCATAACTATGTAATACATCAGAGAATTTTTTTCCAAATTGCATGATAATATATTTATACTTACGATAGACGAAATCTAGTAATTTTAAAAAATGATCGTAAAAAATGTTTAGGTCACCGTTTGAAGAAGATCTATATACTACGATTAAAATTGTGGAAGAGTTTAAAATTTCAGAACCACAGAATTCCGCAAGAATTGGAACCGAAAATCTATCAAGATTAATAGATTTACATTTACATTTTAAACTGGCGAAAATAGCAACGCCTCCTCTACGTTTATCGCGACAGAAATAAGAAATTAAAGAAAGATCATTGAGTCTTACTGATAGTATAGAGGGCTCGTCAAGCCAGTGTTCGGATACACAAAAGATATTACATTTAGTTTCAGATATAAGGAAACGTAATTCATCTAACTAACTAATAATAATAATAATAATAATAATAATAATAATAATAATAATAATAATAATAATAATAATAATAATAATAATAATAATAATAATAATAATAATAATAATAATAATAATAATAATAATAATAATAATAATAATAATAATAATAATAATAATAATAATAATAATAATAATAATAATAATAATAATAATAATAATAATAATAATAATAATAATAATAATAATAATAATAATAATAATAATAATAATAATAATAATAATAATAATAATAATAATAATAATAATAATAATAATAATAATAATAATAATAATAATAATAATAATAATAATAATAATAATAATAATAATAATAATAATAATAATAATAATAATAATAATAATAATAATAATAATAATAATAATAATAATAATAATAATAATAATAATAATAATAATAATAATAATAATAATAATAATAATAATAATAATAATAATAATAATAATAATAATAATAATAATAATAATAATAATAATAATAATAATAATAATAATAATAATAATAATAATAATAATAATAATAATAATAATAATAATAATAATAATAATAATAATAATAATAATAATAATAATAATAATAATAATAATAATAATAATAATAATAATAATAATAATAATAATAATAATAATAATAATAATAATAATAATAATAATAATAATAATAATAATAATAATAATAATAATAATAATAATAATAATAATAATAATAATAATAATAATAATAATAATAATAATAATAATAATAATAATAATAATAATAATAATAATAATAATAATAATAATAATAATAATAATAATAATAATAATAATAATAATAATAATAATAATAATAATAATAATAATAATAATAATAATAATAATAATAATAATAATAATAATAATAATAATAATAATAATAATAATAATAATAATAATAATAATAATAATAATAATAATAATAATAATAATAATAATAATAATAATAATAATAATAATAATAATAATAATAATAATAATAATAATAATAATAATAATAATAATAATAATAATAATAATAATAATAATAATAATAATAATAATAATAATAATAATAATAATAATAATAATAATAATAATAATAATAATAATAATAATAATAATAATAATAATAATAATAATAATAATAATAATAATAATAATAATAATAATAATAATAATAATAATAATAATAATAATAATAATAATAATAATAATAATAATAATAATAATAATAATAATAATAATAATAATAATAATAATAATAATAATAATAATAATAATAATAATAATAATAATAATAATAATAATAATAATAATAATAATAATAATAATAATAATAATAATAATAATAATAATAATAATAATAATAATAATAATAATAATAATAATAATAATAATAATAATAATAATAATAATAATAATAATAATAATAATAATAATAATAATAATAATAATAATAATAATAATAATAATAATAATAATAATAATAATAATAATAATAATAATAATAATAATAATAATAATAATAATAATAATAATAATAATAATAATAATAATAATAATAATAATAATAATAATAATAATAATAATAATAATAATAATAATAATAATAATAATAATAATAATAATAATAATAATAATAATAATAATAATAATAATAATAATAATAATAATAATAATAATAATAATAATAATAATAATAATAATAATAATAATAATAATAATAATAATAATAATAATAATAATAATAATAATAATAATAATAATAATAATAATAATAATAATAATAATAATAATAATAATAATAATAATAATAATAATAATAATAATAATAATAATAATAATAATAATAATAATAATAATAATAATAATAATAATAATAATAATAATAATAATAATAATAATAATAATAATAATAATAATAATAATAATAATAATAATAATAATAATAATAATAATAATAATAATAATAATAATAATAATAATAATAATAATAATAATAATAATAATAATAATAATAATAATAATAATAATAATAATAATAATAATAATAATAATAATAATAATAATAATAATAATAATAATAATAATAATAATAATAATAATAATAATAATAATAATAATAATAATAATAATAATAATAATAATAATAATAATAATAATAATAATAATAATAATAATAATAATAATAATAATAATAATAATAATAATAATAATAATAATAATAATAATAATAATAATAATAATAATAATAATAATAATAATAATAATAATAATAATAATAATAATAATAATAATAATAATAATAATAATAATAATAATAATAATAATAATAATAATAATAATAATAATAATAATAATAATAATAATAATAATAATAATAATAATAATAATAATAATAATAATAATAATAATAATAATAATAATAATAATAATAATAATAATAATAATAATAATAATAATAATAATAATAATAATAATAATAATAATAATAATAATAATAATAATAATAATAATAATAATAATAATAATAATAATAATAATAATAATAATAATAATAATAATAATAATAATAATAATAATAATAATAATAATAATAATAATAATAATAATAATAATAATAATAATAATAATAATAATAATAATAATAATAATAATAATAATAATAATAATAATAATAATAATAATAATAATAATAATAATAATAATAATAATAATAATAATAATAATAATAATAATAATAATAATAATAATAATAATAATAATAATAATAATAATAATAATAATAATAATAATAATAATAATAATAATAATAATAATAATAATAATAATAATAATAATAATAATAATAATAATAATAATAATAATAATAATAATAATAATAATAATAATAATAATAATAATAATAATAATAATAATAATAATAATAATAATAATAATAATAATAATAATAATAATAATAATAATAATAATAATAATAATAATAATAATAATAATAATAATAATAATAATAATAATAATAATAATAATAATAATAATAATAATAATAATAATAATAATAATAATAATAATAATAATAATAATAATAATAATAATAATAATAATAATAATAATAATAATAATAATAATAATAATAATAATAATAATAATAATAATAATAATAATAATAATAATAATAATAATAATAATAATAATAATAATAATAATAATAATAATAATAATAATAATAATAATAATAATAATAATAATAATAATAATAATAATAATAATAATAATAATAATAATAATAATAATAATAATAATAATAATAATAATAATAATAATAATAATAATAATAATAATAATAATAATAATAATAATAATAATAATAATAATAATAATAATAATAATAATAATAATAATAATAATAATAATAATAATAATAATAATAATAATAATAATAATAATAATAATAATAATAATAATAATAATAATAATAATAATAATAATAATAATAATAATAATAATAATAATAATAATAATAATAATAATAATAATAATAATAATAATAATAATAATAATAATAATAATAATAATAATAATAATAATAATAATAATAATAATAATAATAATAATAATAATAATAATAATAATAATAATAATAATAATAATAATAATAATAATAATAATAATAATAATAATAATAATAATAATAATAATAATAATAATAATAATAATAATAATAATAATAATAATAATAATAATAATAATAATAATAATAATAATAATAATAATAATAATAATAATAATAATAATAATAATAATAATAATAATAATAATAATAATAATAATAATAATAATAATAATAATAATAATAATAATAATAATAATAATAATAATAATAATAATAATAATAATAATAATAATAATAATAATAATAATAATAATAATAATAATAATAATAATAATAATAATAATAATAATAATAATAATAATAATAATAATAATAATAATAATAATAATAATAATAATAATAATAATAATAATAATAATAATAATAATAATAATAATAATAATAATAATAATAATAATAATAATAATAATAATAATAATAATAATAATAATAATAATAATAATAATAATAATAATAATAATAATAATAATAATAATAATAATAATAATAATAATAATAATAATAATAATAATAATAATAATAATAATAATAATAATAATAATAATAATAATAATAATAATAATAATAATAATAATAATAATAATAATAATAATAATAATAATAATAATAATAATAATAATAATAATAATAATGTTTATTTACTAAATCTGCAACATAATACAATACAATGTAAAATACATACTAATTTTTACTTACAAATGGTAAGTGATAAGAACATGCAAACGTAAACAAACACTCCAATCACAGAAGCAATAATCTCATTACTGCTTGTTAGTGATATCCAATGTATGTTTCAATCGAAGCGTTTAAATACTAGAACCATTGAAAATAATTACTACCTCCTACAACTAAGAACTAATCAATAAGCAACTTATTGTTTGAAATAATAAGTATAATTGTAATATTGTTAATATTATTGAATTTTATTTATTTTAGGTTTACCAAATTATGAAATATCTGTCTTTCGCTACCATGAATCCATTCCTTTATTTTATGTTTATATGTATTATAATTTGTAAGAATTTTTAAGTTTTCTGGTACAATATTATATAACTTTGGGGCCAAATAATTACAACTCCGTTGTCCTATGTTTTTTTCCAATTGAGGTACATAAGACATAAATTGTTTTCCCCTCGTGTCATGTCTGTGATTAATTGGCTCCAAAGAAATGTTTTTATTATGTACATAGCATTTTTAAACAGAAAAGTTGTCTAACGTCAAATATATTGCTTACTTTATATATTTGATGACTGGGGTACCTTCGATGTTTCCCGTACATTATTTTAATAATCCATTTTTGTAATATATTTAAACTTTCTAAATACGTATCGTTCACCCCACTCCATGCTAATATACCGTAGGACAACTGAGACTGTACTAATGAATAATACATAATTCTGAGCTGATCTATATTTAAAAATTCTTTCAAAAGTTTGAATCTTGATATTAAACCCCTAATTTTATTTGTTAAATTTTGTATGTGTAAATTCCACTTAAAGTGCCTATCAATTATAATTCCCAGATATTTTATAGAATCTGCTTCCGGTATTTTAGTTTCTAGATCAATATCAAAAACTCCTAGATTGGGTAAGTTATTTGCATAGGATGTAAATGGCAGGTATTTTGTCTTTTCAACATTCAAGGTTAGTTTGTTAACTTGGAACCATGATTTAATTAGTCTTAAATCGGTTTTGACTATATTTTTTAAATTGAGCCATGAGTCTGCTTGGCAAATCACAGCAGTGTCGTCAGCAAAACTAAGAATCACTCCCTTCGTATCTAAAAATAATAGGTTGTTTATATAGATGGTGAATAATAATGGACCTAATACTGTTCCTTGCGGAACTCCATACGTCACAGTTTGGGGCTCGCTCCTGACTCCATCCACCTCAACATATTGCTGTCTACCCATTAAATAACTTTTGATGAGACTATGTACTTTTCCTCTTATACCATAATGATGTAATTTATCTAAAAGTCTGTTATGACATATAGTATCAAACGCCTTAGATAAGTCAATAAAAACACCGATAGTTGGAATTTTCTTATCTAAAGCATTGTATATAATAGATGATAAATAATGAATTGCGTCTTCCGTTGACTTTCCCTCTCTAAAACCAAACTGACAATCAGATATTACATTGTACTTATTTAAAAATTGATTGATTCTAGACTTCAAAATTTTTTCAAAAATTTTGGCAATTGCAGAAATTAACGAGACTGGTCGGTAGTTAACAGTTAACAATTTGATACCTGATTTATAAAGTGGTTTAATTATACCAACCTTGAATGTTTGCGGAAAAACCCCTGCATCAAAGACAGCATTAATTATATATGTTAATGGAGATAGAATTTCATTACAGACTTCTTTTAACGTTTCCGCCCTTATTTTATCATGTCCTGGTGCTTTTTTTAGCTTCAATTCTTTTATAGCGTGTCTTACTTCAATTTCATCGACAGGATGTAAAAACATTGAATTTTCTAAAAAGTTCATGTTTTCGTTATAATTTTGCGGAGTTTTAATTTTTTCCGCTAATTCTTTTCCTAAATTACTGTAATAATTGTTAAAGTTATTTGCAATTTCTGTTTTATCAATTATAATGCTATCATCCCCAAGTTTAAGTTTTTCGATTTTTGTTGTTTCTTTACTTTTCTTGCAAAGATTATTTACACAGTCCCAAAGACATTTTGAAGAATTTTTATGTTTAATAATCTGGAAGTTCATATAATCCTTTTTAGATTTTGCTATTAACTTAATTAATTTATTTTTGTGTGCTTTATATCTTTTTTTAAAAATTAGGTCATCAGGGTTGTTCATAAAATTTTTATAGAGTTCACTTTTTTTCAGTTATAGAATTTAAAAGTCCTTTTGTTATCCACGGTTTTTTATTGGCATTTTTTCTGTTTAATTTTATCTGCTTTGAATTTTTGTTTATGTAATATCTTAATTTATCAATAAATATTTCAGACATACTATTTACATCAACATTATCGTAAACACAATCCCACAATTCATTTAATAGATCAGTTCTTAAATTGTCATAGTTAATATATGTTTTGAATTTTTTTCTATTCATCATAGCAGTATTATCTAGTTTTATATCTGTTTGTACCGACTAGATAATGATCGGTTATATTATAATGAAAAACGTATGATTTTATATTAGTTACTCTATTTTCTAGATTATTTTTTATCCATATGTGATCCAAACATATTTTACTTATTGGTCGCGTACAACCATTTATATATGAAGTGAACTCGTAAAAATTTAATATATTTTTATACTCCTCAATGTATTCCAGAACACCTAAAATATCTATATTGATATCGTCTGCTAGTATATGACAATCTAATTTCTTTTTTCCTTCCAAGTAATTCAACAAATTTAAATTAAATGTTTTTGGGCATGTACTTGGAGACCTATATAGAGCAGTTATTGTCATTTTTGCACTACCTTCAATGTCCATTTCTAAAATTTTTATTTCATCAAAATTCACTATTTTATATGTATAATTAAAAATAGACCTTATCAGTAGTACCACACCATCATTTTTATTGACATTACCCTGATAATATATATTATAACCCCCAATATTGAAGATATTCAAATCATAAATTTGAAATGTCTCTGTTAGAATTATGATATCGAAATCTATTGCACATTGACTTAAAAACAGTAGCAATTCATCATTATTCTTCGACAAACTACGAATATTAACGTGCAATAGTTTGAAGTTGCTTTCTATTTTCAAGCATTCGATATTAAAATCACGCATGTTAACAATCGTTTTACCCATTATCGGATCATTTCGATAATCTCTTATAAATTGATCCATTTTAAAGGTTATAATTTACAAAAAAAATAAAAATATATTTAGCTTAAATACATAAATAATAATATATATACAACATATATGCACCTTAATTATTGTTATACAAATATACGCTCATCAATATCACCACAATCTGTTGATGTATATCGGTGTACAATACATAAGCATTTCATTAAATAAACAATTAACCCAAAATACATATCTGTTATCTGTTACACATATCTATATAAAAAAATTCCTACTTGTTTGTTGATCGAGTTTTGACTTTTTCATGAGGTTGAATGGATTGGATTGTCGTTTTTGTCGTTCTCTTGCTATTTACGACAGCACTTTTTAATATATCTTGTGGCAACTGTAAACTAATTTCTGTATAGTGACTTTCCTGTGAAGTATTTGGTATCGATGAAACACTAACTGTTTGAATTTCTTCCGGGTCGTATTTTTCTTGATTTTCTTCGATTTCTAAAAGCTGACTGGGTGTATATATTTCTTCGTTTATGTACAGTTTATTTGCTTTGATAAAACAGTTATTTTTATTTTGACGTGCCTGATTCAAATGTTTTCTTAATAACTGATTTTCCTTCCTCTGTTTCAAAGTCAAATCATGTGCAATAAATACTTCTGTGCCTTTTAAATGTTTACAATTATTCAAAATTTCCTTTTTCTTCCAATATGAAACTAGTTCGACTTTGACAGGATTTTCCACAGATTTTCCCAAACGGTAACAGTCATTAATATCACATTCCTCAATTTGTACATTAATAAGAGATTTAAGATCTTGACATATTCCTTGGGCATTTATCTCTTGTGCAGACTTTTTCAGACCAAATATAACAATATTATTACGTTTACTCTGCCTATTTAGATTTTCTACTTCTTCTTTTAATTGCAAATTTTCTAGTTCTAATGTATCAATTTTTTTCTTTAATGTCGCAATCTCCAGTAGTAAACATGTTTCACTATCTTTGATGCATTGTTTTAATTCTATTCTACTATTCTGTATTTCTTCTAACAAAATTTTATTTGAGATTTCTGTCATAGCTGAATTTGGAAGCGTAGTGTAAGACTTCCCTTTAAGATTTAATTTCGTATCGTTCTGCTAAGGTTATCTCTTTGTTTATACTAAACTTTGTTAATATAGCTGTCACTAGGTTTTCATCGATACTTTCCACACATATAAGGTTAATAATAATGCTTTAACTTTCACTATTTATATATTTTTCGTTTTTCACTACACTTTTTACCGTTATAAGAAAAATGGAATGCTAGAGATACTGTGTACCGCTTTGCGTACTCGGCCGATTGGATATATTATATAGTTATGGAAACTTGAGACCTTCGAATGCTCTGACAAAATATTTCTATAGCTATGGTAGCTTAAACAAAATAAGTTATAATCATGACAAATATCAGCGAGACAATGCGGTAAACTGTGGACAGCTCTCGTTAAAATTTTTATATAATATGTGTATCTAACGAAAAAGTTACTTATTGTAAAGAAAGTTTTAAACCGTGTAACATGTCTTTGACATTTTCACTATCTGAGAATACGTCCATTTTAAGCTCAGACTTCAATCCGCCTATATATCTAGATGAAGACTATGACTATGTGATAGGGTTAACAAATTTGGAAACCTTCAATGTCATTCCAAATATTGATGAAACAAACAACACATTCACATATGGTAATAGGACATTAACAATTCCTATTGGTGCTTATGAGATTACCGATCTAAATAGTTATATACAGAGAAACATACCATCCACAAATCAAATTTGTATTGTCGCTAATCGAAATACCTCAACTGTTACAATTAGAACAAATGTTGATATAAATGTTACATCTGATAACTCGATATGATCTCTTCTAGGGTTTAATAAAAGGATTCTTAAAGCCAATCAACTAAACGAGTCAGATTTCCCCGTACAAATAATCAAAGTTAATGCCATATGCATACACTGCAACTTAGCAGTTGGTTCTTATTCTAATGGAAAGCCTGTCCACATCATTCACCAGTTTTTTCCCGTTGTTGCATCCGGTTATAAAGTGGTGGAGTCACCTTTAAATACATTATATTTCCCTGTGACCGTCAGAACGATTAGTAACATCACTGTAAGAATACTTGACCAGGACGGAAATCTTCGAAATTTTCGAAAGGAAACTATTACAGTTAGACTACATCTTAAACAACTGTAAAATATGGTAGTCCGCTATAACGTTCCACATTACTTACAAAATCTTTGGACAAAACCTCGTAATAAAAGAAGATCCAAGAACCAATATTCAGTTAGTTCGAAAATAAACGTTATTAAAGTAACACGTGAAAATAAGAGATTTTTAAAGGCACTTGGTTGTGAAGTACTCGTATAATGGATATCCTAAACGTTAAGGAAGAGCCTCTCGTTGAGTATCATAATTACCAACCCTCCGTAACCGCTAAATTTGACTACAATGATGAGATTAGAATGGGAATTCAAGAACTTGATGCTTAGACACTACCATGTGAGAGCATGCCGTACTTGGAGGGAGCGTTTACTAAAGAAGATAGAAAATCTGTTACTGAATTAAAACTGATAAATAATGCTTTCAGTTTTATTTCTAGAGAAATTCGATATGAAATGAATGGTGTTATTATTGATTCTGTTCGAAATGTAGGATTAACATCAACCCTTAAGGGGTACTTATCTTACAATAAAAGCGAAAGTGTCAAACTGCAAAATACGAGGTGGTTTCCTAATGAAAGCTTAATACCTAATACAGGCAAATTTAATGTATGCATTCCGCTGAAGATGTTGATGGGCTTTTTTGAAGACTACAAAAAAATCATATTGAATATGAAACAGGAATTGGTTCTAATTCGAAATAATAATGATGTAGATGCAGTAACGGCAAAAACCGGCACTGAGCAACCAAAAATTAATATAGAAAAGATCTTCTGGAGGGTTCCCCACGTATCTGTTGGAATTCCTCAACAACTAGAGCTGACAAAAATTTTAGATGATAATCAGGATATATTGATGCCGTTTAGAAGTTGGGAACTGGTAGAGTACCCTTCCCTTGCCGAAACTACCATGCATACTTGGCCTGTGAAAACTGCTACTAAACTCGAAACCCCACGCCATATAATTGTAGCTTTGCAAACAGATAAGAAAAACAAAGTTACATCTAATATGAGTAAATTTGATAATTGTAACCTTACGAATATACGAGTTTTTTTAAATTCTGAAAGACGTCCTTACAATGACCTATTTCTTGACTTTAAAAATAATAAGTATGCAACATGTATGCAAAATTTCAACATTCTTATTATTAAACAGGAAATACACCAATATTTAATCCCGATGAATTCAAGGCGATTGCGCCTATTGCGCACATCGACTGCTCACATCAAAAGGAAGCCATACAGTCATCATCTGTAGTAGTACGGCTCGAAATGGAAACAAGGGAAAATATACCCAAAGACACTGCAGCATATTGTTTAATTTTATATGATCGTTTGTTTCGATATAATCCCCTAACCAAAATTGTCAGACAGGTCTAAGCTATTTAAGAGCGTAAGACATATAAAAGCCGTTTAGTTTATCATCAAATCCAAGTATAGAAAGGCTTTGCAAAAACATATAATAAAACTATAGACATTTAAGAAGAGTGATTGAAGCATACATGTTAAGAATTAGTGTAACAGGAAAATTAGCAAACTTAAAAATATGCCATTAGTTATAGACATTCAAGGAATTAAGGTAGATAAACACAAGTTTATTGTTAAAGAGATGGCAGCGTATAATGGTTCCAAAATATCCCATTATGTTTTTAAACCGCCATTTCCTAAAAAGCATCTACCACCAAACTTAGAGAAGCAAGATACATGGCTAACTAATAACCATCATTGCATAAATTGGAATGAAGGATACATTCCATATTACAATTTTGCAAACATTATTCGGGAGCTAACTGCACATGAAGAGGCAATATACGTGAAAGGAGAAGAAAAGGCGGCATACATAAGAAAATATTCATCCAACCCTGTATATGAGCTACAAGACCATCCACCAGTTCCATTTAAAGAACCACGATGTTTTTACCATATAAAATCAAAGTCTATTTGTTCTCTTACCAATGTATATTTTCTTTACGAAAATTGTATGTTATAATTTTTTACAATAAAAAATATTTGTAATGTGTTTTATTAACAGAACTTATTTAAACAAATCCCAGAAACCAGACCCCAACACAGGATATTGTCTAGACGCCAGGTGGTTTTTATTTCTACACAACCTTGAACATAACACCGGAAGCTGTCTAGACGTCAGGTGGCTTTTATTTCTACATGGGGTCAATCACCCAACAGCCTTGAACATAACACCGGAAGCTGTCTAGACGCCAGGTGTTTTCGATAGATGTTAACATCAGAAAAGGTGGGGGATAAAGTATAAAATTGACTTGATGTGTAGTTAATTATTATTTGTAACTTTAACAATGAAGTGCGAACATTGTGAAAAGAACTTTGTCAATAACTTTAACTTACTAAGGCATATTAGTAAGTCATGCCCAGTTCTTCAACATAAAACAGTGTGAATACTGCAAAACAGCTTTTCTAAAAAAGGCAATATAAACCGACATGATAATAAGTTATGTCCAGTTCTTCAACAGAAAAATGTGCCTTCATCGAGCAAAAAACAGTGTGAATACTGCAAAAACAGCTTTTCTAAAAAAAGCAATTTGGACCGTCATATTAAGTCATGTCTGAAGAGGAAAAATGTTGATATGCCTGTAGTTCCAGGTCCATCCAAAAAACAAAAAGTGTCCATTGATAAAAAAAGAATTGATCGGCCGCTTACTACTATGAGACATGGTGTGTGTAAAGTGCATAGTGCTTTTGCCAGCAGAATAGCAAGTTTTCGCTTCACAAGCCATAAAATGCATATTGATTATAAGGACTTTTTTTGAAGAAATTAAACAGAAAGTGCTTGACATTATTAATGAACATTTACAAAAACATAAGGCTCTCAAAATAATCTTTGAAGTGTTTGGACTTTACATTATCGCTGAAAAGGAGATGTCTGAAATAAAATCATTTAATACTAAAAATAAAATTGTGACAGAAGCAACAGAGTTACAAATAATGTTTGAAGAGTTTAAGAAGAAATGACATCTCAAGCATCCCAGTTTCAGGAGAGGCTTTCCGGATGGGCATTAAAGGAAATAACGTTTCTTGATGTGAACATAAACAAATATACACCGCTTTCGGCATCTTCCTATATTAAACTACCTACATACTTAGGAAGAAAAGGAGGTGTATTGAATATTAAAAACAATGATAATGCTTGTTTTGCATGGTCCATTAATGCAGCAATATTTCCTCCACAAGGTGATCCAACAAAAACAAGTTCGTACCCACATTACGACACTTTATTAAATTATAATGGTATGGAGTTTCCTATGAAGTTGAAGGACATTCCTAAATTTGAAAAGTTTAATAATATTTCCATCAATGTATTTGGAATTGAATCCGAATTTAGAGATGGTAAAATTCATACTGAGGTAGTTGGACCTTTACATTTTACTTCAAACCGACAAGCTACACATATCAATTTATTACTTTTATCTGATGCAACTGCAGGAATAAATCATTACTGTCTAATAACCAACTTGTCAAAACTGGTATCAAAACAGAAATCAAGACGAAATGGTTGTGTGCATATCTGTGATGGGTGTCTTCAATCGTTTAGAACAATGCAGCAACTGAAAGCACATGAAGAAAACGATTGTAACCATGTTTGTACAAAGATACCAACAACCGATTTAAAAGTAAATAAGTATGGTGAATCCATTCCTGAAAATATCCTAAAATTCGAAAATTTTGAGAGACGGCTTCCAATACCATTCGTTATCTATGCCGATTTTGAGAGTTTGTTAAAACCCATCGATCATAATGAGCCTTGCGATGACAAACCATTCACAGTTCAAACAAGTGAACATGTACCATACTCTTTTGCTTTCTATGTGAAGTGTAATTTTGATGACCAGTACTCAAGGTTTGAAACGTACCGAGGGTCCAATGCTGCAGAAGTATTTATTGAAAAATTGGATAAAGTAGCTATGGATTTATATAACAATCACTTACGACATGTCAAAGAAATGCTTCCTCTTACCGATGAAGAGAAGATAGCTTACATACTGTCATATTTGCAATAAACCATTCATGCCCTGGGATATAAAAGCACGGGATCATTCCCATTTAACCGGAAGATTCAATTTTGCAACGCATTCTGTTTGTAACTTGAACTACAAAGTTTCAAAATTCATACCAGTTTTCTTCCACATCCTCAACTATGATTCCTCGCTTTTCATTAACAAATTGGCTACCAAGAATGAAAATATTTATGTTATTGCTCAAAACAAAGAAAAGTACATCTCATTTTCCAAGTCTATCCTTGTAGAGAAATTTGGGGATCCAAAGAAGCCAGATACATACTTGAGATTGAAATTTGTGGATTCTTTTCGATTTCTGTCCAAGTCCCTAGACAAATTGAGTCAAACTCTGGAATCCCATCAGTGTGTTGAGACCCGAAGATATTTTCCAGACGAAGAGAAGTTCAAATTAATCCGGCGGAAAGGGGTCTTTCCTTACAGTTATGTGCACTCCTTTGAAAAATTGGAAGAATCTACATTACCTCCGAAAGAAAAATTTTATAATGATTTGACTAATGAGACTCTTTCTGATGAAGATTATAATAGAGCCAAAGATGTATGGGCAACCTTCAATTGTAAAACTGTAGGAGAATATGCAGATCTTTATCTAAAATCAGATGTCCTGCTACTAGCTGAGAATCTTAGAAAAGTGTATTTGGAGCAATACAAATTAGATCCGGCTCATTACTTGACAGCACCTTCATTGAGCTGGGATGCAATGCTGTTTTATACTGGGGTTAGGTTAGAGCTCCTTACTGATATAGATACTTTACATTTTTTTCGGAAATCAATTCGTGGAGGTGTATCTCAGTGTAGTAAGAGGAAATCTGAGGCAAATAATAAATTTTTGCCTAACTATGACCCTACAAAACCAACATCATATATCATGTATCTAAATGGTACCAACTTGTACGGAGCAGAAATGAAAAACTACCTACCTACTGGTGATTTCAGATGGATGGAAAGCAATGAAATTGATAACTTTTATTGTTCCACCATTGACGACCTTTCACCTAAAGGCTATATTTTAGATGTAGACTTGGAATATCCATCAAACCTCCATGACAAACACAACGATCTACCTTTTTGTCCAGAACAAATGATTCCACCAAAATCCAAAATTTCAAAATTAATTCCTAACTTGTATGATAAACATAATTATGTCATACACTACAAAACGCTGAAACAGTGTTTAAAATATGGACTCAAATTGAGAAAAATACATAGGATCTTAGAATTTTCTCGATCGGCGTGGTTAGCCCCTTACATAGATTTAAACACTAAACTTAGAAATTCTGGTAAGGGAGAATTTGAAAAGAACCTCTTCAAATTAATGGTAAATTCAATTTTTGGAAAAACGATGGAAAATGTTGACAAGAGACAAAATATTAAGATTTGCTCTTGCTGGGAGAACAGCGATTGGGTGCGAGAGCCTTAATAGCTCTACCACATTTCAAAACATGCTCTATATTTGATGAAAATCTGATAGCAGTGCATCTGGAAAAAGTTAAAACAGTATATGATAAACCACTTCATGTAGGCTTCTCAGTTTTGGATATCTCAAAAATTATCATTTATGATTTTCTATATGGCTATGTCAAACCTAAATATGGAGAGGATGTTAAAGTTTTGTACACCGATACAGATTCCCTGATTTTGGAACTTTTCACAGACAACTCATATAATGACATCAAAAACAACATTCAATATTTTGACACCTCTAACTATACTGTAGACAATATCCATAATATACCCAAGACGGAGTCAGTAGTTGGTAGATTTAAAAATGAATATACTGGAAGATCTATAGAGAGCTTTTATGGTATAGGTGCCAAAGCATATTGTGTTAAAGCCGACGATAGAACGAAGAAGGCAAAGGGTATATCAATAAGTGTTATCAAAAAAGAAATAAATTTTTCGGATTATGTAGAAATCGTCGAAAAGGATGGTAAAATATTCTGCAAAATGTATATATTTAAATCTACATTACACACCATTTACACTGAACTGAAGAACAAAGTTGCCCTTTCTTCAGATGATGACAAGAGGTATGTTGAACCTAATGGGATAACGACCAGATCTTGGGGGCATTACCTTCTTAATGATGATGCCAATACAAATTTAAAACTTCTCATACAAGAAGCTGAAAAGTTATTAGATGCTCGAGATGATGAAGTGGAATGGGATTTTGATTTAAATTTATTAAATTTGTGAATTTGATGTAATAAAAAATTATATTAAAGTTATGTTTGTTTTAATTGTTTCATCGGTTAGGTTGGCCGAGTGGTCTAAGGTGTTGAAATTAAGATCTATGCTTTAACAGATTCGTGAATTCAAGTCTGGTAGCCTAACATTGTTTTTTTTAATTCTGAACTATTTATAGTTTTGTTAAAATAAAAAAGCAGAAAATAATATTTCAAAAGTTTTATTGATTTATTTTACATATTTTATATATAATTAATATTGTTGAAGACTCCATTTACACATGTAACATTTAGATTGTGATGGTGCAGATCCATCGACGTGTGTATGCCATTCTGGACGGTTGTAGTGTATGAAACATGGTAGCTGTACTTGTAGACTGAAATTTTCTCTATACTCTTTCGGAAGCTTTGGCCATAAATGCAAAAGTTCAATGGGATGAGCCCTTTCAATTAGATAGTTTAGTGGAAAATGTGTGAGCTCCTCTTCAGTAAAGTCATACAACGACTTACCGTTTTGATGTTTTTTTATCAATTCTCTACTAATACATTGCCACACCACAATTCTTCAGACATATTACTTGAAAATACGTAACAATGAGCAACAACGAAGAACAAATCGCTATATACCATATGAGAAAGATATTTGCTCCGTATTCTCTTCCACACTCACTATTTATGGTATTCCTAAAGTTATTAGAAGTGGGGGATTTACTGTAAAGTTCCAGCCAATCAGAGTCTTGCATTACGTCATTACATCTCCTTATTCTCAACTTGTAGCTAGTACTGTTTGTTGGTATGGATGATTTGAAGATTTCTTGATAATTATTTGTATCAGGTTTCATTCTTTTCCAATTATAGGGCCAACTTTCATTTCATGTCCCATTTTGATCGAAACAAATAAACACCTCTTTGGAGTTATAAGGTCGCTGTATAACTTTTCAAAATTGTTTGTAAAACTATAAATTGTGAAGCGTTCATTATTGCTTCTAAAGACAAACTGATTGTTTTTTGGTAGTGATATATAATTTATATGAAATAATAAAACAACTTTATGGTAATAAAGTTTATTAAATATTATATTAATACAGATTCATTGCTGACTCATTTCTACATCGCTTTCCTCTTGGCCATCAAATTCTTGTTCCCATTCGCGTTCAGGAATTTTATTGGCTAAATGGCTCTGCAGTAAATGTTTAATATCATAAAGCGTCCCCGTCATGCCCAAGTTAATAAAACCATTAACAACATCATTTATGGTACATTGCTCGTTTAAATAATCTTCACACAATACTAACGCCTTTCCATATTCCTCAACTAATTCTTCACAATATTCTGTTGGAAAAAAGTTTCCCATACCATAAATGGCTTCATGATCGGCATCAAACTTAAGATTTGAGACGGTCTGACGTAGATTTCGAATACCACTATCCAAATCTTTTACTTCGATCTCTTTCACATAAGCTGCCCACATTATTCTGGCTTTGTTTGGTTACACACTATAACTCAATATTATTTCACACAACACAGCTTGTTTTCGACTGTTTCAAATTTTTTTCTAACGTTATTTTATGGAGTAATCCCCACCACTTTAAATAGGTAGAGGGGAATTTTATTTTTTAGAAATGATATACTTATTACTAACATATACCTTCAAAATTAAGAAAAGATAACGCTAGTTATGAAATAAAATTTTTGCTGACATAGAACAAATGCAGGTGTTTAGAAATGATGCAATACCGGATATAATACAGTCGTTAACCAGTGACCTTCACATAGGTATCAAGTTACATTGCAGTTTTAGCTGATATATTATTTCAGACAGAAATAATTTATCAAATAATAATCTTTGGTAGTGTGGATTTTTTAAATGAAATAAAGTTTTTGCTGACATAGAACAAATGCAGATGTTTAGAAATGATGCAATATCGGATGTAATGCAGTCGTTAACCTGTGACCTTGACATAGGTATCAAGTTACATTACAGTTTTAGCTGATATGACGAATTCAAAGAAAATAATTTATCAAATAATAATCTTTATTACAGTGGAATTTTTATAGGAAATAAAGTGTCGAGTTTCGTCTAGATAGCATCCGATGTCGTTGATCATGTTTAAAAATAGAAACCACGTGATGTCTGGACAGTATCTGGTGTCATCTTCAAGGTCACCGTCTGTTACAGGTTATTAACCTTAGTCTATAAATAAAAACAGCTGATGCTAGCATCCGGTATCATGTTTCAGTTCATTAACCTACATTTGGTATCATATTTCGTCTAGACAGTATCCGGTGTCACATTTCAGTTCATTGACCTACATTAGGTATCATATTTCGTCATATTTCAGTTCACTGACCTTGCTCCTCCTCCGGCTCCGGCTCGCGCTCCTCTCTCCAATCCACTCTACTGGCATAAAAATAGAACACAGCACCATTTATATTTTTAGAAATTAGTCAACGACATCCTGTGGATAGGGTAGTGGGGGTATACTATTAGTACTCAACCTAACTGAGATATTTTAGTAGTTAAAATAGCTCTATCCGGTAATTATCATCAACAGCAGAGTGCAATAAATAGTAATAAATATATTGGTGCTCGAAGTTTTGAACTGAACAAGTCTAAAATAAAATCTGTTTTGTTGGGTTATCTCAGAATTTCAATTACGAACCATGTGTTGTTTTTGTTGGAATAAAAAATGACAAAATAATATTTAGCTAATTTTTAGCTTTTACTAATTTTTTATAAAATCTCCTTTTTTGAATTTTGCGGGTTTAGGGTCAATAGTTTTTATGCGGTTGTAGACAGTGCGAAGAATTGTTTTGGCGTTTAGTGTTTACCTTGTTGGGGGGTAAACCAAGTGTTTTGTGCGGGGTTTCGTTGTATTTTTTCCCTGAAGACTAAATTGTTTCCACATTAAATTTTGTGCGATTTATCCGTTCCACTACACTAGCTTTTAAAGTAGAGTAAGTAATGTAGTGATGAATTTTATATTTATTCTTAATTCTTTAAAATCTTTCTTGTAAAATTCATTTCCCATATCGGTCTGACAATTACGAGGCTTAGTTTTCATTTGTATGAGAATCTTACGCATTCCATTTGTCACATATTTTGCAGTTTAACTGGTTCAACACACACAAATTTGCTAAATACGTTGATAATTACAAGTATGTAATCCTTGTTTAATTTGGCATTTGTCATTTCTACGATATCTGATTGGAAGATATCATTTATCCCCGTTTACTATAAGATGTCTACGAAATTTTTTTATAGATGGTATGTGTAATTCAGTAACTACCTCTTCTTTAATACTATACATTTTTTGCTATAGAGGACTGTAGAACAATTTCTACATACAATTGTTTTCCTGGTACAGATATAAAATTAATTTTGTCTGCTTTATTTATACGTTCTCCAATGAGACTATTCGACTTAATACTTCTACCAGAATTTAAAAACATTTCACAGTCAGCTGGTGATATTTCTACATGTTATATTTTTCCAGATACTGGTAAAATGTATTCGTCTATAATAAATATATAAATTTAAATGTGTGGATGACTTTTTCACAAATGTAAAAAGGGGCCGATTGAGGAGAAGACGTTAAGGTTGGTAAAAGCGAAGAAACCGATCATGAAATGTGACGACCAAATTTATCGCTAGGCATGTTGCTTTTAATAAAGCAGACCATAAACTGCTTACTTGTATATATTGTTGGTTATTTCATGATTTTCGATTCCCGCAATTGCTGTACGATTGAAATTAGTTCATTATAGTGTCCATCATTCTCAGCCATTTGTGAAGTTATCAGCAAACGTAATCTGTCAATTATTTCATCAGGGTCGTCAAAGTAGCCATAATCGATTTCATTGTTACTTAAATCTAATAGCCCACCTTGGGTACGTTGTTATAACGACTGCATCCTACGCAGTGGTCTACTTGGTGGTGGAGGTTTGGAGAATAATTGTATTTGCATTCCTGATTTTAGTTTTTCTTCAGTTTTATTGGGTTTTTGCCACACTTCTGAAAAAAAATAAAGATTAATTAAATAAGCCCTTGCGCCAAACGAATCATTCAAGGGTTATTCTTGAAACTAATTTTGCCTAACCAAAAAATCTCACACTGAAAAAAGCAGATAAGTAAAAAATAACAAAAATCACATCACTATCGCGCACTTCCGTATTTCTGACTTTTCGAAAAACTCTCTGTTTTCGTTCTTAAAATAGTAAAGGTATTAAACGTATGTCAAGTTTGACAGTTTTGAATTGAAATTTGTTTATCTGCTTCCATAGAGATGTTAAATGATTTTTATTTTATTGTTACTTACTTCTTCTTGATACAACTGTAGCCAACAATCAATGTTTAGTAAACAGTTTAACACACACTTATCTCCGTTCAACAAAATAATCGCGGTCTCTTTTAATTTTCTTTTTGTTGCGTTATCTTCCTTCTCTAAAATTTTTGCCGAACTCCATTGAATCAAATGACCGTTTTCCCAAGCGTGTTCGCAAATTTTGGATTTTTCAAATGCCCGTCTTTTTATATAATTTTTATGTTCCTCAACTCCTCAACATTCATAGGCCGAGACGTTTCTGCAACATAATGTTTATTGCATTCACAAGGTATACTGTAGATCCAATTTTTTGAATTTTGTATCATTTTTTGGACGCGTTTTAGACAAAAATGATCGTAAAGTATTAGTTGACTGAAAAACTGTACGAATATTAAATTTATTACCGATTCTTCTTAACCTTTCTGATAATATAGGAAAGTACGAAATTTTTATTGCATTAGTTTCTTTTATTGGTCTTAAAGTGTTCGTTTTATCTGTAATATTTATGAACGTTCTATCAACGAAATTTGGAGGGTATTCATTATTTATTAAAATATTTTTAATAAATTTTAGTTTGTTATTAAAAATATCATTGTTTGATGAAATTAATTTTGCTCTATCATATAAACATTTAACAACACCTTTCTTAATATCAATGTGATGGTTAGATCTAAAATTTAAATATTTATTGGTGTGAGTTTGTTTTCTATAAACACATGTTTCTACAGAATTCTCATGTTTTTTAATTAAAACATCTAAAAATGGTAGCATATTATTATTTTCTATTTCCAAAGTGAATTTTGATGTTGGTTTTTCTATTGTTAATATCATTTAAAAATTTATTTAATTCTGTAACAGTAAAAGGCTAAATTGCAAAAATGTCATCTACATATCTCCACCAGATAGTTGGTTTTTTATTTATATATTTTATTAAGTATTGATCATTGTTGGCTGCAGTTGTATCAAGAAGAAGTAAGTAACAATAAAATAAAAATCATTTAACATCTCTATGGAAGCAGATAAACAAATTTCAATTCAAAACTGTCAAACTTGACATACGTTTAATATCTTTACTATTTTGAGAGCAAAAACAGAGTTTTTCGAAACATCAAAAATACAGAAGTGCGCGATAGTGATGTGATTTTTGTTATTTTTTACTTATCTACTTTTTTCAGTGTGAGGTTTTTTGGTTAGGCAAACTTAGTTCCAAAAATAACCCTTGACTGATCCGTTTGGCGTAAGGGCTTATTTAATTAATCTTTATTTTTTCAGAAGTGTGGCAAAAACCCAATAAAACTAAAGAAAAACTAAAATTATGCCACAAATAAATAGCTTCAGACAATAAAATTAATGTTGTCACCCTTAGGAATTTTATTTGCTAGCTTGCTACCTATACTCGTATAATGGTTAACAAAATATTCAGCTATTTCTTGTTTATCTGTAGTTACCATACCATTACCACCCTTTATTTTCGTAATTTCCCCTTCATTTAACACACTGCCATATTCTTTTATGATTATTTTTGTTAATATTAAGTTGTTCTTTAAAATATTTGACTTTAGCCTCTTTTAAAATATTTTTTAACCGATCCCTGTATATTTTACATTAATTTTTTTTTATTAACTGACTTATAAGGCTATTAGTAATCCATACGTTTCGCTTTATTTCATTCCGCTTTAAAGTTCTAGAATGTGTACATTGACATTGTATACTTTTAATTTATTAACAAATAGATGCGTTGCTGCATTAGTATCATTTTCAGTGAAAACATCATTCCATGTTTCAGCCTCTAAGAGATAAGCTGTTCATTATTTAAATAATACTTTATTCTATCATTATGTAAACTATTATCCACCGTTTTAGGTTGTGAAAAATTAATTTGAAGAATTGTAGTGAAATGATCACTTAGATGTGTTCGTAAAACAAGAGGCATAAGAAAATGGCTAGGTATGTTCGTATTTGTAAAAATATGATCAAGACAAGATTTACTGTTTTTACATAGGGACCCTTGTAAAAGTATTTATGGCTGATATACAGGGTGTCCGGAAAAGACGTGTACAACGGAAGACCACAGGCTCCTGCTTCGTTTGACCGCTAGAGAGCGCAAAAGTTTGCGAAAAATTTTTGTTTATTTCGAATATCTCGAAAACGACTTGATCGATTTTAACCATTTTTGGGCTACGCAGTTATAAGTCTAACCGACACTTTTTGACATTATTTAAAATCTTTTGCAGTCATTAGAAATATAAGAAAAATTATGTATCATGCAAATATAAGCACATATTTTTTAACTCCCTGTATAATTACTCTCAGTTTTTTTATATTAGTAGCTGACTTAATTTAGAAACTTTTTTTATACTTTCAGAATTTTGAATAGATGAGTAGTTTAGGCAGAAAAAATATTTTTCGTATGTCAATAATATTAGCATTCGTTCTGCAACAAATAACGAGTTATGATCTCTTTACAATAAATGCTCAGTGACCACCGTTTTCTCGTACGCAACAAGTAATCCGTTTTACGAAGTTGTAGCGTAGTTTCTCCATGATTTTTGGATTACCTCGTAAAACGTTACCTGCGTCTTGGATTCGCCTAAACAATTCCTCTTCATTATTAACTGCATAGGCATATACTTTACAAAAAATAATCGCAAGGGGTCTTCCAATCCGCCTGTTAGGATACAGATTATGTAAATACTGACTAATAAGTATTGTAAAATGGAGGGTGCACCATCGTGCATAAACCACATGTTACGACAAAGTAGTAACGGTAAACCGTCCAATAAATTAGGAAATACTTGCTGTAAAAAAATTAAATAGTTGACCCCATTTAATCGATGTGGAAGCACAACCGAACAATAATAAAGTTGTCGATAATTCCCGTCCACACGTTTACTCTGAATTCACTTTTGGCAGTTGGAACACGACAATTGACTCAACTTAAAGGAGGCCACCTGAAGAAGCAATCCTAAAAATGCAGAAATAGTTTTCATTAAAGCAAGGTTAGTAAATTTAGATAGATTAATTTCTTTAGATAATTATTGAATAGAGCTTTGTCTCTACTCACCAAAATTTTGAAATTATAAAAAAAGTTTCTAAATAAAGTCAACTACTAATAGAAAAAAACTGAGAGTAATTGTATAGGGGGTTAAAAAAATATGTGCTTATATTTGCATGATACATGATTTTTCTTATATTTCTAATGACTGCAAAAGATTTTAAATAATGTCAAAAAGTGTCGGTTAGACTTATAACTGCGTAGCCCAAAAATGGTTAAAATCGATCAAGTCGTTTTTGAGATATTCGGAATAAACAAAAATTTTTCGCGAACTTTGGCACTCCCTAGCGGCTAAACGAAGCAATTTTGGAAATAAGTAAATTGGGCTAAATCGGTTTATTTTGAACCCAGGAGTCTGTGGTCTTCCGTTGTACACGTCTTTTCCGGACACCCTGTATAACCCCATTCACTTAAAATATTGAGATAATTCTGACTATAATTATTTGTTATGTCTAAAATGTCAATGTTTATATCACCTACTGTGACGCACCTACGTTACTTCGGCGGCGGTGCGATGCGACGTGGCGTCACTATGACGTCTGAGCTGCGGCGGTCGGTTTCCTCGGGCATCAGTTTCTATTTTAAAATGTAAAAACGCCACTACTCAGGCAGCTACAGTGAAGATACGGTATGTCCACAGTTAGACTTCACGGACGGAATAAAAAGTCACAATATATATTACTATCTATATATTAAATACTCATACCTATTGTTACAATACTAACTTAAAACTAAAAACGGAATTCAATGAAAAGCAAATTCAACGGGCGGTACAAGCGCTAAATGCGGTTATTGGTGGTCCTGGAAAGAGAGTTACTGAGTTAGCCGGTCGGTAGTAAACAAGCGGTGGTAAGCTACGGACTAAATACCACGAGTGAGGAAGCAAACAAGCAATAAATAAAAGCAATTACTACTATTAATTAATACACTTGGCTACAATCACTCCTGAAAGTAAACAATTAATAGCGAGTTAAACACAGATGATGATCCCTCGGGCAGGCTGACAGGACGGCTGAAAGAGAAATGACAAGACGAGTTAGTCTACGACCTACGTTTCAGAGCAACGAGTGATCAAGGCAACCTCCTTCCTCCAACCGCGCAGTTAGGTTCGACACACGTGATCAAGGCAGCCGTGTGCGTCACCGCGCCGTAAAACAGAGAGAGAACAGGTCAGGTAGAATAGACGGAGAACGGCCTACGTTTCAGATTAAAGAGGTACCTCATTCCTCCAAGCGCGCAGTCAGGATCGACATACGTGATCAAGGCAATCGTATGCATCACCACGCCGCAAGACAGACGGAGACGGCCTACGTTTCAGACTAAAGGGTTGCCCCCTCCCTCCGAACGCGTAGTTAGGATCGACACACGTGATCAAGGTAACCGTGTGCGTCACCACGCCACAGGATAGACGGAATACTGATCAGGTAAGACAGACGGAGAACGGCCTACGTTTCAGAGTAAAGAGTTGCCCCCTTCCTCTGAACGCGCAGTCAGGATCGACACACGTGATCAAGGCAACCGTGTGCGTCACCCCGCACGACAGACGGAGAACGGCCTACGTTTCAGACTAAAGGGTTGCCCTTTTCCTCTGAATGCGTAGTTAGGAACAACACACGTGATCAAAGCAACCGTGTGCGTCACTATACCGTAAGACAGACAGAGCACAAGACAGGTAAGACGGACGAGAGTTAAAAGTAGCCAAGTGTTACTTACTACGACTACTTCGTTAATTCGGTCGTTAATCGGTAGTTGGAAGATCTAATGCGCTTGTGAGGTTGACGACTGCGTACTAGTCTCCAACCTGGACTTCATCAATTACGGCTCCTCCACGGTCTGGCAGGTCTTCGGGTGCTGATGGGGACAGGCAGGACTTCCCACGGTGACAGCAAGACAGGAACTGAATATACAAATCTACATTTGGAAGCCTTAATGTCGATGCGGAGGGAGTGGATGAGCACTGGTCGGTTTTCGGACTTAGTACAGTACTCGCAGATTCGGTCAGTCGACGGTTAGAGACAACGCAGCTGCTCGATGTGGGCCAGGTCAGGTACTGAATTTTCGTATATTCGAAAATGTTGGGCTTCATTCGGAATCGCCCGCTGGATCGAGCGCGCATCCTACGTCATACCTTCCGTAGTGGTGGCCGCATCAGACCGGTGATGGGTGCGCATTCGGTTCACGCAGTCTACCACGCGTTGGCTGGAGTCCGAGCACCGACAGGCTCTCAACGATAATTTCAAATACTGGTAAACTGATTTAACGAACTATTTTAATAATAAAGTAAATAAATACGGGGCAGTTAAAAATCGTTTCATTACACTACTATGACTTTTATATCATAACTATTTATATTACCATGTTGCAAAAATTTATATAGGTTTTCGTTAAACTGATGCAAATTTGAACATGGCGGCCTGTATATAGCAGTGATATGAATTCTTTTATTATTGTGTTCTATTTCCAAACTAATAACTCTGACATTTTCAAAATGTTTTTAAAATTATAATTTATGTTTTTCTTAATATAAACAACCACACCATTTTTATTATAATCAGCATTGTTATATAATACTATAGCCTGGAATATTATATAGTTACATCATCCAATTTCCAAGTTTCAGTAAGAACTATTACATCAAATTGCCTATCAAAATCACTAAGAACTACTTGTAACTCATCAATATTTTTTGATAGACTTCTGATATAGCACTGGTAAATAGAAAAATGTTTTACAGAACTAACGTTTTTACTAACATTTTTCGCTCCCTCACCGATTCGGCAGTTTATGTTTTAATGATTTTTAATTTATGATCCCTACTATAAGGGTCCATATTAGTTATTAAAATTGGATGCCACAAGATAATATAATTTAAAAGGAAAGACAAAAACAAAACATAATAAAATTATAATCTGAAAAATTATTAAATAATATTATCTAGATAAATTAAATGGTTATCTACGAACTTGCTTTCTTGTTGGACAATGAAGATGAATTAGAGGTTACCTCCACCTCTTCTTCGCTGTTTGGAATCCATTCTATCCACACCATGCTTGTCCTTTCCGTCGATGTCCTGGTTATGGGATGTACTCCGCTTTGTCCATCAGATACATGAGCCTCTTCACTAAATTCTTGCATCAATTCATCAAAGTCACTTTCATTGCGCAATAGTTGTTCAGCAGTAAACTCTTTGTTTTTTACGTGCAATTTAATGTTCTTAATATATGCCTTTAAACCTTTTGATTTTGCCTCCAAAAGATGTGGTTTTAGAATTTTGTAAACTTTTCTTTTTTCTAAGCTTAGTTCTTCGGCAATAGTTATGCCAGTTCCTTTTAACTTTTTTGAAGACTTTAGAACTAGCTTGGTAATAAATGATATAAATTTCACAATTGGTTAATTTTGATTTTGTTTTCCTACCCCAAAGGCATTATTAATATCATGTTTGTTTAAATTTAGATTTAGATGTGTGTTTAATGTTTCCAATGTAATGTCAAGCACAGATTTATCTTCAGTACACTCTACGCCAAATATTATTATATTGTTTTTACGTAATGACTTATCAAGAGCCAAACATTTGTCTTTCAACTGTTTGTTTTCTTCTTCTAACTGAATCCTTTTTTGTTTTTCTTCATTAATTTCTTTTCTAATTTCCGCAACTTCCTTTTCTATGTGTAATTTTAATTTCTTTGTCTGTTTATCATTGCTGTCCTGTACAAATCGGACAAGCTTATCAAAACACTCTGTATCACATATTCCTTTTAACAGAGACCACTTTTTTGTTAATGGTTTCTTTTTCAGTATACTCTTTCCTACACATCTTTTTTGTTTTAACACTTATTGCCATCTTGTAGTAACTTTAGACTTTGCAGCACAATATTACAAGAAGACTATACACTGCATAACCAATGCCTCAATAACACTATTTAATACATCAGGTATTCATTAAAAAATGCACATTAACTTGCTTTTTACCACACTAAAATCAAATCAAATTTAATTTTTTAACTCGAAAATGGTTAGTCGTAAGAAAAAAAGGAGAGACCATTTATGTTCTTGTTAACAAGAAATTTGAAAATAATTTTATTACAAGAAAAATTTGTGATGGATCATTTTTTCTTTAAAAATATTCAGAGACGTTCCTGCCGGCATACGCCGTGCGTATGCGACTTGTGAAACTGAAAACAATATTTTTATTGCAAAACATGTATTGTCGTTAACTGTCAAAGCCTGCATTTCATTAAAATATTGTGAGTGGTTTCAGCAATATTAATAAATTTCCATTTTTCTATTCAAACTTTTAGCACCCTGTAGATTGAAAAGTAAGTGTTTTCCGAACATGGTATATTAAGGAAATATATCACAAATTACTTGTACTATAACCTTAATGTACAATTGAACAAAAAATATTATAAGTATACAGTTGGTATTTTGAGTAAATTATTACTGAAATTAATTGAAAAGAAACATAACATTGGCGCTCATTAAATATGTTCTTACTATTTTAAATATAACAGTGTCTACAGCGTTGTCAAATCGTAGTGCACTAGAAAGCGTAAGTTACGTATATTGCAGGACGTCACAAAAACCACATCATATATTGTGCGGTATAATAAATATATACCAACAGCTTCTGCGTGCTGCCATCTGTGTAATATATTGCGGAAGTACAAAAAACATTAAAACTTACTCATGCGATTTTTTGGCATCCTCCTATAACTTCTTTAAAACAATGAAGAAGTCAGTATAAGCAAGTCTACGATGAAAGTTCTCGTGACATCCGATTACGGAGTCACAACGCCAACACTAAGGTCAGAAGATGTAAAAGAGATAGGAAAATTCTTATGAAATGATGTCACAAAGTATGTTGGACAAAACTATATATATATACAGCAGCGCACTCTGACAATTGGCTTTACCTTCATGTCAAACCCTTTTCACATGTTTCAATCGCCTCGATTTACCACCATATAAAAGTTACGAGCAGTTAGTGGAAAAAGTTACCTATGCAATTGAGGAGACCGACACTTTCGGACAAGAATAAATTTAAATGTTTCTCCGTACCTGATTCCAACACGTCATTTTTTTTTCTTGTCACAAGAATAGATACATTATTTGCTTATTTGCCTATTTGATTTCATAAAGGGCCTGATGAATTAAACAATATTTTTATTAAAAATTGTAAATACTATACTGTAAAACTATATTAGATGGTCAGGTTTACTGCCGAGTTCTACGATTTTTTCAAAACAGTATTGTGCTTTTGGAATTTGTTTTAAATTGTATTTAAATGTGATACCTTAGAAATATATTGGCCTAGCTTGCTTCATAGTCATCATTTACTTAATGTATATATAATATGTATTACAAAATAACAAGGTATACAATTAATATTTGCAAATTTATAAACATTCCAAAATATTTGATTTAAAGCATAGTAATAATTAACTATAAGGCCTCAACTAGAACCAAAGTCTTTTTGACATTTGGTTAAAAATATTTTTTTAGTCTACTTATTTATTTTGTCATATTAATTCTAGATGTGAAATAATGTAATATGCATACATATAATAATAATTTATGTAAATAAACTATATTTGTAAATATAGAACTATATATTAAATTAAATATGTAATTTCTGAATTAAAACGCTGAGCTATAATATACTTTTTGCTTCTCGTTTCAATTAAGTGCAGTTCAAGATACTGTCGTTTTCTATAATTATTATGTCAATATGAAAATTATGTATTATTCGACATATACCGGGTGTTCTCTCTAAGACTTTCAGTGCTTATATCTCAGAAACCATCATAACCAGTGTGACGAAATTTGGTATACAGGCACTAGATGGCGCGTAGTTTTTGTACAGTGTTCAGTTTTGCAGAAAATCGATTTAATTTTGATTTTTTTAGTCAAATTTACACACACGCAACAACCGCATGGATAAACGTCAAAACGTAAAGAGACAGAAACTGTCAACGCAAGTATGAGTATTTTTGTTGGAATTTTATTATAAATACGTAATGCCACGAGGTACATTGAATGTGCGTACGTATTTGCAATAATGCTAGTTTTGTTAAAAAAAATTGGAGTTATTAACTGCTCGCGTGCGCTGAGTTTTATCCGTCATGAATTCTTTAAAAATGTGTGAAACACTGTTTTTTGAATTGTATAAGACTATTCTATTAAATAATAAAAGCGATAGGGGACAATCCGTACGAGCAGAAAACTAAATTTATGAACACGTTACATGCCCTTCAATCTCACTGGTATACCGCGAAGTTGCAGCAGGGCCCGAAACCCCGAACGATCTTAACCTAGAGTTCGAAATAATGAAAATAATTAATAATGTCTCTTCAACAAGTGGTAAAAATGTCTTAACTCTTTGAGGAGCAGACTTTTGCAAATGAAATAACCCTAGGTAGGCACAAATATTTGTTGAACTTTTTTAATGATTTTTCCCCATATATGTGGTTAATATTATATTAGAAGAAATAATTTTTTTTTTCAAATTTTAAACCGTTCAAAAATATGACGAAAATACCTCTCGAAGTTAACTTTAATATGTAATAATATAGTGTACATGCTCTTTTAGAAACAAATACTCCAAACAACTTTACAGCACAAATTTTAGGGATATCAGTACAAATCTCTAATTACTTACTTCGCTACAAAACTAATCTTAAAACTTGTCACCACACATTTAAAGTAATGCCAGCATTGAAAATATACAAAACTGTAAACCTAACGAGTAGCGACGTGGTTCACCCGTTATCCGCTACCCGCTAAGAAAAAATTAAAATAAAAAGGTGGTTTACTCTGAACACCACCGCACGCAAAGGTCAACATTCTAAGTGATACATTTTGACACCCACCGCCCTTGAAAGAGTTAAAGCCTAAAAACAATCATAAATAAAAATCTAATGGATTCCTCGAGTGAAAGTTTCAGTTCCAGTAGTACAAAAATATATCTGTTACAAAAACTACTCCACATCTATCAAATCCGAATCAAATTTCGAGCCGTATACCTTAGGTGTGCTACAAATTACATTCATACAGTAAAAATGACAACGATTAATGGGAACTGAGAGGAAAGACGGAGGGAAAATATCAGTACTTGTAGGTAATTACAACTTGAATATTATTTTTCGCATTTTACATTGAATATACGAGTTGTATTTTCTTGTATTTATGTTTCATATTATCCACTTCATTTCAAAGAACTGTGGAGTTAAATTTATAAAAAATAACCCAGTTATGCAAAGACTAGAATTATCTTTACCTAATTAGTTTAGATGGAGAAGCTATTGTGGATTTACTTTCAAGAACAAAGATGAGATAACATATTTCAGTATTTGTAGAACAGAATAAATATAATCATATTCATTTCACCTTTATGACATACAGAAATTAAAAATATCCACGAAAATGTTTGTCTCACCTCTAAGTAGGAATCTAGAACAGAATAAATATAATCATATTCATTTCACCTTTATGACATACAGAAATTAAAAATATCCACGAAAATGTTTGTCTAACCTCTAAGTAGGAATCTAGAAAACAAAGTGCTGTTATGGAAGCAGGTTAACATACACAGTTACGTTAATCATTGATTAAAAGATTCGATAAGATACTGAAGAAGCCAGGTGCCAAGATTAGTTAATATTCGTACGATAAATAGATGAGACGAGGAAAATTTTGCTAGCCATAAATAAGGACATTCCTAACTTTCTGTACTTGGTTTAATTATTTAATAAAATTAAAGTGCATGGAATGTGTAAGTTAACGAGTGAAATAAATAAAAAATGTAAATGCAAGTATGACGGAAATTAAAGTTTATTAAATTGTTATTGTTTGTATTATTATACACTACAGCAAATGCTACTTGTGTTTAATAATTCTATTACAAAATTAACATGTCTAAACCATACATTTCACTGAAAACTATTAATATTCTGTTCTTAAATAAGGTAGGTATAATTTTTAGTATGAAATGATAGATATAAAAAAGTCCCCTAACTCACTCTGAAGAGTATACTACAAGGAAATAATTTTCAAAAATGTGTGGCAATACTTTGTGGTGCGGCTCCCCACTATGCCCTTCGGTGTATGGTGTGTTGCCTATATGTACTGTTAACTTTTCCTTTCGGTATCCCAATCTAGTTATGGTGTTGACCTCTGATTGACCCAACAGGCGTCCATCAGCGGCATTTCCCTAAAATATTAGTGCATCCTGGCATATTGGGCCCGCATTTTTAATAGATGTGTATCCATTCTTTTATATATATATATATATATATATATATATATATATATATATATATATATATATATATTATTATCATGTTATTTGTGTAAATTAATAATATTTTCATGTGGTATTTGGCCAGTTTGGTAAACAGTTCCCCGAGCACGTGGGTTTATTTTTATTGTTTGTTCTCATTTTTCTGTATGCATTAATTAATAAAACCTTGCAACATCTGTTCGACGTTTGTATTATTTGTATTTTTGTAATTTTTATAGTGAAATCTCCACTGGTGGGAGCATGAAATAAAGCTGATCAATCTCAACCCCATTTCTGTGTTTTCTTGGGCGTTGTCCCCCAAACTACTCGACGTCCCTGGGAATAATCCATTGTAAACCGCAGGGCAACGTTTACACAATTTTTCCACGTTACATCTGGCGCTCAACTTCAGGGACGAACAAAAGTTAGGGCCATTGCTACCCCTAGGTAGTGGTAAAATCAAAGGAGGCTCGCATCCCTCAACCACTGGTTACATCAGCTTGTGAGTAAACTAGCTACAGACATGGAACGAACACCTCATGCCTACGATACTCGCTCTAAGGGAAGAGGGCGAGGAAGGACACCGACTACAGGGGGAGCAGCCAACAGGACAGGGAATCTATCAGGACTGGTAGACCCAGCCTCTGCCATCATCCCGGAAATTCAAGATAAGACGAACTTATCTATGGGTAGTCCAGGAGTGACTCGGAGAGACGAGGAGTTGTTAAGTCGTGTTAGAAACGATATGCAACGGTATGATAGTAGTAGTTCCCTAAGATATGTGAGTCAGGATCGACCTGGCTTACAGAGAGTTATAAATTCTCCTACATAGGAGATTAACATTGCAAGTCAAGGGGAACGTGGTGTAGTTAAGCCGAGTATACCACCACATGTATATGGTGGCAACATTGCTCCTGAGGGGGTGACTAATGTTTGTTCAAGTAATGTACCATTGTTTGTAAATAACAACCCATGTGCTTTGCAAGGACTTATGAATAATAACTTTAATAATTTTCCTTTAATAGAGGCAACTAAGTTATTGCCAATGTTTGATAATGAGGGGATACACCCAGTATTATTTATTGAAAAATTAGAGAGTACAATGCAGGCCTATAATATATCTTTTGCAGATATTCCACATTGGTGTTATGTATTATTTAGAAAGAAAGCCAGAGTTTGGGCTGATGCTCTGTTATATTGTTTTAGTGATTTTGCAGAGTTAAAATTGTCGTTTTTGGATTTTTTTTGGGGTCCTTCGAGACAGCGAGAGGTACGAACTGTAGTAGAAACGGGTCAATATAAAGCCGAGGGGGGTCTTACACAGAATATTTTTTGAGTTTGGTGGCTAGAGCGAGGTATTTACAGCCACCTTATCCTGAATCAGCCTTAGTAACGGTTATTGCTCGACATTTTCCCTTGAACATAGCCACGGCTCTGATAGGTGCGGTTACTATTACGCATGCTATTACAGTACTCTCCCAGGTTGATTACTTGGTTAAACGAGATTTAAGGGTATCGCGTAACTCAGACGTTAATATGTATCGCCGAGATTTTAGAAATAAAAATAATTTCAGTCGGGATGTGTCTCCAACAAAAGCGGTCACTATAATGGGTCTGGGTGATATTTCAGAAACTTCGGAAAACTAGTAGCCCCATCAAGTTCCAGTCCGGTGGTGGGGGTCGTCCAACGGACCGAACTGAAGGAAACTCACTCGCTCAATAACCCGACTGACGATTTACTAACCAAAGATTGCGATTTTTAACATGAGACTCAGATTCCTCGGTCACCTATTATTAAAATATCTATAGGGGAAATGCAGTTTGCCACACTTGTGAACTCGAGTAGCGAACTTTGTTGCCTCTCTAACGGAGTTTTTGAGCAACCTACTGTGACCTTTGCAGACTAGATTTATTTTAAGCCCAGTGGCGTGGGGATCACAGGGGCATTTCGCGTAGGGCAACGGCGCCTTACCCATCAAGTTAGTCCGGTGGTGGGGGTCATTCCAACGGACCGAGCTGAAAGAAGCTCACTCGCTTAATAACCCGACTGACGACTTGCTAACCGAAGATTGCGATTTCCAACATGACACTCCGATTCCTCGGTCACCCTTTATTAAAATATCTATAGGGGAAATGCAGTTTGCCGCACTTGTGGACTCGGGTAGCAAAATTTGTTGCCTCTCTAACGAAGTTTTTGAACAATCTGTTATGGCCATTGCAAACTTGATTTATTTTAAATCTAGTGGCGTGCGGATCACGGGGGCATTTCGCGCAGGACAACGGCGTGTTACCCATCAGGTGCTGTTACCTTTTTAACTCAAGAATTTTAATTTCGAATTCGAGTTTTTGGTGGTGCAGGATTTAATACATCCTGTTATCATCGGGATAGATTTTTTGAGAACCTATAAAGCTAAAATCGATTTGGATAAATACGCTGTAATTTTTTCAGATCGGCACCAAGATATCATTGTCCCTGAATTTTTACCCAAACACGAGGTAGAGCCACCTTTAGTGGAAAATTTGCGCTTGTGTACGGTCAACCATGGACTTGATTTCCATCACATCCCCCAGCGGTACATCGGGGGTGGGGACTGACATTGATTTTGCAGCTGCACTAGAGGATGCTGCTCTAGCCCCCGAGCAAAAAAGGCAGTTTTGCAACTGCTGGAAAAGCATCGCGATATTTTTTCGGAAATACCCGGGTTGACCTTGGAATACGAGCACACAATCACGTTTGCAGACACAAAACCTTTTTCAGTTCCACCATATCCGGTACCTTTTGCTCACCGTGCTGCGGTACAAGCGGAAATCAATAAAATGGAGCAGTGAGGGGTGATTGAGAGATCAACTAGCCCATATTGTAGTCCAATTATGACAGCTGTTAAAAAAGACGGTACGGTTCGTCTTTGTTTAGATGCCCGCCGTCTTAATAAGATTATGGCCGGGGAAAATGAATTGCCGCGTCCGATAGAAGAGATTATGATCGAGCTATCCGAGGCTAAGTTTCTCAGCTCATTGGATTTAACAAGTTCTAATTGGCAAATTCCCATTAAACCGGAACACCGAAAGTTTCCGGCTTTTCGCTATGGCACTAGATGTTATCATTTCAAAGTCCTTCCTTTTGGCATAAAAACCGCTGTCTCGAGTTTTACACGTTGTATGGACCAAATATTGGGACCATTTTTTCGTTCATTCATTTACGCCTATGTGGACGACCTTCTGTGCGTCTCCAACACGTTTGACCAGCATTTAGAACATCTAGACCTTGTTCTGGCTCGTTTGGCTAGAGCGGGATTCACACTGCAATTAAAATAGTGTGCTTTTTTCGTAATGAAATGATGTTTTTAGGTTACGTGTTGAACTCCACGGGATGGCGTCCAGATCCTGCTAGGACACAAGCTATTCGCGACTATCCGCACCCGAAAAATATTCGAGAATTGCAGGCCTTTTTGGGGCTGTGCAATTATGATCGGGGGTTTTCTTCCGAATTTGCCGACAAATCAGAGCCTCTAACTTTTTTGTTAAGGAAGAAAAATAAATGGGTATGGGGAAAAGACCAGGAACGTGCTTTCCAAGACCTTACGGAGTTATTATGCCGTGACGTTTTACTCTACCATTCTCGGAATGATCTTCCTTTC
Source organism: Monochamus alternatus (assembly GCA_037114965.1). Classification (NCBI taxonomy): domain Eukaryota; kingdom Metazoa; phylum Arthropoda; class Insecta; order Coleoptera; family Cerambycidae; genus Monochamus; species Monochamus alternatus. The sequence continues at coordinate 62,364,934 of CM073427.1, read as the reverse complement.
GTGGTGCAAACGGACAGCAGCGATGTCGGAGTTGGTGCTGTTTTGTACCAGCGGGAGGGCGATTGGAAACGCGTGGTAGCCTATGCTAGCCGATTACTCCTGGAGCGGGAACGTCGCTGGTCGGTACCAGAAAGGGAGTTGTATGCCATTATTTTTGCCTTACAAAGATGGCGTGTTTATCTGTTGGGCCGCCATTTCATGATCCTTATTGATCATAAGGCTTTGTCCTATTTGAATTCGTGTAGATTGCTGTCTTCACGTATTACGAGGTGGGTGCTGGCCTGCCAGGATTTTTCGTTTACAGTAGATTATTTACCAGGAACAGCAAACTGGATACCCGATCTGTTGTCTAGACATCCTCCTCCTAGGTTACCCTCCCCGAGTGACGGTTGCTTTAAAGTACTTGGCCTACTGTGGTTAACCCCAGAATTCAAGAAAAGTTTGAAAAATTTAGCAGAGGATCAACGCAAGGATCCCTATTTATTATCCCTCATTCGGAAGGTAGAAGAGGGTGACCTTACTGGTCGTTTCTGCCTAAGGGAGGGCCTACTTTATCCTAACAAAGAGATCGGTTATCTGCTTTGCGTACCTCGACCCCTCGTGACAACATTTATTCAGCAATATCACGAATTATTCGGCCATTTTGGTGTTTATAAGACATGGAACACACTTCGCGCGGATGTGTGGTGTCGAGGGTTGCATAAAATGGTAAAAGCGATCGTCAAATGCTGTGAGGTTTGTCAGAAGGCCAAATCGGGTCCTATGCCCAAACCGCCTTTGGGGGCTGTCATCCCAGATTTTCCTTTGAACCTGTTAGCCATGGATTTTTACGGGCCACTACCTATCTCGCGAGGCGGTGTGACGACTTACCTTTTTGTCATCTTAGATGTATTTTCTAAATATGTCACTCTTTACCCCTTAAAGCGCGCAACTGCTGAGGCTATTGTGAACCGGTATCCCACGATGGGACGTCCAAAGCGTGTCCTCTGTGATCAAGGAACCCAATTTACTTCTGAGCTCTGGAAACGTACCCTTGCTAATCTAGGAATTAAACTTAGTTATTGTTCTGTTCGGCATCCGGAAGGTAACCCCGCCGAGGGGTCTTGCAGGTTTTAGGGCGCTTATTCCGTACCTTTTGCTATTCCAAACATTCCCATTGGGCAGTCGAGGTGCCCCGTTTTATGGAATTTCTTAACAGTGTCACCCATGAGTCCACCGGTTTTTGCCCTTATGAGCTTATGTTTGGGCGTAAGTCAACTTCACCGTTACGCGAGTTGCTTGGGTTCCCGGTGGCCCCTGATTTTACCAGCCATGCGAAGCTCTTCCTGGCGCGGAAACAGCTTCTGTCTAGGGCGAGGTACCGGTCGGTCGCACATCCGTCAAGACCTTTCCTTCCGTTTAACGTTGGCGATTTGGTCCTTTTGCGTGCCAACCCCATATCGTCCGCTTTATTGAGAGAAACTAAAAAGTTCCTCTGCTGTTCGAGCGCCCCTATCGGGTAAAAAAGGTACTTTCAGATAAAACATATATCTTGGCTTCTCTAGACAATAGTGCCGAACGGGGTACTTTTCATGTCTCGCATCTGAAGCGATACGTATCTTCTTTGTCGGTATCCGACACCAAATAGCTGGTGTCGCCTACTAACAAAGAACAGGGGCAGATGTGGTAATACTTTGTGTTGCGGCTCCCCACTATGCACTCCGGTGTATGGTGTGTTGCCTATATGTACTGTTAACTTTTACTTTCGGTATCCCAACCTAGTTATGGTGTTGACCTCTGATTGACCCAACAGGCGTCCATCAGCGGCATTTCCCTAAAATATTAGTGCATCCTGGCATATTGGGCCTTTTTATAGGTGTGTCTTTTATATATATATATATATATATATATATATATATATATATATATATTATTATCATGTTATTTTTGTAAATTAATAATATTTTCATGTGGTATTTGGCCAGTTTGGTAAACAGTTCCCCCGAGCACGTGGGTTTATTTTTATTGTTTGTTCTCATTTTTCTGTATGCATTAATTAGTAAAACCTTGCAACATCTGTTCGACGTTTGTATTATTTGTATTTTTGTAATTTTTATAGTGAAATCTCCACTGGTGGGAGCATGAAATAAAGCTGATCAATCTCAACCCCATTTCTGTTTTCTTAGGCGTTGTCCCCCAAACTACTCGACGTCCCTGGGAATAATCCATTGTAAACCGCGGGGCAACGTTTACACAACTTTTCCACGTTACAAATGTTACACAAGACTAAATGAATGATTTTTTGTATTTTATTATAGTTAATTGTAATCAGCATAATTTCAATTAAAAAATAATACGTACCTATATAGTGGTTTATTTTTTTATTAGTGACTAAATTGATTTACTTGACTCTTCATCTTTAAGTATTCATTATTTCTTAAGCATTTCTGTTTAATAATTTGGGTAGAATTAAAAAAGACATACAAATTTTAATTTATTGACAATATAATAAAATTACAATAAATTAAAAGTATCTAAATACTTACATACATTTCATTGATTTTATGTTGCTCTGTATTCTAATTATTTTACAGAGCACTGTTCAATCAAGGGATGGTCATGCATGTACGATTAGAAACGAATCTTGCCATTTCATTGTTCGATGCCTTATTATGTTACGTTGTGTATATTATAACAACAGTTAGCATTTCATCATTTTAAAGATGTGTTTTCGTAGTGTACATAGAATTATGAAATTTGTTTTTCTTACTATTATTCGTTTAGAAATTTTAAAGCCCACGACAGACAACAACTGAGTTTAATGTCTTATAGAATCCTCTTCAAAGTAAGTTAGGGGCTTCTTTATAACCATTATTCCATGTTTAGAATTAATTTTTCGTTTATTTTTTTTGGTGACCGATGTTATTAATCGTTTTGTTTCAATGTAATTTGTGGTACTACACACACATACCTGTGTACAATAATTATAAATTACTAGCTTTAAATGACTATGTTATAGGTAGGTACCTTCTCGGTCTAGTAAATTTTCAGGTGATTCTTCTTAACAAAAACCAGTTGCTTTATTTTAGTTCTGTTATCATATAAAATACAGAAATTGTAGCACATTGTTTACTATTTTACAGATGTAGACTCTTTCTTAAACATACTTTATACATAAAAAACAAATAAAGTGCTGAAATATGACACAAAAAACATCAATCATTTCTAGGTTATGCTTTAGTGATATTTCTTTTATGTGGCAAGTTCAGTTGTGGTTCAGTTCTGACTTTCAGTTCAAGGACAAACACGTTCACATTATAATCAAATAAATTTTAGGAGTCGTTTTGTTCGAATTTAATGTTGCTAAATAAGTAGTCAATAATTATTACAGCAGGTGGAAAAAAGGAATATTCTTTAGGTACTTATACACTTTTGTAAATTATTTTGTGATAAAAAATACGGGTCCCCAAATATTATGTACACTGTAGTAACATAAAAAAACAATTTACTGAAGTTTTATTACTTTATAACGGAACAATTTAAAAATATGCACAGATATTTTACACAATATTCAGGCTGAACGGCTGTAACCATGGCTGCCTCAAGTCTAAATTTTTATCGACAAGTCTCAATAACACCATTGTGCATACGTAAATTGCATTACATACATTATTTTGCGTTCCTTATGTTGAATAAAATACTTTATGCCATTAATATTTGACAAGTCATAGTTTTGACGTTTACCGATGTTAGTTTCTTCTGTGTAAGTGTGGCTCAAGGCTATACACATTTTACATGACAAAACAATGAAATTTGGGCACTTTTTGGAGGTGTTTTTTTATGTTAAATTTTAAAATTTTTGAATGCTTATTTTTCAGAATGTGTTAATATTTCAATTTAAACATAAGTTTTAGCGAGGTTGACTACCAAAATATCAAAATTTAATCGATCACTTGGAAAATGGAACGCCCTGTATAAGAATTGATTTTATTATCAGATTAAACGCGCCATCTAGTGTCTGTATACCAAAATTTCATCGCGCTGGCTGTGATAGTTTCTGAGATATAAGCACTCTTAGAGGGAACACCCGGTATAAATGAATAATCTATGATCATTAGTGACATTATTCTAGTTTAGTAACAGTATTGTATATTTGGAATTGCTTACCTTCAAGTATGGCACTACACATTTTTTATATTCTCCCATGGCCATATATAATTGACCTATTTCTATCCACCAATCTGCGTCATTTATAGGATCACTTTCAAGTAAAGTTAATGCTTCTTGATACTTCCCTTGCTTGTGAAACAATTGGGCAAGTAATAATTTATAGGTACCTTCTTTACTGGATTTCAATTCAGAAATTAAGAAATTAGCCTCTACAAATTTATGTAAACTAATGTAAATTCTTATTACAAATTCTAAACATTTTTTCTTTTCTTCAGTATTCTCGATCTAAAAACATGAACAATATGGAATTATTTTAATAAAAACAAAAAAAAAAAAAAAGAATTTCTGTTGCAAGCCCTTATTTGTTTCCTAATTAAAGTATAAAAAAATTGCTTTAAGATTTTTATTATGAATATGTAAAAACGAATATTTGTCCCAATTTCGACACCAAAAGTATGTTACATACAGGGTTATTTTAAATTAAGTAATAAAAATGAGACCACAGATTCCTTAAGTGAAAATAAATCAGTTTAATCTAACACATCTATATCCCAAGTCGCTTAATAAAAAAGATACAGGGCCTGTTTTGATAAAATCTTTGTGCTTTGTTGAAAAATGGTTTCATCAAACATCGCCGATCTTCTTGAAATTTTGCACGTGTCCATAATTTACCATTCTGAACAACTTTTTCAAGTAATATTTTGCTATATCTTCAGCAGAAAAGGCACTTTACCTCAAACCAAAATAGTTTTTACTCGGTGCACTGAGCATTTCAAATAGGATTATTTCAAAAATTGTTACTCCTACCGATTTTAGCAAGGTATACCTTTTTCAAATATAATAGATAGGAGAATCGATTGTTTTAATAGTAAGATGGATACACTAAGCAGCAAAAAAGTTTTGCTATTTAAAAGAAACATGATGTGCCATAGGTGGCGCCCTCTACTAGTGACATTAAAATTAGAAACAAATTTGAATTTCTCACCTGCAAAAACCCCTGCTTTACAAATTTTAAGTAAATATTTGGATTTTTTAAGAAGTTATCTACAAATATTGAAAATAAAATTTTAACTTTGACACCCTCTATTTTTTTATTAAGCGATATAGATATGTTAGGTTAAATCGATTTATTTTCATTTAAGGAATCTGTGGTCTCATTTTTGCTACTTCATTTAAAATCACCCAGTAGATACAGATTCATTTATTTTCGAATTTACTCGTAAATGCGGGATGCATGATCTTACTATTTACGATATTATTAAGAGATGCTTACACACATTTCGATACTTTTGAGTATTCGAAAATACAACATTCTCGGTAATGAAAGGCTTAATAATGAAGTGATTGGCTTAATGAAAGATTAACTAAAAGAAAACTTATGTTGTATAACATCCAAAGTGTATACATCGATGGCTGTGATATGAGATGTAAAATAAAATATGTAAGCAAAGCTGGTACTAAAGATCTTTTGAAGATGTCCTGCCTTAAAAAAAACAAGCAGGAAAATTATTAATTTTAATACAATAAGAAGCATTAATCATGAACATTTTGCCATTAATTACACTATTCTTTGCTATAATATTTTTTTTCTACGTTCATGCAAAAAACAAAACTTTATTGAACTATATTTAGTGGAAAAAGTGTTTTTTTATTGCACCAGTGCAATAAAGTGTTTATGGCACTCATCTGTCATTCTACTGCAGCGTTTTGTGACCTCGACAAATATACACGTTCAAATCGACGTCATATTTAGTCTATTTTCTGTGAGGTTGTATTACGTTTTAAGCAATTCCATATTTTATATTATTTTCAATCATATTTATTATATACTGGATTATGAAATTTGTAAAACATTCATTTTATTAAAAATAAAATTAATTTCCTTAGATTATCAACTAAATTACAAAATATTTTTTGGTTTTTATGAACGTAGAAAAAATATTGTATGCAACTTGTACAAAAAGTATTTGTTGCACTCGACACGTCGCGTGCAATAAACTTTTACTTTTTGCACTTGTTGCATAAATAACTATTTTAAATATCTCTTAATGCATCTATTATATTAGCGCTTAAGTTTCAAATATAATTTTTGAAGTAATAACATGAAAATAAAGAATTGGGTAGGCGATGACATCTAGCTGTCGAAGGTAGGAGTTCAGAGAGAAGAATTCTGTGAGTAGGTGATTGACAGTGTGTATGGTTGGTACAACAGACAGGTGTTAGGTAAGGGCAGTGGAGGAAATTCTACGTGGTGAAAGCAAGTTGTCATTGACATTGAGCATGCGACCAGTAAATTTATCAAGAAAATTTAGGCGATTTATAAGATAGGCGAATGATTGTGTAATAAATCAGAAATGTGGATAATTCAAACGTGCTATATGGTGTTTGCGACAGGTGATAAGACCGCCACTAGAGGCGGTAAATAGACTAAATTCCTGGGTGCGTAGCCATTGACCAAAATGGCGGAGAAGAAAAAGGACAGTAGTAGGTAATACGTTAGAAGATGATAACGAGTTAGAATTCGACTATGACATAGACAATTTGGAGGTACGTGTTGCAGAATTAAACGCTTTTCTGAACACTACTTTTATTTACTTTACAAACTATATAAAGTACACATACATATATATATTGAGTAACTAACTTACAATCTAGGGTTGTATTTATATATATTTGTATGGAAGCTTTTCGATTATTTTAGACTTACAGAAAGATGAGTTGGATATTTCCATAGAAATTTAGAATTTTAACCCATGATAATGAACCATTGAACAGTATACAGAATTTACATTGAATCATAAACTAAATGGCAATAATCATAGAACTATAGAATATAACATAGAATTGGTACAACTAACAGGTGTACCGGTGATAGAGGTAGAAAAGACGGAGGAGGTAAGAGGCAAGATGAAATATCAGCGAGATGCATAGACGCATCATGGAAAAAATACTGAGTAGGATGGCGTCTGACAGACGGAGCAGCGGTGGCGTCGGCTACCGCAAGTAGTTCGGGGTTGTAAGTGTAGGTATAGGAAGACAGAGTCTCAGAAGGTAAGTAGATGGAGAGGTGACTTAATGGAGGTAGGTATAGTTGACAAGTTCGATCCTGGTAATTGTTACTTCAATGTCAATAAGCTTTTCGGGATCATTGGCCAGTTAGACGACATACACCAGCGTATGAGCGATCATACTTGATGCAGATGAAGTTGAGACGCGCTGCTAGGAGTTGGCTGAGGCGACTGGACATATTGAGTTATACGTGAGAGCAATGGAAGGCAAATTTGCACAAAACGCTTTCCAGGCAGTATGATTTTCACAACTGCTGCAGGTAGATGAAAAAATAAATAGCTATTTCCATTTAAAGCTGACATTGTGTGAAAGGGTTAAAATGACACGCAAAGATCCAGTTTCCTATATTATAAAGGGGCTGCCAGAGGAATTATGGGCGAATGCGTGGCATTGCAAAAGCATGACACCAGAGGCGGTGTATTCCGATTTCCTTGCTGGCTTGGAAGTCTCCAGCGGCAATTTGAAGTAGACAGGCGAGCGGAAACTTCGACAAGGTTAAGTTATGCTCATAGACACACGAGGTGTTCAATTGAGAAAGATGAGATCACCTTGAGCATCATCGTATTGGTCACTCTATATGACATTTCTAATGCTGATTTAATGCTAGGACAACCGGCGATGGCGGACTTTTGTCAAGGAGGTAGGCGCAGAGAACCCCTTCATGGACATGAGCCTTGATGGCGACGAGAAGATCCACAACAGCTTCATTTGAAGAAAATAGGCTAGGTAGCTAGGTCTGTTAAGTGTAGAGAGGCGCGAGACGAGAATAAGGAAAAAGGAACAAGGTGAGTAAAATTCAAACTGTTAATTTCTCGGAATTTCTCAGAATTTAATATAGGCGATGATATAAGTTATGATGCGAGAACTAAACTAAGAGAGTTGTTGTCACGAAAGGCACACTGTTTCTCAACTGGTGAAGGCGATTTAGGTTTAATACAGGTAGGTTATCGTATTGTCACGGATTTTCCAGTCCGAATTTTACTATTTCCAGAAAAACACAATCCGTTAATTAATTACTTCTTTATTAACTATACTCAGTACACTACTGAACACTAATTAGAACTCAACTAAACACTTATTTAATTAATCGCTATCTAAATCACTTTGATATCTCCAACTAAACACTTCAATTCAACACTGTAATACAAGACTTATACAAGACTAACTTAATCGGCCGTTTATTTTTCTTTTATAGACCCAACGAATATTCCAGGTATATTCTAGCATCTCTAGATCTATTTTCTAGCATCTCTCGAACGCTTCTCGTCGTTTCTCTAATTTTCTAGTCCCGTCTCGATCCACGGCTTTTTGTTTGTTTAACAGAAGCGTGTAGGGGCGATCGGGGCAATCTTAGCAATTCGCGGTACCAAAGTCGTTGATTTAGGTGTGAGTGGGGCAAATTCCGTGACACTGCCCCCTCCTTAGGACCGATCGTCCCGATCGGATACACCCCTATACGGGGACAGACGCTCCAGATGGACGACCTTCATCTTACTCCTGGGAGTCCTCTGTATCCGGTAGACGACGTCATTGATTCTTTTAATCACGGTATAGGGGCCCTCCCAACGGTTCTGTAGTTTAGGCGATTTTCCTTTCTTCCGCGTGGGGTTGTACAGCCACACCAGGTCACCTTGTTGGAATCCGACTGTATTGGCCCGGACGTCGTATCGAGTCTTCATGCGATCGCTCTCTAGTCGCATTCGAGATCTGACTTGGTCGTGTACGGCTGCTAGTCTTTGTTCTAGGTCATGGATATAAGTGTCTGGATCTGTGGGCTGTTCCGCAGGACGACCAAATACCAAATCTGCTGGAAGTCGAAGCTCTCTTCCAAAGATGATCCTTGCGGGAGTCTTCCCTGTTGTTTCATGGACAGCTGAGCGGTAAGCTAACAGGAAGAGTGGAATGAGCTTGTCCCAGTCTGTCTGGTTCTCGTTCACAAACATCCTCAGATTGGTTTCTAGTGTGGCGTTGAAGCGTTCCACCATACCATCTGACTGGGGATGCAGTGGGGTGGTCCTGGTTTTCCGGATTCCCATAAGCTCGCAGACCTTTTGGAACACACCTGATTCGAAATTTCTGCCCTGATCTGAATGTAGTTCCATGGGCACACCAAATCTGCAGAACAGGTTATTGACTAGCGCTTCTGCTACGGTTGTGGTCTCTTGATTGGGAAGGGGGTATACTTCTGGCCATTTGCTGAAGTAGTCCATGGCTACTAGCAGATATCGGTTCCCACTTTGAGTTTTCGGAAATGGGCCAGCGATATCAATGGCAATCCTCTCGAACGGTGCTCCTACGATGTACTGGCGCATTTTGCCTCTGGAACGGGTCTTCGGTCCCTTGCTTGCTGCACATATGTCACATTTTCGGCACCAATCTTCTACATCCGTCCTACAGCTCAACCAGTAGAAACGCTCCCTAATCTTCTGTAGAGTCCTATTGATACCGAAATGTCCACCACCAGTACCTCCATGTACTTCCAACAGCACTTCCTTGACCCGGGACCTCGGGAGTAGTACTTGTTTCTTGACCTCCGTTCCGTCATTGTTCTCCCATGCTCTTTTTAGGACACCGTCTTCCAACACCAGGGAATTCCATTGAGCCCAATAGCTCTTTAATGCTGGACTTTTACTACTGACTTCTGCCCAAGAGGGTCGGTTGTTGGCCTCTTTCCAGTCTATTAAAGGCTTGATGTCACAGTCAGCTTGCTGGTCTTCTCGAATCGCCGCTGAACTCCATCGGTCTTCAGGTTGGGCTGCTACCACCTTACAAGGAACTGATGAGATGTTCTCTTTCCTTTCAAGACTACTGCAGTGTTTGCAGTTGACAGGACAGGGTCTTCTAGAAAGGGCATCTGCATTTCCATGTTTCCTGCCGGCTCGATGTTCAACAACAAAGTGATATTCTTGCAGCCGTTCCAGCCATCTTGCCATCTGTCCTTCAGGGTTTTTAAACTGTAGCAGCCATTTAAGGGAAGCGTGGTCCGTTCTTAGGAGAAATTCTTGGCCATACAGATATTTATGAAAATGTTCTAGGCTCTTGACGATGGCAAGTAATTCTTTCCGAGTCACACAATAGTTCTTTTCGGCTTTTGATAGAACTTTGCTGAAGTAGCCCACTACTCGCTCTTGGCCATCTTGTACTTGAGAAAGAACTCCGCCAATTCCAATGTTGCTTGCGTCCGTGTCCACTATAAATGGTTGTCCAGGTATTGGGTATGTCAAAATCGGGGTAGTGCAGAGAGCCTCTTTCAGCGTCTCAAAGGCTTGCTGGCATCTCGGAGTCCATTCGAACGGGATGTTGTCTTCAGTGAGTTTATGAAGAGGCTTGGCAATGTCCGAGAATCCTTGCACGAATCGTCGATAGTATGTGCATAGTCCGAGGAAACTTCGAACTTGATGTTTGTCTTTAGGAACCGGCCAATTCTTTATGCACTCTGTCTTCTCCGGATCTGTTTTCACACCGTTTGGAGTAATAATGTGGCCTAGGTATCTAACCTCCTTTTGGAACAGACTGCACTTCTTCGGGTTCAACTTCAGATTCGCTGCTTTCAACTTCTTGAACACTTCGGACACGTTCTTCAGGTGCTCCTGGAAAGAGCGTCCCAGCACCACCACGTCGTCCAAGTAAATCAAGCAGGTCTCCCAATGCAGGCCATGAAGTACAGTTTCCATCAGTCGTTCAAAAGTGGCAGGAGCATTACATAGGCCAAATGGCATTACATTGAACTGCCACAATCCATTTCCGGTAGTGAACGCTGTCTTTTCCTTGTCTTCTGGGCTGACCTCGACTTGCCAATATCCACTCTTTAAATCCAAAGTGGAAAACCATTGCGCACCAGCCAAGGTGTCCAGAGTATCGTCAATCCTCGGTAGTGGGTAACTGTCTTTCTTGGTGACGTCATTTAATTTTCTGTAGTCCACACAAAATCGGGTGGAGCCGTCTTTCTTCTTGACAAGGACTACAGGAGAAGCCCAAGGACTCTGAGATGGCTCTATGGTGCCTTGGCTTTGCATCTCAATTAACATCTTGTTAACTTCTTCTCGCTTGGCTAGGGGAAGTCCTCGTGGTGGCTGCTTTATAGGAGACGATGAACCAGTATCGATTCGATGCTTCACTACATTGGTTCTCCCAAAGTCGCCTGGTTTAAGTGCAAACACATCTTCATTTTCACTTAGCAACTCTTCCAGTTGTTCCACCTCCACCTCTGTTAATCTTTCTTTAGCCCTATCCACGATGTCCCTTAGACATTCCGGTAGACTGGTCTTATTTGGTTTCTTCTCCGTTTTGTTGATTTCTTTGAGTGTTCTGACAATGGTAACAGGTTCACAGACTCCTACTTCAGTTCCCTTTGTAACTTTCTGTGGAAAGGTTTTCAGGTTAACTACCCGTACTATTGTCGTCTTCTCCGGTTTAATCAAGGTGCGGCCAGTGACTATAGATTTATTAAACAAATCCGGATTACTGGGTTCCACCACTCCTACACTGCAAGGCATTTCCCCATCCATTACAGTGGCAACCAAGGTTTCGGTATGAGCAGGTAGTACCACATCTTCTTTAACAACGAGTCTCCGTACAGTGTTATTCTCAGTGGTGTTCGTTAGCACTATTTCCTCACCCATTATCCGTAGCGTGCCAGCATTTAAATCTAAGTTCACCCCCTTTGCTCGTAATAAGTCTAGTCCGAGTATGACATTGTCCGATATATCTGCTACCAGGGCTCTGTGTTTGAACTTGACGTCTCCTAATTCTACTTCAAGCTCGCATTCCCCCTTGACTGGCAGCTGTTGTCCATTGGCTGTTGTAAGGACATAACGTTTGACAGGGTTCTTAATACGCCAAGCACCAATAATATCCGGTCGTACAATAGTTCTTGCTGCTCCAGTGTCGATTACCATAGGGAACATACGACCAAAAATCATGCCCTCTACTAGCAAGGAGTCAGAGTCCTGGAGACGTGACAACGTAATTTCTTCTCGTGGGGCGTAGTAGGAGGAAGCAGCCGGCTTTTGCCCCGTCAAGCCGGCTGAACCTAGTTTTCCTGTGTAGCCGCCTGGGAGTCGCGCTTTTGCTGATCCGTGACTGGGGCCCTACACTGTCTTTTTAGATGTCCTGTCTGTCCACAGTTCCAGCATTTGAGAAGGCGATCCCTTCGACTATCAGATTGTTCGTTCTTTGTCCTAGTAGATGGACTGAATTTATCAATAATCTCCTTTAGCGTTTTTATTATGTCTCCATTTGCCATACTATCGTTGTTATCACTGATGGCCCGAACTTTAACATGCCTACCAGATGCCATTTTTGCTGCCTCGAATTCCAGTGCATGCGAAAGAGCGTCGTTCAACGTTTTAGGTCTGGCGAGTCGTAATGCCTGCTGAGTTTCGCAATCTCTTAGGCCATCGGTAAAAACTTGGATGGACAGCTGGTCTAAGAATTCGGACGGGGCTGTTGGATAAGCCAATCGAACCAGTCGGGCAACATCGGTCTCAAAATGCTGTAAATTCTCTCCATTCTGTTGGTGACGATTTTTCAATTGTGCCTGGTAAACTTGCTGCAGGTGCTTATCCCCATATCTCATTTCCATATGCTGTTTTAGAATGTCGTAGTTATTCTGCTGCCCAGCAGGAACTCCTTGTAAGACGTCAAGAGCTTCCCCTCGTAGAGCAACTATCAGAGCAGTAGCTTTCTCACAATCAGACCATTCGTTTGCGGCAGCTGCTGCTTCAAACTGACGCAAATAGACATTCCAGGAGACCTTGCCGTCGAATTCAGGAGGCTTTGTTTTCTGAGTTCGGATAACAGGTCCTTCTGATTTGATTACGCCTTCCTTTCTTATTTTGTCCAGTTTATGTCGAAGCTCTTCACAGGTTTCTCTAACCAAGTTTATTTCTTCGTCTATTTCCTTTTTTTTGTGTTAACAGTTTCTCTTCTACTTGTGTCACTTTATGTGACTGCTCCTCTAGCTTTTCTTCTAGTGTATTCTCCAGTTTTTCTAACTTTGTCTGCATTTCTTTCGTCTGATCTCTCATTTCCTGTTGTATTGTCTGTATCTGATCTTTCATTTTACACCCTTGTTCTTCTAATTTCATTTGCATCGTCTGTCCCTGTTCTTCTAGTTTCTTTTCTAATTTCTTCTGCATTGTTTGAGACTGATCTTCAATTTTATGCCCCTGTTCTTCAAATTTTTCTTGCATAGTCTTCGTCTGGTCTTCCATTTTATGTCCTTGTTCTTCTAATTTCTCTTGCATCGTCTTCGCTTGGTGTTCCATTTTATGTCCTTGTTCTTCTAATTTCTCTTGCATCATCCGTCCCTGTTCCTGCATCGTTTGCATCATTTCTAACAGTTTTGCTAGTTGTGCATCCATGTTGACTTGACTTCTAGTTACAGGCATTCACTCTATTTTGAAAGTTCTAGAATGTCCACGAATGTATTTCTAGATATCACCGTTGCCTTCCTTACAATGAAACGAGTGCAGTGATATGCCACACTTGGGTCTTTGTCTCACTTCGGTATAAAGTTCTAGAATGTTCGAGAATGTCCTTCACAAATAACACCGTTCACTTCCTTAAGTCACGACGAGTGCGGTGATATGTCACACTTGGGTCTTTGTCTCACTCCCGTACAAAGTTCTAGAATGTTCGAGAATGTACTTCGCAAATAGCACCGTTCACTTCCTTAAGTCACGACGAGTGCGGTGATATGTCACACTTGGGTATTTGTCTCACTCGCGTACAAAGTTCTAGAATGTTCGAGAATGTCCTTCGCAAATACCACCGTTCACTTCCTCAAGTCACAACGAGTGCGGTGATATGTCACACTTGGGTCTTTGTCTCACTTGCGTACAAAGTTCTAGAATGTTCGAGAATGTCCTTCGCGAATACCACCGTTCACTTCCTCAAGTCACAACGAGTGCGGTGATATGTCACACTTGGGTCTTTGTCTCACTCGCGTACAAAGTTCTAGAATGTTCGAGAATGTCCTTCGCAAATAGCACCGTTCACTTCCTTGAGTCACGACGAGTGCGGTGATATGTCACACTTGGGTCTTTGTCTCACTCCCGTACAAAGTTCTAGAATGTTCGAGAATGTCCTTCGCAAATACCACCGTTCACTTCCTCGAGTCACAACGAGTGCGGTGATATGTCACACTTGGGTCTTTATTCCACCCACGCACAGGGTTCCAGAAAGTTCTTCTAACTTCCACTTAAACCCACTCACGCACAGGGTTCCAGAAAGTTCTTCAAACTTTCAGCTAAATCCCACTTTGTGGACAGGGTTCCAGAAAGCTCTTTAAAACTTCCAGTTAAATCCCACTTTGTGGACAGGGTTCCAGAAAGCTCTTTAAAACTTCCAGTTAAATCCCACTTCTGACACCAAATTGTCACGGATTTTCCAGTCCGAATTTTACTATTTCCAGAAAAACACAATCCGTTAATTAATTACTTCTTTATTAACTATACTCAGTACACTACTGAACACTAATTAGAACTCAACTAAACACTTATTTAATTAATCGCTATCTAAATCACTTTGATATCTCCAACTAAACACTTCAATTCAACACTGTAATACAAGACTTATACAAGACTAACTTAATCGGCCGTTTATTTTTCTTTTATAGACCCAACGAATATTCCAGGTATATTCTAGCATCTCTAGATCTATTTTCTAGCATCTCTCGAACGCTTCTCGTCGTTTCTCTAATTTTCTAGTCCCGTCTCGATCCACGGCTTTTTGTTTGTTTAACAGAAGCGTGTAGGGGCGATCGGGGCAATCTTAGCAATTCGCGGTACCAAAGTCGTTGATTTAGGTGTGAGTGGGGCAAATTCCGTGACAGTATTATCGTATAAGGCGAGAGACAAAATGCAGGGACTTTTAGATAGCGGCGTTATCACAGAATTTAATTCGGCATATACCAGTCCCATAATTCTGGTCAACAATAAGGATAACGGAATTAGGTTGTCTGTTGATTATAGGGCGCTGAATGCGATTACAGATAAATATAGATCCACCTCTCTCTCCCTCTCCCATTATTGCAAACCAGTTGGATCGATCGGAAGGCAGATGTTTCTTTACCTGAGGGTGGAGTTACCTACCAGGCGCCTCTCCAGGTGATGGATAGAGGAAACCATAGGGCTGCGGTTCTATGGCAAGAGTTGATATAAGCTGGTCCACACACCTTCGGTCATAAACTGGCATATTACTAACCAGACTGTTACAAAAGACAAAATAAGATAGATAGTGCAAACCTTCTCATCTTTCAAGTCACACTAGGCACTGATGGTATATATCCAGCCATGTTACAACGGGGCTGTTTTAGTGCCACAACTGAAAAGGATGTTTAGGTTGTGCTTTACGAGAGAAGTAAGGGTAGTGTTCCCACTAAGCATAATTAAGTTTCTCCAATGTTATAGAAACATTTCTGTACTAGCTGTAATGTTGCTCTCAGACTTATGATTAACTATATGCAATGTCCCAGGGACCTTTATTCTGCAGGCTAGAAATATTGCAGTGTAAGGTTCCTAAGGGAAAACATTACTAGCAAATTGCATTTTAATTTCTATTAATATTGCAATTACATTATTTAGCAAAACGTTATCAACATCGCTAAATGTACATGACATCAACGTATGTGCAATGCTGTTACATTATTTCACACAAGTCGCAATGCAACGTTCTTTTGTAACATTTTAGACACTGCATTTGTAATGTTGGTAGGAGTAACCATTGAATATAATTTTTTAAATTTTAAATATACAGTGTATACTGTAAAATACAATATTTCTTCGGGATTTTGTGACCAAGCATAAATTAGTGATCTATTATTCCCTTACCCGTAGTGCCAATTGCCGAGACCCAAATCTTGTAGATGTCTTACCAAAGTTCGATTACACAGTATCAGTGAGATATAAGTGGCGCCATCTGTCGGCTATTAGTATACATATAATTAACTGAATCGTTTCGTTATTTTTATAAAAAACGCATATTCCACAATTTTAAAGAATACCGATAAAATCTAGCATTGATAGATTTCATCTGCGCTGATAAAACTGGACGGAGTGTCCACCATATATTGTCAATTTTATCCGTACGGGTTGATCCGCGCCGATAAATCGGTGGAATATATCCGAAATGTATGGGGTCCTTTAGATTTAAGCATTTCAAAAATACTGCGTTCCGATTGGCGATATTTAAGCTAACATACAAAATAATAATAATAATAATGCTTCTTGTTATGGTCAAAATAATAACATAAATATTAACACATTCAGTAAATTATCTATAAATATAGTTTTATCTTAATAATTGTATGTTGTATCTTTTTTGGATGATAATCGATAAGTTATAAATATTCTAAAATATTCTATATAATATTCGAAAGCAATAATGATACCTACATTTACGAAATTCTCAGATATTAATGATAACAAAAAATTGTATAAAATATTTTAATTGAATTTGCATTAGAGCTTAGTGGGTACGTTATAGTTGATGTTGCAGCAATTACTATACTTCATTACTAACGTAACAATTCAGTGTGAAACTGTTTACGAAATTGTTACAACTATGTGACGATAATATTGTGAAAAAATGCCTCTGTCATCATGCCATCAATAATGAAAGTATAGACATTGTTGTAATTTGAGCAAAAGTAATGATATATCGACTGGACAATTATAACGTTGCCGAAATGTTGTAGATTTAATTTACTTTCAACATTTTTAAATAATATTATATTATGAAAGATTGTTAAAATCATTTCACAACTTTCATTAATTATGTATCGTAATTCAACTCAAATTCAGCTATGCAACGTTGAACAGATATGCTGTAATGTTTCATGCTTAGTGGGTTCATCCCCAAAACAGGTAGATTGGATTTCTGTTGAAAGTGATGGGAAGCTATGTGAATGATACATAAGGGACAGTGTACTAGCGGATAGACAGTCACACCCTAATTAACATGCCTACACTCCAGGACGATCCACCGACACTGCCTTCCACCAAGTGGTGGGTAGGATCGAAAAATCATTGGACAATAAAGAGTCCACCTAGGGGGTATTCATATACATAGAAAAAGCATTTGACAAAACAACTTAAAATTAATTCAGCTCTTGTGGAGAGGGAAGTTTCTCTACCATTTGCAACTGGATATTAAACATGTTCACTAAAGAGCTACATGAATCAGTATG
Organism: Monochamus alternatus; assembly: GCA_037114965.1. Lineage (NCBI taxonomy): Eukaryota > Metazoa > Arthropoda > Insecta > Coleoptera > Cerambycidae > Monochamus > Monochamus alternatus. Next base: position 62,347,524 of record CM073427.1, on the reverse strand, counting down.
GCGGATGCCTCCGTGGGAGAAATTGTGGCAAGGGGTTGCCAGCAGGGAGGTGTTCTATCACCACTGCTATGGAACTTGGTTCGAGACAGTCAAACGTATACATATTAAACAAGCAGCGCCGCAGTACTGTTGGAAAAACCTGGGGCATAAAACCAGATATGTGGATATACAGTGCTATTGTGAGACCAATGTAGGTTGTCGTCTGGTAACCGGAGAGACAAGGATTGTCTGCTTCAGCATAACTAGAGCTTGGGAACTACGCCCACCATAGCAATGGAGGTAATGTCTGCCACCTTTGGATACTTACCTAAAGGAAGTGGCTGTGACAACTATGCTTTGCCTCAAGAATACTGGTATGTGGAGAGGTTAGAAGTCCCCTATGGAATGGGGTCGGCAGAAGGATGCCCTTTCTACTGGCAGACACTCACACTATTTATCCCAAGTTTGCTTTTGACAGAGCCTACACGGTAGTTATCACGAATAAGGAGATCGTTCACGAGGATGTAACCAACAATTTCGCAGACGAATCAAAAAGAAAGGAAGATGGAGGATGTGGAATCTATTTCTGCTTTTAGAGCTGTTCTTACCTATTTATAACTGTTTTGGATATCAATTTGAAACAGAGATAAATAGCTATAAATCAGTAAAATCGTTTAAAGTAGTTAAAATAGCTATAAAGCAATTGAAAAAACAAACAACCCTAAAATGAGTTCAAAACAGTAAGTAACTGTCAACTGGCTGGTAGGATTGTTGATAGTAAGGACAGGTATCACCATACCTATGTTATGATTATGTTTTTTGGTATTCTTGATAATAATGCAAAAGGTTGATGTTATGACATTCAGATCTAAGGCATTCTGCTATAGAAGCAGTAAAAAACAGGTTCGAAGAGTAAATCGGTTATCTTAAACAAACTCGAAAAGCTGTCCAAAACAGCTAAAAACAGCTCTAAGCAGGTAAAACACAGTCATAAATGGGTAAAAATAGGTAGCAGCTGAAAGCAGCTCTAAATCTGTTTAAAACACTATATATGATTTAGCTCCAATGGGTGGCCTTGATATAATTTTATATCAGCAACATTAATAGTAGTGTAATAGTAATACAGTAACATGATATTCATAATGCAAATATATTTCCTTTGTCCTAGCTGCAATATAAAACAAATATCCATCCAGCATTAAAAAAAAAGAAAACATTTACAATTTATTTAAATGATTTTGATAAAACACCTGCACTACACGTTTAATAGTTAAAAACGTCAGACATCAAAGGAGAAGAAATGAAATAATATGCAGAAAGGTTTTTTTTATTAAATTTTCTATACCTACATAATTTCAAAGTAATATATATATATTACGTAATAATTTCAATATAACAAATTATAAGACAAACATGAATCTATCATTAAACAAAAACACACATGATATATAAAAGTTAAACTTTATATTCACTATTCTCGTCACCAGTCACCGAAGTCCATTAAGAACCATATCTATTACACTGTAAAAATTTACCAATTATAAAGCCTTATAGTACAAACAAATGTCTTTTACTTTACTTTATAGTGTTTTTAGGCCCACTACCTACATATTATGCGATGCGGTCCGAGCCTGAATGATTCTTATTCATCGATTATATCTCCAATAAATTCACTTGTGGATACATCAAAGTCCTCAGGTCTTGATACACAATAATTAATACTATTTTAATTTTAATCTTACTTGGTCTGTATCATATGCGGCTATAACTACATCTACAATCGGTAAATGCTGACAATCAGTGTGTTAAAATATATTCCAGAGTCTGCGAACATACTAAACAGTTCACAAGGGTTTTTAACAATTTTTGGGTTTAACTGTTAACCCAATTTTCCGCAAAAACTGTCCTAAATTAATTACAATTTCTGCAAACTCCAATGTTACCCCTTCGTTATTTAAACAGTGCTTAACATAGTGATCATTTTGCGCTTGAGTAATACACTTTAATTCTAATTATTGTATTCATTATATCTATAAACAGTTGAGAAGTATTCTTAGTTTTATCATACTAACTATTAGTGTAAAATTTAGAGAAATTAATAAAATATGTATTACCTTGTCAGTTTAATTACTCATGATGAAATTATTTTCACTTCACATCAGCAGTGCGTGAAACTGTATATTTATTTATAATATCGTATTTAAGTATCATCTGGTAAAATACCTTTGTCTGTAATCTTATAACCTAGATCTGCACCTTCGTTTCTACATACATTTCTCGGAATTTAATTTATATGCATATACTACGGGTTTCAATTATTTAATACATTATTCAATTATTTGGGTAATGATTCTGTGAGCAATCTTTATCTTGAATATTGCAAACCATTTTAAATATTGTATCAGCATTTTTCTCAAACTTGATGAAGAATTAGTGTCATTGTTAAGAATTAAGACAACAAAGCAAAAATGAAATAGTCGACTTACCTCACAACTTACAATTTCAAAATAAACTGCCTCTGTTAGAATGATTAGATCTAAAAGAGCATTGAACGCTGAAAATAAATGTTTAGTCATTAATGATGATATTGTATTAGATCAAAATTTTGTCTGTGACATATTATTGTTGGTGAATGTAAAATTTAAAAATTAAGATTAAACTTAGATGAAGTGGATTGTCGATACGTTTAAAAAGTATTCAAAGAACCTTTATATTATTCTCTGTTATCCAAAGAAAATTTGAACAAAGATGGAAAGATAGATCTTATAGAAAAGTGCCACGACAATCTATTATAAATGGATTACTGCTGTACAAAAAAAATCTAAAAACTTGTATGTAGAAAAATATGTATGCAAAATTTCAACTCATCATTTCATCTTACTATGAAAAGGAGAATCAACCACCTGCTGTAGAAATTAGATTTTAATGAATGAATGTAATAAAGATATGTACTCCTACTATTCTCTTAGACTTCATGAGAGGTTGGTTGACTATGGTCCTAACTGGTGCTGTTAGAATTATGTAAGACAGTTGTTTGTTATTATGATATACTATTAGACTTTTCTAAAACTATAATGGATATTTATTTAACTTCATTCAATACAGAGTTCTCTGATGATGGAAATGTGTAGGAGGCGAAGGTGCGGAATCTGGTCCATAGTTCCATCCTAAGGAGGGCATCTACTAGCATAATATGTTGATTTTGTAATAGCTCCGTCAATGCAATAGATAATTGTTTTATAATTATTTGATATATTCTCGAATGGAAAAGCAGTATTTGAATAATGCATTTATGGATAATATTTACTGACAAAACTATCTAGAAGCAGCTCAAACAAGTAAATTTTAAATCCGATCTTAATTGAAGGATATAGTGGTCTCTCAATACCATTTAACTGTTTTAACTTAATGTCTTTATAACCTTGTTTTTTGCACATATTGATGGTATTTTCAACAATGACACCAAGATCTTTTTTTTTCTATCAGTAGTGTAATAGTAGAATGGTAAAGCATTATTTCATTTTCAGGTAACCACTTAAAAGCAATTTCTGGTATTGCCACTTCCTTCAGTATATATTGTTTAACAGTATATAGTTTTCACCATAAAGAAGAGACTACCTTGTTTGTGGTTTTCACTGCAGTCAGTCAACTATGCAATATTTAATAAACTGATTGTAAACGTCACTGGTTGCACAGTGTAATGCAATATCCATTTTAGTAGACGGATTTTGTGTGACCGATGTAAGTTAAACTAATAAGAAACTGTTTTGAGTTAAGATTAAAAAATGTAGCAAAAAAAAACAGATTACTGTCAAATAACAATAAGTGAGAATTGACAGAATTGCAACAAGGATGCATCATTTTATAGTGCATATCGGTAAAATGTCATAGAGAGGTAATTTCACTGGAAAATATAAATTTACAAACTAAGTCTATATATCTACAGAAATATAATTTATCGGTAAAATAAGCCATCAATTTTTGCTGACAGGATAAACGCAGGTGTTTAAAAATGATGCAATACCGGATACAAACGATGTAATGTTCATTAACCTTTGACCTTCACATATCCTTAGCTCCTCTCTGATTACATAATATCAAATTGCATTGCAGGTTTAAGTGACTTAGCGATTTCAAAGGAAATAAGGTATAAAATTACCAATTATACGAATTCAGGTATTAAGGTGCTATATTATAATTTTAACTAATTCAATAATTTGCATGAAATAAGGTATGTTGACCCATGTCTCTTGTCTAATTTCAATGATATGAATAGTTTTGTTAAAATAAAAATATAAAAAATATTAAAAGTATTATATATTTATTTTACATATAACCGATATTGTTCGACTCCATTTATAGGCTATTTACACTAATATACAACGATTGAACCAAATGTGTGTGTATTATTTTAACATTTTTAAACTACAGTCAGTATCACTAATAATTTTAATAAAAAAAATATCACATCGATTTATAATATATTTGCCTTTTAATCGTGTAGCTTCTTTCAACTTTACATAAAATGCCTAGAATTGAATATTAAGTACATAATCAAGTCTATACGAAAATAAAAAACTACTCGTATGGCGCCGCCACTATAGCTGAAAGCAAAATATAAAAAATATGTCCAAATATTTTGTGACAAATCCTTTTGCTCCTAAATTTCATATAAAATAATATCTGAATCTTGTGTTTTTTTAAATAACATTGCAAATTACTCTAAATCAATATATTAGTAACTACAAGAACTATAGAAAAATATATAATATTAAGAGCAATTGAAATTTTTTTTGACTAACGTTTTTTACTTTTTAATAATGAGATTGTGTACCGCAAATGTTTGTCAGAAAACATTTATCACATTATATTCACCTATTTAAATGTTAACAAATGCGTTCCTAATCAAACGAAAACTTTATCTCTAATAGTATATGTATCAGCATTTATATTCATCTAAGGTAACATCGTTAGATATTATATTTCAACAGCATCTTGCAAAACTATGTCGCTTATACGCACAATAAATCACATCCCTTTAATTTTGAATTTGTCATATCTCGATAATACATTATTCGCTTTGATACCACGGTAATCTTCTGCCAGTTTGAGTATCACGTTTATTTAAATCATTTCGTATATATTACATTAACCACCTCCTTCCAAGTATAATTTTTATTTGAATTTCCCGCTAATCTGAATATCACTTTAATGTGAATTTTATTGCGTTCAACACTGATTTCAATTTTAAAACATTTGAATTTTCCACCAATTTAAAAGATTTGAGTTACTTGTCAATCTGACGATTTCAATTTAGCACTAATTTGAATGTATTTAATCTCCCGCTAACTTGAATATATTTTTTAATTACCCTCTTTTTTTGAAGATTTAAATTGTCCGCCAATTATAATATACATATCTGAATCGTAAGTTAACTTGAATATCACGTTCATTTGAATTTCCCACCAATTTGAATCTCATTCTATTGAACATCCAGCTCCAATTTCAATATATTTGAATAGTCTCCACTAAATTTTAATTTCTGACCACTCCCGTTAATTTTAAAACATTTGAATCTTCCGCCAATTGGAATTTCCAAATTAGAATCTTTCACCATTTAAATATATTTGAATTTCCCGCTAAATTTTAATTATCCTACACTCCCATCAATTTGAATTTTCCGCCTAATTTTAAATATGCCATCAGTTTGACTATCCCGCAAAATTTGAATTTCCCGCCTAATTTTAAATATCCTACCAATATGAATTTACGCCTCGTAATTTGATTTGCCTCTCTCTCCCTCTCTTATTTAGTGTGACAGTGTACGTCTCTATTCCTGGAAAATTTGGCGTACCACCGCCACTGAACGACCCTGAGAATTATTTCATCGAGCTAGACCGTACCAGGCCGCTTGGGCCATCCTTAGTGGGAACTGAATATTATATTAAACCTTTTTTTGCTTTTCAAACCTACATCTGTCAGAGGCTGTGGTAGCATTGGGGTGAAGATGAACAGTTGGCATTTGAAAAGTTGAAGGCGTTCTAAATGGAGCGACCAATGTTGGGATTCTATTACAATGCGTTACCTATAGCACTGTATACAGATGCTAACACGCTTGTGTTAGGTGTCATATTGCTGCAGAAACAATCGACACGTGATCTCTTATTTTAGTAGGGCAACGACAAAAGCATAGGCAATGTACCATAGTTATGAGTTACAAACCCTGCCTTTGGTAGAATCAGAAATTGGTGTTCATTCTAAGATGGCGACTGATTGTTCTGCAGTAAAGGCGATACTGCTTAAGCGAGATATGATGCCAAGAATAGCTAGGCTAGGAATACCGGCTAGGTGACAAAATGAGGCACGTGGATGACCTTAGTTGTAATCCAGTACAAGTGAATTTGGTGACTATGTCTGAGGCGGACTGATTTGGAACAGTTCCCTTGCAGGACGAAAAGGTACACGCAATTATTAAAGCCTTGGGAAGGAGGTAAAACTGACACGGATGTGCGAACAGCTTTTAAATTGAAAGATGGAAATTTGTGGTGTGTTACAGGTGAAAGAGACAGGTTGCATGTTCCTGCAAGTGCAAAGTTTAGCTTGTTGCGTAAGCACCATGCTGACATTGGGTATTTTGGATTTGAAAGATGTATGGAACTCTTGAGAAAGACATATTGGTCTATAATATGAATCGTTTTGTGCACAAGTATACAGCAGCGTGTCTGAATTGTGCATCTGAGAAGCTGTTCATGGGCGAGGTAAAGGATTTCTTCATCCTTATGATAAAGCATTCCTTATTGATGGTCGACATGCACCGTTATCGACCATCTGAGTCCCTTTGTCAAAGTGTACAACGGAATATTTACTTGTTGGTAGCAGTCAAGCGTTTGCCACGTATATGTGAGCAAAGCTTACTAAAACCTTAAGCTACATGAACACCTCCGCAGTTGAACAATTCAGACATGCGAAACACAAAATGACTCATTTTAGGGAACCAATATATCTTCCTCAAGAGTTGCCGTCGTGATGTTTACGCAATAAGTTAATCTTGGCAACTGCAGGAACATACAACCTCATTCACCACAAATACGCCACACTTTCACTGTAAAAGTTTTTCACACATCCTTGTCAGCTTTACCTTCTTCCAGCGCCTTAATAATCGCCTGTACCTTCTCGCAACGGAACTGTTCCAAATTAATGCGTCTCAGAAAGAGTCACCAAATTCATCTGTACTGGATTACGACTAAAGACATCAACGTGCCTGATTTTATTACCTGGTCGATATTTCACTTCCATGTCGATTAATAATATTAATCTCGCTTAAGCAGTGTCGCCTTTACAAAGCAATCAGTTACCACTTTAAAATAAACACTTAATAAATCAACCCTGATTCCATCAAAGCCAGGATATCTAACTCATAGCTATGGTACATTGCTTCTGCTTTTGTCTTCCTGTAAAATAAGAGGTCACCTGTAAATTACTTGTCGATTGTCTCTGAAGTTACTACCTAGCACAAGCTTGCTAGCCACTATATACAGTGCTGAAGCTAACTCACTGCTAATCAACAATTCATTTATATTTGGCAACCACTGATCGTAATGCAATCCACCTAACATCTCATTGATTATCCTCTGAAACACCACTGGAGTATTGGCTAAGCCAAAAAACCCATGTATACTCTTATTGTCCATCAGGAGTGATTTATCAATAGAATCATGATGCATGGGCCCCTGATGATACCCCTGCGTCATACCCAATATTGAAAAGAAATACCCACCTGCCAATCGATTCAACTGGTCTGCAATCAATGGGATATGTTACCTATTATTATCTGTAATCGCATTCAACGCCCAAGCGGCAATTAAAATCGCTGCATATAACAAAGTTAAGCTAGGATTTGCATCCACAATATCAGAGATAACAGGCTGAAAGAGGCCCAACAAGTAAAACATGTCATATTTCAATACAATACAACACAATATAAACTTAAACAGAATCATAATTAATTAGCAAAATAATCCACCAAGGAGACTTATGAAATAGCACCACGACACTTTTCAGTGGCAGCACTGGAATAGTAAACATATATAATCCTAGTTGAAAGAGACAATGTCTGTCCAGTAAACCACGTTTCGGATGCACATAAAATATCAGTGGTTCACATTTTCAGAAAAAATATAGCCGTTGAGATTTTTAACACCCTCCACATTCCAAAAAAATATACTGAGTGGTTGCTATTTAGAAACCGTACTGAGCGTATTAATTTTCTTCCCTTTGGCTGGTCTAGGCGAGTTGTCATCATCTCTTCCCTTTTTTGTATGTTTCTATCTTCCTCGCCTACAATTTTTGGGATACTTCCTACGCATTTAATTGTAAAATTTACTTCATCATTATTTAGGCGCCTGGTAAGCTCATTTCGAAGAATAGAAAATTCCTTGGATTGCATTGGCGTCATATCCTTCTTGATCCTTGCATTAGGACAATTAGTTTTACCAATATGTTGTCTAGATTGAAGCACTTTTATAACTTCCTCTTTGTTGGAGAGGGTACTTTGAAGAGTTTAGGATGAGCATTACGGCCCCTTTTCCAATGCGGACACCACTACATCGTTAGAATATTGCGGATGTAGGCCAAATATGATATTAGTTTCGCGCTTACTGCGCTCAGAAACTTCAGTAACAGATACTTGTAAATCAACTTTATTGAAGGTTTTCTAGAGAACTGATTTTTTCACGCAAAAAACCATATACAGGCTGTATCACATAAGACGGACACTCTCATGTATCTCGCTTAATATGCGAGACACGCCAAAAATATTTAATTGTTTTTTATTGCATTTTTGGAGGCCTTTATGCTCGTAAAAACAAATTTGAGTTCCATGGCCAACTTTATGAGTAATAACAAAAAAACCTGTAAAGTGCCCAAACTTTAAGGCTGTCTAACTTTTTTATTTTAAGAGATAGAGAAAACTTATTGGTAATATATTTTTATAACAAAGTTGATACCTTCCATCTGATATAAATAGATTTTTGAAATGTCGTATGTGGTTCGTTGCGCCCTCTAGGCGGATTTTTTTTTATTGAAGCAGGCTATGGCCACAAAAAATTGCCTGTTTTTTCGTCTTTCATGCAATATACTACATGTTGCCCTTATCTTTTGTATTTATTACATTTTTTTTTAATTTTAGTTAAAAAAATATTTTCGTGTTGCTCAAGATAATGTAGAACTTGTTTTAAAGACGCCAATTGCAAAAAAATAATAAACAATGTACTTTTTTATGCAAAATACAGATTTTCTTATAATATTATTTTATTACATTGTCTGTGTCAAAATAATTTTAAAGACCTAATTGCTTCTAATGTGAAAACCAATATAATATAATATAATTTTTTTGTAATTACTCATAAAGTTGGCCATGGATCTCAAATTTGTTTTTACGAGCATAAAGGCCTCCAAAAATGCAACAAAAAACAATTAAAGATTTTTGACGTGTCTCGCATATTAAGCGAGATACATGGGAGTGGCCCTCTTATGAGATACAGCCTATATATATATATTTCTGATCATGCAGGAGACCGATTCGTTATATGGAGGATACCAATTGTAATATTAAACCTGAATATAACCAGTGCTTATAAATATGTGATTAATAACGATAATACTGTTAAATATTTAGAGAGAATATTTAGAAAGCAAGTTAATTGGACAGATTTACATAATTCAGATTTTAATTCTGAAAAATGTAGAATCGTGTCTTCGGATATATACTATAGCCGCATGTACCAAACAGGCAGACAGGAGATGCGTCTTCGGCGCTTGGCGGCAAACCCTGTACCTGTATCAGGTACCTTGATACCCAAGACACGACGTCGATAGACGATGTTATTAGCAACACTATCTTGACAAGTCATTATGAATACCTCGGTCTTGAGTTTAGTCCCCTGTCCTCAAAAAAGCGAAGGTAAGCTATTCAGATAAACCAAGATTTTCTAGATGACGATCGAAGAGACCATGCATTGGCTTATCATTATATAGCTGCAGGTTTCGACTCGGCGACAGAATCTGGATTTTCCCGCTCAGCATCGAACATGAAACCAAGTTTTTCGCGCTCCCTTATAAACGAACGATATTCTTATTGTTTTATAGACTTGGACGTCTTGGACCATGCAGAGAAAGGAATCCGACCCCCTGATGACTTTACAAGCCTCTCCAAAGGAGACACTCCAAATTCAAGCGTCCACGGCCTCCTCGATATGTTGGGAAGTATAACTGCGGAATCGACGACCTACTGTGCACCTTCCCATTATGCAACACCTGTCCGTGCTTATTTAGATGATCTGTTCCAGAATCGTTGGATAGGGAGAAGGGGGTCGATTGAGTGGCCAGCCAGATCGCCTGATTTGACACCCCTAGATTATTTCTTGTGGGAATATTTAAAAAGCAAAGTATACGTTATTAGACCGGTTAATTTAGAAGATTTAAAAGCAAGAATTCGTCACGATCGATCGTATACCTCTTGATATTATTGATAATGTCCGAAAAGAGTTTATTAATCGTCTTGGCTACTGTCAGGTATCCAACGGTGCACAATTTGAACATTTAATTTAGTCGATTTTTTACATAATCATTATCATTTTCAGTATTGTGAAAATTAAATTTTAAATTCTTCAAACATTATTTTCTTGAAATTTTTGTTATGTAACACCACAATTTTTCATGATATATGTATGTAGAATGACATGCTCTTTCAAACTGCATGGCCAAAATTGGGGGTTGCTATTTAAAAAAATTGTCGATGATGTTATATCTCGAACAACGATGACCTCACAAATATGGGTCGTGTCAAAAAGTGATTTTTTAAAAACAAAATCGAGGTGCCAGGGGATTTTTATGAAAACTTCTCAATTTCAAAAATGTTGAATTTATTCGTTACTTTTCGAAGGCACTGTATATTAAAATCTGACAATAAGTCAAAAGCAATATGAAAATAGTAAAAAAAAATAAATGAACGCCATGAGCATAAATATAGCATCAGATCAATTCAACACATTTTTTGTGATTATATCAAATATAGCAAAAACAATTAGACTGTACTAATATTGCACCATTATTTACCTAAATGCCTATCGGAGACCCCTTTTTATTTTTACTTAGAGCCAATAGTTATGTCTCCGATATTCGTGAAGCCATACTCAGGTTGCATAATTCGTCACGTCTAGACTTATAGTTTTAACAGTAAAATGTGAAAAGCGTATTAATGTTAATAATAATATATTATTCAGTGCGATTCCGAATAATGTACAAAAAAATTCAGGGTGGATTGTACGATCGATTTTAATAGTGGTTCATATAAAATTTTTTGATCTGAGCCCCCTTCAGTTACAACCCCTTAAGTTTTATTTAGTTAATTCCAAACGTTTTGAAATTAAGTGAAATTTGGCAAGGTATTTAGAATGATGAAACTTCGTCTGGATGAGTATTTTTTCTCCTCGTCCTATCATAAGACGTTGAAATAAACCCCTTATTTATTAATTACATTTTTATTGGGTTAACTTTTTCGATAGAAAAAAATCTTTTTGAATGTTTATATAATTTGGAATGTTTTTCTTTTTGGTAAATACAGTTTTTGAGTAAAAAAAATAAAGTTCGTGATCCAACACGCACATAGGTTCCTTTCCAATATCTAATTTACACATCGATATCTAGTAAGTTTCTATCATTTTGCTTTTTATTATATGAGTTCATAGTGGGATTAATATTAATATATATTATAATATAACATTGTAATGTCTACGTTGACTTAGTCTTGAAACACGTCACGTAGAAAAATGCTATTGTCACTACTTGATTACATAACAATGGAATGTTCTAGAAAAAGTCAAAACAAAGGTTTTAAAAAAATTATAATACAAATAGGAACACAATTAACAAACTAAAAAGGTAGGTTAGCTTCCGTAACATCCCCCCCCTCTTAGAACTTATTGTTTCGGCCAGAGTACTTTATTTAACGTACAAGTCAACATGTCGACACCATTCTTCTACATCGGAATGACTTCCAAGCCAATAAAATCGTTCTATGACTTTGTTCAAAGTCTTATTTCTTCCTAAATGCATGCCACCTTTATCACTATAAAGAGCTTCGAGAACTGATAAATCCTTTCTTTGTAATTAGGATTCTCCAGTACTCTTTTTAATACGCCATTCTATATTACTAAGGAATCCCATAAGGTCCACTAATTTTTCAAAGGCAAATATTTCTTAGAAATGTCACTCCAGTTAGGTCTATCCAAGTTTTTAATCTACCACTGGTTCCGAAGGCTGAATTATGACTGTTCTTTAGTAAGAGTTCTATTATTCCATCCATTGGGGCTCTGCAACTTAGTTCTTTGGCATACAAATTTGTTTTTTCAGTCAGTTCAGTTGTTAAAGTTACTATACTGTTTTGTATTTTTTTTCTACCGATCATTTTTCTCTATATCTTTCAACCGGGTTTCTAACTTGTTTTTATCGGTAGTTAACTTCAGCAGCAACTGATCTTTCTGTTTTAAGTGTTTCCACAGTTCCTCTTTTACTTTAACCCACTGAGCTTCTCTTGTTTCATTTGATCCTGAATTAATTGTTCAAATCAATTACTGATTTTTTCCAGATGCTGTCCCAATTTTAATAATTGATTCTTTTGTGTCTCAATCTTGGAATTTAATTGTGGCTGGACACTTTTGCTGCTTGGTCTCCGGATGTCAGGCTCTTTCTGATTTTCATTGAATATATACCTAGGACATCGATTCCTGAAATCTCCCTGTGCTCCACAGTTCCAACACAGGATTGGTCTTCGCTTCTTGTACATGGTAAAATCAGCCTTTTTGTTATTTACTTTTTGATTATTTTTAATTTCTTCTAAATTGTTCCTCATTTCCGTTAACTGTTTCAATACGTGTCGAGTAACAAATCAAATATAGTCTAAAATGGTCTAGAAAACGTCAAAATAAAGGTATTAATGCAAACAGGAACATAATTAACAAACTATCAAGGTAGGTAAGCTTTCCTAACAATATTATAATAATAATAAACTGTATTATTCCAACAGGAAAACCTAATTACAGAAATAGGTAAATTAAAAAAAAATTACATATTAAAATACTAAATCTAATAATTTTTTAACTATGAACATTTAACAAGTGACGAACAAAATCAAAATCATATTCATACTATTGTTTAAGATACTATCGTTTGATATTGCAACTGTTTCCAATTTTATTATACAGTTCACACATTAAATTAATTGGAGATTTAGTTAAGATGTTTGTTCTGGAAGTATCACAATAAAGCAATGCTTGCTGTCGAGAATTTCCTAGCGAAATTTAGAATTTTATTTTGACCTACAAGATGGAGCAGTCAGTTTCATTTAAAAGATTGTACAAAAAAACGAATTAATGAAATATTACGACATACTTCTAGTGCTTCCATACTAAAACGATTCAGGAATTCGACATGATTAATGCCTATAGGTAGATAGAAGCCATCTTATCGGTAAACTAAACAAACTGTCTTTGAACTGATTCCAATTTTTCACTGTGCACGCCATAAAATGGGATACCAAATTATTAAGCCATATTCCATCTTCGATCTAACGAGGGAACAAACTAAGGTTTTGAAAGTACGTCCGTCAGAAAAGCATCTACAGTTGCGATATATAAAGTCCATAAGTACGGAATGCACTAGACACAATATTATTAATATGCTCACTGGAAGTCAGTTTGTTGTTTTTTTGTTATTCCCAAATCCTTAAAGCTTTTAACTTAATAAATAGTGTAACCATTAACACAGTAATCAAAATCAATAAAATTAATTTTACTGGTAAAGCACATTGACTTTTATTTGGAGGTGATAAAAGTTCATCGCCAATCGCAATATAAAGGAGAATTTATCACAGAATACAAACTGCAATTTTTCACATCATACTGCACCTGAAAGATCGTTGATAAAAAGTAGAAACAAAAGTGGTCCCAAATTCGAACCTTGAAAGACATCCGAAGTTAGAGAAAATAGACGAGAAGTGTAATTTTGATATTTAGAATAATTTTCAGACGGTTAATTTACGATCAGGAATACTTGAGACACGACTGCTTCGTCTGGTGGCCTGGCAGGTACTAATTCTGATGTATAGCAAGTGTTTCTTAGTGAATTGGTGACGCTGGCGCACTAGACGGTCGGCTGGACTTTGAGCATTTACTTCAATGACTAAGTTTTTAAACTTAATAATTAATTATAATAATTTTAAAACGGTTCACTAACATATTTAGTACGGTTCTTCGTAGGTTCTGCTAGGTGGACTACTGGAGACGACGCAGCTATTCGGTGTCGGCCAGGACAAATACTGAACTTTCCTATTTCAAGATATTGGTCTTGACTCGGAATCGTACACGCTGGGCTACCTACGTCATATCTTCGCTATAGTAGATTCTGTGGTGCGCAGTTAGATGCACGTTCGGTTCTCCCGGTCTACCTCGCATTAGCTGGAGTTCGAGCGTCGTCCGGCTTTCATGGTTTCATACGGGGCGGTTGAAAAATCATTTCATTATAGTACTTGTAGTCTTAGTCTCACTCCTACTAATAATAATAATAATAATTATTATTATATTATATAATAATAATAATACATTTATTTCCTGTTAGACAATTACAACAATTGTATAGGAATAGTCAGTTAGTTCTAAAATATAGGTATTAAAACTTGGTGCAATAAATAACAACAAAAGTTATAAAAATAAAATAATTTATATATTTTATTTCTCTTAAATAAAAGGGAGGCTTATTGAAAATTTGCAAACCTATGTAGTCTGGAGAATTACGACTTATAGAGTATCAACAGAATGGTAAATAAAATGTATGTTTTTGCCTAGTATTAACATTATGTATATCTTTAATTACTTTATACTCACAACTATTTTTAAAGACATGCATACACAATTCAAATATAGAAACACAGTTAAGCGTTAAAATCTTGAAATCTTTGAATATTTCTCTACACGTATGAGATTTAGAAACATTGGCTATACATCTGACAATTCTTTTCTGCGATATGAACACATCCGAGGCCAGGGAGGAATTACCCCAAAGGATTACTTGGTAATCGAGACGTGATCCCACCTGCGCATGGTATAGACATATCAGTTGTTCTTTAGATAAAATTGGTTTCATATTTCTAAATAGATAGCACACAGAATTCAATTTTGTATTTAGGTTTGCACAGTGCGCCTTCCAGTTTAAACAATCGTCAATTTCAATACCCAGGAATTTCATATGGTCAACGGCATCTACTATCTATTCCTTTGTTTTAATATTTATGTTAGGATATTCTTTTTGTCTGTTGTGGAATCGGATAATTTTCGTTTTTTTTATTATTTAAATAAAGATTATTCGAACTATACCAGTCGGCCACTCTTTGTAATACATTCCGATTCCACTTCCCTATCTGATTTATTTGATATAAGAAGTGAGGTATCGTCTGTATACATTACTAGACACAGCTCTTTTGATAACACTTTCTCCAGCTCATTAGTACATATCAAATAAAGAAATGGACTTATCACTGACTTCTGAGGGACTCCTGCACATATATAACTTCTGATTTGATTTTATTTATAGAGTTATTACTTGAATGGTAAAGGCTAACAAATTGTTTTCGATTCATCAAAAATGATTCAGTCCTCTGACCCCGTATAAGATTAATTTTATTATTTTGATGCTCGATACAATCAAAGGCTTTGCTCAAGTCGCAGAAAATCCCTACCGGACATTCGCCAACTTCAATGTAGGCCACTAATTTCTGATAAAAGGCGTATATCGCCGTATTGGTCGATTTCGTAGGTCTAAATCCATGTTGGTTGTTTGTGATGATATTGTATTTATCAAAAAAAATTAACAGTCGATCTAAATAAGAGTACTCGAATACTTTTGAGAAGCCCGGTAGAATTGTGACAGGTCTATAATTGTCCTATTTTATTTTGATAAAATAATTTTTTTCCTATTTTCCACCAACACTGTGTGCTCTTTCTTAGCGGCATTATATAAATTTGTCAATACCGGGTATGTTTTTTTTAAGTTATATAGATCTTTTAATTTCGCGCTTGAAATTTTTACTTAGTTATTTACCTACTGTTTGTCGTGTCTTTTATTTTTGTAATTACTTAATGGAAAATAGATATCGAAATAATACATAAAAACTATAAAATAATTATACGCCTCGTCTATATATTTTATATTATAAATTTAACTCCACTGTTCTTTACTCGAGGCTAGATTAAAGTCATTAATAGAAGTTTCGCTAAATCTCCTTGAGAGCATAAAAGAGTGAGAATCGTAATTTATGATTTCCGATTGCATCTGAAAAAGTACCGTTCTGTGATCAGAGATGACATTGTCTATGATACAAACCAAATCATCCATTACATTCGAAAAAACTTGATCGATAATTGTGGCCGTTAAATCAGTGACACGCGTGGCCCATCTTACTCTCGGATGCAGATCAAACGCAAGTAACATGTAACTGGTAAACTGTTTAAAACTTCCAAAGTTTATTGTCCCCGGTGTAGTGTCTATATTAAAATCTCTGCAGAGTATTAGTTTAGTATTAGACTTATACGCATATTCTAAGACCTCAAACATTTTACTTAAGAACACATTTATATCTCCATTTGGTGACCTATAACATGTCAAAATGACAGTTGATAATTTAACATTGTTTATCCATTCGGCAGCACATATTTCCAAATCTTTTTCAACACAAAATTTTGCTACGTCAATGCTTTTAACAATTAAGTCAGATTTTGAGTAGATAGCTATTCCCCCCTTTACATAAGAACTAAGAGAAAAGGAGGTGGCCAAGGAGAAGTTATTGATGTGTTTTTGGTTTATCTCGTCCGCTTTACAATGTGTTTCGGTCAGACACAGAAAATTAATATTATGAGAATTATCAATCTCTATTTCTAACAAGTTCAAGGATTGTGTGTTTCCCACTGATTATTTTCCTTATCCGTCTCTTGGACTTTAGATGCAGGATTCACTGAATTAGGATTTTCCAGATTAATTATTTCATTGAATTTAAGATCACTCTGTACTTTCAGTAATTCAGCTGATACGTTTTTAAGGGAAACTGGTTTTTTTGCCTCATTATTTATAGTGGACGCACTGGCTTCATATTTATTTAGTTTTGCGTTTTCTTATCACTGTTCTTGTTTATCGTTTTATTTGCAGTTTGGTTTCGTACTGGAGTTCCTACGTTTTTTGTTATTTCTGCGACTTTTCCATCAAATGAATTTGGTCGTGCAGCAGTTTAATTTTATCGCGTAATTCATCGATTAAAGTATCTTTTTGTTTAATGATGTACAGGAACACTTGGACATCAAGTTTTTGTCGGATTGGGGATGAACACTCGCCAATTCCTCTATGGCATCGTAAAAAGCGTTGTCACTCTCCGCATTTGTCTTATCACATCATATTATAAACTTCTTATCATCCATAAACTTTACATTTGGAGAAATTTTTGCACAACTGTTGTGGTAACTACTTTTACAGTTTTTACATTTTACACCACTAATTATTTTAGATTTACAGCGCTTGCACGAGTTACTTAAATTAGCGTCTACTCCGTTCGACATACTTCGAACAATATTGTTATATTATTTTTTTTTCAGTCGCACCTTCCGAAGCTCCGACACATTCGGAGATGTTCTGAAGAGAGAAACAATGACCACTCTGTGGAGTCAGTAATCATTGAGCCCGTTAATCGTGTGTTCTGAGCAGACGTAGCGAACCAAGGATGATTGCCTTCTGCATTCTGCCGGCTAAGATCTCTGCCGAATTTCGGCAAGCCGGTATGATCTTTAATTCAGAAAGCAGCGTATGTCTCATTCCACCCAGGACGCTTATAATTAGCACCACAACCTTAACAGAGTGTTCTGGATACAGCCTGCGGAGCTCGGAGAGAAGATCTCGATACTTCCTCCGTTTCTCCTCCTCTTTTAGGACGACGTTGTTCTCCACGAAAGCCGAGAACTCAATCACAAACATCGTCCTAAGCTGGTGGTCGAGGAGGACTACATCAAGCTTATGAGCTTCGGCACTTCTCATTCCCCACAACGGATTCTATATCCCCCGGAGCATAAGGCAGCACTGGCGTCTCGTGTTATCGCATACGAGTGACGTAAATGATAACACTCGTAAGGCTGAATCGTGTCTTTGGATATACGCTGTGGCCGCATATACCGGACAGGCCGACAGGAGATGCACAAGCCTCTGTAGATGACGGTACAAGAGACCATGCATTGACTTATATTTATGTAGCTGCAGAAGATGACGCGTTTGCAGCTTTAATTTGGGCTTTTAACTGAGCAGGATCCGACTAGGTGACAGAGTCTGGATTTTCCCGCTCAGTATCGAACACGAGACCAAGTTCATCGGCTGCTCTTCTCGCTGCCTTATATACAAACACTCCTATCCCTGCTGCTTCATGGTCTTGGACCATGCAGAGAAGGGGATCCGAGCTCCTGATGACTTTACAGGCCTCCTTCAAAACCAGTCTGCCCTGGAGACACTCCAAATTCAAGAGTCCGGCCTCCCCGGCCTCCTCCTCCTCCTCCTCATCGTCATCTTCATCGTCATCTTCATCGTCATCGTCATCGTCATCGTCATCATCATCATCATCATTATCATCATCATGACTTGTCAATAATAAAAACGACACTTTGAGAAATTTAAACTTACTTAAGATAGGTGAGATATTTCACACAGATACTACAGGAGTAATTCAATGTCGATCGGGGCATTAGTCCGCGGAGTTGTTTCCTGTACTATCATTTGCAGTATCATTTACAGATTTACTTGGCTTGGCTGCAACGTCATCAAGTCAAAAATGGTGAGTTCAGAGTCGTCGCCAGCCAACTTTGATAGGGAGTGTTAAGCGAAATCTTGGACGGGCTCTTTCAAAATTTGGTTTCTAAATTTCTAAAAATAATTCATGTACAGGGTGTTCCACAAGCTCTATGACAAACTTTGGTAGATCAAAACTTGATTAATGTTAAACTTTTTTATATAACATAGCTCCGATTTGTTTTTGTTTAGAAGCTACAAGCATTTTTAAAAATATAGTTTCATTTCAATCATCATCATCATAAATAAAAATGACGGTAGCTATAACAATTATTATTATGTATATATTAAAAACTGTAGGTAACTCTCGCTCGCACACTTGACTCGAAAATTGCCTATTTTACCGCCCTTGCCATCATTCTAGATTGCCTTCTAAATTTCCATTTCCCCGAGGCTCCTCGGTCAAAAATGGCGGATTTTATGATGTGGAACGAGGATAGTTGAGTCGGTTACGCCCCTTTATAGAAGATAGCGATTTTTTCGAGTGTTATAGTATCTTGCTCCGTCGAGTTCACAAGCGAAAATGAGGGTAAAGCGGCCGCGCGCGAGTTTTGCCCTCGCTCACGGGTATATCCCCATTGGACGCTAGCGCCAGATATACTCAAACAGCACCCCTGAGGGGTTAAAACGAGCGCCCGCAGAGCTCCAAACATAAACTCCTGACTTCGAAGGGGGAGGAGTATCATACTTACTCCCTCCAAATGGAAAGACGACTCAGGGTCGTCATCCGTGGCATCCCCTGTGGCACCTGGAGGAGGTGACCGAGGACCTCCGAGGCCAGGGCTTCGCCCCTGTCAACGTGGCGAGGATGAACGACAAAAAGACTAAGCGGCAGATGTCTCTAGTCCTAGTCCAAGTGTCCCAGGACTAGGTGAGTATCTTGCAGGAGATGCTGCTCCCTAGTCGTCCAAGTGGAGCCCCAGAAGGCGGCAGCGGTGACGTCCCAGTGCCACTGATGCCAAAAATGCCACCGCTCAAGTGAAGTGCATTATGTGCGGCGAAGGCCATCACTCGGCCGAATGCCAAAAATCGAAAGAAGCGCCGGCGAAGTGCGCGAACTGCGGAGGCCCTCACCCGACGAGCTATAGGGGCTGCCCCCTGGCTCCCAAGAAGACCGCCGGGAAAGAGGCAAAGGTGAGAGCGGCGAAACCAGCAGCTGGAAAGAAACCGGCTAAGTACCCGCAGCCCCCCAAGACAACGGCGACGAAGAGCTTCGCCGATGCCGCGAGGCAGATGCAGGCTCCCGTCGTGGCGCCTAGGGAGGCCGCAAAACAACAGCAGCCCCAAAAGGCGTGGAGTGCACCCTTCGACTTCTTCAGCGCGCTGGCGAGGATGGAGATGTACTCCGCCATGCGCGCCTTTTTCACCAAAATGCCATCTCTGTTACAAGAGTAATGGCAGGCCCTCGACTAGTGCAGTCCCTGAGTCGCCCCCTGGAACGTCGACGGGCTCCAATGTAGGAAGAATGACCTGTTGGAACTCTTGCCACGCTTAGACGTAGACGTGGCTGCCATCCAAGAGACCAAGCTAAGGGACGCACAGACCGCCAGGATGCTCGGATACGTGGTGTATCGGAGGGACCGGCCAGCCAGAAGAGAAGGAAGAGTCGCCTTGCTAGTCGAAAGAGGTATCGCACATCATATGTTGCAGATTCCACAGATGGAAGCCGTGGTAATATTTATGAGCACCCGCCATGGAGATATTGCCGTGGTGTCCTGTTACCAGCCAGCATCTGTTCCGCTCTTGGACGACGACCTGGAGGCGGTCATGGGGGCATGGCCGCATACGGTTGCCATCGACGACTTTAACGCAAAATCGCCGGAGTGGAATAGCACGACCACCTCAACACGAAGCAGGGTGCTTCTGCATTTCTTGCGGAACCACGACGACGTGCTTGCGTACGGACCCGATGAGCCTCCAGGCAGGCGCAGCTATTCCGGACGTGCGTATTGGGAACGGGATTCTCAGGAAGCTCCCCCACCGGAGAGTAATGGCGCTGCTGAACATCTGCAACGCCATCCTGAGACTGCGCAAATTTCCTAAGCAATGGAAGAAGGCCGACGTCATACTCATCCCTTAGCCAGATAAGAACTTAACGTTCCCATCTAGTTATAGACCCATCAGTCTCCTGCCCATGATGAGCAAAGTAGCCGAGAGGGTGATCCTGGCCAGACTGCACGAGACCACGGAAGAACTCCGCATCCTCCGGGACGAGCAGTTCGCGTACCGCCGTGGTCACTCGACAGAGCAGCTGATTCTCAGGTTAGTAGAACTTGTTTCCGCAGGTTTCAACACCAGAGAATCTACCCGAGTAGTCTTCTTGAACGTCGCCAAGGCATTTGACAGGATCGTGCACGATGAGCTTATCGTAAAGATGGTCGACTTTAGCTACCCTACCAGCCTAGTCAAGCTGGTGGCGTCCTTCCTAAATGGCAGAGAGCTGCGTGCGAAGGTGGACGGAGCCCTGTCCACCTATCGACCCATGGAAACCGGAGCCCCCCAAGGTGTCATGCTGTCTCCGCACCTTTTCAGTATCTTCACAGCGGACCTACCCAGGACAGAGGACACTTCCTCTACGCCGATGACAGCGCCATCTTAGCCCGATCCTTAAACCCAGAAATGGCGACGAGGCGACTCCAAAGAGCGCTAGGCAGACTGGAGGACTGGTGTAACCGCTGGAAGGTGGCGATCAACGCGGAGAAAAGCCAAGGCATGATGTTCTTTCGTAGGTACAGAGCGCAGCCGGGAGGCCGCGTGACGTTCAACGACGAGGACATCCAGTGGACCGACGAAGCCAGATATCTAGGGGTGACCCTAGATAGAAAGCTGACCTGGAAGCCACACGTCGACGAAGTGGTTCGCAAAGGCAAGTTGTGAGGGCGAAACTCTATCCGTTACTCCATAGGAATAGCCGATTGAGCCTTGGCAACAAGGTAAGCTTAATCAAAACTGTCTCGCAGCCACAGTTGACGTAAGCCGGAGCAGCATGGGGATTCGCAGCGAAGACGCACCTGAAAAGAGTACAGGCCGTCGAGAATGTCACCCTGCGTTGCGCGACGGGGGCCCCTTGGTTCGTCCGCAACAGCGACATTCGCCAGGATCTGACTTAACCCAAACCCCTACCTCGCGGCCAAAACATGACTACCTCCAGGGGTTAACGAGTCGGCGAAGAAAGAAGAGAAGACAGAAGAGCGCTAGAAGATAAGCCCTTGCCAACGGGGCTTGCTAGGACAGGAGGTTCCTTGAGCCGCCTTGACCGGAAAAGGGAACCCACCCTCTACGAGGCGTCCAGGCCTACAGCGATGAAGTGGGTAAAGAGATATAGTTTCTCTCGACTCCGCTCATCCGAAGTCATTATCCAGTCAAGGATATTGGCGAGGGGTTAAAACGAGCGGCCGCAGATCCAAACATCAGTTGCTCCGAGACTCCGACGAGTGAACATCGAGTGCGATTTATTGTGTTGTGTTACCAGTGCCATTTGGCACGATTTCATCAAGCTCCATTGAGCTATTCTCAGTAATAGTGCAAGCCGTTGCTATTTACTATTCAAGGCCAGTGCTTCGATAATCAGTAGTGTTAATGCCAGCCTTCGCTCTGTTTATCTACTGTTCTTCGCCAGTGTTTCGATATTTTTCTACTATTTTCACTGCCACAGCGCCTTCGCCTGTAGTGCTACGTACATCTCTTCCCATATAAATCTTTGCTAGTGCCTATAAACTTTCCGTCGCTATAAACCGGGTTCCTCAATTTTGGAATATATTCATATATCCTCGCGCCCAACCTATTCGCATAAATCACCTCGTTCCTGGATTCCTGGATAGTATCCCGAACTCGTACGCGCCCTGAGAACACCTAAAACACGAATCTAGTGCCATATACGTGAAACGCGACCAGTCACCAAAAACCGAGATGAAAAGTGGAACGAGGATAGAGTGAGTAGGTTACGCTCCTTTCTAGACATTCGACAAATGGCAGACGAAATGCGTTTTGCACGTCAGAAATGTCAAACTAATTTGTTGTTGTTTACTCCCTTTTGTAGAAATTCAACAAACGAAACGTCAAAATGGAATTAAAACAGATTATGTGTTCTGGAACAATTTTCGGGCCCTTCTAGCTACGAGAAGTTGTTATTGTGTTGCCTGAGATATATCCGAGTCCTTTGATTATGATTTTATAGCCTAAAATCTGAATTGGTATCTTTAAATATTTTTGTTTACATATTATGTGGTAATATAGACGCTGAAATAATATGACAAAAACATGTGCAAAGGTTGTAGTAGTTCGATTGGTAGCATTTAGATTTATCAGTCCAGAGGACGGTGGTTTGATTTCCGTACAGACCAACCTCTTTTTTATAATACTTTTTTATTTTTTTACTATACTTCATAAATTTGTTAGTCAAAAATTATATATGCAAGTCAAGAAAAGAAAATAATGCTTTTATAGAAACTTTAAATTTGAACCTTCTAAAATGTCCAGCATGCCTTAGGTCTGGGTTTAAAATTCAATTTTATAACGAAAATTGCTTAGTTTCAGTCAACTACGAGGCGCACCGCCGACCAAAATCACCGAAACGTTCAACGTATGCCCCGGCGGTGACATCTATTAATAAAACGTAGGAAATTTGGAAAAATGGGCCGATTGGAGGCCGGCAAATATCAAAAACTGTAAATTTGAAGTCTTTAGAAAGTTTCCCGTACCCGAGTGCTGGGGTTTGAGGTCGTTTTTACATTGAACTTTGCATAAATACGAGTGAAAACGTGGTAAAAATGAGCTAGACAATAGGGCTGTAGTCATTTCATTGTCGTGTCGCTTCAATTTATTCAATGATGCAATGATTCAAAAATGCTTGATAGACAGTGGTAAAATAAAAATTAACAAAAAAAAATAAAATTCCAAATTCGAGGAAATTTTCGGTTTGCTCGCTTCGGAACGGTTATTGAACGTGCGAAAAACTGTTTCGTATACAAAGTGTTGAAAAAAATGTTACCGTTAAAAAAACTCAAAATTAAGGGAATTCAAAATTTATTTGATAAAACATCCATCAAGGATCTATTATGACACTAACTAACGGAGCAAATACAGAGTGTTTAAAAATAACGAATCATTTTCTAAAAACCCTTTAGTCATGGAATTAAAAAAAAATTGATGAAACTTTTAGCATCACCCGATTCAATATTTAAAATACAGGATGTTGAAAAAAATTAACCAAGCGGTGGTCATGCCGCGCGCAGCGCAGCCCGAAGAAGAGCCAAGTCAAAATCAACAACAAAATTCTAATCGCTGATGAGCATCTCTGGCATGCAACATTTCACTATTCAATACATGCATACAAAATTCGGCGGTAAATGAAGATTACTATATACACCGAACACTAATTGAAGAGTTGTCAATGACAGCATCTATTATGTCTTCATCATTTTGTACATTCACTTCAGTAAAACAAATGAAGCGGGGTTACCTTCTTTTCGAAGTCTTCGAAATGATGCACTAGACAGGTTGATGTCTATTTGGGTATCTTCTTGTCTGGTGTTTCCATTTACTGCGTGATTTATTGAATGTCTTGATGTCACAGTTGCTTCATGACGGCGAATAACTGAAGGTATCCGTGAATAATTAAAATGTATGTATGTTAAATTTTTACGAATTCTAGGAGTTAAATATCCGTTGAGCATATAAAATAGAAGTAGCATCACTTGACTGTAGTCGCTGAAGAATACTTTTTATGCCGTCAAAATGAACATAGTAATATGACGCTACTTCTAACTACGCTGTAAGTCTAAATAAAAACAACACTCCTGTGAATCTATTCCTGAATGCAATGAAATAAATTCGAGTGGGAATTCATTCCACTTAAAAAAAGTCTATTAAAAAGTAAAAGTATATTATTATCTATATGTATATTTACAATTCATGAAACTATATTCCTTTAGCAAAAACCATATGAAAGAAATAATTCCCCAATTTTGGGGAATGGGAAATAACTACATATAATGAGAATGGTCAAGAATACAGATTTGAATTTTTTCATGAGAATTTACGTCACTTTCTGAAGGAACGTGTTCTACTATAAACTTGAGATTCGAGCCCCTGCAGGTAAATAAATGGGATGTTTCCGTCGATTAACTGACATGACCAAGATTAAATTTGATTTAATATAAATAAAGTATATTTAAATATTAAGGTCGTCGCCAAGTCGGGAGATCCGTGAACGAAGTGGGCTTCACCCATGGCATCAATATGCCATGGGTGAAGTAACTGATGAATATCACTGGCCGTCTAACCAGACAGAAGAGACCATGAGCACACGAAATGTCCACAGAATAGTTATTTCCTGATAATCCCTTTCGCAAATATCGTTAACGCCTAACCGCGATAAAGGTCGACGCTCTCAATAGTACCTACAATAAGTACCATGCTTCATTACTTCGGCCTAGAAGGTCCGGCATGGAGTAGCTAGTGGCCACTAGTTTGTCACATTTTGCGTAAATATAAAGCTGGTTCTTCATTAACTATAATAGAATTGGAAAATGCTTTAAAATCATTATAAAGCATAAACAAAATATTCATGTTAGGGATGAAGTTAAACATTGACGTTCTGGCTTACAAACTTAAAAAAATATCTCCTTATATCGGTAGTGATGGCATTTTACCTGACGAAGGTAAGAGTGTACAAAATTCAGTTATTTCTTATAATCACAAACGCTCTCTATTATTGGCAAAGAGTAATCATGTAACTAAAGCACATTTTTTATTATTTCATGTAGGATTATAAAACAAATAGTATAAACTTAAAACATTGGTTAATAAGTGGTATAAGGGAAATAAAAAAGAATATACATAACTTGTTTTAGATTAGAAGGCCAGTGCTCAGAGCAACTAATGGGGTTATTAACTGAAGAAAGAGTAGTTTCATCTAGGATATATTTTAAAATACTGGTGCAGTTGGACCATTTTTATTAAACAGTTTACGATCGATCGAAAAGCAATAACTACTAAGACATTACGTTGTTCGAATGTGTCTCTGAAAAAGCTGTTCACATGGACTCCTATAAGATATGACCACTGAAAATTGAATGCTTTTAAAAGATTTATTTATAGGCGTGAAAAACCATCATAGATATTTTTTTATAATGAACTTCGTTTAAAAGAACTAGTAACCATTTAGCTGAATTACTACATAAAAATAAAGTAGAAAATGTTTGTACAGAAGAAAAAAATTTAAGTCAATTTTATCCCTAGTTATTCTCCTGTATTTGGAGATTTGCGAAATATACAAAACGAGTTATGGGTAGGATTTCCAAATTGAGCATCGGCCAAAACATCAGAAATTAATATATATATATATATTGCACACATAAAACATAAATTCATAAACATAAATCATAACTTTGGTAACTAGGACTAAGAAGTAGGTAAATGGTAAGTAAGTACCTACTTAACCAAACTAATAAATATTATTGACAAAAATAAACATTAAAATAAAACCCTTTTTACTTTCCATTGCTACTTAAATCTATATTTTTGTTGAGATCAAGCAGCCTGAATCAGTTTTTTGGTCTGATTTAACTAGAGCCAAAAAGTCCTCACATTTTAAATCAAAATTTAGTCTCATTTGTATTTCCAATTTTACTTGAGACATACTCCGTCGATTTCTTTCCTTGGTCTACAATGCTTCCATAATGCTGAAAACACGTTCGCAAAAAGCATTGCCGACAGGTATCGACATTATGTAGGACATTAATTCAGATATTTCATTTAAGTTATCATTAGCAACATCAACAGTAAATATCTGAACCCACTTTTCCATTACATTTTTTTCAGAAAAAGATTCGAGATGTTCAATAATATTATTAACTATAGTCGACATCCAAAATTGTAGAGAGACTAATGTTATAAACCTGCTCACAATTTATAGCAGTCAACACAAAGAAATATACATGCAGTCCGTGTATTTTTCCTACAAAATCGTGTGCCGCATATTCTGAGAGCATACTCGGTTACACAGCTTCTGCTACGCATGCGCTACAGTTAGTACACGTTAGTACGTATGCGCTGCTGCTTTTGATTGGCTGCGACGGATTGTCGGATCCAACTCCTTCATTTCCAGCGCTACCATGGACGGGTATATCGTTCGGGCGGGCAAAATTTCAGGTATATCTTTTCGTTAATTTAATTAATGTAATTAATTTTATTAGTGATTTGATCGAAATGAGGAATATCGGATGATGACATGTATGAAGAGTTCAGAGC
Organism: Monochamus alternatus; assembly: GCA_037114965.1. NCBI lineage: Eukaryota > Metazoa > Arthropoda > Insecta > Coleoptera > Cerambycidae > Monochamus > Monochamus alternatus. The sequence goes on along the minus strand of CM073427.1, from coordinate 62,320,365 downwards.
GCGAGGTCAAAATATGAGTGAAAGTGATGTTGAAATATGTATTTCATTAACAGAATTGTACGTGAATAGCATATGTGTGCAAATAAAAAAGTGATAAAGAAGTACAACTGTGAAACGGAAAGTGATGGAAACTCGCGAAAGGAAGATTGTGTTATTAACAGGAGTTTTCCAAAAAAAATTCTATTGCTATATCTTACAAAATGAAACTTAGTCCCTATAAATGAAATCGAAAAGAGTACACTGATAGAAAGGACGAAATAGTGATATGGCGAAGAAACTATTTAAAATAAATATTAAAAAATAAGAATCTGGATCGAATATATTAAATTTTGACGAAAGATGGGCGTATGAAGGTCATACGGAAAGCGGTACGATATGATATAATAAGTGTTAATGTGCGACCGTTATAGTGACAGTGCTAGTAACGAATAGTAAATAGTGTGTATTTATTCTAAAGCCTTTTGTCCTTTTGAATGCGGAATTCGCAAATATTTGCGCGATTGGAAAATATGGTGGAAAAATCTCTATTTGTAACAAATTTTGTCAACTACATTATCTATCATTTTCATTATGAAACTGCCATGGTAGATAATCAGAAGCTCAAAACAAATTTATTAACACCACATAATAATGAAAGGGGCAATAATATTTGTAGTGTTTGACAGTTTCGCAAATTGCAATTGTCAAAAGTTGAGATTTTTCCGCCATAAATAATTAAAACAGAATTTGCAAAATTCGTGCAAAAATCCGTGAATTTCGCGTCCATGAGGACAAGGCTTAAGTGTGATATCTGCGGAGTGGGCATCAGGTGAGTGGTGGTGGGCAATCGCCGTCCAAAAGGACGGCATTCTAATTTGTAGAGAGGATGACATACCGGAACAAACTTTCTCATTCCTGGTTAATCCCGGCCAACTGGGAATCCTAGTTATGGGTAATCAACAATTTCTATACGAAGAATTCAATACGATTATTGTTCAAATCGAAGGAATGCTAAATTCACGGCCAATTACACAACTTTCAATTTCAACTTTAACATATCTGTCACCCGGGCATTTTTGGTTGGTGCTCCAATTATTTCTTTTCCAGAGCCAGGTAAAAAACCGATGAAATAAATTCTGGAGATTGTGTACTCTGGTGCAGCAACATTTTTGGAAGAGGAGAGATAAAGATTATTTAAGAAATAGGCCAAAATGGCATCAGGATATTTCAAATATTGAGGAGGGCATGTTAGTTTTAGTTAAACATAACAATAATCTTCATTAAAATGACGTACGGCTAGAATTGTAAAGATTATTCCAAGTAGGGATGATGGCAAAGTGAGAGATGTCCACGCAAAAATAAAAAATGGACCTGCTTACGTTTTACAACTAAAATAGTCATACTGATTATCTATTAATTGGTAATAGTGTAAATATCCAAATATACATAATACATTGTAAATAGATTAGTACATGTATTTGTAAAATTAATCGATAATTTCTTTCTTAAAAAAAGGTGTGCTTTTTAGAGTACTAAAATAGTAAAGCATTCTACAAAATTTCAACAAATAATAAGAGAGAGAGAGGAGAAATATCGTAAATGCATAACGTAAAATAGTAAGTACGTATGATTTTTTATGAATACCTAAATAAACCAATGATGATTGTATATTAGTTTATCATTACTTATCATTAATTTATTTAGCTATTCACTAGGAGAATTATATAAACAAAAGCAATACTAAGCAATCACATAATGGCAAATCATGTCTCACACTAAATTTTAATAAATGCAAAAATAAGTCAAATTACTTTTTTATATAACTCCAGTGCTTCTTTCCAGTCTTCTTCTTCAGATGATTTAGATAATAATTTTATTGACAGAACATTAAGAATATCTTTCAGAATTTTATTAGAATTATTCGATGATTCTAGTAGTTTTCTAGCCATTACGGATGATTCCAGTGCTTCTTCGTACAGATTTAATTTTATGTAAATATCTGTCAACAGAATCCAAGCATGCAGTAAACCAGATTTAAGAGAGACAACTAAAAAAAAAAATAGTCAAAATAGACAGAAAAAATGCATCTACAGTGTGAATCTTAAATGTCTACATATATTTAAAAGGGAGTATTAACTGAGTTGTGCAGTAAATATAAAAATAGCTTATTGTTCATAGGTAAAAAATAAGTAAATTTGAGCTTAGAAACAATGAGAGGAGTTTAGTTTGGAACTTATTGGGTTTGGATAGGATCAACTTTGTTTGAAATCGCAAGTTGACGAGATTGTGGCGAAATACTCATGGGAACTGAGTACCTTGAACAAGAGCAGCAATTATTTGAGTTTTATCAATCCTTAATATTTTTAGAAATAACGTGGGACATCCTCTAATATACAGACTTCAAAAAGACAATATTGCTAGAGTTGCTAGAACATTGAAAAATAAGTGGGATTTGCATAATAAATGTATGTACTAAAGCCACTCATTTTTGAGATACAAGTCGTGTAAGATGATTTTAGAAAATCAAATTTTTGATGTAATTTTTTGAAAAACTAACTTGACACTGTACGTTTTTAGTGATGCTGAACACGCTGGTGTTATTGGTTTCTTTGTAGACAGTATAAGGCGATAATTGCTAGCATTTCCACTCACATTTTATTCTCTAACGTTTTCTAAGTTGAGTTTTTTCCCAGTGAATTATGTAAAATTGTATTTTTCACAAGAATATGCTCTTAGTAAATTTTCCGCCGTTTTCGAGGAAAATGTAAAAAACTGGTACAGTCAAGCAGGTGATATCAATAATAGTACTTAATTATCAAGTGTGTATGTCAAATCTCGAACTCTTCCATTGATATATCATATTTTGTATAACATAAATTGCGGTATATTGTTATTTTCTGATTTGAATAGTAATTTGTGATTTCAGTGAATATTGTAATCTCGTTAAAATTTTATTGTTTGTTATGCGAATTATACATATACCCTTATGTACAATATACATATAATTTTTGCTTATCACTCAGTTCTTTGCTGTAACATATAGTTATCAAGTTAGTCATTTTATCTTCTACTTAGATTTGCACTTATTTCCTTAAATATAGAATTCCAGAATTTATTGAGTTATTTGCAACGTTCCCGTTCGGCAGATACTTAATTCTACTACATAATAATGGAAACTTATACTAGCAGTGCAGATGTTGACTTTTGGAAAAATATACAAAGAGAGTCGCTGCAATTAGATGCTCCGTAAAAGTTCTTTTTCTGTAATGGCGGTAATGGTTCTGCAATTGTTGTTCTTTTGGTATTCTTCAAATGCTTAAAGATGTAATTATCTGTAGAGACATTTTAGTTACGCTAATAGTTGGAACATCGGAGACCAAATTTAAATGATCTTGATATTTTTATTAGTTCTAGCCAATTTAGGTCTACTGGAATTATTTTGTTTAGGTTTAACATCAACGGGTTCTCGACAACGTCTGTCTACTACTAAAAACGTTTTTCTATTTGAGAACTACCTCCAAGGAAAATTTTCAGATCATTCTCTTAAAATATTCCCCAAAAAGTCAACATCTGTACATCTGCACTGCTGATATACGTTTCGATTATTATTGTTATAATTACAAAGCAGAATAAAATCTTAAGAAGTTTACAATATTCACTAAAAGAACAAATTACTATTCAAATTAGAATCAACAACTTACGAAATTTATCTTATACAAAGTATGACAACAATGGAACAGTTCGGGATTTGACACATGCACACTTGATAAATAAGTACTATTATAGAGATCGTATGATTTACTTTACCACAGTATTGCGCAATATTAACAAATTTACTGAGAGTACCTTTTTCGTGTAAAATGAAATTTTACATAATATCACGAGACTTTGAATGGGAAAAACCCCAATTTAAAGAAAGTTTTGAGAATAAAACGTCAGCGGAAATGGGTGCAACTAGCACCCTCTAATACCGTGAAAAGTATGAAAAAATAGCTTAGACAAGAAATAACAATAGTTATGAACATACAGTAAATGATTTGTATGTTGTTACGTCTAAAAATAGCATGCATGAGTCAATGTTTTGAGGTAGGATTTTAAAAGTTGATATACAGTATTGAAAACGCACTTTTTTTAAGAATTTTCCTTAATATATCTAAAACAGCAACATATTAAACTGTAATTTGGCTAATGTGTTATTAATACATTAGTTGTATTAGCATTCATGATGTATGGTCAACCATGAAAATTTGAAGTTGATACAGATGTTTTGAAATCGTTTTTTTATATATTTTTAGGTTATTAACAATATTGTGTGAAACTAACTACTCTGCGGACTAAAGCGCCGACCAGCTTTGAATTACACCCACAATATCTACCCATATATTCTTTATTATTAGCTTGTGTAATATTCCGCAGTCTGCAGAGTAGTTAGTTTCACACAATATTATTACTACCTAACAATATATATATATAAAATGATTACATAAAGGGTAATTTTTTTTCATTAAATAAATAGGTAATTGATTGACAGCTTAAAGTCATTTTTGGCATTGTCGATATTTAATTTCAAATAATTTTAATTTATTGGTATAATTTTTATAGTTAGATATTTGACTCAACTTAAAGGAGGTCACCTGAAGAAGCAATCCTAAAAATGCAGAAATAAGTCAGATCTCATCTATTGTGGTTGAATTTTCGAGTCCCTACAGTTTCAAAAGTGTAAATTTAGCTAGATTAATTTTTATTTTAGATCATTTTTTAATAGAGCTTTGCCTGTGGAATTGTTTATTAGAATACCTAGATGTTTGGTATCAGAGAGCATACATATGACTTTATTGATAGGAATTGTAGGAGATTTGATTTATAAATAAAATATCTTTGAAATACAGTAAAAAATGTTTCAAACTTTTCAGACTTAAATGCTCGTCTCGGATCGTGAGACATGATGTCAGTATCTCCACAGCTGGTCTAGAATCGTCCATCTTACTCTCCATCTTACTCTGTTAAATATTTTATTTAAAATCTCCACAAAAAAGCTGCGGAGACAATATAGTGGCTTATGTTCAAAATAAAGGAGAAGTTTGCAAATGCCTTCTAACTAAAAGAAAATTCCAATATCACACAATAACTAAAAACATTAGTGATGGGAGAATTCGAATTAAAATATTTTTTTTTTCAGTCACTCCTTCCGAAGCTCCGTCACTTTCGGAGGTGTTCTGAAGTGAAACAATGACCACATCCCGCAGAGGGGATTCGAACTCCTGATGAACTTTACAAAGCTCCTCCAAAACCACTCTGCCCTGGAGACACTCCACACTCAAGAGTCCACGGCCTCTCCGATTTCTTGGGAAGTATAACCGCGGAACGGACGATCTTGGATGCAAACTCCGATGGAGATACATCATTCTGAGGGTCCCTACATCGAGTTGCCTCAGATCTTCTTGCGTCCATTTCACTACTCCAAAGGAGTAGAGAAGGATCGGAACGGTAAGCATATGTGTGACAATCACCTTGTTCTTACCCGACAGCTCCGAAGACCAGACCTGTCGGAGGCGGTCCCAATACCTGCCGGGGGAGCGTTTTCCACCGTAGCCACCTCATGAGTGCCCCGCTGTGGGACACCCAAATAGAGGTACGTCTCTTCGGCATCTAGATAGTGAAAGATGTTTCCATCTATGACCTGGGCGTCCTCTCCATATAGACCGCATCGTCCTCTCTTGAGATGAACCAGTGCACATTTGTCCAGCCCGAACTCCATTCCAACCGCCTGCGTGTACTCCTGTACCACTCTGAGAGACTTATTTAAATCCCTCTAACATATAGCTTAAGGTCATCCATATAGAACAAATGGGTGACCTTATGTCTCCGGTCTCCTGGGGTACCACAGTTGTAACCCTGGGTACGACGAAGTGTAACGGATAATAGCAGCAGTGAGATGCAAAACAAGAGGGGACTCAGGGAATATCCCTGGAACACTCCCCTCCTGAATAAAACCGGCTTTGTCTGGACCCTTGCATTACTCGATCTTATGGTAAAGCGGGTCTTCCAGAGTGGCATGAGTTGTTTAATACATCTCACTATGGGGTCGGCCACCGCAAGACACAGTTTCATTATACTTCGAAACACGATTTTTTTAAAACACAAATTTTGGATGTTTTTGGAAAAATACTTTATTTATTGAAGGTTTACAAAAGTTGGTTCATCAATAGTAAACAAGAATTGAATGCGCAATCACAAGTCGACTATTTATATGTGGAGAACTTCTGATTCTGCATAGTCTGCTATTACTATTAGAACAAAGGGATGAGGTATCGTAATTTATCCCCTGTTTGATAGAACTTTATTCGGGAAGGAATAAAATTCCACAAATATTTAAATTATTATCTCATTGTTAGTTTCCATATTAACTTTACTTTTATGCAATCTCGGCAAAATAAGCTTTTTGATTAAAATATACAATACAATCATTATGAAAATCATGTACAAAATAATTGTCCAAACATTAGTAGAAACGTTAACAGGTTTTTTTAATTGACTTAAATATTCTCGTTGCAAATTTAATTTTTTCTGTGTTTCTATTAATATATAAATGTTAATTGAATGCAAATTAATATTATTTGGATTAAGTATAGGAAAATATTTGTAGTCTGATCATTTTCAAAATTTTATTGTGGCAAATCTATTTTTATAAAATCTGATTTTGGTTCTTTATAACTTTTTAATATATGATTTTCAATATTAACACTACACGAAGGAATTAAATCTAAGACAAGTCCTTCCTATTGTATATTGTCTCTTACATTCTACAGTTGCAATTGTTAAAATAGGAATTATTAATATCCATTTTTCATCGCTAATTTTATTTACTTGAATATCATTTATTTGTATAGGAATTGGTGAACAATTCGGTTTATAATTAGAAAATCTTAATAAATTGACTTCACAAGGTTTTTCGTTATACAAGTTTAAGTATTAAAATACTTACATAGAAACTGCCTGTTAATGTGTCTTTACACTTTGTAGCAAAATATATATAATTATTTAGGGCAAGGTAATTTTTGGTAGGTAGGATCATTTGGTAAATGTTATTATTTTTTATTGGGAATGCATAAAGTTGATAATTTTCTAAAATAAATGTTACTTTAAAGTATTTAATGTAGGCTTTAACATTAATAATTTCTTCAAAATTTAAAATATTTTCATTATTAACAACAAATAGAAATTTCAAATTATTTAATTTAATTTCTTAATAGCATTATGAAGTGTATAAAGTTTAGCAAATGAAATATCAAATTCAATTCTTTCAAAACATTATAAATTGTTTGAAAAATATACATAATTTGAGTTAATACGGAATTTATTAAAAAGTAATCATAAAATTCAATTTCATGAAGAGAAATACTTTTTATTGTATTCTCTAGTTTTAAAATTCTGGATTGTAAGATATATTCATTATGTGAAATATTATTAGCAATTTCATTCAAATTATTTATAGTCGAATTTAATAAAACAATTTGATTATCTAAAACAGTTTTTAATTTCAATTGGTTATTTTGTAATTGAGAAATTTGATTATCATATTTTAAAGCTTTTAAAGCTATATAAATCTTCGTTATCTAAATTACCAGTTATGTTTTTAACTAATGATCCTAAGATATTTATTCCACGTTTTCGTCTTTTTTTTAATTTTAATTGATTGATTTGACTCAGTATTTCATTTCTTAAGTTTTCAATAACGTTGTACATATTAAAATATTCCTGCTTATAATTATCGTTTAACAATAAAGTGTTTTTTATTTTATAATACATATTGAATAATATTCCTTTATTACAGCGTTAAGGTTAAATATCTGAATAAAGGCCTTATTGTCCTTTATTATTTGCGTTGTGCCTAATCTAATAGATAATACGCCAGGAGTGTCTCTTATCAGGTGGAAGTGAGGTCTCAAGGTTTCCAAGGTGCTTACTATGCATCCGCATCTAAAACATGGATGGTTATCTAAGTTCTTTTAAATGTATGTCCTTGACTTTATTATTCCTATTATCTTTTATCTTTGCCTTGTTATTTTCCAATAACTCTATGATTATATATGGTCCTAAGAATTTTGGTTTGCTTTTAGCTTGACGTTCTGGTGCTTTTAAATAAACTCTTTGATTTACCTGAAAAGAAGTTTGTATTTGTCCGCGATCATTTCTTTTATTAATAACATTTTGTTTATCTTGTTCTTGGATAGTTGAAATTTCTTTATACAAGGAATTTAAGCGATTTTTAGGATCTTGAGTATATTCTGAATAAAATGTAGATGAAATTAAATCAAAAGAATCTCTGTTATTTGTGTGACCATAGGTTAATTCAAAATGTGTAAATTTTGTTGCAGAATGTACAGTACTGTTATATGTTAATATTGCATAAGACATTAATTTCGTTACATGTTTATCTTTATCTTTTGCTCTTAATATTCGCAGATGTCCTACGAGGGTTGAGTAAAATCTTTCCACTGGGGAATTTGATTCATGATGCGCTGGGGTCGTAATATGAAAATAAATTTTTTGTAATCTCATTAGGTCTTTGATTACGGCGTTATTAAATTCATTTCCGGGATCTGAAATAATTTGTTCCGGTACTCTGAAATATGAGAAAAATTCTATACGATTATCATGAACTGATAAATTATCTCGTTTACTTGGAAATGATTGACCAAATTTTGTAAATTTGTCTATTATAGATAAAAAATATTGGTTTTCAAATTGGAAAAGGTCCATATATAAAATTTGAAAGTTTTACTGGGTGTTTCAGTTAATACAAGAAGTACGTAAGGTGTTTGTCTAGAATATTTATTTCGTTGACAAATTTCATAATTATTAATATAATTCTAATACATTACAATTCTTATACATCTGTTTTTAAATGTTTCCAATAATAATTTGATTTTAAATGATCGAAGTATCTGTTATACCTCTATGATTTGTTTTACTCATGTTGATTTTTAATTAATAATAATTTTTCGTCTTTTTTGTACATTGTATTAATTTTAGGTTCGTGAAATGTCTCATATATGTTTCAGTGAATAAGGGAATTAATTCTTTACTTTGAAAATAGATATAATTGTTCTTTTCTGGATTTACATGTTGCGTTAATAATCCTAAAATGCAATTTATATTTGAAGGTAAAATTTGTACAGCTTTTATTAAATTATTTTCTACTGTTTTGGTTGACACATGTAATTCTGGATGAATATTTCTTTCTACAATAATTTGAATGTTTTTACTGTTAATAATATCGTCTAAAATTAGTATTCCATCATTTTATATTACTTGGTTTACAGAATGTACAGTATTATTAGAATTTTCGTTATTTTGGTTGGGATCTATGTTTGTAGAAATGTTTTCTGATGCATTTCTTAGGTATTCTAAAATATCAAAATTTATATTTCCCGGTTCATTAATTATCGATTTAGGTTCATGGACGTTTATAGGAATTCTGGAAAGTGCGACGGCATTTTTATTTAATGAGCTCTTTTTATAGATTATGTCATAGTCGAATTCGTCTAATTTTAATTTCCAACGAATAAGCTTTGAATTTTCGTCCGAAAAGATATCTAAAATTTTTACATGCACATACTATGCTTAACAGTTCGAGTTCTATAGCAGAATATTTTTGTTCAGTTTCGTTCAAAGTTCTAGAAAAATAAGCTATAGGTCTTTCATTTGAAACAGTACCTTGAGATAAAACTGCACCTATTGCATGTTGAGATGCATCAGTGGTTAAATTAAATAGTTTTGGAAAATCAGGATATAGTAAAAATGGTTCGATAATTAATGCATTTTTTAAATGTTCAAAAGCATTGATGAATTCTGGAGTGTGAACTACTTTATTTCCTTTTTTTTAACATGTAGTCATGGGTTTTGCAATTTTTGCGAAATCTTTGACAAATTTCCTATAATAACCTGTTAATCCTAAAAATGACTTTATTTATTCTTAAACTGCTGAAATTTTATCTAGGTTAGGTTTAACTCCGTCTGGTGTAACAACATGTCCTAAATATGCGACTTCATCTTCATCTCAAAAATTCTGATTTGTCTAATTGCACTTTAAAATTTGATTCGGGTAATCTTTGAAAAACTTGTCTTAGTCTAAAAATATGTTCTTGTAGTGAATTTGAAATTATTATTATGTCATCTAAATATACTGCACAAATTTCATTTTGTAATCCTCTTAATATATTGTTCATTACTCTTTGGAAAGTAGATGAGGATTTTTTCAATCCAAAAGGCATTCTTTTAAATTCATAATGACCTGTATCTGTACTAAAACCGGTTTTAGAAATATCATTTTTTTCCATTTCAATTTGGTGGAATCCATTAGCTAAGTCCAAAGTTGTAAAATATTTACATTTTCCGAGTTTATCTAAAATATCATTGATATTTGGTAATGGATATTTATCGTCTACTGTTTGTTCGTTCAATTTTCGATAATCAATTACTACGCTCCATTTTTTCTTATTGCTTGCATCTAATTTTTTGGGAAGTATTCATATAGGAGTATTCCAAGGTGAATTGAAATGTTGAATTAAATTATTTTGTAACATTTTTTCCATTTGTAAATTTACTTCTTTTTTGTGTATTTCCAGATATCTATAAGATTTTTTATAAAGAATGTTATCATGATGAAAAATATCTCTAAACTCATAACATAAATTCCGTATGGTATATTCTTCTTGATTACAATGTGAGTCTAAAATTTTTTAAATTTGATTTATATAAATTCCCACTAAGCATAATTAAGTTTCTCCAATGTTATAGAAACATTTCTGTATTAGCTGTAATGTTGCTCTCAGACTTATGATTAACTATATGCAATGTCCCAGGGACCTTTATTCTGCAGGCTAGAAACATTGCAGTGTAAGGTTCCTAAGGGAAAGCATTACTAGCAAATTGCATTTTAATTTCTATTAATATTGCAATTACATTATTTAGCAAAACGTTATCAACATCGCTAAATGTACATGACATCAACGTATGTGCAATGTTGTTACATTATTTCACACAAGACGCAGTGCAATGTTCTTTTATAACATTCTAAACACTGCATTTATAATGTTGCTAAGAATGGAGTAACCATTGAATATTTTTTTTGAAATTTTAAATATACAGTGTATACTATAAAATACAATATTTCTTCGGGATTTTGTGTCCAAGTAGAGATGTGTAGTTCGCGAACGAACTAGTACAAACGAACTATTCACTTCACTGAATGAAATGAATCGTTCCTTCTTGTCGGACTGAATCATTCTCTGCGAACTAAAAGCAACGTTGATTCTAAAAAATTTAACAATGTAATTCAGGCGAGTCAAATTCAATCCTTCTATACTTATTCAGTAGTTCACTGAATTAAATGAAAAATTGCAGCTGACGATTAGACGCAGACGGTATCAGAGATGTGACTCAATGACCGCTTTCAGTCGGATCACCTATATAGAATGGCTAGTTCGGTGTCTTGCGACAGAATATTTTCTAAAACAGAGTAACAGAAAAACGAGCCCGATTAAAATTAGACAAAATTTCTAAAATTTTGTTTTTAAACGCGAATTTTTTAATGTTTAGAATTTATTTATGAAATTAGTTTTTTTTATTTTAAATATACTTCTTTTGTTAATTTAATACAATATTTTCACACCTAAAATTATATTTTATTACCTATGCCTAGCTATAAATGTTTTAATCTAAAATCTAGATTTGTCTGTAATCTCGAAAGCATTGTATGTTATACCTATGCCTCTAAATTACGATACCACGCGAGTCATGAAACAGTGCCGTTGTAAGCAAACTCCGATATTGAACGTCGAGACTAAACGATCAGTGGTCGAATTAGAAAAATGCAATTCTCGACCATACTGAATCAAATGAATTACTCAAGTGCATATGAGTAACTAAATAAGAGGCTTCTTTTCTCTGTCTTTCATGGGAAGCACGACTTGCTCCAGACATACCTAGCGGCATCTTACGTTCATTTGGAGAAAAAATAGCATTTGCACTATGCTACGTTTTCTGTTTTGAGAAAACTATATCTCTCAAAATCTATACAATAGATGTCGCTGTATAATAAGCTTCATTACGCAGCAATTGGCGGTAAATTTGAATTTACTTTAATATATAGAGTGTAACGTACATATGAAATAAAATTCATAATTCTTGATAACAAAATTTCGTAAAAAATTAAAAGTTCAAATATAAAAGTTGAACAGATTTTTTACAAAATTATGTAGTCAATGATTTATGAATTTTATTTCATGTAAGTTACACACTATGTACCAGTATAATAAAACAATGAATTCTATAACATATCTATTAAAAAAGAAGGTATGATTGGTTTAATAATAAAAAGAGAATTGTTTTTTCAATGCTTTATTCTATTATAAATAGGAAAAGAAGTTGATTACATGACTAGTAATTAATAGCGGTTAACATGATAAAAAATAGATGCATACTGTATGCTACATATTATTGTTAAATACATGTGTTCCGAACTACAATGGTTCTCATCAGTACCATGTACTACTGATAATTTTTTTCTGTGAAAATTTAAATATACTCAGTATTAGCAAAAAAAATGAGTAGACTCGTAGATATATGTATTTATCATTACTTTACATAAGGTGAAGTTATTCTTCTCAATATTTTTAAAACATTTAATTCAAAGTAACAATTTTTGTTCGTGAGATTAAAATCTGGTTTACATAATTTGCGAATTGATTCAAACCCCAAACATTTTCCTGTCTGTAGTAACTCTGAAAAAGCTTTGATTTCTGTAAGAAGTATCTGCGATACCATAGGAATAATATATATTTTTGCAGTTTGGTACACAGCAGTATATTAAACAGTAGGTATTTTATATTAAAAAATACAACAAACAAAAGCAGGCAAGGCAATTTAGATAATCATTTCACTAACTATAATTAACTGTTTGCGTTATATTAAATTTTAGTCAAACACAGAAAACATTTATCAGAATACACTAGAGCGATAACTTACCTTCATCACGTTGCAAAAATATATTAATTTTTAACAATCCATTGCATCCATGTTTCGTTCATGTTTCATGTTCACAGAAAATCATGTTTACATGTTTTAACCTCAGATTTTTAATTATTTATTAGTTTCTTTACTTTCTTTTCGCTACAGCGAACTCTACCAGTTATACTGCCAACTTTGCTTTTCTTTTTAAATTGTGACACAGTTTTCTGTATGCAAATTTTTCTCAAGTAGTAGTGTTTTTCCAAATGACCGTCAGATAACGCTCATACTCGCGATGTTTGTCAACCTATCCTTTAAAAGCGTCTTATTTATTTAGTCATATGCTCAAGTGAATGATTCTCTTAAGTGAATGAGACTGATAGAATGAATTCACCAAAATGAACTAAAAGTCCCATCTCTATGTCCAAGCATAAATTAGTGATCTATTATTCCCTTACCCGTGGTGCCAATTGCCGAGATCCAAATCTTGTAGATATCTTACCAAAATTCGATTACACAGTATCAGTGAGATATAAGTGGAGCCATCTGTCGGCTATTAGTATACATATAATTAACTGAATCGTTTCGTTATTTTTATAAAAAAAAAGCATATTTCACAATTTTAAAGAATACCGATAAAATCTATCATTGATAGATTTCATCTGCGCTGATAAAACTGGACGGACACCATTATTGTCAATTTTATCTGTACGGATTGATCCGCGCCGGTAAATCGGTGGAAAATCCGATTTCCGAAATGTATGGAGTCCTTTAGATTTAAACATTTCAAAAATACTGCCTTCCGATTGGCGATATTTAAGCTAACATACAAAATAATAATAATAATGCTTCTTGTTATGGTCAAAATAATAACATAAATATTAACACATTCAGTAAATTATCTATAAATATAGTTTTATCTTAATTGTATGTTGTATCTTTTTTTGGATGATAAGTTATACCGGGTGTTCCCTCTAAGACTTTCAGTGCGAATATCTCAGAAACCATCATACCCAGTGCGACGAAATTTGGTATACAGACACTAAATGGGGCGTAGAATCTGATCAATTTTTATACAGGGTGTTCCATTTTCCAAGAAATCGATTTAATTTTGATTTTTTGGTTGTCAGCCCTGCTAAACCTTATGTTTAAATTGAAATATACTTCATTATGAACACATTCTGATAATTAAACATTCAAAATTTTCAAAATTTAACATAAAAAAACGCTTCCCAAAAGTACCCAAATTTCATTGTTTTGTCATGTAAAATGTGCATAGCCTTGAGCCAGACTTACACAGAAGAAACGTCAAAACATCGGTGAACGTCAAAACTATGAATTGTCATTGAATTGATGGCATAAAGTATTTTATTTTACATAAATAACGCTAAATAATAGATTTGATGTAATTTACGTATGCGCAATGGTGTTATTGAGACTTGTCGATAAAAATTTAGAGTTGAGTTGAGGCTTTTGGAGCATTGGGGTCGCCGTGCCGGCGCAGTCTACCGCTACAGCTAAAGTTACAGCATCAATATTGTGTATTTAAATTGTTCCATATAATGTAATCAAACTTCAGTAAATTGTTTTTTTATGTTATTACAGTGTACAATAATAATTAGGTACACGTATTTTTTATGACAAAATAATTTACAAAATTGTGTAAGTACCTACCTAAAGAATATCCCTGTTTTCCAACTGCTGTAATAATTATTGATTACTTATTCAGCAACAAATAAATTCAAACAAAACGATTTCTAAAACTTTTAATTAATGTGAACGTATTTGTCGTTGAAAGTCAAATCTGAACCTACCCTAGCCCCACAAAAGGAAATATTACGAAAGCATAACCTAGAAATTATTGATACTTGTATCCACATATTTCAGCACTTTACTTATGTACTTATGTTTAAGAAGAACTCTACATCTGTAAAATAGTAAACAATGAACTACAATTTCTGTATTTCATGATACAAAACTAAAATAAAGCAACTGGTTTTTGCTAGGAAGAATCACCTGTAAATGTACTATACGCAGTAGGTAGGTACCTATCAAAAGTCATTTAAAGCCAGATAATAATTTGTAATTATTGTTTTTATCTTTCAGGTATGTGTGTAGTGCCACAAATTACATTGAAACAAAACGATTCGTAAAATAGGACACCAAACAGAATGAACGAAAAATATCGCACAGATATTTTGTTAGAATTAATTTTATACATGGAATGATGGATAATATAAAGAAGTCCCCTAACTCACATTGGAGAGTACATATTTTACAAAAGAACAAAATTTTCAAGAAAGACTAAAGAGTAATTTTTTATATTTTATTATACCTAGCTATGATTCAGTTGTAACCAGCATAATTTTAATTAAAAAGTAATACGTACCTACATTGTGGCTTATTTTTAAAAGCATTTCACAACTTTTATTAATTATGTATCGTAATTCAACTCAAATTCAGCTGTATGCAACGTTGCACAGATATGCTGTAATGTTTCATGCTTAGTGGGTTGTCAATGTAATCATTATATTCAGTATCAGTTTCCATTTATTCAATTAAATTTACTTCGTTAGTGTCAATAGGTTCAATTTCTAAAGGTTCGAGAATTGTTAATTCTACGAAGTATTCATTTGCCTTAATTAATGTAGTTATTGCAATATAATTATTTACGTTAACTAATGCTTCTGGCATTTCTATATCAATTAATTTTGAATAAGGTAAAATTCCTGTACCATGTTTTAGTTTTACTGGTAAAAAATACAACTTGTTGAGTTCGAGGTGGTATTTGAATAATATAAGGTTCATGTAAAGTTAGAAACATTTTGATTTGGCGAATAATTTTTTTCAAGATTTTGACCGTTAACATAAATTCGAATGTGAACTTGAGGTGTTATTGTTGTTTTGGAACAAAAATCTAAATTTGCTTTGATTTGGAGTAATAAACCAAATCCTATAAGTTCATCGAATCTTCTGAAAAATCAAATAAGTAAAATTTATGATATTCTTCGCTATTTATTAATGAAGCAAAAATTAGAATTAACATAGTTTCGTGATGATAAGATGTTGCGTGTTATGATTTAACAAGAAATTCTTCATTTTTAATAAAATTTGGATATACAGTGTAAACTAAAGATGGTTTCATAAAACTTCGATTGCTACCTGTGTCTATTAAAAATTTTGCATTGTATAATTCTGGGATTATTATGTAAGGAAGGTCTGTTGAGTAATTATTTATGTGTATTACGTCTGGTTCGGTGTATGACGAGTCATAGGAAAATTTTGAATACATATACATACAATTCTGGTAAATTATAATCATTATTTAATTCCGGGTGGTTATCTATATTCAGCACTCTCTGGTGTATCATCATAGTTTTCATGATTAGCGGTATAATCATATAAGTTTTCATGATTAACAGTATAATCATAAGAATTTTGGGAATTTACAAGATTTACTGTTTGGTTATACATGTTTTTAGAATTAATTTAGAATATATTTTGTTTAGGTTTTTGAACTGTGTGAGTATTTCCTGATGAAGTATCCATGAGTGTCGGTTTAGGTTGATTTCTAAATATTTTAGAGTTTGGCTTAAAAACATTTGTTTTTTGATTTGAATTTAAAGGTTATCTTTGAGATTGATTGTTAAAATTGTGTCTGTATTGGTATTGCGGAGGTATTTGATATTGAGGTGGATTTCTGTAAAAACTTTGTTGTTGTTGAAAAGGTTGATAATTGGGTTGAAAATTAGATTGAAAGTTTGGTTGAAATTTTTGCTGAAGGTTTGGTTGAACATTGTTCATTCTAAACTTTTATTGTTGTTTTGTCGAGATACGAATCTTAGATTTTTAAAAATTTTGAAGGTTATTCTGATTTTGTCTGAACTGGTTAAAATCTAGTTCTTCACGTTCACGTGACATAGACAAGGCGT
The DNA here is from genome assembly GCA_037114965.1 of Monochamus alternatus. Lineage (NCBI taxonomy): Eukaryota > Metazoa > Arthropoda > Insecta > Coleoptera > Cerambycidae > Monochamus > Monochamus alternatus. The sequence continues at coordinate 62,303,440 of CM073427.1, read as the reverse complement.
TTTAAATTTATATAAAAAAAAAACTATTTCAAAATTGCAACTTCAGGGTCATATAGCGCCTAAACGGAGCAACTTTGAACTAAGGTAAGTTTAGCTAAATCGACTTATTTTGAGCCGCACTGTATCTGGTGGAGCGTTGTCAAGACCTTTTAGGGACCCCCTGTATAATAATATACATATACCGGGAGTTCCCTCTAAGACTTTCAGTGCGAATATCTCAGAAACCGTCATAGCCAGTGCGACGAAATTTGGTATACAGACACTAGATGGCGCGTAGAATCTGATAATATCAATTATTATACAGGGTGCTCAATTTTTCAGGGAATCGATTTCGTTTTGATTTTTTGGTAGTCAACCCCGCTAAAACTTATGTTTAAATTGAAATATACATAATTATAACACATTCTGAAAAACAAACATTCAAAAAATTTTAAATTTAACATAAAAAAAAGCCTCCAAAAAGTACCCATATTTCATTGTTTTGTCATGTAAAACGTGTATAACCTTGAGCCAGACTTACACAGAAGAAACTAACATCGCTAAACGTCAAAACTATGAATTGTCAAATGTTAATGGCATACAGTATTTTATTGGACATAAATAACGCTAAATAATATATTTAATGCAATTTACGTATACACAATAGTGTTAGTGAGACTTGTCGATAAAAATTTAGGCTCAAGTTGAGGCTTTTGGAGCATTGGGGTTGCTGCGCTGAATATTTTGTAAAATATCTGGATATTTTTAAATTGTTTCATTATAATATAATAAAACTTCAGTAAATTGTTTTTTTATGTTACTACAGTGTACATAATAATTAGGTACTCGTATTTATTATCACAAAATAATCTACAAAAGTGTGTAAGTACCTAAAGAATATCTCTTTTTTTCCAACTGCTGTAATCATTATTATTGATTACTTACTTAGCAACAAAAAAATTCGAAAAAAAAACGATCCCTAAAACTTTTTTTTTATATTATATGAACGTGTTTGTCGTTGAAAGTGAGAACTGAACCTACTCCAGCCCCACAAAAGAAATATTACTAAAGCATAACCTAAAAATGATTGATTGTTCTGTCCACATATTTCAGCACTTTATTTATGTTTCTGATGGATAAAATATGTTTAAGAAGAACTCGACATCTGTAAAATATTAAACAATGAACTACAATTTCTGTATTTCAAATGATACAGAACTAAAATAAAGCAACTGGTTTTTGCTAGGAAGAATCACCTGCAAACTACCCAGAAGGTACATATCACATAGTTATTTATAGCTAGATAGTAATTTGTAATTATTGTTTTTATCTTTTAGTAATGCGTGTGTAGTGCCACAAATTACATTAGAACAAAACGATCTATAACATCCGACACCAGAAAAAAATAAGCGAAAAATATCACACAGACATGTTATTAGAATTAATTCTAAACATGGAATGATGGATAATGTTATAAAGAAGTATCTAACTCACTTTGAAGAGTATTCTATAAGACATTAAATTCGGTTGTTGTCTGTCGTGGGCTTTAAAATTTCTAAACGAATAAAATTAAGAAAAATAAACTAATTTCATAATTCTATGTACAGCATGAAAACATCTCGTTAGAATATTTTAAAAATGTTGAAAGCTAACTGTTAACGTAATAAGGTAGGTATCGAACAATGAAATGGCAAAATTCATTTCTAACCGTACATGCATGACAACGCCTCAGATTGAATGGTGCTCTGTAAAAGAAATTAGAATACAGAACGACTGTTTAATATAAAATCAGATGAAATAATGTAATTTTATTTTCTTGTTAATTAATCCATGAGGTACCTATCGCATAGTCATTTAAATCTAGACAGTAATTTGTAATTATTGTTTTCAAGTATGTGTGTGTAGTGCCACAAATTACATTGAAACAAAACGATTCGTAACATAGGACATCAAACAGAATGAACGAAAAATATTACACAGACATTTTGTTAGAATTAATTTTATACATGAAATGATGGATAATATAAGAAAGTCCAATAACTCACTTTGGAGTGTTTTACAAGAACAACATTTTCAAAAATGTTACACTAAACGAGTGATTTTTTATATTTTATTATAGCTAGCTATGATTCAGTTGAAATCAGCATAATTTTAATTAAAAATTAATACGTACCTACTTATTTTTTAATTAGTGACTAAATTGATTAACTTGACCCTTCATCTTTAAGTATTACGACAGACAACAACTGAATTTAATGTTTTATAGAATACTCTTCAAAGTGAATTATATACTTCTTTATAATATTATCGATCATTCCATGTTTAGAATTAATTCTAATAAAATGTCTGTGTGACATTTTCGCTTATTTTTTCTGGTGTCGGATGTTATGAACCGTTTTGTTTTAATGTAATTTGTGGCGCTACACACACATAACTGAAAGATAAAAACAATAACTACAAATTACTATTTAACTTTAAATGACTATGTGATAGGTGCCTTCTGGGTAGTTTGCAGGTGATTCTTCATAGCAAAGACCTGTTGCTTTATTTTAGTTCTGTATCGTATGAAATACAGAAATTATAGTTCATTGTTTACTATTTTACAGATGTAGAGTTCTTCCTAAACATATTTTATCCATCAGAAACATAAATAAAGTACTGAAATATGTGGACACAACAATCAATCATCTCATCATCTCATCTAGGTTATGCTTTAGTACTATATCTTTTGTGGGGCTGGGGTAGGTTCAGTTCTGACTTTAAACGACAAACACGTTCACATTATAATAAAAAAAAATTTTGGAATCGTTTTGTTCGAATTTATTTGTTGCTAAATACGTAATCAATAATTATTACAGCAGTTGGAAAGGGATATTTTTTATGTACTTACACATTTTTGCAAATTATTTTGTGATAAAAAATACGGGTACCTAATAATTATGTACACTGTAGAAACAAAAAAAAAAAAAAACAATTTGCTGAAGTATTATTACATCGACAAGTCTCAATCACCATTATGCATACGTAAATTGCATTAAATACATTATTTAGCGTTATTTATGTCCAATAAAATACTTTATTCCATTAATATTTGACATTAATTCATAGTTTTGACGTTTAGCGATGTTAGTTTCTTCTGTGTAAGTCTAGCTCAAGACTATAGACGTCTTACATGACAAAACAATGAAGTTTGGGTAGTTTTTGGAGACGTTTTTTTGTTAAATTTTAATATTTTTGAATGTTTATTTTTCAGAATGTGTTCATAATTAAGTATTTCAATTTAAACATTTAAACAAGTTTTAGCGGGGTTGACTACCAAAAAATCAAAATGAAATCGATTTCCTGAAAAATTGAACACTCTGTATAAGAACTGATGTTATTGTCATATTCTACGCACCATCTAGTGTCTGTATACCAAATTTCGTCGCACTGGTTATGATGGTTTCTCAGATATTCGCACTGATAGTCTTAGAGGGAACGAATATGCAATCTACACATTACGTACATGTGAATAACTTAGCAAGTGTACTGTATAATTTTATTTTGTATTTTTTGTACAACTGATAACCAGGTGTGAATGATAATGTTACAATAAATAAAATGTCTGCTGAAGCGTCCGTTAACAACGCCTTGCGTCCCGCGCAGGCTCCCTCTAGTCGGCACTGCCAACCTCTTAAACACTAATACTGGACAGTTCTACCACATCTTTTTTGTAATAAAACAATGAAATTTGGACATATTGGTAACCGTTTTTCAATATTTAAAATAAACTTTAAATTTTTTTATCAGGAGGTGTTATTATTTTATTTAAATGTAACTTTTACCAGGATTTGTTACAAAACAAACAAGAAATGAAATAGATTTATTGAACATGGAACATCGTGTATAAATATAGACATCTAATCTTTGCATACCATTCGTTACACTAACTGCCCCAGCGACCCAGATATATCCACGACATTTTGCCGGATTAAAGTTTTTTATAGTGAACAGCGACCCATTGGTGTTTTCTTTATCTAATAGGCGTATTTTCGTTGAATTTTTTTTGCGTTTTCTAAAGTAATTTTTTTTCTAGAAAAATCGGCAACCTCTGCGAGGGAGATGCCCAAATTATAGTCTCTGTTTAGGCAAAGACCGACTCACGTCAAATGAAACTTCAGTGGAAACGTCGAATTTAATTTAAAAGTTCAAAAATTATTTTTTACGTCTGTGATAAGTCTGATGTTCAAATGTGTCAATAGTTCAAGTGTAGTGTCAATAGGGTTTAGTGAGGGGACCTTTAGCGCAAAACTAAAAAACAGATCCCGAGCGGAACAGGTTTTTTAAATTTTATTTAAAAGTGTTTACTGATGTCTTTTTCATGTAAAATTTTATATTAACTAATGAGATGCCATTTTAATTTATTGAAACTATTTAATGAGCAATGTTATATTTGCTAACAACCAACGTGCAGTGCACCACAACGGTTAGAATTCCGGTGGCCATGCTGCCCGCGTCACCCTACATGATTACCTTTATAGTATTATTTATTTTAATGTAACGAAAAAAATAATTCGTTTTTTGCCTACGTTAGGCCCACGATATACATTATATATTTTTAGGTATTAATAATATTGTGTGAAATTAACTACTCTGTGGACTAAAGCCCTAACCAGCGTTGAATTACACCACAATATCTACCCATATATTCTTTATTATTAGCTTTTGTAACATTTTTTACCGTATTAGAAAGGTTCCTATCAATGAAGTCATATGTATCTAACTTCACTTTTGAAACAATGGGAACTCGAAAATTCAACTACCTGAAGAATCCTAAAAATGCAGAAATAGGTCATTTATTGTGGTTGAATTTTCTAGTTTCCACTGTTTCAAAGGTGAAATTAGATATTTATAGTGTTCATTAAACTAGGTTAGTAAATTTAACTAGATTAATTTCTTTAGATAATTATTGAATAGAGCTTTGTCTGTGGAATTGTTTATTAGCATACCTAGATGTTTGGTATCAGAGAGCATACATATGACTTCATTGATAGGAATTGTAGGAGATTTGATTTATATTAGCTTAAAATACCTTTCTAATAGAGTAACAAATACATTAAAAGTATCACAAAATTATTTTGTTAAAGTAGGACATGAGTGATGTTGCCGTTTACCTTACATCGGGCATTGAAAAAACCAAAATATTACACTGCGCCACGACAATTAAATCCATGAGAAGCTATTATCACTGTGCAATAAATATAATGTTACGGGTTTCCTACCGTCTAACTTCTTCTTTTACCATAAAAAACAAGCCGTTTATTATTCACAGATTTTTATTAAACACTCTGTACAACCACTGAATACTAAATACAACTAAACTAATCGTAATCTAATTAATCACTATCCAACTCGCTCCGAATTTCCAGTTGATCTCACCGAAATATCTAAATGAATAACTATCCCGCTGTCGATTCGATGTTTCACTACATTGGTTCTTCCAAAATCGCCTGGTTTGAGACTTCTTCATTCTCAATTAACAGCTCTTCGATTTGTTTGACCTCCACCTTTGTTAGTTTTTCCTTAACCCTATCCACGATGTCCCTGAGACATTCTGGTAGACTGGTCTTATTTGGCAACTTCTCAGTTTCATTTATTTATTTCAGTGCTCTGACCATGGCAACAGGTTCACAGACTCTTACTTAGTTCTATCTGTAATTTCCTGTGGAAAAGTTTTCAGGTTAACTGCCCGTACTATTGTCGTTTTCTCAGGTTTAATCAGGGTACGTCCGGTGACTATAGATTTACGGAACAAATCTGGATTACTGGGTTCCACCATTCCTACACTGCAAGGCATTTTCCCCTCCACAACTGTTGCAACTAAGGTTTCGGCCTGAGCAGGTACCACATCTTCTTTATCAACTAGTCTCTGCACAGCGTTATTCTCAGAAGTGTTCCTTAGCACTACTTCCTCACCCACTATCTAAGAGTACTGCCCACAGTAAGTCTAGTCCTAGTATGGCATTGTCCGATATATCTGCTACCAGGGCTCTGTGTTTGAACTTGCCGTCTCCTAATTCTACTTCAAGCTTGCATTTCCCCTTGACTGGCAGTTGTTGTCCATTGGCTGTTGTAAGGACAACGTTTGGCCGGATTCTTAATACCCCAAGCACCAATAATATCCGGCCGTACAATAGTTCTTGTTGCTCCAGTGTCGATTACCATAACGAAAATACGACCAAAAATAATACCTTCTACTATCAAGGAGTCAGAGTCTTGGAGACGTGATAACGTAACTTCTTCTCGTGGAGCATGGTAAAAGGATGTAGCCAGCTGAACTTCAGATGTCCTGTCTGCACATAAAACATTGAATTAGGCGATCTCTTCGGCTATCAATTTGTTCTCTCTTTGGCCTAGTAGTTGGGCTGAGTTTATCAATGACCTCCTTCAGTGTTTTGATTATGTCTCCATTTCGCATATTATCGATGATTTCACTGATGGTCCGCACTTTAACATCTCCCTTGGAGGTCATTTTTGCTGCCTTGAACTCAAAAGTATGCGAGAGAGAATCGTTAAAAGTTTTAGGTCTAGCGAGTCGTAGTGCCGCTGGGTTTCGTAATCTTTTAAACCAATAGTAAAAATTTGGATGGAAAGCTGGTTTAAGAATTCGGACGGGGCTGTTGGATAAGTCAATCGAACCAGTCGAGCAACATCGGCCTCATAATGTTGTACATTCTCTCCACTCTGCTGGTAACGATTTTTCAGTTATGCCTGCTATATTTTCTGTAGGTGCTGATCCCCATATCTCATTTCAACATGCTGGTTTAGAATGTCACAGTTATTATACTGCCCAGCAGAAACTCCTTGTAAGACGTCAAGAGCTTCCCCTTGTAGCGCAACTAGCAGAGCAGTAGCTTTATCAATCAGATCATTCGTTTGCCGCAGTCACAGCTTCGAACCGACGCAGGAAACTTTGCCGTCGAATTCAGGAGGCTTCGTTTTTTGAGTTCGGATAACAGATCCTTCTGATTTGATTACGTCCTCCTTTCTTATTTTGTCGAAGAGCTTATGTAGAAGCTCTTCACAGGTTTCTCTAACCAAATTTATTTCTTCGTCTCTTTCCTTCTAGTGTATTCTCCAACTTTGCCTGAAGTTCTGCAGTTCTTTCGTCCGATCTCCCATTTCCTGTTGTATTGTCTGTATCTGATCTTTCACTATACAGGGTGATTCAGAACTTATCTAAAAGAATTTGGGAACAAATTTGAAAACAAATTTTTATAAAACCGTTATAGCTTCCGAATAAACCATTATTGAAGTTGTAGTATTTTCTACCTTTACATCGCTGGGTCCTTGTAGTAATACAACTAAAGTAATCGTAATCTAATTAATCATTTTCCAAATCGCTCTAAATCTCCAGTTGATCTCACCGAAATATCCAAATGAATAACTATCCCGCTCTGTACGCTTATTCTCTATATAAAAATATTCTAAAGTATTTTCTAGTAGCTCTGGATTTCATTCTGGAGCGGCTCGCGAATCTTCCTGACGCGCCTCGATCAACGGCATCATTGTTTACCAGTTTACTAGTGCGGGCGATCGCGACAAATCTAACGTGTTGTGAATACAACAGCCACCAAATTGGGTGCGATCGGGGCAGATTCTGTAACAATAACTTTTCCCCAAATTTATCCAGCATATCTAGTATAAACGTATATATATATATATATATACTTCATACATTTAGTGATTTGTTTTCTTTTGAAGATATTGTTTGTAGTTACTAAAATTGAACAATAATAAGCTAGAACTATTAAAATATTATGATAGTCACTTAAATTTCCACAAAAAAAATTACGAGAAAAATCTAATGCATCATGACCAGAAGCTTTCTCATTCCGGTTTTAGGATAGACATCCAATAACAAAGCTGAATTTGGATATAAATGGTTTACTTGTATCAATGTTAAATTTTATATTGAACATTTTTCATATATACTATCTGATAAACAAATGTTTCATACCTTCAACAAGATAATCCTTTGCTTTTACTAACTCTTCTTCTTTTAACAATGCTATACTTTTTGAAAATAAACCTACAGCATTATGTTCTTCAACTTGCAATAATTTGGGATAGTATTTAGTTACTTTCTCCAATATATTTTCAGCTTGTTCAGGTTCTTCAACAAAGTACTGATTAAAAACTTCACAAATCCAAACTAACGATTCCGTTTCAGTTGTAAATAAGTTATACATCTTCTCGGCATGAATTAATAGGTTAATATATTCCTTTTTTTCGTATAATAAAGCCAAATATGCAGAATAATACTTAGGTTTGGACTTTTCTTTTTCTACAACATGTGTTAAACATTCTTCATACTGAAACAAATAAAATTTTGTTATAAATAACATAAATAGGATAATTGTAGTTTTAAGGATTTCACAACGCGTGTTGCTCTACTAGGTTGTTATGTAGCTAACCGCATGTCACAGAATTATATGTACTTCCTTAATCTTAAGACTAGAAATTGAAACCCCGTGGCTTATAATAAAGTACTACAGTATTCAGATAGATGTCGCTACAGAAAATACGTTTATAGGAAAACAGTACTATTATTTCATTCATGCTAAATTTTAATAGAATCCGGGCAAAAAAAGACACTGCAAGCGAGATTCATTATCTTTCATCTCGTTCACCGGTCGCATATTTGGATTAAAAGGGCCATAAAACCTTCCAATTAGCAACCGACGCGTCGGTTTATTGCTTTGAAAACATTTCTGTCCGCTATTACGTATTTACACAAAAAAGACGGCAAGTGGTTAATCATCCTAAAGAGCTTTTTATTATTTATCTGGATTCAGACTAGAGCAGGCGCGAACGTGCAGACCTCTAGGTATGTATTGTTATTGTGTTATTGTTGTGCTGTGACTCTGAAATATTTTATTTGTGGGTTTATATATAAAAATATTCCTCAAGGAAGAAGATGTATAGATTCACAATTGCTTTCGAAAAGTAACGAATAAATTTATTATTTTTGAAATTAAGAAGAGTAGTATAGCTACTGGGGTTCTGGACCACTTTGGTAACCTGTCCATCCGAGTCTGGACGGCAGCGTAGAAGGGTGGAGTTCTTGCAGAAAGTAGGTCAATGACCAGAGGGTAGTGGTCGAAGAAGTGTAGAAGAGCGTAGGGTGTTAGTAGAAGAAGTGGTCGTCAATGACCAGAGGGTGCGGAGGGTAAAAGAATGTGTTAGAGTGAAAGCGAGCCGAGCCGGCCTCGCCTCAAGCCATGTATATTTTAACTTGGATATTTGCGAGAATAAAAATAGGAGAGATTAGTTGGCCTTGAGGTCACGTTACGTCTTTATCACATTAATTATGGAATTATTAGATTTTAAATATTTATTTTATTTAGAAATTTTCTTAGAGGAACAAAAAAAATACAACAGATTGTAGTAATAAATTTTATTTTAGATGAGTGTAGATCATTTAAATATTTATTTTATTTAGAAATTTTCTTAGAGTAACAAAAAAAAAGACAACAGATTGTAGTAATAAATTTTATTTTAGATGAGTGTAGATCAAGAATTACAATTTCCTTTTTAAATTTGCATTGTTTACATTGTTGTAATATTTATATTTTTGGATGTCGTGCCATATGTCTTGCTTGATCCAATTCCAGTGGTCCCTGGTCACGGAGTCTTCCATTGCAGCGGTATCAAAATGTATCATCATCGCCGACCACTCGAACTCGCTGCATGGTTGGCTTTGATATAGCCTGTTACACGTGTCCATTTTATTGGTAATGATGTCATGTTTGGTCTTCAGCAACCCTGATCCACTACTTGGAATGGGACGTTCAAAACGAGGCTGTAAAAATATATTTATTAAACAACTGTTTGAACTTAGAGAGAGAGAGATAGTACTACGAAATTATTCAAAGTCTAGAACGTACATCATAGTTTAAATCCAAGAAACTTGGATCGTCTTGTTGCAGGGTCTTGGTTGTAAACATACGGGACACGTGGCGATGACTACTTTCGGAGTCCAATCGTTATTTGTTGCAGGTCGCTTCCTAATAGTTTTTCCGCATACTCCACAAATCGTCGTCTCCATCACGTTGGCAGTGTATGATTTAAACTTAAAATTTGGCATCTTAAGACTTTTGTTTGGCATCTTAAGACTTTTGAATCGTTTCGTAGCAATATAAATCTATTTGTTGTGTGGCGGTAGAATGTAGTTCAATTGAATTTCTGCAAAAACAGAAAAACTGTTGACAACTGCTGCACCAATTCGTTCCGTATGTCTTGTTATATTGGGGTTTCGGAATACTTCGTGGTTGTATTCTTCTGGTCGGTTGTTGTCTCCTCCTCAATTTGTTTACGAATCTTGTTTTGGATCGGAATACTTCCTATGTCGTCATTTAGTGAATGAACTAGATTATTTAGAACAAAAAAACTCTGACTTTATAAAAAAATCGTTAAATCCCCATGGTTTCGTGTCTGTATAAATATAACTTACAATTCGTTTGTCGTCGTAAGGACTCAAAGCAATTTTTTGTTGGGAAATTGTATAAACATCATGATGCCTTGAAATTATAGATTTTTGATTGATTGACACTTTGGTGTTTTGAAATAGGCACATATAATAGTCATCAAATGTTATTTCCTTCAAGGCGGACCTTTCGATACCTTTAGCCTTTTTAATTATGTTTTCGTCTTGATTTTTAGACATAACTTTTAGGGCATACATTTTAGATCTTAAGCCAATAAAATGTGTCATAATATTGCCTTGATTCTCGTCTTTCATCAAGCCTATTTTTTTTTTATTTTTTAAAGGAATCCCAAAAACATTATTTTCTGGATAATCAGAAGTATCAAATCTCTCAATATCTTCTTTAATGTATTTGTAAATGTCATCAATGTTGCAAAATTGATAAATTAAACTGTCTGTGTCGGTGTATAATAATTTTGCATCGTCATTAAACCTTTTCTTGATATAATTATAGTGAAAATCGTAAAGGAATGTTTTCGAAATATCTAGTATACACATGCCGATAAAAATAGGTTTATTTAAAGTCACCTTCAGTTTATTCATCTCAATGATTACCATGTCTTTATTGAAAATGGTGCAGCTATGAAAGTTGGGTTGCGCAATATAATATTTGGCACCATATCGTCCTGTCCATTTAGTAACTAATTTTATATCTTTATATTTTCTAACATTTTCAATGGTTTTTCCGTAAGGAGAATTATTCATTAATTTAAAAAAAATTTTTTCAAATTCATTTTTACTCGTTTTTCGTAATTCCGTATTGAGTTCAATATACTTTTTTAACCACGGTGATTGTTTGAATTTTAAACAGCGATGAATTTTTCGAATAACAATTCCTAATTGCAAAGCTTGTCTTAGTAACGTATAATGTATGACATACTTTTGTTTATCATACAATGTTGTCAACAATTTTGGTTTGTCAGAATCAGAAGAAGGCGGTACTAAATGTTCAGGACATAATGGTAAATCTTTATGTAATTCATATAGATGCCGAGGATAATATAAATCAATTTCTAATATGTACCCATACTCACTAGAGTCGTGATTACTATCAAAAATATTTTCATGATAAATGTTTTCAATAGGCACCCACTGAAAGTCCCCATATGGTAGAGGAAACATCATTGCAGCACCATACAAATTGTTAACATCGTAATACATTAGATATGAAATAGGAAGTTCTGGATTATAGTTACTTCCCATATATTTATTGTTAGCTTCCCCGTATCTATTGGAACATTGTGAAATACCGCCCCTGATGCCTTTTTCGATAAATAAAGCCATATCACAGTCAGTTAATAACTCCAATTCAACGCCGGTAACTTTTAACATGGCATCAAAAGCTAATCCGGGCGTTGTATAATAGTGGAGTGCATCTAAATCATATGTCTTCATGCACATTTTGCGAAAATTTTCAAACACATCAGCTAGTAACAGTACGTCAGTTTTTAAGTACAGTTCAGCGTAATCTTGAAGACTCTGTATATTAAATGAATGCCAAACATTTAATGCATGTTGATAATCACCATCTGAAATGTCCTCATTTTTCAGAGAGCTAAAAAATTTGTCTTTTGACGGTAAGCATTTATCTTTTAATTTGTCCCATGAATTTAGATATTCATAGGGAAATATTCCCTTCCTTGTCACTAATTTAAAATGTTCATCATCATCATCATCGTTAAAATATTTTTTGGTTATCAGTTTTTGATTATCGTCCAAATAAGATGACAATTTATCTAAACTGCTTGGCATAAATCTAAACGAATCTAAAAATCGAAAACTGATCTTAGTGCCCGATATGTGTTTTGTAAAAGAAATATAACGTTCCTTATTTAATGGCAACAAGCTGATGTTTCCCTCTATGTTTCTGCTAAGGGCTTTTATTATAAAGTGAGCATCGTAGCCTGATAAATTGTGAAATACGACGGGTACGGTGTACGAATTTTTTTGATATAAAAGGTTACAAGACATATGAGATGCACCCCTGTATTTGCCCAAAAGATGACAATGTTCTCTGGCCTTCAACTCATTGTCAATAAACGGTTTTTGACAAATACAGCAAGTAGAAGACAAACGAAACTGCGTTTGTTCGTCAGTGGTTAATTGTAAGGGTTCCTGTTTGTGTTGATAAATTTCATGAATTTCTTTCGCAATTTCGAATAATTCATTTACGAACCAATCTTGGCAATGAGGACCCGTATGGATTCTAAATTTGGACAACATTTTATTTTCATAATTTGATTTTAAATAATAAGCTATACTGAAAGCCTCGTGTTGCTGACATAATTGTGACGTTTGTGTGGCATTATCATCATCATAATCCTTTAGTAAACTCTCAATGTCTGCATAGATGACAAAGGGGACACATAATGTATGTTTAAAATTTTTAAACTTCATTATATTATTAGTTTCATTCGGCATAATAATTTGAGTGATATTTAAATTTTTACAATTTTCTAAATGTTTATTTAAATGCATTTCGGTGGAAAAATAATTTAGACATCTTTCACAAATCCAGTTTTTATTTTTTTTCATGCCAATTTGTTTGCTAACTAAGCGTGACAAATTTTTTATATATGCAAAATGGTAAATAGTATTACTATTATCATCACTCTCATCATCCCAATTATTATTAGTTGAAATCATGAGTAAATTTATTTTAGGTGAATAATCAGTTTTACTAAGTAATAATGGTGCAACCTCATTCCTTTTTCTTTCAACCATAACAGTAAACACATTTATTGCTAATTTATTCAAGGCTTCAAATTTGGGTATATCTTTCAATTTAATAGGAAAACTAATGTTGTCATATTTTAATACTGTACTAAAGTGTGGATATGATGATGATCGTGTCACATGAGTGTTAGTTGGATATAAGGCACAGACAATTGACCACAGAAAGCAATGGTGATCACTATTTTGAATGTTAATGACACTTTTTGTATTTTTTATAAATTGCGGTAAATCGACGTAAGTTGAGCTACCAACGGTTAAAGGGCAATAGCTATTTATATTGACTTTTAAGTGTAAAATTTCCAATAAGGCCCATCCCGAGTCCCGCTCTTGGTACTCTTCCAATTTTACCAAAATTTCATCAATTACGTGAGTCTGATACCATTCCTTTAAATTAGTATTTTTATCAATAATATTACTTTTAGTAGAAAAATGTTTTATAGATCTTTCACCATTCTGAGGCTTGATGAACAATCCAAAGAAAATAACATTTGATTTAAGCAGACAAGTCTTTAGCTGTTTTTTAATTTGAATGGAAAAACTTCTAAATGCCTTTTTCAAAAATAATTTTGGATCTTTAATTTTCAAATTAACTATAATGCCTGTCTTTATTCTCCCATTGAAACACGATTCCAAATTTTCCCAAACAAGTTCCTTTGATTTCTTTGTATTATTTAGTTTAACTTTAAAATTTTGTAGATATGCTTTAAGAAGTGCCAAATTGGACTCAATTTTTGAAAAATTTTTAACACAATTATACTTATATTTAACACATTTATCCAACAATCGAATAGCTTTTTTGATTTCTCTGGTAAAAAGTTTTAAATCATTTTTTGTTCTAACTAATCTACTCACCACTTCTATTTTTCTAACAAATTCGTCGGAGACTGTATCAACAACTTTCTGGGAATTCATTTCAGTTTTTTCGTACACTGGAACTGAACACATAGCGATCACAGCAACTCCTTAAATATAGTCCAATATAAAAATATATTAACGTCATAAGTCACGAGCACAACAGAATTAGCAAGCAATCTAATTAATTGAGAAAAAATAAAATAAAAATGTTCTATAACCTCTTGACCCCCCTAAGTCATGCAATCCAATTAATTGAGTAAACATAAAATTGTTATTGACGTTTCAATTATCCAGCAAAAAAATTACTTTGCATGTGCAATATTAAATGGAAATATTTAACAAAGTAGCTATTTTCATGTCATATGACTCGTATAATTTTTATTTTATGCTGTATAAATTTACAAATTTGAATTGAATCCGCATCAGTTGAAACTGTGTTTTTTTTTCGATTACTACTACTCGTTATTATCATCAAGATGGCAACAACACCCAGCACGATTGTGGTCTTTACCCAGGACCCAATACACTTTCCAGCAAAGGTTGCTTTAGTGGTGATGAAGCAATTATTTCAGTAAGTATTCTTTACATTTCTTATAATTTTATTTTTGTGACTGGTTTTTTATTTGAATTAATTTCAGTGTTGCTTTTTTTTTAATTTCTCGCTTCTCGTTATTTCCAATAATTTCTCTCTCTCTGTCTACAACTTTAACAAGTTTGATTTACAAAAAAATGTTTTCAGATATGGTGTAAAGGAAATGTTTATAAGGGGAGAAAAAATATTTATATCATTAACTTATTCTCCTCGATCGATTACTTTGAAGAAAAAGTTTGGTAATTTACCAGTCAAATATATGAGGACGAAACTGGAAAAGGAAGGGGATTTCAAGATTTTGGAAAGCGTCGTTAGAAAATATAAATTTAATCTCCTCGATGACCAGTTGGAGGATGTGGATAGAGTTCCAATAGAAGCACCAGGTTATAGTGGTAAAAAACGGAAACTGTATTTAGAAGCACCGACAATTCAAAATTCTACCAGAGATGATGATGATTATTATTATGAAGGTGTATCTGCTGCTGCTGCTGCTGCTGCTACTACTACTACTACTACTACTACTACTACTACTACTTCTCTTTCTCCGCCTCCAGCAAGCATAAACGATAATGAAATATCTGATTTATTGTCACAGGCACTTGAATAAATCAAACTTTTTTTTTACACAATTTGTTTTTTTACTTTTTAAATCTTTTTCTCACATTTATTATCATTATTAATACCCTTCTAAATCACCATTGTAACAATGTAGGTATATTAAAAAACAATTTAATTGTAAAACCTGGTTTATTTTTATTTAACATTCACAATACTCTAAACATATATAAAACAAGTCTTTTCTCTATTGGAAAGTTCTATAAAGTTTTGTGTGAAATCATAAGAAGTAAATTCTAAATTATGAAAAGTAATGTATGTGCTATTTCCAAGTAATGTTTCTAAACTATATCTACCACAATACATTACAGAATTTTTTCTCGGTGCAATAGGATAATAATACATATCATGACCAACTACAAATCCAATGGTTTGATTGTTTAAATTTCTTATTGCTGTATTAACGGTAAATTCCTTCCATCCGTTTTCTTGAATAGCGGGGAAATAGAATGCAGGATACTCCATCAAAACCAGATTGTTTTCAGATTTCTCAAACAAATAAAAGGTTCCATCTTCTATTGAAATAGAATAATTTTCAACTTTTACAGCATCTCGTAAATAAATTGGATTATCGATAGTCACATTTAATTTAATTGGAAAATTATAATTCCCAATATTCATATCCTCTTGTATGTACAGCATTCTACAAACACTGCAATTTATTGCATACAAAACTAAAATGAGTAGTAAAAACATTCTTTTTTCTTTAACTTTAGAGTTGTTGATGTTGTTTGCCAAACTAAGGTTGTCAACATATATATGAGCAGAAACAAAGAAACATATCACTTTTATACATTTTTAAATCTCCCCCCCCCCTCTTAAAACTAAAAAATAAAACAACACATTTTTAACTACTTTTTATTCATAATATTATTTCTGTCATACCATATACTTAATATAATAGCATTTTCATAAGCACAAGCTAGATCGTTAAAAAGATGATTTTTACAATGGTAATGGTAGGTTCTAATATCTCTCCAATCACTAGACAACCATCCATAAATTTGTTTCCTTAAGTTTTTAAAACTTGGACAATTGAGTTCCTCCACATTAATTATGTGGTTGTTGGAAATGAATTTACTTAAAACACTTTTTTTACTCAGTCCTTTAACGATTATATCTGCTTCACCGACAATGTTTTTTATAAAGTCACTTAGATCTTCTAAATGCAGATCGGAATCCACTCCAAATCCATTATCCCAACTTAGTCCATGTACGTGTCTAGTTTTCCAATCAACGCATTTTCGAAATCCATCATCACCAAAGAAGGCGATACATGGTAGTCGTACAAATTTATGAGCCATACAACCATTTTGCATATTTAAAATAGCTATTTCTCTAATATAAAAATCACTATTCTTATATTGAAATCCATAAAAGTCGATCACAAACATTTTTTTTGTTTAAGCGATTCTAACAACACTAGTTAGAGGATTATACTTCACTAAACGATCGTGTAGTAGTAAGCAGTAAGCTGATGTGTTGGCAGGAATATTCTTATTCGTCTCGAATTCAATTCTTATATCCACTGCCCCTCCTTTTATTACATCATCATTTTGTCGACTGCAATCGATAACAACTAGAGGAGCTAGTTGTAGGTAATTTTCTGGTGACAAACAAGGTTCACCTTGATTTTTATAATAATACGATTGCTGGAACTGTGTGTACATTTCATATAAAATGGACCATTGTTTGTTGTCAAAGTTGAGGTTTAAGTTATCATAAGGATAAACTTCAGAATTGAGATAAAGTTTAATGTTCGTTAAATTACAATGATCAAACTGACTCATAAATCTTGCTGGTATATTTTTCCTATTGGTTTGAAATCCGAAAATAATATATCGAGGTTTTTCCAATTGCGCACTGGTTTTTACTGCCCATGAATGTCTCATTGTTTCTTGCAATAGGGGATATTCTTGTAATTCCCAACATCTGAATGGTATGTCAAGGTCTCTGCCGCTGTCGACACATTTTAATATTTTCAGTTTTTCCGTATCAGATACAGATACATGGGGAACCTTCCATAATATTTTTTGTAATGCTATTTTAGGGGTTTCATCGGGTTTGTTTGTGTGAATAGCATTCACATCTGAAGTGCTCCTAATTAATATCAATTCTTGTCGTGTATTAACTATAATTTTATTGAAATCCTCAGCAAATCCAAGAAACATTTTTAAAGGTACACATACACAAAAATTTCCATTCTGGTCTACTAGTTTTGGATTCGCCAAGTGGGACCATCCGAAATTATTAAGTTTCAAAGATTCATTTTCGGTGTAGGAAACGTAGCCCTTCATTAGAGCAGTTACACCTGGATTTCGAACACGATCCACAACAGTTCCACCTAATTCGTACCGAATTTCATCAAATAGAAAGAGAATGCCACAGTTAATAAAACTTAAAGTTGTACTGGCTTTTCCGGTTTGATCCAATAGTTTTCCCTCAATGTACAGAAAACTTTGTGACGGTAAAGTGTAAACATCCTGAGTTTGGATGGGTATTCGTATTTCATCGTTGTTATTATAACTTGTTGATGCATAAGGTTGATGGGTATGATATTCCAATTTGGTAATGGAAGTATCTACTTTCACCTGCTCTTGAATATTTAACATATCAAAACTCATATTGTTCTTCGTTTCTATAGCGACAGTTGCACCTTACAAATAGGATAAGCTTTCTTATATTTACACTAAGCCTCAACTTGAAACTGTACCAAAAATTTCTAAATAATTTACTAATGTTTTTTTAAGCTAAATCCCAATAGTCGTAAAAATTTTTTGTTGCGCGGTATTAATCGTTTCACTTGTCGTCTCATACTAAACTGTCTTCTTCGTGCATCAGTTATTATTGTATTCTGAGGAGTAGGAGCCATGAAAACGGTTGGCAACGAATTATCCATATATCTAAACACCATCTTGTTACACAACTTCTTTCAAATGCAATCTTACCGTGATCAACTCTTGTTTAAAATTGATTAGATTACCATCTTGGTCGGAGATTTTAAGTACTATTTCATCAATGTATTGTGTGTTAATTGGTAAATAAATAACATTTGAAGGATTTTCAATCAGCTTATAACCTGGTGCAACGTTCGGATAAAACATGTGTAAGATGTGTACGAGGTTTTCATTGTTGAAGGAATTTGTTACTAAATTACACTCCACACAAATTGAATTCACCTTGAAAATGTCTATTGGAAAATCTGATGTATGTTTAATATCAGCCTGAAGTATGCGAGGTTTAAACCCTAATAACGTTCCTATGCTGCTATTTTTCGTAAAGTCAACACTTTTATTACACTTTAGTTCACACTTTAATGTATTATTGTTGGCCTTCAAGGTTAAAACTGTAGGTTCCGCCTCTTCTTTATCTGTTATATGATTCATTATATATTTTTCAATATCCTCTATTTCATAGGACCCTTCAGGTATAACCACTTCACTATTTTCATCATAATGGAATATATTATTAGAATTATCTACATTCGGAATTGAATTGTAACTAACAAAATCGATAAGACCCAAAACATAATCACTTTTAGGTAAAATTATAGGTGGATGAATTCGTGTTGAAAGTGTTGAAGTCCTCCCCGATATTGTAAACGTATATGACATGTTGACTTGTTAAAGGTTATAATTAAATAAATACATATTTCAAGTGTTCAACTATTTATTGAATAAAAATAATAAGCTTAAATGACCACACTTATAACTATTATAGGTTTGATATACCTTGTGATTATATAATACATGACATTGACCATTTGAATTAAAATATTTTATTGCTTCTGCAGGAGGCCGTAGATTTCCAAAACTGTCAAAATAAATTATGCGATCTTTATATTTCTTATATGCAGTCCAGTGTGTACCCGGTCCATCAATATTGTCCAAGTTGATTACTCCTGTTTCATATACATGTATTTTTCGAGGTAAATTATTTCTCATAAATACACCTCTAAAATTTGGAATGTTTAATGATTTAGCAAATTTAGCGATATCAATATTTGTTAAGGGTCGATGAGGAAGTGTTAGGGGAAGTTCTTTGAAATTCGACGTGGTGCTAAAAAAAGCCCCAAACCACTTTTATAAGGTTTCAAGTGGACACCTTTACCCATAGCTATAGATTCCATTGTCTTATTGTGACGTTGAGATTCGTCCAATTGTTGTTTGGCTTGTCGAGCATCATTTACAGCTTTTGCTATGCCAGCAGCACCGCCACTTAAAGCGCCTAATGCACTAAGTCCAGCAAATATTGGTATTAATGGTAATATTCCTCCCTTTTTCGGTACGTTTACGATGCGAGGAGAAGGTGTGATCTTTTTTTAATCTTTTTTGCTGCCTTCATAGCTACTTGAATTGCTCCTGCAATAGTTTTAGGTTTATGATGACTTATACTTTTTCCAATTCGCTTAATTGCTTCTTTTAAATGTACACTATTTCCTTTTCCCTTTTTGATACATTTTCTTTTCTTACACTTTGTTTTCCTTTTGGCTCTACACATTTTTTTTTTTTTAGATATTTACTGTTTAACGTCTTTTTTAAACTGAAGTTATTACTAGTAATTATTGCTATTTAAATAATTTTCGGTTTTTTGGTTATTGGTTCTATTTGTAAATTATCTTTACTATCATTGACATATTTACGTTTTCTGTGTAACGGTAGGGGCTCATAATGAGCTAATTTTGATATTTTTTCAGCAAAACTATCTTCACCATTATTGGTATGTTTTCGTTTCCGGTGGAGCGGTAGAGGATTATAATGATTTAATTTTGATATTTTTTCAATGGGACCCACCATATCACCATCCAAATCACCGTTAATGTCATTTAATTTTCTCTTCCTCAAAGGTCTAGTATCCAACAGTTTACGCATTTTTTTTAAAGGATCATCACCACCGCCTTCTTCTTCAATACCTAATTTTCTTTTCCTGTTAGATCTAGTATCTTTTAATTTATGTACTTTTTTTTTAAAGGACCATCATCATCTTCAATATTTAATTTTCTCTTTCTAAAAGATCCTATTTTACGTAATTTATTTAAAGGTTCTACACCAACAAAATCTAGTTTTCTTGACATTATTTTTTTTTGCAGTTTTATTCAAATTTTTTTTCCTTCTCACCACATTTATATTTGTTTTACGTGCTTTTTTTACAGCAGCATTATTTTCCACATCTAATTTTCATTTTCTGAACAATTTAATGCTTTTATTATTCTTATTATCATTATGCTTGTAATTAGATTCTATCTTGTTATGAGGTTGTTGTTGTTGTGTATTAAAATGTGAAATTGTATCCAAATTTGCAATTCTACTATTGGTTACATATGTATTTCTTTTTAGTATTTTTTTTGTTTTCCTTCGCTTGCTTTTTGTTTGCTGAAATTGTTCTAAACACATGTTAATATTTTCTAAAGATTTCTCAGTTGATTTCTTAACTTTTTCCATTGATTTTACACAATTGCTCATAATGTTTTCTTTATTATCAAATCCCATACCAAGTTTTACTTTAGCTTTCATAGCCCCAGCAACTCCTAATGCTGCCAGTTTTTCCTTCCAAGATGCATCTTTTGCTTTAAATCTCGCCCAGGCATTTTTCCCTAAAGTTTTATCAGCAGCATGACGACTTTCAAGATCCGTATTTTTGGCATAAATTATATCATGTTCTTTGCATGCATCATCTAATCCGTTTATACCCTTATCACCTCGAGCTAACCTCTTTTCCAATTTCGTACCTACATGGAAAATAATAGGAAAATTAATAGATTTTTTTGAATTTTTAAAATCAAATTAAAAAATAAGAATTACCAGGACCGCAAAAGTTGTATGATGGGATATGAAGTTCAAAGGGTAATTTATTTATTGCTGAATTTATGAGACCCCTGCCAGATTTAACGTTACCCACATAGTATTTCATTTTAAATGAATATATATAATTTATGTCATCAATTTTATACTTATTTTTCACATGGCATTTGTTGTGATAATACAAATTGAGAAACTATGACAATGAAAAGAATACATAAAAATGAACTGAAGATAGACAGGCAAAAAGTTAAGTTACAAGTCAACAACCATGATTTACTGTTTCGAAAAAACCAACAAACAAAACATAGCGTTTTATTGCCAAACACAGTAAGATGCATAATTACTGGCCCATCAAATTGTGGTAAAACCAATGTAATCATCACCTTATTAGAACATGAAAATGGACTAAAATTCGAAAACGTATATGTCTATTCAAAATCTCTGAATCAAGATAAATATGTGTACCTAAGAGATATATTATTAGGTCCTATAAAAGGTATAAGTTGTTTTCATTATGATAACAGTGAAGACATTCTGGAACCATCAAAAGCTAATCAAAATTCTGTGTTTATATTTGATGATGTTGCCTGTTCCAAACAAAATATAATTAGAGAATATTTCTGTATGGGAAGACATAATTCCGTCGACTGTTTTTATTTGCATCAATCCTATGCAAAAATTTCAAAGCATTTGATAAGAGACAATGCTAATGCACTAATTGTTTTCAAAGTAGATGACTTAAATATGAAACATATTTATATGGATCATGTGAGTGCAGATATGACTTTTCCAAAATTTAAATATATTTGCTCGCTATGCTGGAAGCACCCCTATGGATTTTTGTCTATCTTCAAGGATTTTGATGTTAACAAAGGAGGATATAGGATTGGATTTCATGACTTTATCAATCCTGACACCATTTCCGATAAAATGATAAATTCTATAGAAAATAAATCAGTTTAGAAGCTAGAACAGATCCGTTAAAACCTGTTAAAAAAAAACCAGTTCAAAAAAAAACCTGTTCAGAAAGCAGTTCAGGAAACCTGTTCAAGAAAAAAAGTGTCATGGATAAGGAAAAATTAAAAAAAGAACTTGTAGCTAAACGCAATATTATCAGACAAAAGCTGGAATTATTAAAATTAAATAAACTACATCAAGACAGTGTATTTTTCCCTATAACAAAACATCTACGAAATATTGAAAGTAAACTAGAAACAAAAGATCGACGTTTAAGAAAAACAAAAGATGAGGATGTGGAAAAAGAGGAAGAGGAAGGAGAAGAAAAGCAAGAAAAGAAAGAAAAAACATTCCTAAAACTAAAAAATTAAATGATGAGTATAAAATGGATTATGATATAATACCTAGTACATCTACACCAAAAGCCTCTACATCTAAAAGAAATGTTCCAAATTTACCACGAGGTAATTTAAAACGAAAAATGATTGAACATTTTGATTCTGAAAATGAGGAAGATAGCAGTAGTAGTGAGCCTTTAATTAGGAATAGGCAAGAACAAATGTTTCAAGAATCATTTACAGATTATTTAAATCAATATGATGAATTACCTAGAAAATACATAAGTGAGATGATTACTACAACTGACAACGATGAATTCGATCATAAATATGGTGTTAGACATAATCCAACCCTGGAAAAGTTTTATATAGGCGATTCACAATTAAAAATAGATGGTTCTGATATTATAGTTAAAAATAAAAAATACAACGGCACCGAAGGTTTATATGAATTACTATTTAAAAAACATCCAAAAGATTTCTCTGATAATGATAAGAGAATGTATAAAGAAATTATTCTCGAAACAAATGCTCACAGACGTCACTATCAATCCTCGAAACAAGTTGATGGCAGCAAGTTGGCTAAATATAAAAAAATTATAGCTCCGATGGTGACAACTGGTTATGGGATGTTAATGGAATCAACAGAAAATAAAATAGACTACGTACATTGGGATGACCCCAACGAGTTAGTAGAGAGATTACGTTTATTGCTTGCTTCTCAAGAGGCTGGACATACTGGACATTTAAATGAAATTAATTCTATAATAGAAGAACTACGTGAAGCAAATATTATTGAATAAATGATGCCACCCAGAACTAAATTAGTAACTGATATTAAAAAACAAGTTGTTGAAGAACTACACAAACCTGCTAGAATTAACTTTAAACGGCGAAGAGTTATAATAAAATCTTTAACAGATTTATACCAGGCCGATCTTGTGGAAATTCAACAATTTTCAAAAGAAAATAAAGGATATAGATATATATTGGTTGTAATTAATTGTTTTTCAAAATTTGTTTGGGCCTTTCCTTTAAAAACAAAAACTGGACAAGAAGTAAGTAAGGCAATGGAGAACGTTTTCAGAACAGAAACAATTAAAAATCTGCAAACTGATAACGGGACTGAATATTACAACAAATACTTTAAACAACTAGTGAAAAAGTATAATATAAACCATTATAGTACATTTAGTGAAAAGAAGGCTTCTATTGTGGAAAGAGTTAACAGAACGTTGAAAAATTATATGTGGAAGGAATTTAATATTAACGGTCATTATAGATGGATAGAATTGCTACCTAAAATAGTTGAAAAATATAATAATACGAAACATCGAACAATTAAAATGAAACCAATAGATGTGTCAAAAAAGAATGAAAAAAGACTCTTAGAAACAGTATACAATCATATAAAGATTTCACCTAACAAAGTGAAATTTCAAGTTGGAGATCACGTTCGAATATCAAAAGTGCGAGGAGTATTCGATAAAAAATATATGGCTAATTGGACAACTGAGATTTTTATTATTAAAAAAGTACAATTAACTAATCCAGTAACATATCTGTTACAAGATATCAATAAACAGGACATTCAAGGAGGATTCTATCAAGAACAGTTACAAAAGGTCAAACACTCAGATGCGTACCTGGTTGAAAAAATTTTAAAACGGAGAAAAAACAAAGTCTTTGTTAAATGGCTAGGATTAAACAACAAACATAATAGTTGGATTTCTAAGAATAATGTGCTATAAAAGGAAAAGGAACAATTAAAACAGCTTAATAACCCTAAGATGCCCGTTCCGGTGAAATATAAATGTATAAGATGTAAAGGAGATACCAATTCTCCAAATACAATATGTTTTCCATGTTCAGTTCAGCAGTTTTTTCAAGAGGAAGATAAAGCTAAACATATACCTAGTAATTATTTTAAATGAATAACATAAAATTATGTAAATCATTCCAGTTTTTAATCAATAAATTATTTGGTTTCTGCTGCTGCACACACAGTTTAACGTGCAACTCTAGACAGTAAACAAGTGGAACAAAAAAAAACTCCAACAAGATGTCGATGAATGAGACAGAATTCAAAAAACATATAAAACTTGCCAGAGAAAAAATTAGTAGTGAGATAAACCCAGGGAAATCAACACCACCACCACCAGCTACTCTCTCACCTGAGTCATCAGGATCAGACTCACCTACATCTCAGGAAATGACAGCAGCAGCAAAGAAACGAAAAAGAATTACACCAACAACAATAAGACCAAAAACATCCACAAAAAATAAAAAGAAATCTACACCATTTGAAATTTTACACGGCAAAACACCTCTGGAAAAGGCAGAACTGTTATTTGCAATATTAGAAAATATTCTAGATAAATACCTAATTGAATGTTAATGTAGTTGTCTGTCGCTGTGCTTTGTTTTATTATTACCTAACATTTATAACAAATAAATTTGAAATACATTACATTATTTAAACAAATCGTTTTGTTTTCTTCTTTGGCCCACTGTATAAACTAATTTTAATATTTTAACTCATAATTAAACATTAGGCGACCTCAAGGGTCAACTAATCTTGTTTATTCCATAATTAATGTGATAAAGATATAATATGACCCCAGGGGTCAACTAATCTCTTCTATTTTTGATTCTCGCAAATATCCAAGTTAAAATATACATGGCTTGAGGCGAGGCCGGCTCGGCTCGCTCTCACTCTAACACATTCTTTTACCCTCCGCACCCTCTGGTCATTGACCAACACTTCTTCTACTACCACCCTACGCTCTTCTACACTTCTTCGACCACTACCCTCTGGTCATTGACCTACTTTCTGCAAGAACTCCACCCTTCTACGCTGCCGTCCAGACTCGGATGGACAGGTTACCAAAGTGGTCCAGAACCCCAGTAGCTATACTACTAAGAAGTTTTCGAAAAAATCCTCTGGCACGTCGATTTTGTTTTTTAAAAAAGCACTTTTTGACATACGACCCACATTTGTGACGTCATAGTTGTTCGAGATATGACGTCATCGACAATTTTTTTAAATAGCAACCCCCAATATTGACCATGCCATTTGAAAGAACGTGTCATTCTACATTCATACATCATGAAAAATTATGGTGGTTTATAACAAAAATTTCAAGAAAATAATTTTTGAAGATTTTAAAATTTAATTTTCACAATACTGAAAATGATAATGATTGTGTAAAAAATCGACTAAATTAAATGTTCAAATTGTGCACCGTTGGTTGCCTGACAGTAGCCAAGACGATTAATAAATTCTTTTTGGACATTATCAATAACTTCAGGAGGTATACGATGTATCTCGTGACAAATTCTTGATTTAAATCTTCTAAATTAACTGGTCTAGTAACGTATACTTTGTTTTTTAAGTATCCCCACAAGAAATAATTTAGGGATGTCAAATCAGGCGATCTGGCTGGTCACTCAATTGAAAAAAAATGTCATTTCTTGGAAGATCATGTCCCTCTATATCTAGATATAAAGTTATTAGTTCAGAAATGAGGTCATCTCGAAGAAAATCCAAATATCTTCATCAGTTAGGTTGACGTCAAAGAAATAGGGACCCAGAATTCTTCCGTCAACTATGCCGTACCACACATTTACTTTCTGGGGAATTTGAGTGTGATACTCCCATCATCCATCGGGGATTCTCGGTAGCCCAATAACGGCAGTTTTGCCTATTGACATGGTTGTTGAAAACAAACGTAGCGTCGTCAGAAAATACGTTTTTTTACAAAATTATTATCATTATTGCATAGCTCTTGCATTTGCTCGCAGAATTGATTTCGCCGATCACAGTCATCGTCTTCAGATAGCTCATGAACAAGGCATACCTTATAAGGATGATACTTTCCTTGTTTCATAATTTTGTGAACTGTGGACGCTGCCATATTGATATCAGAAGCCAATTGGTTAAGTGTTGAGTGATGATTTTCTTGTATTGCCAACAAAACATTTAGCTCATCATCTACTGATTTTGATGGTTGACCAGATTTAGAAAGATCACGAACATGTCTAAGGTTACGGTATTTAGACTCGATATTGCTTACCATACCAGCAGAGCACCGAGGAGCTGAGAACGAGTCTGACGCCGTTCGAGAAAAAGTCGATAAACTGGTCGTGGTCGTGATCGAGGGAAAGAGAGGAAACAAAGTCCTCGTAATTTTAACCGAAGATATGAAGTCGGCGGTGGAACTGCTGATCGAAATCCCGGAAGTCGATACGTTTTCGCCACGTCGGGGGAGAAATCGACTACGCATCTAAGAGGTCACAACTATCTGAGGAAGGCGCGAACTGATACTAAAACATTCCGAATACATCACTGGACCCAAACTTCGGAAATACGTGGCGACCGTATACACACGATGTATAGACAATTTTATCGATTACACGAGAATGTCGTGGAGTTGACTAAAATAAGTCGGCTGCTTTTTGCGATCGATAAAGGTGATCCCGGGAAATACGTCCGAAAAAGTCTGACCGACATTAACAACGAGGATGTGCCGGCTATACCAGAACAAGAGGAGGAGAAAGATACCTTGGGCGACAACGACGACGACGATCGCGATTACCCAGACAACGACGAAGGCATGCGACCGGCGACGCGAAAAGAACCGTCTCGTGACAGAGGCGTACAAAGAAAAAAACAAAGGCGCGGCGATGGACAGAGGACGAGAGACTTGCCGTACTGCGTTTCTTCAAGAGTAATTTGAAAAATAGAAAGCTGCCAGGGAAAAAAGACTGTTTACAATGTTTAAATGAACATAAATATATATACTGGCCCGCAGAAAATGGACGGATGTTAAATATTATATAAAAAACGAATTAAATAAGACAAAATCGTGTTAAACTATATTTGAGTACTTAAATGTTTCTATTTTTATGTTTCTAATTAAGTAAGAAAAAATCATGTTTAACTATATTTCAATAAATATTTAAATTTTCATGTTTCTAATGTTTTCTAATTATTTTCAATAAATGTATTTTCGGAAAAATCTTTTTATTTTTTACTTTATATTTCCCATTCGAATATAATAAGGTTAACAGAGAAATTAAAAATTAATAAGAAAAACTAGCAATTTTCAAAGAATAGACATACTATTAAATAATATAGTATAAAGTTGTGAAGCTGAAAGAGCATTCTCTAAACATTTGTTAAAAATAAACAGTATGTCCGCGGTTAGGGTGAATAAGAGGAAAAACCTTTTTATTTTGAATTTTACGGAATTAGTCACACTTGATAAAAAGTTCTGCTCGATTTTAAAATGAGACTGCAAGGATGAAACTTAACATTTCATATACGGGGTGTCCAAAATATTTAAGAATATGAAAATGTCATGAGAGTAAACTACCTTTATTTTTAATAATTCTGAAAAGTGTCACTAGGAAAAGGTGTTCCAAATTAACATATGACAAGTTTTTCAAAAATATCTCGCGACTTAATTTTTCGGCGAAGTTTACCTATATCATTTACCATAACGTATTTTTTAAAAGAAATTTTCTCTCCCAATACCGCGTAACACTGTTTTTCAAACTAATCAGAGAATATTTTTGATATCTGATCTGATGCAGACGTCATCTGTAGGCCACTAATGCAAGATGCACTTCACGGCGATAATCTTTAAACTTCTTGTGTTGTTCAGGAATTAAATTCTGTTAATATTAATAATAGCAACAATATTAACAGTAATCGACAATGTTTGCATACAATAATTAGAAATATTTTAAACTATAACATCCCAAGATGTTTACAGTGTTCTGCAAAAATGTTTCTTAGACCCTTAGATTATAACTAACTTCGCATGTTGTTTTAGGTTTGGAGTAGCAACTAGCAATGCAGTATCCTAGGTTATTTTATTTTAAAACAGTTTAAGTGACTCATTTTAAACATGTTATAGTAATTCAATAAAGTATTTTATGTCGGATATTGTTAGTGGATGATTATAATGAATCTGCAAGGAGTGAAAATGTAGTTTTGGCAGTGTGCAACGAAAGAACGAAGAACGAATACAAAATATTGCAGCTAACCGCATTAACTGTTATCTATCGGGTAATTAGGCATTATTATTAATAAAAATGTTTATTTTCATCGTTTCTACACTTGATAACGTTACAAAAAGCTTCCGCACGGTAGTTGACATATCTAGCCATCTCGGACGATGATTGATTATCATAGGCCCACTTTCCGTAGGAAAAGAGGGTTTTGCCTCATTTTTTAAACATTGAGCTAGAATTCCGAAATATATTTTTTATTGTCTTTTAGACCTCCCTGAGCACGTGGTTAAAATTTTTGTACTGACGCAAATTACTAACAAAGTTAGTGAACGCTAAAATCAGGATGGCTGACTTTAGACTTAAGCGGCGTGCCTCAGCGAAGTAGCGAAGATATTTATAATTTACATATGTATAATTTGCTTCTATAAGTTAAATTAGTGTCACATAAACGAGATAATGATATCATATTTCAGTGGATCATATAACTTTACTTTGCAAATTTACAGTTTCCGGTGTAATGATCTCTCTACATTTAGTTGCGTGTACTATAAAATGATGCACACTTGGTCAGTTTCATATTTATCACCGACTGTGAGTAATCTGTTTTAAATTACTTTTTTTTTAATTGAACAGTGTTGTGCTTCTGTATTGTGTAGCTGAAATAATGATTTCTTCAGCTACTGTTTCTTCTCTTAGTTCTGGTATTGTGAAAACTACTGGGGAGGTTGTCGTTAAAAACGAAAGAGGAAATAACTAATCATATAAACCGGAATATTAGTTTATTGAAAATTGCAATTAGAAATAAAATTCATAATCAGGAAGAAACTGAAAATCCTTTTAGATTAGAACGAAATTTAGCCCTTTGAAAATTTTATTTACCTAAATTGCAATACTTAAAGCAGTCTTGTCCGCAAGTAGGAAGTGGTATAGTTGGAAATGTTAGTAAAAAACGCAATCGCAATTTAGTGTGGCACACTATTGATTCATGTTGTGGTGGAAGATTGTGTACTGGAATTATTGCAAATTTAAGTATCAAGGACCGATTATGTTTCTTAAATAAAGCATTTACTAGTTTTCAGAGTAAAATTAAACAACGTGCTAAATTAAAAAGATTCCGGCTGGGCACTTCTAGAAATTCTACATTTAAAAGTAAACATTAATAATTTTTCCTCCTTACAAGGTGGGTCATCATCAGATGTTGCCCTTCCAGATTTCATCTTACGGAAAATAAAACTAACAAATGTTAAAAATAAGGATCAATTTTGTTTTCTGTGGGCTGTAGTTTCAGCTTTGCTGGGTGCTAATAATAAACATCCAGATAGCGTGTCAAGTTATCCACATTTCAAAAATATTTTAAATTATGATTCTCTTAACTTAATGACATACAAAAGTTCGAAAAGTTAAATAACTTATCTAACTATATTGCATATAAAACAAAAGTATCCTACCTCTTTCTTTAAGTGGAAATAAGAATAATAATACAGCACATATTAATGTTCTCTACATATAAAAATTATTCTGCAATAGAAAATAATATTAATGGAGTCTGTAGCAATAAAATAATTTATCATTTTGCATGGATTAAAAGAATGTCAGCGTTATTTACGAAACAACTGTCTTCTCATGCGCATAAGACTTAAAACTCAAAAAACATTTATTATTCTGTACTAATATGAATAAATGTGCATTAAGACTGCCAAAAGAATCTGAAAAATATTTACAATTCAAACACTATAATTATAAAGAAAAGGTTCCTTTTGTAATACGTTGATCTTTAAAGCATCTTAGAACCATGCACTAATTTAGGTCTGAGAAATTGTAATTCTATCTAACTATCAAAAACATACCTCTTTCAGTATAGCATATTATTTGAAATACCCATATGATAATTTATCAAAATTTAATTTATATCGAAGAAAGGACTGCATAGTGATTTATTTCCGAATTGAGAAATATTTCACAATTTGTAAATGATATATTTGAAAATGTAAAGCCCATGGAAAACTTAACAACAAATAATTTATGCAACAGCAACACATTGTCACATTTGTAAAAAACCTTTTACATTAAATCAGATTAAAGTTCATGACCACTGCCACCTTATATCTAAATATAGAGGACCTGCACATCAAAATTGCAATCTAAATTATAAAAATCCTTGCAATATACCTGTCGTGTTTCACAATTTGAGTGCATGTGATGCAAATTTTATAATAAAGCAACTGGCTACGGGCTTTTCAGGAACCATTAAACTTTTACCAGTTAATAAAGAAAAAATTTCATTTACTAAAACAGTTGGTAACACCAAAATTCATTTAAGATTTATTGATTCCTTTAGCTAGCAGTATAAATAAATTATCTTTATATTTAGATAACACAAAAAAATCTATTACTAAAAGTCACTGTCAAAATGATCAGGAATTTGACTTACTAACAAGAAAATGAATTTTCCTATACGATTATATTGATTCGTGGGAAAAATTCTCTGAGACAAGTTTACCTTCAAAAATAAACTTTTATAATCATTTACACGATGAAAATGTTAAAGATGAGGATTATCAACATGCCATTGTTTGGAATACATTCAGCATAAAATCCTGAGGTGAATGTTCAGATTTATATTTAAGAACAGATGTTCTCCTTCTTGCAGAAATATTAGAAAATTTTTGTGAAATTTGTTTTTCAACGTACGAGTTGGATCCGTCTCATTTTTATACAGCCCCAGGTCTCGCATTTGATGCGATGCTTAAAACAAATGAGGTAAAATTAGAGCTTTTAACAGATATAGGCAAAATTATCTTAATTGAAAGAGGCATCTGTGGCGGAGTATCCCATATATGCAAAAGCTAATAGTAAATATATGGGTGATCAGTATGATCGAACTCAAGAATCTACACATTTAATGTATTTTAATGTAAATAATTTATATGGTGTAGCAATGTCTGAATATTTGCCATATGGGGAATTTATATTTCTAGACGGAGATGATCCTGAAATAAAAAATTTAGAAATAATGAATATTTCAGATGATGCCGACATTGGTTATATTTTTTAATGTGACTTAGAATATTCTTCTTACCTCCATCGATTTCATAATGGTATACCATTAGCTCCAGAATACATGACTCCACCGATGTCTTTATCAAATTCAAAATTAAAAAAATTACTAGTAACATTATATCAAAACAAGAATCATATTGTTCATTACAGAAATTTAAAGATGTACTTACAATATGGCTTAAAATTGGAAAAGATCAATAGAGTTCTTCGATTTAAACAAGCACCTTGGTTAAAGAAATACATTGATTTAAATGCGTCAACAATCTAAAAATGATTCTGATATAAATTTCTATAAACTAATGATTAATG
This sequence comes from Monochamus alternatus, assembly GCA_037114965.1. Lineage (NCBI taxonomy): Eukaryota > Metazoa > Arthropoda > Insecta > Coleoptera > Cerambycidae > Monochamus > Monochamus alternatus. Next base: position 62,271,649 of record CM073427.1, on the reverse strand, counting down.
CAGTATTTGGTAAATTAATGGAGAATGTAAGAAAATATAAAGATGTTCGAACCCAACTTTTATAGCTGTAATATTTTAGATCATGATAGACATGAATAAATTGGAAATATTATTTAATAAACCTATATATGCAGAATTTGTATATTGGATATATTGAAGACCTTTCTATATGAGTTTCACTACGACTACATACTGAAAAAAATAAGTAATAATGCAAAATTAATGCATACCGACACAGACAGCTTAATTTATGAGTTTAAAGTGCAGGATATTTATGAGTATATAAAAACAGATGTTCATAGATTCGATACATCTAACTATGAATATATCATACAGTGTGCGCCAAAAGTATGGAATAAATTCAATAAAAACGAAACAATTATTTTTTGAGAAAAATCCTCGGACAGGTCGATTTTTAATTTAAAAAATACATATTTTAGCGTAAAATGCGATTTTCAAATGTCATTTGTTTTCCGAGTAATGACGTCATCGATTTTTTTTTAATGGCAACACTATATTTTTTTCCTTGATTCTGAAAGATCGTTTAATTCTCTATCAGACAGTACTAAAATTTTGCCCTCTTACATAGGAAACTTTTCGAGTAAATGACGATTGAATGTTAGAAAACGTAAATTTTATCCATAAAAAAGTAACAAATCTGAGGTATGTAAAATAAAATACAATTGATTAAATTTTATACTTAAATTAAATGTAATTTAGAAGAACTTCAAAATCGCATTCGGGACGAAATACGCAGAGTTATCCCAGAAATCATTCATAATGTGCAAGAAGAATTTCTTCACAGACTTGCGCATTGTCAACAAGTTGGTGGATGGCAATTCGAACATTTAACAAACGAGGATTATATAAGACAGTTTCCCAGCAGATATTGGGGAATTTAAAATTACCAAAAATAATTAACTGTGTGTAGAACTGCCAATTCACGTAATTTATTACATAGTTGCTCATCTTGATTTGTAATTATTTTTGGAGGACGATGGATGCAAATTAAATGAAAAGAAATTCTTAAATTAGATATAAGCAAATGTACGATGTCAACTCCGTCAACAGCTCAAGACCGTTCTTCAGTTCTGAAATTATAGAAATATCCTGTTTTTAAGTATATTCCTGCTCCCCCACCCTTACGACCACCTATTCTATTTGCTCTAAATAATGTGTACCCAGTAATATCAACAACACTATTAGGAATGGAGGGTGGCAGCCAAGTTTTTGTGATCAGATTAGCATCAGGATTCTCTTGATGAATGGGAAGTAAAGAAGGAAATTTTAATGGCAACGAATCAAGGTTTGTATACAGGAGTGAAATTGCGGACAAGCACGGTCGTAGTTTTTTGGGGAGACTATGGTGGATATACCATGAATGTATTTGATAGTCAAATCAAATATATACAGGGCGTTCCAGAATGATGGTCAAATATTTTACCAGTGTATTCCACAAGTCATTTCAGGGGGGATCTTCATATGAAATTTTTCAATATGGGTCCTTCCTGTTGAGATATTCTCAAAATGGCGAAAAAAAATAGTTTTCTTATTTTTACTTAAAAACGGTTACACTTAGAAATTTAAATTTTAGTACATATTATCAGCTTGTCAAAAGCTATTTTGTGGTGGTGTCTATTTCTTAACTCATGTTTCTGGAGTGCGGGAATAAGCAACCCCTAGATGTATTCCTTTCAGAACTTTTTCCTGCAATGGCCGATTTCAACATAATACTACACCTAATTATACTACTTTTTTACCTCTTGCAATTTTTTCATACAGCCAACAGTTTTCACGGAAAAAAATAAAAATAGTTTTCCTTACTCTAAACATCTTTTCGTCACCGGTTACTGACAACCGCAGTAGGCGGTTGCTATGTTGATGTTTCTCTGTTGTATTGTCAAACAAATCAGTCTTGACAGTTTTTGCAAATATTTGTGAACAACAGACCCTTCCGTACAAATATTAGCTAATAAATTGACGGAATATGCATACGGCAGGATTGACAACAGTTATAGGAATACCTTTGTTTAGAAATATTTGCAAAAACTGTCAATTATAGACCTAATGGCGAAATCAAACGTTAAGCGTTTTTTTTATTTAAAATCTGATGAGGTGGCTCAAAACCCCTATGTGTGAAATTTGAACAAAATCTATACAGTGTATTTTCTTCTACACGTTCTCAAAGTTTTATTTTTATAAAAATTTGTAAAAACTTTATTTTCCAAAATAATGCAACAACTATTTTTATGTTTTAAATAACACCGCTTGTTCTGATCCTACTATGGCGACCCAAACTCTGCTATAATTTCTTATACCTCCGAAATTTAATATAAACGTTTAGCGAATTTTTGATTTACAATCTGATAAGATGGGGTTGATCACAACCCCCCTCAAAACAAAATCCTGAATTTGAAAGGCGCTAGACGAATTAAGAGTGATCATGGAAATAAGTCAAAAAGTATGAACCAAAACAGATTTTTATTTTTGGGGGTACAATAAAAAATAAAGTATACCGAAATCGACCATTCAATATTGACGATTTATGCATAAAAATTACTAAAGCGTGTCAGTTTATCAGTGCAGCTCAGTTAAAGAAAGTTGTACAGGACAGTAGAAAGCATATTGAAAAATGTATTCTTTTAGAGGCGGGTGTGGTAGAAAAAGTCCAATAAATGAAAAAACTTATTTGTATTTATTTATTATGTTAATTAATAAATGTTTCATTTATTTTATTTCATTTTAGCTTCGACACAGCGTCGTTTATGTCACTTATTTTTTCATAGCAGACCACATTAATTCAATTTTCGTTCATCCTGTTTTGACATAATTCCTTGGCTCACACTTGATTCGTCTAGGCCTTTCAAATTCAGTATTTTGTGTTGAGGGGCTTTGTGATTAACCCCACCTTATCAGATTGTAAATCAAAAATTCACTGAACGTTTATATTAAATTTCGGGGGTATAAGAAATTATAGCAGGCCTTGGGTCGCCATAGTAGGATCATGCCGTTTAAAATTTTTACATAATGTTGGGATTATCTTGAAGAATCGTTTTACGAATTTGTACACACATAAAACTTTGAGAACGAGTAAAATGAAACACTCTGTATAGCTTTTATTTCAACTTCACACATAGGGTTGTTGGGGTACCCTGACACCTTATCAGATTTTAAATAAAATATAGTTAAACGTTTTTATTGAATACGAGGGGTATAAAATTAATCATAGCAGGCCTTGGACCGCCATGTTAAACGACGTGGCAGAGTTAGAAGTAGCGGTTTTCGATGACATTTAAATCAAAAAAATATTTGTTGCGTTATTTTGAAAAATAAAGTTTTTATGAATTTTTACCAAAATAAAACTTTAAGAACGTGTAGACGAAGACAGTCTGTATAGTTTTTGTTTAAATTTCACACATAGGGGTTTTGAGGGGTCCTGATTATCACTACCTTATCAGATTTTAAATAAAAAAATCGCTAACTGTTTTTATTAAATTTCGAGGGTAAGTATTCAAAAAATCATAACAGGTTTTGGATCGCCATCTTAAATGTTGTGGTAGAGTCAGAGGAAGCGGTTTTCGATGTCATTTAAAATAGAAACAATTTTTTTTATTATCTTCAAGAATAAAGTTTTTGCGGATGTATGCACAAATAATAGTATGTGCTGTGGCCATATAGACAACTTTTTTAGAAGGAGAACCATTTTGCAGTTTGCAAAAAAATTTAAAAAAAATTCGAAATCGGTTCTTTAATTTTAGTGAAATATTTATTTTTTAATTTTATTAAAAACTAACGAAATAATAAGTTTTTAATAAAATTTTAAATAACTCGACAAAGTTATATCAAATATGTGAAAAAATATATTTCAGAAAGATTAAATACGCCAATTGGAAATTTCTAGATGAGGCAGCCAATTTTTTAACTTTTTTTCGCAAACTGTAAAAAGATTCTCCTTCTAAAAAAGTTGTTTATATGGCCACAGTACATATATCCTAATGTTTGGTTTGGATTCCAAATCTAGTTATTGAGATATGATATAACAGAAGTTTCACCGCACGCCGCTGCTGGATATTTTTAAAGAAAAAAATGATCAAACACTGAGTTTTATTAAAATAAAAATTAGTTTTTAATTCATTGTTTAATTTAGAAGTGAAAAGGTCTCTCGACTTTTTTCTTACACCATTTTCCAGGAAAAAAATTATAATCAATTTATAATCCGGTTTCAATAATTTAAAAACAGCAGAAATGATGTTTACTGCGAGTAGTAATAATTTTTTGTAATAAAATTGGTACAAAAAAAACTAAGTGCATAAAAATGGGGAGTCGTAAGTTCCAAATTGAATAAGAAATTCGAACATAATTTTATTATAAGAAAAATCAGTGACGTCCCTGCCGGCATACGTCGTGAGTATGCGACTGATGAAGCTGAAAACAATATTTTTATTGCAAAACATGTTTTGTCATTAACTGCCACAGCCTGCATAATTTCATTAAAATATTGCGAACAGTTTCAGCAATATTAATAAATTTGCTTTTTTTATTAAAACTTATAACAGCCTATAGATCCAAAAGTGTTTTCAGAATATGGTATATTAAGAAAATATATCACAAATTACTTATAATATAACCTTAATGTACAATTGAACAAAAAATGTTAAACTATACAGTTGGTATTTTGAGTAAAGTAATACTGAAAATAATTAAAAAGAAGCATAACGTTGAAACTCACAAAATATGTTTTAACTATTTTAAATATATAGTGTCTCTAGCGATGTCAAATCGCAGTGCACTATGAAAAGGATGTGGATGTCACAATCGCGTTAGAAAGCGTCAGTTACGTATATTGCAGGATGTCACAAAAACCACATCATATACCTATTGTGCGGTATAATGAACATACAGCAACAGCTTCTGCGTGCTGCCCTCTGTGTAATATATTGCGGAAGTATAAAAAACGTTAAAACTTACACATGATTTTTTGGCATCCTCCTATAACTTCTTTAAAACAATGTAGAGCAATGTATAACCAAGTCTACGATGAAAGTTCTTGTGACATCTGATTTCGGATACCAGAAGATGTCAAAGAGAAGGGAAATTCTTATGAAATGATGCCACAAAGTATGTTACATAGAACTATATACAGTGTGATCCATTTTAAGTCTGTAAAAATGGTAATTATTATCCGATTTATTTCGGTTTTTTTTCCAAAAGATAGAGCAGTAAAAACTCTATTCTGACACAAATTAATTTTTTTTTCAAGGCCTACTTCGAATTTTTTTCTCGGTGAATTTTTACAAAAACTGTTTAGCGATTTTTTACTTCAAGTCTAATTACGGCTCTGGATTTAGTATCCCTTAAAATAGTTTTATGCCAAGTTTCATAAATAAATATTTGATATTGAGAGATTTATAACAATTTTAATGCAGGCCTCATTTTATTAAATACTTTTATAGTAATTTTCAAAAAATACAACTTGGCTATGAAAAATGATTGCGATGAAAAGTGCGTTATTAGTGTTACGCTTTTAATTAATCAAATTAAATAAAAAACTTATAATTAACGGTTAATTATAATTAGGTATTTTAATAAATAATTAAAATAACATACGAAAATGACTGAATTATACTAAAACTTCGATACAAAAATACAATAAGTTTAACGTGACAATAAATTTTAAATTTTTGTAGCCTCTACGAAGCCACCATTGATTTGGATGCACTTTTCGAATCGCTTGCGAATATTTTTTTGAATATTCTGTAGTTGTTTTGATCGTGACTTATAAACATTAGATTTTATGACACCCCTTAAAATGAAGTCCAACGGCGTTAAGTCCGGGAACCTCTGTGGCCATTTAATTAGCGGACTATTTCTACATATCCATCGGTTAGGAAAGTTAGCATTAATCGGTGATCATTCTTGTAATATGGACAGTACATCCATCCAACTGAAAATGAAGATTTACTCTTTCTTGTAATGGGAGTTCATGTAATATATTCCAAAATTAATTTCTCAGGAACTGCAAAAACTGTATGCTATTCATATTACTCTCAAAAAAAGGGCTAATGATTGTTTCGTTGAGTATCCCACACTAAACATTAACTTTTTGAGAATATTGTCGTTTACAATTAATAATTAATCCACTCTGGTGTTTTTGTAGCCCAGTGCCTTGAATTTTGTGCCGATTCTTGTAAAAATTACCTCATCGCTGAATAAAATAGTTTTTATAAACTTGCTATTATTGAGGTACTTGAGCCCATAAGCAAAATTCCATCCTTCTCTCATCATCAGGTTCCAACATGTGTAAAAACGGGTTTGAAAGGTTTTATTTTATTTTATGAGGATATTTTCTCTGGGCAAATTTAAATCTAAACTAGCTATTCTCACACTGGCGTTAGGATTGTTATTAAAATAAATTATCTACTCCTATTAATTTATATATTAATTATTCAACTGAGTTTGAGCAATAGTATCAATAAACAAATAGCGTGAGTTTTTATAGTGAGTTATTATAACTCACGCTTGGCTTCTACAATGATAATTCGGTATGTAAATAGTGTACGCAGTAAATTCTTGGAAATTTTTAAGCCGATAAATACGTTCCATTAATGTAAAATGGAAAGAATTTTTAACAAGTGGAAAGGAATGAATAATTAAAATATTTTAAAATTATTAAATTGCCAACGCCTGTCAGTAGGCGGAACTGTCAATTATTATCATTGAGGGGACTAATGTCATTTGAAATTTTAACAAAATAATTTTGACGTTTTAAATCAATTTTCTTTCTCGATACTTGTATCTTAGTATTTATTGTTATAGTTGTAGATAAAGTATAGTATTCAACTTGCGGTAATGGTCATAACTCACTTGATGAATTACAGCAAACTTCATCTGCGTGAGTTATGACCTGCATTACCGCTCGTTAAATAATATACTATTAAAACAATCTGTTCGTACCCGGGTCATCTTTGTATAGGATAAGTTTTCATTAAATATTTCGCATGCTTCTCTCACAGTCCTTTTTCTTATAAATTCAGTTGTTAGTCCATAATTACAATATGGAAATAAACTAACTTGTCAATGTTAATAACAATATGCTCTAAAAATTTTAAATATTTGACGTTTGTCTACAACAATAATTGTTTTTCATAGCACTCTATAAGGTTTCCATCCTTGGTGTTCTCAAAAAGTTAATGTTTGGTGTGGGATACTCAATGAAACAATCATTGGCCTTTTCTTTTTGAGGGAAATATAAATAGCATACATTAATTTGGGATTATATTATATGAACTTCCAGTACAGGAAAGAGTAAATCTTCATATTCAGTTAAATTGATGCTACTTTCCTAACTATTTGACATTTTATGTGGTATCATAACAGTTCAGTTTATAAGTGAAGAATTGTGTGCAATAATAAGACAAGTTAGTGAAGAATAACTATAGAATGTTCAAAAAAATATTCATAAGCAATTCGAAAGGGCGAAATCAACGGTGACCTCGTAGATGCTACAAAAATGTAAAATTTCATTGTATAGTAACGTTATATTTATTGTATTTTATAATACCTAATTATTGCTAACCGTTAATTATAAGTTTTTATATATAATGCGATTAGTTAAAAGCGTAAAATTAATTAATAATTAATTAACAAAATTTTTTAATTCATTCTTCATAGCCAACTTGTATTTATTGAAAATTACTACAAAAGTATTTAATAAAATGAAGCCTAAATTAAAATTGTTATAACTAAATATTAAATATTTATTTATGAAACTTGGCATAAAACCGTTTTACGGGATGCTAAATCCAGTGCCGTAGTTAGATTTGAAATAAAAAAATCGCTAAAAAGCTTTTGTATAATTTCACCGCGAAAAAAATTCGAAGTAGGCCTCGAAAACAAAAAACAAATTTTAATATTTCGTGTCAGAATACCATTTCTACAGGTTTGTTTCCATTTGAAATGGGTCACACTATATATATATATATATATTATAGTGATATATTTAATTTGTTGGCCAATTAATATTGATATTTAATTTGTGTTTGTTTTTTTTTATGTTTTGTGTTTATGTATGCCTCATTAAAAAAAATTGTATTTATTGGTACAAACCTGTATATTAATTTTTTTAGCTTATTCAACTACCCTGGCTGCTTGTAGAACATAGACTCTGGTAGTCGGTTCGCTCGTCAAGTCAAATCTTATTACAACACACTGTACCTTATTTTATCAAATAAATATCATTCCACAATTGACAATGTTTATTTCATAAGAGATTGTTGTCTAATACTTATTCACGAATATCTTAAATTTTATGTACATTTAATTTATAGGTAACAGATAATTTTTTTAAATGCAGTTGCGTATTAAAAGTTGCCTATCTTTAGAACTTAAAATTCTTAAAATTATAGTACAAAATTTCTTATTCAGTGGTATTTATTCTGCCTGATGTTCATTGCTGGTGATATACTATATTGGAAAATGATCCTTATTTTGACAGATGGTCCACAAAATAACAAATTTTTATATATTAAATGGAAACGTGACTATTATTAACTATATGGTAAGTAACTTTATTGTTATACAAACATTTTGAGTGTGTGACTGTCTTTTTTGTAGCATTTAATGGCTAGCTAGCTTTCTTTTATTACATTTTGTGCACATAAAATACCTTTATTAAGTTGATCTTTATAGGACTTCTACTGGAAATCTTCTAGAAATCCCTCATAACTTATGGGGCTGGTGATATGGGGCTGCAGATGTTGGTGAATGCTTTACCCACAATATGGTACTGCCAAATTCCTATCTTGTGCCTGGATCTCTCTTTTTAATGCTGATCAACAATTTTCTTATAACGTTAGTATTAATTTTAACTTTTACTTTAACTTTTTCTTGCTAAATTTTTATTTTTCGGGAACCTATCTCAAAACCAACGCTGCACGTTCTTTCTTTTCTTCGTATCTAATCAACAAAAACTTGTTTTTCCTTTATTTTTTTATCAATTTGATATCTTGATTCCTTGTTTTAAAACTTACATACATATTATGGTTCATATATATGATTTTAATGAGTTTTTCGATGCACTGTTTCTATGTTTTTCACTGCACTGCTTACCCTACTACAATTTTTCATATGTATTTACAATTTTACTTATAACTAAATATTAAAATATTCTTAAATATTACTCTTTTTTGTGTACATTGTGATATCTCTTGTGAAGCCAACTTTATGCTTGACATTTGTCCATGGCTATGAAATTTATTTGACATTTCTGAACATTTTATAAAATTTATTTACTTAAATGGTTAATACTTTTATTATTTTTGTTTGACTCCTGTCGATATATTTAGTAAATTAATATATGATCTTTACTTGTTCTTTCTATATACTTTGCTCTGGGTTTAAATCTGTTTTTGTTTATGTACTCTTCATAAATGTGAGATCATGTCACAATATTAGATAAATTTTAAGTATATTTTATTTTCTAAAATGTTTAATTTATTTAATTTTCACTATAATAATCAACCTATATGCTCTGTATTGTCCAATTTTATATTATTTCGTTCAATTCAATTGTATTTTAATTTAACAACAATAATAATTTCAATAATATTTTATGATTTTTAAATAAACATGTAAATCTTCATAGATATTGAATGTCTCATATTACATATATATATATATATATATATTGTAATGTGAAATTTTATGTGTATGTGTGTTTTTCCGGATAGCTCAGAATTATATCACTTACCGTTCTTTTCTAAAGCACCAGTCTGAAGTATAACACTTTTTAAGTTTAATTTTCAACAAAGTTCTTGAATTGTATTTTTTTTTTATTTTTCTTCAGACATTAATATTCTTTATTATCATTATTATTTATTTTTATTTTATGAAACAAGTTAATCAAAATTTTTAATTATTAGCATGAGAAACCTTTCTCTCAGGAGCGGTTCAGTGAAGTTTGTATTAAAAATTATATTTTTTTTTATATAAAAAAAATTAAGACAATTTTATTATAAATAGATATCATCCAATATTTATTTAAAGTATTTAAAATTACCCTACGTAAAACCTGCTCTACTTAATTTCTATAATTAACAACATTATCATTAGCAACTATAAAATTTTTATAACCCTGTTCAAAGTCCCTTAAATCAGCCTTGAAACACCATTTAATAAAAGTCTAATATTTTACCTTCCAATTTTCTGTCGTTTTCTCGTCTGTGATTGTCTCTAAATACTTGTCTTTATCTGTAGATGCCTTGTAGAACTGCTCACTGTTGTTGTTTGAATTTAGCGCCTTCTAACTGTCAGATTTCTTTGACACCCGCTTTGCAAATGTCCAGTACTCACTGCTTCGGTCTTGTAACAGATTGTCATTAAAATATAATACCTTTTACTGTAGTTTTCTTGGTTATATGTTCCCTATGCTGTGGTAAATAGTGAATATAACCCTCAATGTAGTTTTCTTCGCTCTGCTGGATTGGATTTCGATATACAATGTTTGTTATACTTGTAGGTTAACTTTATTTATTCAGGTACGGTTTCTTTCTTACTAATTTCTTACAATTCTTCCAAAATTTTCTTGTCTTCTCCAAAATCTCGTATCTTATTTATTTTCCAAATCAACAACTTCTTTTTTTTTTTTATCTTTTCGTTCCTATGCGACGTTTTTGCTTTCTCACAGAGAGTTTTTAATACACTACACTAACTATACTAATTATAAACTAAGTTGAACATACTTTTTTCTTTACATTTTATTATTTTATTTTGATATCTATTTATATTGCTTTATAAACTTCAAACATTTACTAACTAATAACTAAACATTTATAAATATACTAAATATACTTTTTAAATTCGTCCTTTTTATACCAATTGAAACTTTTATTTATATTTCGTTTTTGTGTCCATTACAATATATATATAGGGGTGGGCCATTTTAATCAGTACAGTCGAATATCTCGAGTTTCGTAAGTGTTACGAAAAAATGACTCAGACAACTCAAAAAAACTGGGGACCAACTAGCTGTGCATTCAGATCTGACTTTGACATTGATTTTGAAGGTCATTTGAAGGTCAAAATAACATTTTTTAAATAGAAACCCATATTTTTAAAACTGGATTCGAAAAGAGCAAGAAATCTTACGTCTGAAGCCACTTTATAAAAATTTTTGCTTGTTACTTTTAGGTCGTAATTACAAGGTGAAATACCGAGAAAGCTGCCGTCAATCCTGTAGCTACGTAACTTGAAATCGCATTTAGGCTAACTTCCCATAATCTAAGCCAGGTAGTTAACTGGATAATCGCATATCCTGAACGTAACCTTCCTTACAACTACATATCTTAATTCGAAACAATAATTAGACTCACCTCTTCAAACCGAAATTATTCAGTCAATTCTTGTCTTCAAGTCTTGCTGCAGCACGAGTATTATTCCTACATTCTCCGAGAATCATAATCATTATTGATTCTCGGGGAAAGTTTATTCATTTTTCAGTTCAATTTTAGAAAAACTTATAAATAATAATTAAAAATCAATTTATCATTGTAAGAATTTAAAATCTAATTACTCCCCCACAGTGGAAAGTACTTATCATGGAATCCTTTTTTTTAAATATTTTTTTTACTAAGCCTACTTCTTCCTTAAATCAATATTTAATATCAATATTTGGAATAGTTTGCGAAAAAAAAATTTTTGAAAAAAATCTTTTTTTCTGAGACGTTTTTTTTCTACAAATCTCGATGGATTAAACTGAAATTTTTATCAAAGCTTAGTTTAATAGTGTAGTTGATGGATCGAACAAAGATATCTGGTTAACTTTTATTTAAACCGCACTCAAGATTTCGGTAATCCATTTTCGAGGTACGTGTAATAATAAATTTCGAAATTATTTCTGAAAAACTAAATTTTTGTTAATGATAAGTTTTCGATCAATTTTAGAATAGTAGGATTGACAAATTGTTCGAATAATTTCGAAAAAAGTTTTCTTGTCTACTGGAAAGACTATAGGAGACACGTAGTACTTTTTACAGATTTTTTGTGCATTGTCCGGATAGTCGGTTGCGCTGAAAATTATTCAGATTGAATATTGAAGTAAATGTAGTGAAGTCCTAAAATGGCTGACTATCCTTCCAATGAAATAGTTGATATGATTATGATTCTCGGAGAATGTAGGAATAATACTCGTGCTGCAGCAAGACTTTACGCTGAACGCTTTCCAAACAGAAGACATCCCAGCCATTCGATAATTGGAAATCTAACTGCTAGAGCTCGTCAAGGACAATTTACTCGCCAACTCAGGCGTCACCAATATGACGAAAATGATGCTCGTGTTGTCACTATTCTTGCCGCTGTTTATCTTGACTCTCACATCAGCAGCCGCCAAATTGAAAGATAAATTGGTATACCACGAAGAACGGCATTGAGAATTCTTAGGACTCTTAGGTATCATCCGTACCACATAACTTTGCTCCAAGAATTAAGACCAATCCACATGCAAATGCGGATTGAATTTTCCAATTGGGCTCTGAACATGATCCAGAATGATGTAAATGTTTTCAATTACGTGCTTTTTTCGGACGAGGCTAAATTTTGTAGCGATGGACTAAATAGGCACAATTGTCATTATTGGTCAGATGTGAATCCCTATTGGTACAGAACTGTCGATCATCAGCATCGCTGGAGTCTGATCGTTTGGTGTGGGATTATTAATGGCTATCTGGTTGGACCTTACTTTTTCGAAGGAAATGTGAATCCGCATACTTATTTGGCCTTGATAAGAGATCGGTTACCAGAATTATTAGAAGGAGTTGATTTGGATACAAGACGGAGAATGTGGTTCCAGCAGGATGGTGCAGGACCACATTTTTCACGAATCGTGAGGGATTTTCTGGACAACCATTACAACGGCAGGTGGATCGGGCGAGAAGATCCAATTAACTGGCCTTCTGTTTCACCTAACCTCACATCACTGAATTTTTATTTATGGGGCTACTTGCAAAATGTGATTTATGAACGAAAGCCTACAACTAGAGAAAACATGCAAGAACGTATTCGTCAAGCCTGCGATGCAATTCCTAGGCACACGTTACTAAGTACCGTAAGGTATTTCCAAAGGCGCTTGAATTTATGTTTCGAAGCGAACGGAGGCCACTTCGAACCTAGGATTCGTAGCTAATTGACTCTCTCGTGAGAGGCAAGGGGACTCACGCTAATCAAGCACCCCAAAGGAAGCAGTCCTTACTACGCCCACGTCGTTGTTTCTGGGTAGCGCTAAAAGTAAGGTTCAGCAAGGGTAAAACTACAGCAATCAAAACAATGATTCAAATAGCAACTGCCACAGATTTATGTCATCATTTGTTTGGTCACCAGCCTCGAGATTAACCTAACCGCCGTTTTGACATCATGTGATTATTGCAGAGGCTCAGCGGTTGCAGAATTGACTGAATAATTTCGGCTTGAAGAGGTGAGTCTAATTATTGTTTCGAATTAAGGTAAGTAGTTATAAGGAAGATTACGTTCAGGATATGCGGTTATCCAGTTAACTACCTGGCTTAGATTAGGGAAGTTAGCCTAAATGCGATTTCGAGTCACGTAGCTACAGGATTGACTGCAGCCTTCCCGGTATTTTACCTTGTAATTACGATCTAAAAGTAACAAGCAAACATTTTTTTAAAGTGGCTTTAGACGTAAGATTTCTTGCTCTTTTCGAATCCGGTTTCAAAAATATGGGTTTCTATTTAAAAATTTTATTTTGACCTTCAAATGACCTTCAAAATCAATGTCAAAGTCAAACCTGAATGCACAGCTAGTTGGCCCCCACTTTTTTGAGCAACTTTTGTCTGAGTCATTTTTCGTAACACTCACGAAACTCGAGATATTTGACTGTACTTATTAAAATGGCCCACCCTATATATATATATATATATATATATATATATATATATAAATAAATAAATCGCTAAAAAGCTTTTGTATAATTTCACCGTGAAAAAAATTCGAAGTAGGCCTCGAAAACAAAAAACGAATTTTAATATTTCGTATCAGAATAAAGTTTTTACTGCTCCATCTTTTGGAAAAAACCCGAAATAAATCGGATAATAATTACAATTTCTACAGATTTGTTTCCATTTGAAATGGATCACACTATATATATATATATATATTCAGCACTACGGGCCGAGTACGCCCATGGCTTGGTTGCATATATTTCTCCATTCAGTTTTGTTCCTTGCTCTCCTTTACATCTCTTTCCACTTTTTGAAGCCATTCTGTCCTGGGTCTCCCTCTTTTTCTTCTACCTTCTATTCCCCCTGTTCTATTCTTGTCATTCTCTCATTCGGCAGTCTTATCACGTGTCCCAACCATCTCATTCTTTGCGCCCTTATTACACTCGTTATGGATGGTTCTGCATACAATCCCATCAGCTCCTCATTGGACCTCCTTTGCCATATTTCTCCTACCCTTCTTCCTCCATAGATTCTCCTCAGTACTTTTCCCTCAAAAATTTCTAATGCCCCTTTTTTCCTTGCATTAAGCTTCCAAGTCTCACATCCATAAATCACCACAGGTCTTATTACAGTCTTATATATTCTCTTTTTAACATTTCCCGAAATATTTTTCGACCTGATTACCCTAAGTAAGCTCCCCCCATACACTTATTTCCCTTTCCTATTATCTCCTGTATTTCCACTTTTTCTTCACCACTAGCAGTAATTGTAACTCCTAGGTAATTAAATTTACTCACTTCCTCAAAGTAATATTGTCTTTCATCCATTGTCAACCTTATTCCTGTGTTTTGCCTGTCTTCTGTAGTTCTATCTATTTTCACATATTTTGTTTTGTTTTCATTTATAACCATCCCTCTATTCCATGCGCCTTTTAATTGCGTTAAGTAAATTCTCATTCGTTCTTGTGAGGATTACAATGTCATCAGCGTAGGCCATTTTCTGACTTATTTGCCTATATATTGTGCCTGCAATCGGTATTCCACTTTCTCTAATTGCCGAGTCTAGTACAATGTTAAATAATGTGGTGACAATGGATCTCCTTGGTGTAAACCTCTCCTGACTCTAAATTTTTCTGATGTGTGTCCATTTAACATTACCTTGTAATCTGTATCGTTTAGGGTCATTTGTACAAGTTTTATTAATTTTCCTCGTATACCCATACTTTCCATAGAACTGTATAATTTTGATCTTATCATTTTATCATAAGCCTGTTTGAAATCTATGAATATCATATGTAGAGGGAGATTCTGATCTATACTGTTATCTATTATTTGTTTTAAAACAAACATCTGGTCTATGGTTGATCTATTTTCTCTGAATCCACATTGATACTACCCAATTTTTTGCTCTGCCACTAAATTTATTCTTTTTTTGATTATTATTGCAATTACACAGTACACACAGTATCTATTAGCGCAATGCCTCTGTAATTACTACACTCCGTACGATCTCCTTTTTTATGTATAGGACATATTAACGCTTCTTTCCATCTATTAGGCATCATTTCTTTTTCCCATACTTCTTTTATTATTCTATATATATTTTCCTCCATTTCCCGTCCTCCCATTTTCAACATTTCCGCTACTATGCCATTTTCACCAGGTGCCTTATTATTCTTTAACGATCTAATAATTTCCCTGATTTGTTCTTTGCCTAGCACCTCTTCATGATCATCCAGTTCTAGGAATTGTACTTCATCACTTTCTTCTTCTTCTACCCCAAATACTTCTTGAAAATACTTCGCCCATCTCTCCACAGTTCCTTAACTTCCTCCAACAAGTTGCCCTTGTTTATCTTTACTTTGCCAGTTCTTTGTTCTTTCGTTCTTTACACTCTTGTAAAACTGCCTTATTCTCTTTTTTGCATATTTTTCCTCTAGACCCTGCATTTGTTTTTCTAAGTATTCCCTTTTCTTTTTTCTACATACTGCTTTCGCCTCTTTCCTACATTTATCATAAGTATTCCCTATTATTACATGTGTTATTTTTTATCAATACTATTCTCGCTTTCTCCCTTTTAAGTATTGCCTCCTTACATTCCTCACTAAACCAGGGCTTTCTGTTAATAGGTTTCTCATCGTTCTTCAAAATTTGAAACTGGAACTCATTCGCAATGTTTTCTTCCTTTTGTTTTTCCACTGCATACTTAATATTTGATTTTCTTTTGTTCTCCCCTGTAGTTGGCTTTCTATATTTTATCGTTGCCTTAACTAGCATGTGGTCTGTATCCAAGTCTGCCCCTCGATAACTTCTTGCATCTAATATGTATTTAATAAGCATATTCTTTCTATCGTTACGTGGTCTATCTGGTTTACTGTCTGTCCATTGGGTGAAATCCATGTGCCCTTATGAATATCCTTATGTTGGAAATATGTTGTTACTATCCGTAAGTCCTTCTCTGTTGCAAATTCTATAAGCTTTTTCCCATTTTCATTACTTTTGTTATGTTTACTATGCCTCCCTATAATCGGTTTATATATTTCTTCCTTCCCTATTTTTGCATTAAAATCTCCAATTACCATTTTAACATCATATCTTGGTATACCATTATATAATCTTTCAATTTTCTCATAAAATTCCTCTTTTTCTTCTTCTCCTTTTTCTTCTGTCGGACAATGGACGTTAATAATACTTATTTTCCTATATTTACTTCTCATCCTTAATTTGCACAGTTTGTTTTAAATGGGCAAAAATTCTACTATTTCCGATTTTAATTTCTTTGTCACCAAAAACCCTGTTCCAAATATCCTATCATCTGCCCCACTATTAAAATATATGTAATTTCCAATCTCGTAAAATTTCCTTTTTTAGTTTCCTGGACAGCCAGAATATCTATCGCATAGTCATGACCTGCGTTAATCTAACAAGCGCACCTTCCGCGTAAGTGCCTGTGTGTCAGAAAGCTTTTCTTGCTCTACATGGCATTAAGAACAAGAAACTTGAAGTGTTGCAGAGATCTCTAAAGTTTTTCGGAGCTGCTCCTCAAGACAAACGAGGCCGACATAACACAAGGCCGAATAAACTTTCCTTAGACGTAAGGAAGTGTATTATTGAGCACATCACATCATTTTTCATTTGCTATATTCATTTGTAATATAATAAGGAATCTTGCTTAAAATTTCCACAAAGCTGAATGCATTATTAAGCACACGACTCGATCTTAAAGTCTTTAAAACGCTCTCCTGGAAAATTTATAATTTTTGACAAACCACCTTATTCCCATGTACCCTTCATATGTAATTTCCAATCTCTTGCGTAAAATTTCCTTTTTGCTTAGTTTCCTGGACAGCCAGAATATCTATCGCATAGTCATGACCTGCGTTAATCTAATAAGCGCGCCTTCCGCGTAAGTGCCTCGAACATTTCACGTAGCTACATATATTATTTCATCCTTGCTTATCCTAACCTTTTTTTGTCTTTTGTATCCACTGTTTGCTTTTCCGATTTTCGATAATTTTTTATCCTTTTCTTTTGCGTTCATGTTCCTTAAATCACAATCCTTTTCCATTGCCAAGTATGTCCCCTCTATATCCAAAATATCTTCTGCTAGTTTTTTTGGACATTTGATCGAGCATTTTCTAATTTCTCTGCTATTTTATTCCATCTCCACTCGACCTCATCTACGGTCACTTTGTTATAACCTATTTTAATTGCTCTACCCTTATTTCTTTCTTCATTTGCAAATACCCTTATTTTTCGCTTTTTCCAGTTCCTTTTTTGTTAAGTCCTCGTTTATAAATATTTTTCTTCTCGGATTTCTCTAAGTTTATATTTTAAGTTACAAACTTGTACAATACAATTTTTAGCAAACATTAGCTGAGTACCTATGTATATTGATTTGATATGTAAAAAATATTAATAGTTTTAATTAAAGGAAATGATTTAGTTGAAAGAAAAAACATATCAATAAACTAACTGTGGTGTTTAGGGTCGAGAATGAATTAAAACTACTATCACTTATTATCAGTATATTCAACTACGAATATGTACAGGACGATTTTGCATGCATTCGATACAAACACGTGTCTTAGACTGACTGCCGAACGTCCATGTCTGCCGCTGGCTGGTCATGCTCCGCCGGAAGCCTGTTTTGTGCTGGCTCCGCTTCCTGCCGTGTTGTCACCACATCACACCTCTTCCCTTAGCTGTTTGAGTATCTGCAAACTTTAATCATCTAACGGGGTGTGTACCTGTTACAACAATATCGTCAAGCAATAAGCATTTACTCTTTTATATCTTAACGAAACTTTATACAATTTGAGGTCACTGTCAAAAAGAAGACCTAGAGACCTGGTGGCAGCGGGGAAGTTATGTAAGGCCCTGTGCCATTAACTAGTTACTGTATAAAAGCTGAAAATGCCGACTTTGTAGTAATGCATATTTCAAACAAACTAGTTCTAGAACGTAATCTCTCAATTTGAATGGCAATCTTTTGTCGCGTCGCGGTCTTGATTTCAATTCCTTCCCCTTGTATTGGTTGCATCATTTCCAACCTCTGCCCTACCTGACTCTCTCTCACCCCAGTCTTTTCCTTCGTTGTTTTGGCGTTTCAGCATTTGGTTCACGTGTCTCTTCCAGGTCTGTCCGTTACCCAAACGACACAAATATACTGACTTGCCAATTTTTTTATGTACAACAGCCTTAGCCCAACTCTTAACATTAACTTTACGATAATCTCTTACCATAACATTGTCGCCTATGTTAAATTTCCTGTCTGCCTCCGTAACTCTTTCTTTGTTGCCTTACTGCTTTTTGCATGTTGTCCACTATTGGTGACTGTTCATTTTTGTCTCTATCTTCCGATTCTTTCCCTGTCGAACAGTAGTGAGGCTGGCGTCACTCCAGTCGTCTGGTGTGGCGTTGTTCTATAATCCATTAAAAATGTTGACACCAGGGTTGATAGAGATACCCTGTCGTTCTTTTCTTCTGCAAGCAAGGTCTTCATTTTATTCTTGAATGTTTTTACCGCATTTTCTGCTAGACCATTACTTTGGCTGTTTCCGGGCGGAGATATTATATGTTGTATTCCATGACTTCTTAGAAATACTTCGAACTTGTCACTCACTAACTGTCTGCCATTATCGCTAACTAAAACGTTCGGTAAGCCATATCTAGCTACCACTTCATGCATTCTCTCAATCGTCTCTTCTGTCGTCATCGTTTTCATTTCTATGCACTCCAACCACTTGGAATATGCGTCAATTATGATTAGAAACATTTTGTTTCTTATTGGTCCACAGAAGTCGATGTGGATCCTATTCCATGCTTTTGTTTCTAACGGCCATGGTGTTAACTGAGCTTTTAGGGGTGCTGCCTTGTTACTTAAACATGGTATGCATGACTTAGCCATGTTTTCTGTATCCTTGTCGATGTTTGGCCACCACATATATGATCTTGTCTTGTTCTTCATTTTTACAATGCCAAAATGTCCCACATGCAATTCTTGCAGTAATTGTTGTCTCAGCACTTCTGGGATGACCATTCTGAGACCCCACATGAGTATACCTCTGTCGACAAATAGTTCTTCTCGTCTATAAAAGAAGTGTTTCATTAGTTCATCCCCATTTTGATTCCATCTGTTGTTAACTATCACTGTTTGCAAGCTGGCATCATGTTTTGTTGTTTTCCTGATTAACTCGTTATTTATTGGCCAATCACTCTTGTTAGTGGTGTAATTTACGTAACTTACTTGTTCATCCTCATTTTCCACCGTACACTTCAAAGGCACCCTCGAAAAATAGTCAGCTATTATGTTGTTTTTGCCCTTTATGTGTTCTATGGTATAATTGAATCCCGACAAGTATGCTGCCCAGCGTTGCAGTCTATTTTCATACATCTTTGGAATACCTTTGTGTTCACCAAACAGTGTTATGAGCGGTTTGTGGTCCGTCCGTAATATAAAACGTCGTCCCATGAGGAATTGCGTGCACTTCACTGTTCCCCAACACAGCGCCAAGGTTTCTTTGTGGATCGTACTGTATTTTGCTTCCGCGGGCTGCAATGTCCTCGAGTAGCAAGCTATGGGACGTTCTCTATCCGGCATCCGATGTGATAGTATCGCCGCAATGCCATGGTCGGAGCTGTCACTAGCTGGGGCGATGCCATACGGCATCCTATTGATATGAAACAGACCCTTGTGTGTGCTCCACGTGAGCAGCTTCCGTGCTTCGTCGTCCAAAAGAAACTGCATGTATGCTGAACCAAGATCCAGTTTGGTGAATTTTTCGCCTCCATGCAGCTTAGCGAACAATTCGTCGATGAGTGGTAAGGGATAAGTCTCTTCCATCAAGTATTGGTTTACGGTCGACTTATAGTCACCACAGATACGTATGCGTCCATCCTTCTTTATGATCGGCACCAATGGCGTGGCATAGTCGCTATGTTGAGCGGGCGTCAATATACCTTGTCGTACCATCTTGTCGAGCTCATCCTCCATCTCCTTCTTATAAGCTAGGGGAATCGACATGGGTTTCAGAAAGACAGGTTTAGCATCAAGTTTTAACTTTAGTAAAATTTTAGCATATTTAAAAGTACCTATTTTGTCAGAAAAAACTCGTGGGTACTTATTTATTATTGATGTAGCATCAGCATCTACCCGATCGCTACTTAAATTATTTATCATTCGTAACCGTAACTTGAATTTATTCATGAAATCACGACCTAGTATACGTGGACCACCATTGGCTATTACATAAAATCTTACAAAGTTACACATGCCGTTATAACAAACATCTACATTAAAATACCCTAACGGATTAAAACTAGTACCATTATAAGTCTTTAAAATCATATTGTCCTTTTTGAGCCTATAACCACTAAAATCTCTTTCATACATACTAGCATTAATACATGACACGGAGCTACCAGAGTCAAACATTGCACTATATTCCTTATCGTCAATAACAATAGTTAACATCAATGGATTGTCTAAAATCTTTTGGTTTGAACTGTTGTTAAATAAAGTCATTTCTATTTGCTCGGTTTCCCCAGGACTTATGTTGGTTACATACCTGCTTTCTTCCATGTAATTTAAGTTGCTATTCTTTCAACAGACCTTGGACAAATGGCCCTTAACTCCACATGTCCTGCAGATATACTCCTTGCAACTGTTGCTATTTCCTCTTCCCGGCCTTGACATCTGCCGTCCATTGTGATGGGCGTGTTCCGCTCGACGGAAAATGTCGCCTCGCCGGTCGAATGCCGATCCTGCGCCTTGGTATCGATGCTGCTGCTGCTGCCCTCTCATGGATGGACCTTTCTTTTGGCCTTGATTCGCCTTTCCTCCGATAAAATTTAAGTCACCTTCACCACTGCTGCCAATTTCCTTATCACCTCGTTGAATCTTCATATTCTCACGTTGGATGGCTAGGTTTTTTAACTTGTCCAGTGCTTCATTCGCCTTCTCTTCGCACAATCGGTCGAAAATTTCGCCTCTTCTTAAACCCGTTTGTCTTTTACAATGTCCATCAACGTGTTATTGAACTCACAATTTACTGCCAAGCTGCACACACGCGCATACCATGCTGCTACGTTCTCTCTGTCATCTTGTTTGGCTTCATAACATTTTTGCCTCTCTCGCCACGCACTGACTTCCGGACAAAAATGTTTGTTCAAAATAGCGCACAACTCTGCGTAGGTTTTGTCTTTGGGCAATTCAGGGTTGCACAGACTTCTTAGCAATAAGTATGTGGTCGATCCCACTACACTTAACAGATTTACAACTTTCAATGGTTCAGAGATGATACCACCACCGAGATTGAACTGGTACTTGCACCCTTACACTGGTCGCCATTTTTTACGTGTTTCTGTTGCCGTCCTTTTCACTTTTTAATCACAAAATATATATTTAATCCTCGTCGCCAAGTTGTGGTGTTTAGGGTCGAGAATGAATTAAAACTACTATCACTTATTATCCGTATATTCGACTACGAATATGTACAGGACGATTTTGCATGCATTCGATACAAACACGTGTGTTATGGCCGGTTTCTCAACATTTGGCGCAATCCATTCGATAACTATCGAGTACATAAATTTATCAGACCGATAACTTTATATTGGTTTCTGAACGCATGCCTTCCAAATTTTGTTGAATACATAACTGTTGAATGGATATCTTAATATCTGCAATAATCATAGAGGGAGCTAGCAAATGTACAAGTGTTTGCAGATGCCATTTATGGAAGTAAGACACTTTCAAGAAATAATTGTAGATGGCGCCACTATCGCCTACCTAATGATATCACATCACAATAAAAATATATACAAACCAGTTGCATAAAAACGAAGTTATTAAAACCTTTTCTAATACTAATAGTGAATTTGTTCTAGTACTAGAGACTTGAATACTATCTCTTATTAAATCTATCAGTAAATTTACAGTTTCTTTCGTTAAGGTCGCCGTATTTCTCGCCGTAAAATGATCAAATTTGTGGTGTTTTTTAGATACTGAAATTTTGAAAAATAGAACGCGTAGAACAGAAGTAATATCAAAAATAAAATTACTGATGTTTTGTTTATCCACTTTTACTATTTAAACTCTTCAAATAATATAATAATTTTTAAAATGCATTTGTATGATACACATTATTTCGCTGTTCTAACCACACATTTTAACAATTATTTTCGCATACTTATAAACAAAAGTGAACAATCTTATATGTAGAAATATGTATGTTATAACAATGTTTACATCTATAGTTGAATTTAAAAAAATACGTATTTTGAAAGATTTCAGTACCTAAAAATTTGCTGGATAAATCGCTTTCTGACGTTATACATTGATTTTATTTCGGTACCTTTGAATATTTGCTGGTGGCATGAGATAACATTGTTATTATTTGCTAAACTCTATATTATTCAGTTCTTAAATGTCTAAAATTACTTGTATTTGTAGAAAACACTATTTCAAGAATACGGCGTCCGTAAACCTGTCTCGAAATTCTGTCGCTGTATTTTTCATACTGGTTTTCTCTTTCACGATAATGTCTTGGCCGTTCAAGATATCTGACTATATTTAAATATTCTTCATCTGAAGAGGCAGACGAATCAGAATTTTCCATTGAGTAATCGTCACGAAAATATCAAAAAATGTTGGGTTAATCCTTACAATAAAGATGTAAACAAGCAACAGCTAAGTCGCTGCGCGCGTGCGCTTATGTTTATTGGACAGATATCTTGCCATTTTTCTTTGGATATCTGTTCGATAACTTATGCAATAGATAATCATTATCGAATGGTTCAGAAACCGAATTCATGGATATATCTAGTTTATGGAATCGATAAGTTTATTTAATAGATATCTACTACTTGAGAAACCGGCCATTGGACTGACTGCCGAACGTCCATGTCTGCCGCTGGCTGGTCATGCTCCGCCGGAAGCCTGTTTTGTGCTGGTTCCGCTTCCTGCCGTGTTGCCACAACATCACACTAACCATTAATTATTATTAATTTTGGTAAAGTAATATTTAATAGTTTATTACTATGTATATAGCAAGCAGATAATTCAGTTCAGGAGATAAAACGACGTTAAATTATTAATGAAAACTTTTGAATGCCTAAGTTTCTTCTATTTTTTAAGTTCACAAACAATGGAATATTACGTATATGAAAATTCATATTTAACTTAACTTAACGCAACCACCCCTGACGGAGCTACAGCTCCTTAAAATGAGACCCCAAAATTTATTTACTTTTTTAAATATTTTCAAAACGAATCCAGGTACAGTAAACAAATTTGAAATTGAGAATCACCATTGGATTACGAATCTAATTTTTCAAAAATAATTCCGCATAGTTAGTCATAAGCGTACCAAACCTGGGGGTTATAGGGTAAATATTGCTCTAACTTTCTCTCTCAAGATTTTGGCTGTTAGATAAAAAAATTATTAATTTTTATAACTCCTACTCTTATTTCTTTCGATCAATTTTCAAGTAATATTAATTTAAAAATTTTGTGACAGTACAGAAATATTAGATCCTACGCAAGCGGTCAAATTGTCCCTATAAGGGTTTGAGAAGGCATTTGTTAGTTTATTTACGTATGTTTTTAAGATTATTTGACATATTAATAGGCTATATAAAAATTTACAAATAATCACCTACCATTACTGATATACAATTTTATAGTATTTAATACTTTAAAACGTTTGAATATCATCTTTATATGTGTCAAATAAAGCGACAGAATTGTTTTACAGTCTACTAGAGATATTTTGATTACTTTTAATATTCATCTTATACTTTCATATTATGTCACAATATTTATAAATTACTAAATTTAAATGGCTATTTGCGCAAAATTATTATTAGAACACTAGATTTATTGTTTAATGATGATACTTAGTACAAAACTATTGTTTTATTTTAGGCGGTTTTGAAATATTTAGAAAAAATCACATTCTGCTTCCTTAAGCAGCGTTTTCTGATTTATCTTTATTTCTTTTTTGTCCCCTGTATAAAGTTAGCCAAAAAAATAGTTTGCACCAGTCTTTTACGAGAAAACTACGGCCAAATTGTGACACAATCAAAATATCATCCAAGTTTAAAAATATACATATATAATATGTTTTCTGACAATAAAAGTCGGAATTTCTAAGCTGACCTATTTTTAATCACATTTGAACAAATAATACTATAACAAAAATTCTAATACAGCAATTCGATATCATGAAAATTAATTTATGCAATATACCTCCAATTTTTAAATAAAGTTACTAATATTTAAAGCTACAAAATTAAAAAATATATATGAGACATATGAAAGTTCTAATTAGGCATACATATCATTAGAAAGTGCTTAGCGTCTGCGTACCTATCTTTGTTTATAATTCTTTTTGCATAAATTGTAAGATTTTTTATCGAGGATCCTTAAGCAAATCGCCATGTACATTAGATTAATTTGAATATTATAATGAAGTATTTTTAATGAATACCTAACCTATATTTTTAGTATTCAGCACCAACTAAATTTTAAAACACTTAAAGCGCCTTATTAATTACAAACTTGACCGAAACATCTCTACAACTTTTTGTATATGCTGCAATTTGATCTGATTAATTTGTGTATTTTGTCAGACAGCAAAAACTTGTAACCTATTTAATACTTCTAAATTCTGTGGAATTTATATTCGTTGTTTCCTTTTTGCATCGTGCCTTCCCAGTTCACATATGGATAGAATTGGAATGTTGTGTAAACAGGTATAGCCTTGAGCTTTTTTTTGCACGTGTCTCGTAGTAATAAAAATTTTTTGTCGAGTATTTGAAAATTTTGTACAGTGACACCTAGAAAAAATGTGTGGTACTTTGTTAAAGGAATGAATATTAGATAAAGATTCCGACAAAGATTTCATAAAGAAAGCCAATACAAAAACCTCATGCTGGTCCAGCTTGTATAGGACTGTCCAAATTATTTTGCACACATTGTGGTCCTCGCCATCTAACCGACATGGTCCACAACTAAGGCAGGTTTACTAACTATACTTTTATAAACACTGTTTATACATAGTGGCCTGAAAAATGTTTTTAATTTACAAGATTTTAATAGTTCCGGTTATAGAGATATTTCAGCTCAATTATACTGTGACTTCAGTTTTTAATGTAACATTTATTATAAGATATTTCTATACATATATTGTCTATTTTAAACAAATGATTTACATACAACTGAAACAAATATATATGGTGTTAATTAAAATACTTGTACGTAGCTTACCTATTTATTATGTTTATGTAGGTATGTGGGTCTGTGTGTGTTTGTCACACATTATTAACTTTTCATGAAAACATGACATGTTTATTTCCCAAATTAATGAAAATATTTAAACTATATTTCATACATACGTATTGTAGTTTTACATTATTTCCATAAAAAAAAATAAAGGAAGCAAGGTACCTAATTAGTTCGTTGTAGAAATACCTATATTCATTATAATTTAGTTTTACTAGATAGGTAGGTACCTTTATGGTTTCTACTTATTGTCCTGTCAATTGTCAAAACAATTATCCTGTCTACAAAAATTACTAGTTCATGTAGATATTATACAATCACTTTTATGTTGTTTTCTGACGTCATGCGTCACGTTGATATAGGAAACGGTAAACGGTGCGAGCTGAAGTGATGATGATAATAATGTGTATGACTGTATAGCTACGTAGGTATGTTCCGCCAGCTGCAGCGGGGCATACACATACCTCGATACAGCTAGGTTTTTATATTTGATTTTTACGTAGACAATATACCTATGATGTTTTTATGACCAGCGTATTTTTTAATGTAGGTGAAATTGTGACAACCGGGAGCAGACACGTACATCGACTGTAAAAGAATTGAATGCCGAATTTTATAAACCTCTGTAAATCTTCAATTCTTTTTACTTATATACAGGGTGTCCAGAAATGATGCATCAATATTCCGGTGGGTGATTCTATATGAAAAATTAATGCCACAAAAACTTATAATAATTTTTCAAAAACTCAAAATTAGCAGGGTTACAGTGTCAAATAAAATTATCTAATAACTTTTTTGTGAGTACTGAGTTTCTCCAACTTTTTTCTTAGTCTACCGTTTTTCTCCAATTTTGCACACGTATCACTAATGTGCCTTTGTATCCACGTTCTTGTTTTCAAGGCGTGTTTTATTAATTTTGAAAATGAGTTCGAGTGAATGGTTGTTCATTTAGCGCACTTGAATGTTTGAATGAAGTCGTTTTTTCTTTAAAACAGCTAATTTTAACGTAATATATTGAAGATCTTTAATTTACATATATGCTATAAAATTTTTAAAAATTTTAAACAAAAAAGTTCTAAGTTATTATTTGAACCCCAAGTACGGTTTAGGTCCTTTGGTGTTGGAGGATATGCGTCAAATTAAGAACGTGGATACAAAGGAACACAGTGATGCGTGTACAAAATTAGAGAAAACGGTAGACTCGGAAAAAAGTTAGAAGAAATCCATAAAAAAATTGTTTTTGACACCCAGTAACCTCGCTAATTTTATACTATACTACTATGTACTATTATATAATGTATACATTAATCGTATATTTCTTTAAGTATAATTATGTGCATAATGCACTATAGCAGTGTATAATAATTATTTACTTGTGATTAATGATTATTATCTACTTTGTTGTCAACAATTCTTCAGTGGCAGTACCGGGAATGAACTAACAAAACAAAAAATATCCGATGTTAACAATTAAATCCTAACCTCCTGTATGAAAGTCAAATACCAGTTACAGCAATATTAACATTTTTCGGAATAATGGTAGAAGTTTACTAATTAAAGTTTTTTTTGCTTATTTTAATTTATCAAGGGAGCAACGAATGTCAAACCTGAAAGTGTCAAGTTCATGTTATGAATAAATATTGTACTTTCTTTCAGTAAATAGTTTGCTAAAATACCTACTGTTAATAGTCGTGGGTCGTGGACAAAGTATATTATTCTATATAGTGATTTACAACACTCACCTACGGCGCGTGCCTCCACCCTTGTGAATTTAACAGCCGTCAATATATGGTCGTTGAATAATATACTACTACTGTTGAGATTAAATTCTTATATAAATTACACACACAAGGCTAAGCATTTTTAGTAAAAAATACAAAATAATAAGAAACCATGAATAGTTTAAATAACTGTTTTCAAAATCGGTTAGTTAAAAATTTCCATTAGAAAAATAGATACATGCTCTTGCAATAATAATGACATTCCCTCGAAACAGTTTTTGAATTTCTGGAATTTCTAAGTAGAAATTTCATTAAATCTCTATTGGTGAGTGAAAGAACTATGAATTAATGTTAAAAGTTGAAAGTAGATTTCATTAAAAATAAGGGTGCCATTATTGTTGTAAACGATTGTACACATAAAAATAGTTTTTTAAAATTTCGGTACTCTGTATTTCAAAGAGAGTGAGTGAGCTTTTTTGGAAGAATATTTATAACAAAAAACCTACTTATTTTTAAAAGCACTATCTCATAGTCTCAAGTCCGACTCTAACTGCAATTAATTTTTACGGAGAGATATCTAATATGTACATAACTTTTCGCATGAATAATGTTGCCGCAAATTTTTTTTTTCAGTTTTTGTCACTAAATTATTTTAACCAGGAAAGAAGAGAAATAAAAACACTTAGCAAATTGATACTTATTTCGTTATTTATTATTAGCAATTAACGGTGTGAAATAACAAAGAGATTTTTCTAAATTTATGAAAATACAACAGACAAAAATATGTACAATACTTAATATAACTGAAATTATTTACCTAACCTTATAAATAGTACTCCAAACTCTCTGATATCAGGTTAAAAAAGTTAGACTTAACCGCCTTGCATCTCTAGAAGTAAAATAATATATTCTTTGGGATTCCGGTAGGTATTTTTGTACTTACATAGTTTTGTTTTTTTTACGTTGTTGCCTCATAATATGAAACTAAAATATATTTTTGTAATAATCCAAAGTAGAACTTACAATTATGAAAATGTATTTCTTCAAAAAATGGAAACCTAAGCTAGATAACTACAATAATATCAAAGTTCATAATGAACTTTGATAATAGTCTTAACAACTAAAACAATCCAGAACTTGGCTTTTGGTAATTTCCTGTCTCTTCAATTTAATTTAGTTTTTTACTTTTTAGTTGCTTATTTTTAAAGTATAAATTTTAACAATTTAAACTTAGTAAAAGTATACTATTTATTTTTTACAGTACAACAAATTGTTATTCAAAAAAGTTACAAATAAAGTTATTTCACAATTTCAATTTATTAATAAATCAACCTGCTTTAATCTGAAATGATACTTATGTATATACATATATCTACAAGGTGTAGGGAAAATAAATATATCTGAAAATTATCAAGAATAATAAAAAATTAATTAAAATTGTTTAGAATTAAAATAACACACAAAAAAATTATAATCTTATGCCGCCGCACTCCCGCACAAGTCTCCCAAATTCTGGGCTAATCTTCGTGATTAGAATGAGGAGTAGAGTTATTATTATTATTATTATTATTATTATTGTTATTATTATTATTATTATGTGTATTAACATGTCATCTGTGTCTAAATTTTTTTCATATCCGATATTTTGTTCGTCAAATCTAAAAATATATATGTCTCTTGTAAAAGATCATAGGTATATATCTAATACACCATTAATTAATAATACGTACCTATTTATATTATTTCTGCCGCCCTGCCAGCTAAGCTTCGCTTGTTTAGCAGCTTTACTGCGCTTTGCACGTTTGGCGACATTTCTAGGCATTTTAAATAATAGTCACAAAAAAGTTTGGAAAAGCTTGCTGACTTCTAAATAATCGCAATCCACAATATTAGTTCACAATAATTTTTACAAAACAGTATCGGCTATATAGAAATCAAAAATATGACTGATCGAAAAATGTTCAATATTTTATCCTTGTCTACATATGAACATGTGAAAAGATCCAAATGTTATTTTTCCTTGACTATATACACTAAGACTAGTCAATCTAATGGGAGACCTTGTTGGCCTGAATGGGAAACCAACTCTCGCGTAATGGGAAACGAACTCAAAAAGAACGTTTACGCTTGGGCTATTTGCTAATAGATGGCGCAATATTAGGTACTAAAATGACATGAATTTGGATATATAATTTTGAAAGCTCCTCCCATCGAAGATGATTGGTTCATACATATTATGTTATGTACAATCGTTTGCAATAATATTGACACTCTTTAAATTAAATTTGCTATTTCTCTTGAACTGCTGACGTATTTGTAATAAAATCTACTTTCAACTTTTAACATTAGTAATTAGTTGTTTCACTTACCAATATAAATTTAATGAGTTTCTACTCAGAACTTCGAGAAGTTCAAAAACTGTTTTGAGAGAGTGTCATTGTTATTTCAAAAGCTTGTATGTACTTAAAATTCATAACTTTAATGACATTCGATAGGATTACTGTTTATTTTATTATTAAGTGAATGTGTTAGTCATGAGGAAGCAGGCAGGAAATAAATGTTAATTTTTAAAATGTAATAAAACTAGATGAAACATTTCAGGAATAAAACTTTTCCGCGCAAGGCGAAAATCGACTATAATGATAGATTTTGAATTCTGATAAGTAATTATAGTAATTTCATCACGATTTTTAATAAAAAAAATACAGAAGAGCAGTTATCCAGTTCATATTCACTTTCGCGTATCAATGAAAGTCAAAGCTTAAAATATATTAACCGCCAGATAACACTTTTATCATACTCCTCCAGCTTTGGTAAATTCAAGTGAAGAAGTCATTCAATACGTGTCGATAAAAATATACAGGGTGGGCCATTAATAAGGGGACATAGAAGGGGAGTAACATCATTGGGAGGAAATATGAAGATATAGCTAAATATATCTTCGTAAAATATTTCTGTGGAAAAAGATACAAGGTGTCAAAGTTGAAATATTTTTATTTGTGTTTTCTTTTTTTGTATTAATGCAAGTATCTCTCAATTGATTGAAATTTAATTCAAAAAAATTAGTAGGTATCAATGAGTCGTTTACTTTTTTAAATGTCCAGAGTAACTTTGGAAAAAAACTCATATTTGAAAAAAAATTATCTACATATTTACTTTTATAGACAAAAATAGCAACAGAGCAGTAAAAATAACTTAGCCCTTGAGCAAACTCTCTCTACTTCTACATGTCTTAATTAATTAAACTAATTATTACAGTTAATTACAGAAAATTTTCAATATGTAATTTTCTAATGCTCCTAAGAGATTTCCTCACGTCGAAAAATACATTTGGTTGTTTTAGATCAGTTTTCTGGAAAACGGTAGGAATTTCGTTAACAAAAAATAAGATAGAAATTGTCATCATCTGGCAATGGTCTATCTGTTTTAATATGTACCTACTACATAAATTATGATTGCTTTTCTTAAAATATGTTTCCCTACCAAATTTGATGACAATCGGTTGAGCGATTCTAGTTATTAAAAAAAACGAAAAAAAATGTGTAAACCTGTATCTTTTTCCACAGCAACATTTTAGTAAGGCACATTTAGCTATATCTTCATATTTTGCTCCAAAACTGTCATTCCTACTCTGGCACATCATTAATGGTTCACCTTATATAATACTTAAAATAATAAATTTTGAAACACATTCTTTACTGATAAGGCCTGTAAAGTTCACAAATTATTTTTACTAAAAACATTAGCGCATGTAAATTTATTTAAATGCGCAAATGTTAAATTATTTGAATTTTTAAATTAATTTAAATTTAATTTTAATTTAAAAATTACTCTTCAAAAAGACTAGAAAATAATATTTATTTCACACCATCACAAAATTATACTTAGATCAAACATTGAAAAAAGATACTTGGTGTTTTAGAAATTTTACTAATGAATTTTTCGCAAAATAATAATGCATCTTATGCAGTAAGAGAAACCCACACGATAATCTGCAGTTCTATATGTCTCTTTATAGAAGTAGGTATGTCGAATTCATTTGAATTATCTTAATATGTTTAAAGGAAATAAAACAGAAAATGTAAATTTTGGCATATCGCTGAAAACTCTTTTAACAATCTTATTTTTCTGTTTTTTTTTTTAATTAATTTACAGTTCATATTCTTACTTCTCTAACGCAATAAAATAAACTGCTTATGTTTCAAACTTTATGATCTGTGGTTTGAATATAAATATATTGCCACAATCTTATTATTTAGGCAGGTATATGAAAAAGGGTCACGCGGCCACGCCCTCGAAACGCCTTCACAGTTTTTTGCAGATTAAAATAGTAGCGCTTTATTTCCTTCGTTTGAATAAATGCGTATTGTTACACAGTACGACATCTAACAGGAATTATGATAACTATTTAGGTCTTTATTAAGGATTGACTCTCTTGGTGTAAATACTCAAGGGTTCTGTATAGACCGTGATTTTATTATTTTGCGTGTTTAAAGCGGGCCATTCATTAGGCGAACGCAGACCCGACTTACGACTGCGACCAGACCTGGACCGATCCTTTCTGCTCCATACACTAAACGAGCAGTTGTATTATCAGTATTTCTCAGTTGACGACGAACCACTGCGACGCGTAGATATCATGCCGCCGTTATCACGAAAAATCGAAATTGCTGTAATTGTCGGAGAAGTAATAATTTTTGCACAGAAAAAAAAAAAGAAACGAGTGAGGACAAAGGAATGGTTTTGCAAAAGGAATCAGTATACTCGTTTACATTTGCTACAAGATATCCAATCATGTGAACCTCCCGATTTCGTAAACTATTTTCGAATGGATTATAATACATTTAATGAGTTACTTGACTTAATAAAACCTTTAATTGCAAAACAAAATACTTTCATGAGAGATGCCGTTTCTGCAGAGCAACGTTTAATGGCGGCATTAAGATTTTCTCTATAAATACTAATTAATTCTTCCCAAAATTCACGATTATCTTCGAACGACATTTTTAGAAAACAGTAAAGAGACTCCAGCCGCAGTCGTTGTTGCAAACTGTCCACACATAATACGTTTGTTCCTACAATGACAGCACTGTTTTAATGCACAAGTGAAATTCATGTACTAGTTTGAAATCAATTTCTAATTCCTTTGTTAGAACGACACGTTTAGTTCAAGCAGTAACCGTTAGGGGTATAGTTTGTTTGAAGAAATTTTCATTTTTCGGTCATTCATGTATAAGAAAGTGATAAATCTCATCATTACTAGAATTCGAGGCACTGCTGTAATTACTAACTTGCTCCTCTTCACTAGTCACTCATTTAAAAAAACTACAGAATTACGTACTTAAAAATCTGCAAATGAATTGTGCAACTAGAATAATTATCTCAAATAGCATTATTACATAAAACTTTAGTGATGTTGTTTCTTGGTCTGGTGATAGGTCAATTTCAAGTAGAAAAACCAATTTTTTACATATTGCCTACATTTCGGCTTATATTTAAGCCATCTTCAGGGCTCTAGAAATGCAAATGCGTTACATAAATAATATAATATTACAATAAATTAAAACAAAACACATTGAAAATTACACATTAAAAATACAATTTTTAACTTAATATTAAAGCAAGCTAAGCACTTAGTAATATTTATTTTATTCTATTTATTTTAAAAAGAAAGGGGACAATATAGGCAAACATAAATTAAGCCTAAAACAAATTACAATTAACAGTTTTATAAATTACCTGTAGTTTAGTTTTTCTTTGTCCAATTTAATATAAAAATTAATTGTTTCTTACAAGTGTCTTTTACAAGTGAAAAGTATTGACAATATATGCGCATATACAGAAATATAATTAACATCAATGGGAAACAATCTATAAGAATAGAGAACTTTAATTAAAATAATGTATCGACTAGATACGGTGCAGAGGCGTTGTAATTTTTTCATCTTTAAGTAAAAATGGAGAAAGAAAACACAAAGAATACATATTATATATATATATACCGGGTGGTGTAATTATTGCTTATTGTTTAATTCTATCGATTAAGTCTATTAAATTAAAATCTATCTTTCTTATAACTTTTATTGGATAATTATTTTTAAGAAGATATGATCTTATTAAATCTAAGTTTTTTTTTGTGGAACTGTTCGTGAGAAAGATTAAGAGCTCTGGACTTTAGGTTAGTTGTGATATTAAGTTTTTGTGTATAAGAATGTTGCGAATTATAATTTAAAAACCTTTCAGAAAAAGTAGGTAAAAGTACTAAAAGAAAGATAGTTTTTAATACTCAAATCTGTTCGTAATATAACTACTGAAGATAATAACAAAAAATATTTTAAAATCCCATATATAGAATGTCTTTCAGACAGGTAAGAAATATTTTAAAAAATGATAATTTAGATATAGCTTTTAGTAGTGAGAATACTTTAAAACAACTTTCAACAAAAAGATGATACCCCTAAAGAACTGTTGAGCAATGTTATATACAAAATACCTTGTCGTGATTGTAACAAAGTTTATATAGCTCAAACAGGAAGGTACCTAAAAACACGAATTTATGAACATGTTCGAAGCGACAAACCAATGTCTTTATTGGCCAACAATAACAAAACGGCCCTTGCAGAACATACACAAACATGTTTACATACATTTAACTTTGAAGAAGCTACAATTATTGGGAAACAAAAATGTTATAAATAAAGAATTTTTCAGGAATTGATTAATATTAAGAAACATACAAATTCTGTTAACAAAAAACAAGATACTCAAAATTTAAACACGTCATATTTGAATTTAATAGACTTAATGGATAGAACTAAACAATAAGCAATAATTACACCACCCGGTATATATAAACATAGCAATTATTTGTGTTTTCTTTCTCCATTTTTACTTAAAGATGAAAAAATTACAACGCCTCTGCACCGTATCTAGTCGATACATTGTTTTAATTAAAGTTCTCTATTCTTA
This sequence comes from Monochamus alternatus, assembly GCA_037114965.1. NCBI lineage: Eukaryota > Metazoa > Arthropoda > Insecta > Coleoptera > Cerambycidae > Monochamus > Monochamus alternatus. The sequence continues at coordinate 62,237,223 of CM073427.1, read as the reverse complement.
TAGATTGTTTCCCATTGATGTTAATTATATTTCTGTATATGGGTATATATTGCCAATACTTTTCACTTGTAAAAGACACTTGTAAGACAACAGTTAATTTTTATATTAAATTGGACAAAGAAAAACTAAACTACAGGTAATTTATAAAACTGTTAATAGTAATTTGTTTTCAGCTTAATTTATGTTTGCCTATATTCCCTTTCTTTTTAAAATAAATAGAATAAAATAAATATTACTAAGTGCTTAGCTTGTTTTAATATTAAGTTAAAAATTGTATTTTTAATGTGTAATTTTCAATGTGTTTTGTTTTAATTTATTGTAATGTTATATTATTTATGTAACGCATTTGCATTACTAGAGCCATGAAGATGGCTTAAATATAAGCCAAAACGTAGGCAATATGTAAAAAATTGGTTCTTCTACTTGAAATTGATCTATCACCAGACCAAGAAACAACATCAATAATTTATAAAGGTCACTAGATACAACAAAAATAAAACTTTAGTTATATTCATTACCTAGCCTACCAAAAGTTGACTTCTGTTAGCGGTTAGATTCTATCTGCGCATGCAGATTATATCCTCAAACCGATTTGACTGTCAGCAAACAGATTCCAAACCATCCACTATTGTGTTGGAATAAAAAATCTTACAAGTAGTTCCCGGATTGATTGTGTTGGAACGGTTAAATTCGTACTGCGCAAACTCGTGACAGTTTGCTGCTAGTTTGATGCTGTCTGTGTAGGAATAAACCTAATGAATCAGCACGGATCAGTCCGAGTGTTCAGTAATCTGTGGTCCGAGTCGTGTCGTGAGTCCGTTCGTTGATTCTGCGGACCTGCGACCAAACCACGACATGTTTTTGCTATTACATTCACGACAGGATGGGTCGGCCGACTCGTCCGGCGGACCAGTCCGCTTGTGAATGGCAGGCATAAGCTTTAATGCGGTCAACTAAGGAACGCTAAACAAGGTGTTCCGTGAGCGTATAAATATTTGCTGAATCATAATAAGATGATTATTTTTCCATTATGGACATGCTTACCGAGGTATAAGGTGGATAAATTTTAAACATAGTAACTGTTACTGGTTATATCTTTGATGTCCTTCAAGAATTCAAAATAATTATTGGCTGACAATTTGAAGGTTGCTTTTCTTATTCAGCAATCAGTTAACAAAAAATTAATTCTTGTTTAATTGTCGTAAAGCATATTATTCTCGGTAAGTGAGACAGTCCAAATTGATTGTATGATAACGATATGGAGATATGAAATAAAATATGATGGTTTTTCAATAATGTTCCAATTCCAATAACATAATTTAAAAAAGTAATAATTTTTAAATTCAAATTTTAATTATTTACCCCGTGTCGTTTGTGTTTAGAATCCATAGTCAATTCGCTATATGACAATGAAAGACGAGCATTTTTATTTGTTCAAAATTACTTAAATATAGTTGCGGCAAGAATTCAGACGACTTAAGTCATACGAACAAAATTATATTTTCATTTCATTATATTTTCATCAAAATATTTATGAAACTGCAACTGAAAATAACAAAACTATATACTACACTAAATTTAAAAAAAAGTTTTTAAGGGCGCCGTATTCTTGAAATAGTGTTTTCTACAAATACAAGTGATTTTAGATATTTAAGAACTGAATAATATAGAGTTTAGCAAATAACAAGAATGTTATCTCATGCCGCTGGCGAATATTCAAAGGTACCGAAGTAAAATCAATAACGTCAGAAAGCGATCTATCCAGCAAATGTATATGTACTGAAATCTTTCAAAATACGTATTTTTTTAAATTCAACTATAGATGTAAACACTTATAACATAAACTTACATAGTTCTGTATATAAGATTGTGCACTTTTGTTTATAAATACGTGAAAATAATTGTTAAAATGTGGGGTTAGAATAGCGAAATAATGTGCGTCACACAAATGCATTTTAAAAGTTATTATATTATTTGAAGAGAGTTTAAATAATAAAAGTGGATAAACAAAACATCAGAAATTTTATTTTTGATATTACTTTTGCTCTACGTGTTTTATTTTTCGAGATTTTAGAACCTAAAAACACCACAAATTTGATTATTTTAAGGTGAGAAATACGGCGACCTTAACCCTTGATTGAACAGAGTGTTCGATAGAAGCAAAGTTTATATGGAACATTTATTCCGTCAACGTTGGTAGAACACTTGACCATGTAGAACTTAAGACATAATGATTTACGATTTATCAAAGCTCTAAATTGATCTGTAATTTTATGCAATTGCAGGCGTTTTAATAAACATAGTTATGTTATTGGTAATAACTGAACACATTTATATCTAGAACAATTTAAATTGTCATTACCTCTAGTCTGGGTTTTATATAATTGTGATAAATATTTGTTCATTATAGTACATTGCTATATATTAATCATTTAATGCAATTATTATAACAGCACAAACATACATCGTAATCCAGGTTTCATTTAAACAACAATGCTTTTACTATATTTGGGCCACCCGGTTCATTTAAATGACAATATGTGTAGCAACCCTATCGCCACCTACCTGTAAGTAGAACTATTTCCGAACAAGTCAGTATTTCTGAGCTGTAGAAAAATCTACATTAACTACTCTGAAATTTATTTAAAATAAATACAAAAATATACAGTAGACCCTCATGCGGTCGTTTGTGTCGAGAGATCTTCGCATGGCGGTCTAAATATTAATGTTTATAACTAACGTATCAGGATCAGATAGTTTTGGACCGTCTCTAAGGTATTACATTGGATCTCTCATTAGTAAGACTTAGAATTATTTCTGATACAGTGGTCTGGTGGTCTTCAGAAAGAAACATTGGCTATGTAAATTTTATACAACAAAATAATAAATTTTAGATTTTTCTTGTAATGTTATATGATGGATTTAAAATTTTATCAGAATGTGTTCATAATTAAACATTAATTTAAGTATAAGATAAGAAATCAAAGTTAAAATCAATTCCCTGAAAAAAGGATACCCTTTATAAATACCAATAACGCTATCCGCCAAATTTCTTAAGGTCAATTGCCTCAGAAACCGAGACATACACATCGAAATTTTATAGGGAAACCTTGTATATATACTGGGTTTAATTTTGAATGCAAATGAGATTTATATGATATACTCGCGTCAAGAATTCAGACGACTTACGTCATACAAACAAATGAATATTTCATTATATTTTTATCAAAATATTTAAGAAACTGCAACTGAGAGTAATAAAACTATATACTACACTAAATGTTTGCATTATATATTGCACTAAATTGCAAAAAATTGTTGTTTTTAACGCGACCAAATATCGAAAATTACGTTGACAATAAAGACAATTGCCTAATGTCAACTATGACGTAAGACGTCTGAATTCTTGACGCGAGTATAGTATCTGTGGCCTTTAAAAACATTTATTTTCTAAATATCCGTTGTAAAAATTGAACTTTTCTGGAATGCTTAAACTCCGTCGCTGAATAAGTTTGTGATTGGTAGATGACGTCAGACAACTCAATGACTTGTCAAATCTACTAATTTAAGTAAAGAGTAAGGGCTCTACAGAAACTTTTATCATTATCTATGAGGTAACAACAAATAATAACGTTAAGGTAGTAGATACTTTACCATATCATCTAATTCAGATGTCCAAATTTTGACTTGTTGAAGTAAATTAACCAGGATTTCATAAATTGGATGTTTGTTTTGGATATTTTCATTGTTCCTGCAATTAAAAATTGTTTCACAAATTTGTTTAATATTTCCATATTCCCAGAGTTTAGCAAGTTTCTCACAGTATTCAACTAATTTCTTCTCCGTCCTAAAATAAATAACTGTTAATACCATTTGGAAGCCAAAATGGAACATTAAAATTGTCTGTCTTTGATTTTTACTTTTCTCTTTATGCTACTGCTCGAGATCTGGTTTTAAGAATACATCAACATAAAAATGTAATAAAATCAGACAAATTATAATTCTAAATATATTTTTTTATAATTTGAGAAACAACTTCTAAAAATTGTTCTATTTTTCGGAAATATCAATATAAATAGCTATTTGATTTACTTATTTAAGTAAAGTTTATTAAAATGGACTTAAAGCAACGGATGATTAATATAACTCTAAACAGTTGGTTTAATGTTACTGTTGGAAACAGAATTACTACTAATACAAAAGTTGAAATTCATAAAATAGTACATTATACTATAAGGGAGAGAAATGCGTTATTTTGGCAGAGGTGCAATTTGAAGCCTGAGGGCTACAATGCACCGAGGACAAAATAGCATCTCTCCCGAATGGTATATACTATTTTTTCCACGGTCTCATTAACTTAAAAACACATATTTTGTCATTATGAAGTAAGTAGCACCAGAATTATTGTATTCGGATTTCAGCATTTATTTAGTAGTCGTTGAGTTGTTGTCATAACTACAAAATAAACAAACAAAAAGAATTGTCAAATTAAGGTGCTAGTTTGGTTTAGTTTAAAGTTTGTTTAGTGCACAATGAATAATAAGCAATAAGCAATTTGCTGCTTACAAAGTCAAGATCTTTATACGATATAGCCTACAATCGGTTCAAAAAGTGGTGCGTCGAGAAAAATGTTCAAGCATACAGCGATAATGTTTTGTTGGCATACTTCAGTGAAAATCCAAAGAATTACAAGTCTTCCACATTATGGGCGCAATATTCTATGGTTAAGTCATGCCTGATAATTTACGACAACATAGATATAAGCAAATTCTCCAAGCTGATTGCATTTTTGAAAAGAACCGGTGACGGATATCAAGCGAAAAAATCGAAAATATTGACAAAGGGTGAAATCGACCGTTTTCTATCAAGTGCAGATGACAAAGAATTCTTAATGATTAAGGTAAGATTACTTTTGTTAGGTATTTCAATTATTAAATATTTTGATTTTTTATAGGTTAGATTTATTCTGGGGATTGCCGGAGCTTGTCGAACTGATGAACTAGTCAATTTAACTGTAGATGATATTGAGGATGTAGGCTCTTCCTTGATTGTAAAAATTCCAAACACTAAGACAAAGATTCTACGAACCTTTCTGGTTACCGATGTGGGAAATATGCTTGAATTGTTTCGAAAATACCTGTCCCTTCGTCCTCCCCACGTCAAGCATAAGCGCCTTTTTTGTACTACAAAGCAAGAATACCATGGGAAAAATTCCGAGTGTAGTAGCTTCGTATTTAAAATTACCTGATGCTGCATGTTATACTGGTCACTGCTTACGAAGATCTTCAGCAACATTACTGGTAGTTGCTGGTTGCTGGATATCACGACAATAAAACTTCATGCTGGGTGGAAATCAACGACAGTCGCTGAGGGTGATGTCGAGAACTTTAGTAGGTACCACTACTAGCGCAACCACAAAAACTGTAAATGTAAGCGAAAGTAATATTCCTTCTAATATTGATTTTGAAAATTGTACAAATGTAACATTTAATTTAAATGTCAATAAATAATTTCAATGTTATCTTTTTTTTTGCATGAAAAACGTTCTCCATAATGTAAACTCCCTTGGGAGCATTATACTCCCTTGGGAATAATCGACTACTTCTGTTTTAATTTTGATGTCATAGAAACTGATTTCTACTCCTGACCGTGGAAAATAAATATTTATTTGTCATCATTTATATGTATTCTTTTTTATAATAACTAGTCAGTTAGGGTGTACAGAAGCAGACTTTTCCTATTACAGAATTTAACCAATGGTATTAAACATATACCGTTAATTTGTAATGTTTGGTTCATAAATTTTTGGACAGCCCTTATAACGTATATGTAAAATGAGATCATGCGAGCCCTGAACGCCGCAGTGTTAGTCTAGCTGTAAGAGAGAACACATGTCGATTTCCAATAAAGTTTCTCTAGTGACAAAATACAAAATACATAATTCATTTCATCCACCTTCAACAACACACATGAACATGGCCTTCGTCCGTATTAACAACCCTTAGATGTCATCACAGAAGAGGTTATCGGCTAAGAATTCATTAATCCAGTGAAACAGTCAATTCATACATACATCATTACAAGCTAGGCAGCGCTCCCGCTACAGTCTGCACGTGAGTCATCTTCCCTTAAAATTATTCATTTGATCCTACTATTGAGCAAATAATTACATTTCTATTACACATTTTACATTCTTAATCAAACATTCATTATGTCTACTAGCGAAATACAGATTTTACTTAAAAAACGAGGTAACCTAAAAGGTAATCTTACTAGATTCAAAACATACCTAGACAAAATAGACAAATCAAACTGTACACAGATAAAAGAATTGCGATTACGTTTAAGCAAATTTGATTCTTGTCTAGATGATTTCAATACAGTTCAAGAGCAAATCGAATTATTAGACGATAACTCTGAAAATTCAAATAATCATGAGAATGAACGCGAGGCATTTGAAAATAGTTATTTCAGCTTAAAAAATATAGCATGTGTACTAATCGAGTCAAATTCTGATAATGAAAGTCAAAAAAGTAGAAGTAATTCAGACGGTACGTCAATTCATAGCATTTCTATAGCAAATCAAAATATTAATCCAGTAAATAACGCGAATATAGCTCTGAGTGGCTCAGTAGATAATACACAAATACGCAATTTACAAAGCATTAAATTACCTTCTATTTCTTTACCTGATTTTTCTGGGGAACCTGATCAGTGGTTAACGTTTTATAATTCATTTAAATCATTAATACATGAAAATAACTCGGTACCGGATGTACAGAAATTTCATTACCTAAAATCTAGTTTAAAAGGTGAAGTGGCGCAGGTTATACAAGAATTAGAAATTACATCAGAAAACTATCATGTAGCATGGCAGCTTTTAAACGAAAATTACGAAAATAAAGCCAGTATAATAGAAAGTCATATAAAAGCACTTTTTAATCAAGAAAGTTTACCAAAAGAATCACATGTAGAATTACAGCAATTATTAAATAATTCTTTGAAACATTTGCGTGCACTAAAAATGTTAAAGCAGCCTACTCAGTACTGGGTACATTGTTTATTTAATTTCCACTAAATTTGATCCTTACACTAAAAGAGAATGGGAAAAATTAAAATCAGATTTTCAAGATTTGCCTACCATTGAAGACTTAACATCATTTTTAACAAAAAGGTGCAAATATTTACGTGCTTACAATTGAAATAAACGGAATTCAGGTACTAATCATAGTGAAAGAACAAATGTCAGATCATACGTAGCAATTAATAACCAAACATGCAAATTTTGTAATGGGGAACATCCTATATATAAATGTAAAACATTTTTAGATCTCTCGGTACGGGACAGAATTAATGAAATATCAAACAGAAAATTATGCAAAAACTGTTTTAGAAATAACCATCTGTTGAGAGCTGGGTTTGCTCTGCGTGTTTTTTCTTAACAAAACTGAGGTACAGCTAATAATGAGCGTTTATTAACTGTTTACTAGATACATTTACTCCAATAACTTTATATTAACTAAGTGGACTGTAATATAACTAACAATATACAAATATGCATGTAATTATTACAATAGCGAGCAACCTAACTAGTGCCAACCGCTGCTTAAACTAAAACTCGACTGACTTCTTCACAGCGTGATACGACAGTATCCCGCCCGCCTGAGTGTATGGCAGTTAAGTTCATAGTTGCGCCATCTTTTTCATCTTTTTAAAACTCAAACACCATCAAACAAAGGAATGTACTGCGTCCACGTGTAAAAAATGTAACTTAAAGCACAGCACTCTTTTGCATTTGGACAGAGAAACAAAAAATTTGAGTGTCGGCGAAGCTGCAAGTGCGATAAAAAGTTCTAACGCACCGAATAATACGGCCGCGGGGTCAGCTGATAGTGCACCTGTGGGTCTCAGTTGTGCGTACGCAACAAAAAGCCAAGTGTTACTCCCGACAGCCCTTGTTTATGTTTCTGACAATCAAGGCAATAAATTAAAATGTCGTTTATTATTAGACTCGGTTTCTCAGTCAAATTTTATAGTGCAAGATTTATTTGACAGGTTAGGTCTCAAAAGCAAACGTATTAATTTACCTATCTTAGGAATAAATAACTCAGAATCGATTTCATGAAACTAAAATTTAAATTCAGTCTTTATACAATGAATTCAAACGTACAATTTCATGTTTAGTTTTACCACAAATAACACAAAATTTACCGCACTCTAGTTTTAATTTAGAACAAATAAAAATTCCTCATAATTTACAACTAGCGGACCCTCAATTTAACAAAACAAGTGACATACAGATATTGTTAGGGGCAGAATTATTTTGGAAAATAATATGTATTGGTCAAGTATCGCTCGGGAAAAATCTGCCTGTAGCGCAGAAAACGCACTTCGGTTGGGTAATTTCTGGTCCCTTACTTTTACAAAAAATTTATGAAAAAAATCACAATTTATCGTGTTTCTCTTGTTTATTAACCACAAATAATGACAATTATAATATTCAACAGCAATTAACGTCGTTTTGGAAATTAGAGGAGGTAGTTGCACCTACACTGCTCACAACAGAAGAAGCACAATGCGAAAACTTTTTTATACAAACAACAACAAAAAATGAAAACGGAAAATTTGTAGTTCGGCTACCCTTCAAGGATAATATTCATAATTTAGGTGAGTCTTATGATATCGCAAAACGTCGTTTTTATGCGTTAGAAAATCGTTTCGAATCTGATGAAGTAATGAAAAGGTCGTATATTAAATTTATGCAAGAATACTTAGAGCTAAATCATATGTCCCCTGTTAATTATACAAATCATGAATTGAGTATGGCTTATTTTTTGCCGCATCATGCTGTTTTCAAATCTGACAGTCTTACTTCAAAATTGCGCGTAGTATTTGATGGATACTGTAAAACTACATCTGGTATTTCATTGAATGACACACTAATGGTCGGACCCACTGTCCAGTCAGATCTATTTTCAATAATTTTACGTTTCCGTACACATGAGTATGCATTCACCAGTGACTGTGAAAAAATGTATAGGCAAGTGATTATACACGAATCAGATCGAATTAAGCAAAATATTTTGTGGCGTGAAAACAAATCAGATCCTCTAGAGTCTTATCAGTTAAATACGGTAACATACGGTACCGCGTCAGCGCCGTTTTTGGCCACAAGATGCCTTGTACAAATTGCTGAAGAAAATAAAGAGTTATACCCTATAGCAACTAATATTGTGAAGAATGATTTCTATATTGATGATCTAATAAGTAGTAGTGATACTATTGAAAATTCGAGAAATTTGATTCAACAAATTAATACATTATTACATTCAGCCGGTTTTCCACTTAGAAAATGGGCATCAAACTGTCCGGATATTTTAAAGGATATTAAATATACTACAACAATTAGGCACTTTAACGATGAAAATGACACAATTAAAACTTTAGGTTTAATTTGGGATGCCAAATTAGATAATTTCAAATTTCCAGTAAAGGTCACTGATAATCATAAAGTAACAAAACGTACCATACTTTCAACTATTGGCAAAATATTTGACCCTTTAGGTTTAATTGGTCCCATTGTTGTAACTGCGAAAATATTGCTCCAAAAACTATGGCAGCTTAATTTAAATTGGGATGAATCAGTACCCAGTGATTTATACACATTTTGGATTAAATTTCGTGCAGAATTAAGTTATTTAAATCATATTATTATCCCTAGACATGTTCTTTGTAAACAACCAATATCTGTGCAACTTCATGCATTCTCAGACGCCAGTGAAACAAGTTATGGCGCATGTATCTATTTGCGATCCACCAATGCAAAAGGAGAACATACTGTATATTTATTGTGTGCTAAAAGTCGAGTTGCTCCTTTAAAAACACTGACAATACCTAAATTAGAATTATGTGCGGCACAACTTCTCGCGAAATTAGTAACTCAAATTCGAGCACAGATAAACATCGAAGTAAATGAATACTATTTTTGGTGTGATTCAACTATCGTCTTAGCGTGGTTATCCAAATCTCCGTCACAGTTAAAGTCATTTGTAGCGAATCGAGTCGCAGATATTCTCAATTCAACTGATATTTCACAATGGCATCATATTAGATCACTTCATAATCCAGCAGATATAATTTCAAGGGGTATGACACCTGAGAATTTAGCAAACTGCTCGTTGTGGTGGCATGGACCTCCATGGTTATGTCAAGACATGACATTATGGCCAAAATCAAATATGGACGTATCTCAAACTAATCTACCAGAAATCAAAATTTGTAAAAAACATTAATTTGTACTTCAGATACAAATATCAAAATTGATTTAATAAATAAATATTCAACTTTAAAAATGTTACAAAATGTGGTATCATATTGTTTAAGGTTTATAAAAAATTGTTCCACTTCTCTTGAATTAAGAACATTTGGTCCACTCACTATTAGTGAAATTCAAAACGCAACAAACATAATCATAAAAATTGTACAATCAAGTGAATTTGACAGTGATATTAATTCTTTGAAAATTCATAAAAATTTACCAAAACGAAGCAAATTACTTTCATTAAATCCATTTTTAGATGAAAATGAATTATTACGCGTTGGAGGTAGGCTCACAAATTCAGATTTGCCATTTTCTAAAAAGCATCCATATATATTACCAAAAAGGAGTCACTTGACTACTCTAATAGTACGTGATACTCATTTAAAAAATCTACATGCAGGTTCACAATTAGTTTTAAGTAATATTCGTAACAGCGGCTTTTGGCCTATTGGCGGTCTTAACACAATTAAACGCATTTTAAGAGAATGTGTAACCTGTCGGCGTAAAAATTTAATTAATTACCAAACGTTAATGGGAAATTTACCTCAATCAAGAATAACTCCTTCTAGACCATTTTCTGCTTGTGGAACAGATTATGCAGGACCGTTTTTAATAAAGGAAACTAAAGGTAGAGGACGTCGTATTTCAAAGGCATATCTTTGCGTTTATTTGTTTTTCAACCAAGGCGGTGCACTTAGAGGTAGTAAGTGATTTATCTACTGAGGCATTCATAGCCTGTTTACGCAGATTCATTTCGAGACGCGGCTTGTGTCATACTATCCACTCAGACAATGGTACAAATTACATAGGCGCAAATACTGAATTGCAGAAATGGTATGAATTAGCACGTACCCAGAAACACAATGACAAAATATCTAAATTTTTGACATCTCAATCCATAACATGGAAATTTACTCCGGCAAGATCACCTCACTTTGGAGGACTCTGGGAGTCTGTAGTGAAATCTGTTAAAAGACATCTTCATAGTCTTACACGTAACAACACATTTACTTTTGAAGAAATTAATACATTATTTGCTCAAATTGAAGCCATTCTTCTCAAGACCATTAGTCCCATTGACCTCTAATCCCAACGATTTCAACTTTCTGTGTCCTGCTCACTTCCTAGTGGGTGACTCACTATTAGCATTACCTGAACCTAATTTGCTGAATATTAGGACAAATCATCTAAGTTATTTTGAAATGATTCAAAAACTCCAGCAACAATTTTGGAAAAAATGGACCCATGATTATTTGACAATTTTACAATCCCGATCAAAATGGAAACAAGAATCTCATCGTTCAATTAAGCTTGGAACCTTGGTTTTACTTAGAGAAAACACCCCTCCTTTACATTGGCGTATGGGGAGAGTCATCGATCTTCATCCTGGACCCGATGGTATCGTCAGGGTAGTGACAATAAAGACATCGACAGGTTCAGTGAAACGTGCAGTGACACAATTATGTGAGCTTTTGCAAGACACTGTTTAAACTATTTTTATTTCAGAAACTCTATGTGATTTTTAACTTTACAATATTTTAAGTTACAATATTTATTGGAAGGCAATTGCTTCCAAGGCGGCCGGGATGTTTGGTTCATAAATTTTTGGACAGCCCTTATAACGTATATGTAAAATGAGATCAGGCGAGCTCTGAACGCCGCAGTGTTAGTCTAGCTGTAAGAGAGAACACATGTCGATTTCCAATAAAGTTTCTCTAGTGACAAAATACAAAATACATAATTCATTTCATCCACCTTCAACAACACACATGAACATGTAATAATGTTTATTTAAATAAGTAAATAACATACCTAATATATTTAGAACTAAAAATTAATTTTTAAGTTTTACTGAATTTACATTATTAATATTAGCTACTTTCCCTCAGGTGCCGGTCGTCGATGTGTCCAACCAGGCCAATGAGGCTAACCACATGACACATTAAATTCTCTGGTTCCAAATGCCAGGAGAGGGCTCCTTTCTGCTCCTTTGGAGTAGTAAGTGGACACAAGAAGAGATGCAGAAACGCGTCATCTTCTGCAGCTACATTAGGATAAGCCAATGCATGGTCTTTTCTACCGTCATCTACAGGAGTTTTACTTATCTGAAAAGCTAACTTTCGCTTTTTGAGGTCAGCTAGACTGAACTCTTAGACTAAGAGGTCCATAATGGCTTGCCAAGATAGTGTAATTAACACTCTCGTCTATCATAGTCGTGTTTTGGGTATCGAGGTACCAGATACCAGCTGCAGGGCTTGCCGCCAAGCGCCGGAGATGCTTTGCATATCATGTCTGCCTGTCAGCCTTACGGGTGTTGTACTATAATTTACGACATTCGTACGAGATAGACAAGACGCCAGTGTTGCCTTATGCTCCGGGGGATATAGAATCCATTGTGGGGAATGGGAAGTGTGGAATTTATTGGAACTATTCATTCCCCACCCTCAGGCAAATTCAAGGCAATAAGCCTGATGTAGCCCTCTTCGACCACCATCTTAGGACCATGTTTGTAATTAACTTCGGCTCCTGCGGAGAACAACATTGTTCTAAAAGAGATCATATCGGCTTGCCGAAATTCGGCAGAGATCTTAGCCGACAGAATGTAAAAGGCAACAATAACAATAAGAATAACAGTAACAACAATAATAAGAAGAATGACAATAGTAATAACAATAAAAAAGTAATAATAATAATAAAACAATAATAATAATAACATTGGCTCGCTACGTCTACTCAGAACACATGATCACTGACGGAGTGGAGAGTGGTCCTAGTTTTGATATTAGAGCACCTCCGGATATGCCGGAATTTCGGTGTGACTGGAAAAAAAATCATAATAATAATAAACGACAACCTTAGGACATATTTCTGCAAGGAGTCTGACCAAAACAATCTGTATAAATACATAGTTTATATGGATAGAAAGACTACACCCGAACAAGACAATAGAATAGAACGTTGGCTAAGTAAAGAACTATACGGTAGATACCCGGCCCACTTGATCAGCGAGTATATAGATAAGGCTGCTTCCTTGGAGTTGTTAAAAAAGGGAAATATGTTTCCTGAAACGGAAGGGTTTGGTATATAAGATCGGGTTGTCGCTACAGTAAGCTACCAAAGATTCATCAAGATAACAGAAGTAAATCTTAATTACAGAATATGCGGTGAGCAAAATGAATCTATTGACCATCTTATCAGCAGATGCATAGTACTAGCACCAGTGGAGTATACACAAAACCATAACAACATGGGAAAAGTGGTACATCAGGCAATATTAGCAAGACTCCGGCAAGACTACCAAAAAGTACTATACTATATAATATAATCCCGAAACTGTAATTGAAGAAGAAAATTTCAAACTATACTGGGATAGAGAAATTATAGCAGATAACTTTATACAGAACAATAGACCAGATATGGTAGTTACACTAAAAGAACAAAAGCATACATATTGATTTCTCTCTACCTCTCCTGCTAATAAAGAAAAAATATTCAGAAAAAATAAATAAATATTTACTGCTGTCTTGAGAGATAAAAGATATGTGAAATAAGGTAAAATTATCACAATACCCCTCATAATAGGCGTAACTGAAGAAGTACCAAACTCTTTAAAGAAAAATCTAGAAGAGCTTAATATAGATAAAGGCCTTTATATAGAAATGCAAAAAAATTGTTCTCGAAACATGTACAATAGTTAGGAAAGTACTTAATGACACAAATACCTAACTTAAAGATTAGAAGATACTTATCATATCCTTGTATATATTCTGGTACTAGAATGGAGTTCTGGACCAAAGAGCACCTTGAGAAAACGAAAAATAATAATAATAATAATCATAATCATTATAATGATAATTATCATAATCATAACCATAATAACAATAATATCCGACATTCGGCAGAGATCTTAGTTGGCAGAATGCAGAAGGCAATCGTCCTTGGTTCGCTACGTCTACTCAGAACACACGATTAAAGGTCCGTTTATATCTACAGACATCCAGCGTGTCAGACACGTGCGATGTCAGACAAAATAATATTATTCTATACAATGTCTATTAACGTATTTATATCTATCGTAACACGGTCGCGCAGACGCCGACAGACACGGATCGTGGCCGGTCAGTATTCTCGGAAAGAATATTTTGTCCGCGCGGTTCATGTCTGTACGTGTCTGTGGCTACTTACCGGGCAGTGTAAATAGAGTATCGGGACCGTGCAGACGTGTTTTGTATTTAGTAACTGCCAGTGAGAGCGGCCGCGTGCGACACCGACGACAGTGTCTGTCGATGTCTGACACGGTACACTTCACGTTAGATGTAAATAAATGGTGTCTGTCGGTGCCTGCCACGGTACTTGTCTGAAATGCACCGTGTCTGTAGATAAAAACGACGCTTTACGGGCTCAATGATAATTAACTTCACGGAGTTCCCGAACCGCCGAGCGAGCAGGTATACTTGTATACTTGCAAGTGAAGTTCAGTGACCCTTGTGAAGTACATCTGTGCAATTCTGTGAATTGGAGGCTCCACAAACATTTGTCTTTCTTAAGACAAACACACAACATTAGTCTTTTTCAAGACTAAAACAATAAGAATTCGTCTAAATTGACCAGGCAGCTGCATGACCAAGAAGAAGTAGCTGAAGCCCGCAATCGATCATTAGAGCTCCTAATCCAAACCCAGTTCTTCTACGGCGATGGAAATAAAATCGCCCACCCCAGCCACACCTGGTACATTTAATGAAGTATCACTAGGGTAGCAGATATTAATAATAATGCTAGGAGGACTAATAGTTGCAATTACAATGGTTTTCTGTTGGTTCCAAATCAAGAAAACGTTGGAGAAGAAAATATGACAAGAAATTACCAGAAGCCAGAATCTACAGAATGTATAGTGAGTGAAATGTAACCGAGAGTGTAACTATGTCGATGTGAGTGAGAACTAATTGCGGCTGATGAATAAGGAACTGCAGCAGTTCATCCAGTTATACGAACAGTTAAAAAGCTTTCAAGGTAATATTAAGAAAGAACCCCAGCATCGTCGAGAATAGTTGGAAAGAGTACATAAATTGATAATAGAGTTAGGGAAATTAAAAAATAGGTTTACTGAATTAAGAGATAAATATAATAAGCTATCTAGGAAACCTGAGGAAATTAAACAAGTAAAATAATATGTTAGGGCAATTGAAAATAGTATTGTAAAGTCCCGTAATATTTTAGTAAATAGATTAGAAGAAATAGTTAAGTTTAAAACCTGTGAAATCGAAATTGAAAGAAATTTGGTAGAAACAGCTGGAAAGAGTTCAAATATGGGTGAGAAATTTGATTTAAAAACGGCAGCATCTTTATTGCCTACAATGACACTGAAGATGTTACCAAACAATTATTCGATGCTATTCAATTATACAATGAATTCTTAGATAATCCAGGGAAAAATATTTTAACAAATTATGTTTTAAAAATTAAAATAAGCCAAAACGCAAAACTTCGATTAGAAAAGCAGTATAATAGTGTTGATGAGTTGACACGTGATATGAAACGTCATTTAATAACTAAAAAATCAGCAGCGGCTATGGCTACTCAATTGTATAGTGTGAAACAAGACAATAAAACATTCAATGAATATGCCAAAATTGTAGAACAACTATTCATAAATTTAACTTTGGCCGAAGCGGGAGATTATAATGCTATGACAGTTCTGCAAGAAGTAAATGAAAAGTTATAAATGCTTTTCGAACGGGTTAAAAAATAGCAAACTGAGAACCATCATTAAAGCAAGAAACTTTAGTAAATTAATAGATGATATTTATAGTGCTAAAGAAGAAGAATTAATAAAAACCTGTAGCAATTCTCAAGTAATTAGTGTTTCATACGAGAATTAATCAAAATTTCTGTAGAGGTAATAGAAATGGTAGCAGCAGAAGATTAAACTCAAATTATTATAGTTATAGAGGTAACAGACATAATATCATATCGGAATGACAATCAAAATCAAAATATAAGCTGTTTAAATCAAAACCAAGGTCGAGGTCGTCAATTTTCGCAACGTCGTCTGGTAAACAATAACAGAGGTAGATATTCGAGACGTAGGGCTTATTTTGCTGGAAATGCGGTAATAGTACTAATGACTTGCATAAGGTAGAAAATAATAGCAAGTTTTTTCGAGTCAAAACAGAATAATGCATTGCATGTAAGTATGAATAGAATGAACTATGTGTGTACGGTACGGAGCGAATGAATTAAAATGTTTGTGTGATATAGGAGCTAGTATTAGTTGTTTATTTAGTGATTTCGTGATGGATAAAATAGATACATTTAAGATTATTAAAATTAAAGAAATTGCAGGTTCAACGCATTCAGTTGGTTCAGCAAAAATTTCATTTAATATAAGCAATGAATTAATAAATCATGAATTTTGTATTGTTGACAAATTTGATTCTAATATACAGGGTGTATTAGGTTCAGATTTCTTTTATGGTGCTATTATTGATGAGAAATTTTTGTTTTCATTTTGGAAAAACTACAGAAAAATTACTGTACCATTAGAATCTGAAACTAATGAGTACACTATAATACCACCTCGTTGTGAAGAAATCAAATTTTGTTATACCGACAATACCAATGATTGTATAATTCCAAATGAGGAAGTATGTGAAGGAGTGCTTCTCGGAGCTGCTATAGTTACCAGAAGGTAATAAAATTCCAGTAAGATTATTGAATGTTAAAGAAAGAGATTAAATTAAGAAATTTTCAACCGAAAGTAGAGAGTATAACTAATTATGAGGTATATCAGTACAATTGCAATAAAATATCTGTCAATCGTGTTGATAAAGTTTTGGATATGATAAATACTAAATCATTAACAACTGAGGAACTTAGTTCAATTGACAAAATTTGTGCAAAATATGCGGACATTTTTCATTTAGATGGTGATCCTTTAACAGTGACAAATATTTATAGGCAAAAAATACGTTTGAAAGAAGATGCGTCTTCGGTGTATGTTAAACCA
The DNA here is from genome assembly GCA_037114965.1 of Monochamus alternatus. Lineage (NCBI taxonomy): Eukaryota > Metazoa > Arthropoda > Insecta > Coleoptera > Cerambycidae > Monochamus > Monochamus alternatus. The sequence continues at coordinate 62,219,896 of CM073427.1, read as the reverse complement.
TATAGATTACCTCACGCGCAAAAAGACGAAATACACAGACTTGTTGACAAAATGCAACAAGAAGGCATTATTGAAGAGGCTAAATCTGAGTGGTCCTCACCTCTTTTAGTAGTCGGAAAGAAAACTGACCACAATAATCAAAAAAAGTATAGAGTCGTTGTCGATTATCGGTTATTAAACAAACAAATACAAGATGAAAAATGTCCATTACCTAATATCACTGACATTTTAGACTCATTGTCAGGAGCTGTATATTTTTCTCATCTTGATTTAGCGCAAGCTTATTATCAGTTAGAGTTAGATCCTGAAAATCGACCATTTACTGCGTTTACTACATATAGAGATCAATTTCAAATGAAAAGACTAGCTATGGGAATGAAAATTAGTCCAAGTGCATTTTCAAGACTAATGACTGTAGCAATGTCAGGTCTTAATTACGATTCATGCTTCATTTATTTAGATTTGATAGTTTTTGGAAATTCATTACAAAATCACAAAAAAAAATTAGTAAGTGTTCGAAAGACTTAGACAAGTAAATTTAAAACTTAATCCTAGTAAATGTGAGTTTAATCTTATATTTAGGTCATGTTATATCGTCAGAGGGTATTTCACCTGATCGGGAAAAAATTAGGGCTATATTCAATTATCCATTTTCAAAAAATTCAGATGAAACAAAACGTTTTGTCGCGTTTGCTAATTATTAGAGAAAGTTCATTAAAAAATTTCGCTCAAATTGCACAACCTTTAAATAATTTATATCGGAAAAATAAAATATTTCAGTAGTCCGATGAATGTCAGAATTCTTTTGACACACTAAGACACGCACTGTTAAGCCCACCTGTTTTGCAATATCCAATTTTTTCGGAAAATAACGAATTTATACTTCGAGTTGATGCTAGTGCATACGCACTGGGAGCAGTGTTATCGAACTCAGATGATAGACCTGTTGCATTTGTATCTAGAAGTTTAAACAAAGCAGACAAAAATTATAGTACAGTAAATAAGGAAATACTTGCATTAGTTGGGTACATGAAACACTTTAGGTCATACTTATTCGGTAGAAAGTTTAAAGTCTTGACAGATCATAGACCTCTAGTATATTTATTTAGCATAGCAGACCCATCAATCAGGTCAACGAAATTTAGATTAGCTTTAGAGCAATACGACTTTTCAGTACATCATGTCAAGAGTACAGAGAATGTAACTGCGGATGCTTTATCTCGTATTGTCATTGAATCTAGTGAATTAAAAGAAATCAGTGATAGAGAGAATGAAAGGATGAATGTTATGACAAGAGCACAAAGCTGAAACAAAAATAAACAGAAACCAGAAAGAAATAATGCTAATACATCAATAATCAATGAGCTTGATAATCCCACTATTGTCGAAGTATTAAAACAACCAGAAGAGAAGGTAGAACTTCGTATATTCGGTCGGTCAATGGTCGCGCGGTTTAAGGCGTTAGTACTTGAATCGAGGTGACTAGATCGGAGTTGGTTCGAGCCCAGCTGCCGGTAGACCGTATATAAGCTATATTCGTGGAGAGGATTGGCACCCTCTCTGCGGGTATGGTAGGGTGGAATAATGTTGGCTTGGGTCAATGTGAGAGATTGATACCGGTTGATATTTGACTACCCCCCTAATTAATGAGGTTTTCCAGGTTTCCCTGATTCCTGCACTGAGTAGTGGTTAGGGCCTACCAACGTAAGTCGTTCCTGGGCCTGCTTAATAATAATATGCCGCCCCCTCTCCCGCACAAGTCTCCGACTTCTGGGCTAATCCCTGTGATTAGAATGAGGGGTAGAGATATTATTATTATTATTATTATTATTATTATTATTAGAAATGCAATTTGATAATAAAGTTAAAAATAAAAAGCAAGATATTCATAAACAAATAAATAACTTTATTTATGATACAGATTCTCAAATAATATATACTAACCAAAATCACCGATCAGCGACTGACCTAGGTACATCTCTGAGGAATTTGGAAAAAATATGCGCAGAAAATAATATTTCAGAAGTATTTATTATGAGAAATAAGAATAGTGTTAAATTTTTACGTCAGTTGCATACATGTAAAGCAATAGTAAAAAATTTAAAAATTAAATTAATTATAAAAGAGATAAAGAGATTTAGAACGTATAATTAATAAAGAACTAAGACAATTAATTCTAAATGATTTTCATACGTTACCAACAGGAGAACACGCGGGTATGAATTGTATGCACAACAATATTAAAAGAAGATATTTTTGGCAAGGACTGAAAAAGGACGTTGAGGGACTTGTCAAAAGGTGTGATGACTCTCAATGATATAAACATTCAAAGCCTAATAAAGAACCGATGACAATAACCCCAACAGCCTCATCAGCTTTCCAAAAATTTTTTCTGGAAAAAAAATAAATATATTTTAATAATTCAGTGTGACCTTAGAAAATTCATAGAAGCATACCCAATACCCGATAAAGAAACTATCATAGTTGCGAAAGCTTTTGTAGAGAACTTTATATTAAGATTTGGCATATCTCTTGAAGCAGTAACGGATTTATGTTCAGAGTATATGTCAAGTACGTTTCAAGAAGCATGCAAATTATTAAATATTAAACATTTAAAGTCAACAGCTTACCACCATCAAACGTTAGGAAAATTCGCATAAACATTTGGGTGCATATTTACACATACGACTAGCAAAAGAAACAAATAATTGGAGTTCGTGGATACATTATTGGTGTTTTTCATATAACAATACGGTCCACACTTCAATACTTTATACGCCTCATGAGTTAGTTTTTGGCACACCGGGTAGAATTCCATCAAATATTGAAAATAGAATCGATCCCTTATATAACTATGATAATTACCCAGCAGAGTTGAAATTTCGATTACAAACCTCTTGGAATGATGCAAGATCTAATTTATAAGCTGTAAAATTAAAACAAAAAAGTGTATATGACAAAAATTGTAAAGAAGTAAGTTACAAAATAGGAGGATATGTTGTTAGTTAGTAATGAAAATAAAAGTAACAAAATGGATAAGGTTTTTAAAGGTCTGTAATATACCAAGGGTGAAATAACTCACTGTAATACGTTTCTGATCCCATATATTACTTTAACTATAACTGCTACAAAACAGTCGTATTTCCCATTTTTATATCTACACACAAACATAAAACAGAACACTTACACAGCGACCCAAATAAATTAAACTTCTTACTTCTAAATATTATAACTATATACAAATACATATATTACATCACCTCCCCTTAAATCTGAAAACAATTTTAAAAATACTGTAAATGTTAAGGTTGTTTTCTCACACGATTTCCTTTTCTGATATCGCTTTCAAAATTTTTTTTTAGATTGACCTTGATTTTCAAAAATGACAAACAAATATCGTCTTTATTTTCTGGTCTTATATCTATATCACTTTCCCCCCTTAAATTAACACTGTCACTGTCACTAAATGATGCGTTTTCATTATCACTAGATATCACATTGTAATTTTTAGAAACAGGTATATTATCACTAAGCCTACTAAATTCTAAAATTTGGTTTAAATGCCGGTGCCATGTGGTATTAAGTTCTGGAATTAAAATTATGTACGTACGAGGACCTATCTTCTTTTTGATTGTACCTCGTATCCAATTTGTTTTTAAACCTCCATAATCTCTTACTAAAACATAATCACCAACTTGAAAATTTTTATGTCTTTTACCCTGATAATATTTCTTTTGAGCGTTCATACTGTTTTAAATTTTGTTAGGAGTATTAGTAGTACCTTGTGATGAATTTTGTTGAGGAACTAATAGATCTAGTTTACTACGTAATTTTCGACCTAGCATTAATTCTGCAGGGGAAACACCACTTGAACAATACCGTTTAAATTTAGAAAATTTTTAAATGTTGTTGAAGTAAAACAAGAGGCATTATCAGAAACCAAAACTTTTGGGAAACCAAATCTTGCAAATAAACTGCGTAAAACTTTAATAGATGTAAAGCTGCTTGTACTATTTAAACCGAAAGCTTCGGGCCACTTTGTATAAGCATCTATAATTGTTTTCCAAAAATAGGTCCTAAATAATCTATATGTATTTTGGGCCAAGGTCCGCTTGGATAATCCCAATTTATTAGAGAAGCTTTTGGAGGATTGTTTCGAAAAGTATTGCATGAAGAACAAGCATTTACTGTTTTTTCTATGTCACTATTTAATTTGGGCCACTATATATAAGAGCGAGCTAAACTTTTAGTTTTTACCATACCCATATGCGTGTTGTGTAATATTTTTAAAATATCACTCTGCAAATTTTCAGGAACTACAACTCTATTACCAAACATTAAACAGTTTTTTACTATTGAAAATGAATATCTGTTATCAAAATAAGGCTTAAATATTTTATCTACCTTTTTTGGCCAACCTTTCTTTATAAACAAGAAAAACTTCTTTAATATAGGATCTTGTAAACTAATTTCTGCAATCATTTTACTGTCAATTGGTATAAATTTATTTTCAAAAATAAATTTACATATAAAATATCGTTTTCGTCATTGTTATCGTAGTTTTTTAAAGGCAAACGAGACAAGAAATCTGCTATATTTTCTTGAGATTTAACATACTGAATATCATATTGAAAATTTGATAAAATTAAGGCCCATCTTTGTAACCGATTTGCTGCATAAATTGGTATTCCTTTTTTAGGACCAAAAATTGCAACGAGAGGTTTATGATCAGTAAACAAAGTAAATTTATTATTAAATAAATATTGATAAAATTACTGAACACCAAATATAATACTTAATGCTTCTTTTTCAATTTGTGAATATTGTTATTCACTTTTATTAAGCATTCGAGATGCATAAGCAATTGATTTATAAACATTATCAATGCAATGACAAATAACAGCTCCAACTCTATATTGAGATGCATCCACTGCTAGATAAACATGCAATTGTGGATTGAAATGTGCTAATACATCGGCTGAACTTAAAATTTTCTTAGCATCATTAAATGCTTCTAAACATTGATCATTAAAATTCCACGATACATTTTATATATAATTAATTAATCCAAGTACTGAATTAAGCTGTGTAGCATTTTTCGGTACTGGTGCGTCTAAAATAGCTTCAATTTTATCTTGACATGTGTGAAAACCATATCAATTTTAAAACCAACATACATACATACAACACTGTCAAAGAAAAATCGACATTTATTTTTTTCTAAAGTTAAACCATTATCTTCTAACTTTTTAAGTACGGTTCTGACTCTATCAACATGTTCATTAAAATTCGTCCCGGTTAATATGTCATCTTGAAAACAAGCAACGCCAGCAATACCGTAAATAATTCATAATTTTTTGAAATGTTGCTGGTCCAGAGTGAATTCCAAAAAGAAGACGAATATAATAAAATAAATCTTTGTGAGTAGTAATTGTTGTGAGAATTCTAGATTCTGGAGAAAGCAAAACTTGTTGATAGGCATTAGATAAATCTAATTTAGTAAATAATTTACCACCCTGTAGTTTAATAAACAGCTCATCAATTCGAGGCAAAGGAAATTTATCTATTTCTAAATTTGGATTTAGAGTTAAACTATAATCCCCACAAATACGAACTGTACCATTATTTTTAATAACAGGGACTATTGGAGTACCGTAATCACTATAATCAACTGGTGTTAACATATTTAATTTTACCAATCTATCAAATTCCTTTTCAACGGCTTCTTTCAATGCAAATGCCAAATTTCTAGCTTTAAAAAAATTAGCCTGTGCACCTTCTTTTAATTTTAAATTTCTGACACCTTTATTAAATAAACCTAAATTACCACTAAAAACTGAAGGAAATTCATTATATAGTTTATTTATAATATTATCATTGTCAATTTTGTTTACATTTAAATTAAATTTGTTAAAAAAAATTTCTACCTAACAGAGGGGGGACCTCCTCTGTCAATTACAAACAAATCTAATGTTTCTGTCAAATTGTTAAATGAAATGGTAACACAAATTTTACCAACTGGAAAAATTCGATCTCCAGTATATGTGCTCAAAACTTTATCTGAGGGCAAAAGTTTCAAATAGTAGTTTCAAAGGAAAATATGTTTTCTTTAAATCTTTAGATATTATACTTAAACTGGCACCGGTATCTAACTCAAATTTAATATTAACATTATTTACATTTACATAGAGAAAAATAGGTATATTATTGTCTGTACTCTTCATTTGATACAGACTCCAGAAAATTATTTACATTATGTTTGTGTCTAACGTTTTGCTTACACCTTATTGATAAATGACCTCGAATACCACATTTATTACAAATACAATTTTTGTATTTACGACCTGCGTATTTTTGACCACATACGTCACATCCGGGACCAGATGGCGTTGGTTGCTGACCTGCGCTGGTGGAGGGACCTTCAAAATGGCTGCTAGGGCGACTTCCGACTCTACTTGGTGGGAAACCTTTGCTGCTGGTTGGGAAATTCCAGGTTCTGCTACTTGCCTGCTGTTTCTTTCCGCCTTGCATTGCTGCTGACATCTTTTTAGAACCCATGTGAAATACCTCCGGTTCCTGCTTTACACCCATACTAGCTTGATTTTTGTGACTGGCTTCCTTGTTGCACGCTATTTCAATGCACTTTTCAAACATAAGACCATCTTTTTTTCTTCAAATAGTCTTGTGATTATTGGACTCTTTTCGAATCCCATAATAAAACGATCACGTAATAGTGTATTTAACTCAACCGTCTTAAATTCGCACTTACAAGCGAGCTGCCTTAAACGCGCTGCCCATTCTTGTACTGTTTCGTCTTTTGATTTCACAGCAGAATAGAATTTTTGTCTTTCAGGAAATACTAACTTTGTTGAAGTGTAATATTTGTCGAAGAACGTTACCAATTCTTCTGGTAGGGACGGCATGCACAAACTGAACAATAGCTCTAAACTGGATTCATGACAAGAATTTAACAATAGAGCACGTTTTGTTTCAACATCCATAACTGTATTTGCGATGAAATACTGATGTAATTGTTGTTTAAATATACGCCAGTCGCAAACATTAGGGTTGAACTCTCAAATATCCAATATAAGCCGCCATTACCACGTGTAAAATAGTTTAGTCAATTTTAACAATTTAATACTGTTCGACACTTTGCTTCACTACTTTTACTTTGTACTTTTAATTTGGATACACAAATCCAATCCTCGTCGTCAATATATATAATATACCAAGGGTGAAATAACACACTGTAATACGTTTCTGATCCCATATATTACTTTAACTATAACTGCTACAAAACGCTCGTATTTCCCATTTTTATATCTACATACAAACAAAACATATACAGGGTGTTCCAGAATAATGGTCAAATATTTTACCAGTCTGTTTCACAAGCCATTTCAGGGGGAAACTTCATATAAAATTTTTCAATTTGGGTTCTCCCTGTTGAGATATTCGAATCTCAAAATGGCGGAAAAAATAGTTTTTTTATTTTTCCTTAAAAACGGTTGCACTTAGAAATTTCAATTTTAGTACACATTATCAGCTAGTTAAAAGCTATTTTGTGATGGTGTCTATTCCTTAGCTTATAGCTATAGATTTATTTCTTTCAGAACTTTTTCCTGAAATGGCCGATTTCAAAACTTTTTTTTTAAATACTTCACCTAATTTTACTAGTTTTTCCCCTCTTGTAATTTTTTCATACAATCAACAGTTTGCGCGGAAAAAAAAAATAATTTTCCGCAGTAGACGGTTGCTATGATGATTTTTCTCTGTTGACTTATGAAACAAATCAGTCTTGATAGTTTATGCAAATATTTCTAAACAAAGGTATTCCTATAACTGTTGCCAATCCTGCCGTATGCATATTCCATCAATTTATTCGCTAATATTTGTACGGAAGAGTCAGTTGTTACAAATATTTGCAAAAACTATCAAGACTGATTTGTTTCATAAGACAACAGAGAAACATCATCATAGCAACCGCCTACTGCGGTTATCAGTAACTGGTGACAAAAACATGTTTAGAGTAAGGAAAATAATTTTTATTTAGGGAAAAAAGTAGTCAACAAATTAGATATAGTATTTAAAAAAAAAGTTTTGTTGAAATCGGGTATTGCAGGAAAAAGTTCTGAAAGAAACAAATCTAGGGGTTGTTTATTCCCGCCTTACAAACACATGAGTCAAGGAGTAGATACCACCACAAAATAGCTTTGGACTAGCTGATATTGTGTATCAAAATTGAAATTTCTAAGTGAAACCGTTTTTAAGAAAAAATAAAAAACTATTTTTTCCCGCCATTTTGAGATTCGAATATCTCAACAGAAAGGACCCAAATTGAAAAATTTATATGAAGATCCCCCCTAAAATCGCTTGTGGAATACACTGGTAAAATATTTGACCATCCATCTGGACACCCTGTATACAAAAAACGCTAGTGAACTCGCCGGAACACTTACACAGCGAGCCAAATAAACTAAACTTCTTACTTCTAAATATTATAACTATATACAAATACATATATTACAAGGTCCTTATAAAGTGTTAGAAGATAAGGGTGTGACGTACTTTCAGTGTTCGGTCGCAGATACCGAACTAGTACAGCCACTTTAATCAGTCCGGGTTCACTCGGATAAATAAAATAAAACCTGAAATAATTATACAAAATTACAAAATAACAAATAGGGCGGTAAGGAATATACGGTGCAGACGCTGAGCGTCGCGGAAAGAGCCTGCTAAACACCCAGTGTCGAAGACCACGGGGACGACGTCGAGTACCGCGGAGTAACACTTGTTAAGTACTCGGAGTCGACGGAATACGGGCAAGACCTCGAGTGCCGCGGAGACTACCTGCTAAACGCTCGGAGTCGACGGAATACGGGCAAGACCTCGAGCGCCGGAGATTACCTGCTAAACGCTCAGGACACCCAGAGGAAGGTAGAGTGCCGCAGAGAGACCCTGCTAAGCACTGCCAGTGAAGGCGATTTCGCTGGCTTTTAAGAATTAAAGTACAGTGTGTCATGTTAGTCTCCCTAATACGGAGGATTCCTCCTCTCGCCGTGGAACAGCCAGCCATTTCGCTCCTTAGGGGGTAACCAGACGCTGATATCGCTAGTATCCAGGAATACTTAGTTGTCTTAGTCTCCATCTAGGAATACGGACAAGCCGTGTTCCTTGAGGTGGTGTCGGTGGCTTTTGTGGTGAGGGTTTCCACCGCCCAGGAGTAACCGGTGATGGTGTGGCCGGTAGCGGACTCACTATGGGTGGTGGTGTCACCGGCCTAGGAGTGTCAGGTAGTGGCGAGGCATATAGGTGCAACACCTCCGGACTGGGGCCGAACAGTTCTAATAAACGAGTCGTGGTTGGCGTTTTTGGTTCCATATCTGTAACAAAAGATAACTTAATGCGCTGGTTAAAGATCTTTGATGTGGATTCGTCTAAATTTACGCCCCGTGTGCTCATTATTTAGGTCGAATACCACCGGTGATCATACTTTTGTGACCAAGTATGGACCTGAATATTTCGGTGCTAATTTAGCGGCAAATCCTCGTACAGCGGAGGATAAAACATGCTCTCTCTTCATGACTCGGTCACCTAAGTGGCAGGTCCATTCTCTTCGACGTAAGTCGTAGTGCTTTTTCTGAGAACTAAAAGCTCGTCCTAAATTAATTCGTACGAGTTCGAAAACGTCTCTCAGCTGGTTCAAACGATCGGAATGTTCTCTTATACTGGGTTCATTTTCATTCACAGGTTCCTCGGTCTGGACTTCTCGGAAAATACTCTTTGGCACCTCTAATTCTCGTCCGAAATTGAGGTACGCTGGTGAAAATCCTGTGGACTCATGACATGCAGTATTGATGGCTAACATAAAATCAGGCAAATATCGGTCCCATTTCCTCTGCAGCGGAAGTAGCTTTTCTTAACGGCTGGAATTCTATCCATTTAGTAAACTGGTCCTGAAAAACTACAATATATCGGTTTCCAGACGTAGAACGGAATAAAGGGCCAATTAAATCAGTACTAACAGTGCGCCAAGGTCCTCCTTGAGGACGTGGTTACATTTTCCTTGGTGGTCGTAACTGGGAATATTTATATTGCTGATATATCGGACATAGTTAGCAATTTCTCGGAACATCCTAGGCCAATAGTAGTGTCTCGCTATACGAGCAATAGTCCGAGCAACGCCTAAATGTCCCGCGGTCGGTTTATCATGGCCTTCTTGCAAAATCTCAGATCGTCTTGGTGTAGGAATACACAATTTCCAAGGATCAGCCAGTTCAAGTTCTGTGAAATCATATCTGTCGAAGAAGTGTCTATAGTTTGCCATCTTTAATACAGTAATCGGAATTTTTGTCAGGATCTTGTACAACTTCTCGAAATTTTCTTGTATACCACAGGCATAAGATAATATCTTCTATGACATGAATTTCGGTATTCCTAATTTCGGGAATTGGATGTCTGGATAATGCATCAGCCACTCGATTAAGTACTCCGGGTTTGCATCTGATCTCAAAATCGAACTGCTGAAGAGCTATTATCCATCGAGCTAAACGACCGGTCAAAAGTTGCAAATTTTGTAACCATTTTAGGGACTGGTGATCGGTCTCGACTATAAAATGATAGCCCTCCAAATATTGTCTCATTTTCTGAATTCCCCAAAATATAGCCAGGCACTCTTTCTTGGTAGTGAAGTAGTTTTTCTCCGGAGGAGTTAAGGTTCCGCTGGCATAACAAATGATGTGGTCTTGTCCTTTCAAATTTTGTATTAAAGCGGCCCCGAAGCCTTGATTGGATGTATCAATTTGCAGTACAAAGGGTTTTGTAAAATCGGGAGAGGCTAGGATTGGTGCTTCAGTGAGTTTGACTTTTAAGGAATTATAAGCTTCTTCTTGCTTGTCGGTCCAGTTCCATTTTATTCCCTTTTTCAGAAGTTTCGTCAACGGGGCGGTAATGGCGGACAATCCTGGTACAAACTTCCGATACCAGGAAGCAACTCCTAAAAACCTTCTCAAAGCTCGCACATTGGTAGGAGTTGGAATTTCTTTTATAGCGGCTACTTTTTCGGGATCGGTTGTGATACCATTTTCACCGACTAAATGTCCTAAATACTTCAGAATTCTTTGAAAGAATTTACAATTTTCTGGGCTCGGTTTAAGTCTGGCTTCTTTTAACCTATGGAAAACTTCTTTAAGATTGGCCATATGTTCTTCATAGTCTTTTCCTAAGACTATAATGTCGTCCAGATATGCGAACGCTTTTACATGCATGTCGGGTCCCAAGACCTTATCCAATAACCTTTGGAATGTAGCCGGAGCGGAATGTAGGCCAAAAGGCAACAAATTCGAATAATCCTTTATTCGGAACGGTAAAAGAAGTTAACGGTCGGCTTTCCGGTGATAAAGGAATTTGCCAGTATCCCTGTTTTAGATCAATACTGGAAAATAAATTCGCCTTTTTTAGTCTAGTTAATATGTTAGGCAGCAGATATGCATCTTTTATAGAAACTTCGTTTAACTTACGAAAATATATACAGAAGCGGCGTTTGCCATCCTTCTTCTCGGCCAAAACAATTGGGGAGCTCTACGGACTAGAAGACGGTTGTATAATCCCATCGGCAAGCATTTTTTCTACCTCGTCGTCAATAATTTTCTGCATTAGTGTAGCCATCGATCTCTCTAAATGTGGTAAATTCTTTTTCTATGAAATCGGCAACTGCTTTTCGATGAAGTTCGGTTAAAGATGAAGATGGGGGGGGTAATCGGTTCTATGGTTAACGTAGGATATATCCTATCTGTCTTAGGGTTTATAGCAATCTGTTTGGTTCCTATATCGATGGTGCAATTATATTCGGTGAGAAAATCCATTCCCACTACACAGTATACGGTCAGTGACGGCATGAGCAGAAAATTAGCGGCTACATTCGTTGACAGCAGTTGTCCTTGAATGTTATATTCCTCGGTAATATTGACCAAAGTTCCATTGGCTAATTCTGCTTGCATTTCTTGTTACGCCGGTACATTTCCCATGGGACCACGGGACTAATGCAAGATCTTACTGATCCTGTATCTACTAAAGTAGTAAAAGATCGCTGAAAAGGTCTATGTTTAATCGGATGCGGTTATTGGACCAGTTACTCGTATTAGTACTAGTCAACGGTATGTAATTCGGCGACGATTCGGAGCCTCTACTGTCGGGTGCTGGTCTGGCCTTGCTGAGCTCCAGTCCCGACGGCGTTTCCCTGTGTCAGTTGGCTCTGGTTGACACATCGGTAGTGTCTAGTCTGTACTCCTTCTCGTCCACATCACAACAGAATAAACGGAATGGTCCTCGGCAAGTAAACCTCGTGTGTCCTGTAGCTCCACATCTCCAACAAATAATGTTCGCATTCTGTCTAGGTGTTGTTTGCAAATGGTTATTTGTCTCGTCGTTAGGGCGAAAATTCGGTCTGACAGTTCTACTGGATTGTGAATCTGCAATCCCAGCATTTCGGATCGGCTCGGCACCTTTTCTTGCTTTATTTTCTTTTTCTCGATGGTTTTGGAGTTGTTCATACTTGTAGGTTTGTTGTACTAAATCGGAAATTGTTTCTACTTGGGTTCTTCGGACGTATTGCCGGTATTCGGCCCACAAACGCTTATATATGCAAGTGACTTCTCGTTCCGCAGAAAATCCCCCATGTCATCTTATCATGGTCTGCATTTCTAAAATAAAATTGCAGGCAGTTTCGTGTTTGTCTTGATATTTAGAACTTATCATTTCTTCTAAATTGTCACGGTATTTGGCCAGGTAAAAGAAAGTTTTAAAATCTCTCATAAAGTCATCACAAGTCCTCCAGTTATGTTTGTAGTTCATATACCACTGGCATGCTTTTTCCTGAAGCAACCCTGGTAAAGTTTTTAGCAACTGTGCATCGGTAATCACATATTCGTGCTGCATCTGCTCTAGTCTTTCTAGAAATGATATTGGATCTGTCTTGCCATCAAATACAATGTTCAGTTTCCGTATTTAACAGTTCGAGACCTAATGTTCTCGGTGCTTCGGGAACCGATGTAGTTGATACGGAAGCGGCAGGTCGCTCTGCGGGGACTCCATGACATAGGAACCTAACTAGGCGTCGTCGCATCTCGTCTACTGTGCCACCTGTTCCTAACTTGAAACGCTCAAGCTCGGCTGTCAATGCTTCTTTATTTAGTTTGTACACCCATCCAACCTTGGGATCAGCGGTTTCAAGGTCAGTGGCAACTTCTTCGGAGTCAGAAGGCATTTTGTAATAAAACTAGCAGGACGGATTTCAGAGTTCCTCTGCTTTCTAATCCTCTCTTCAGATTTCGAGAATTATTTTCGGCAAGCGTTTTTGACTCAAAATCTCGGTCGGTAACAGTCGGATTAGGTCGGCAATAGTCGGAAACGCTTCCTCGGGTTCAATTATGTTGAAAATGACATCCCACTTGACTTCGGGTGTTTTCGGAAATGTTCGGGTAAATTCGGGTTTTTCGAGAAAATGGCGGATTCGCGGTCTAGATATCCACAGTAACCTTTCTGGTCGGTTAAAACGATATTACTGTCCTTTCTCTTTCATCTCTCCTCTTACAGCTTTTGGTACTACGGTCTCGGTTCCAGTCTTTTTTTCCCGGTCCCTGCTCGGGCGCCAAAATTATGTGACGTACTTTCAGTCTTTGGTCGCACTAGTACAGCCACTTTAATCAGTCCGGGTTCACTCGGTGGAGAAGTTATGTCCAAGGTTCAGGAATATTAAAAGAGTCGGTATCCAAAATAAAATATTTATTTCATAAAATAAAATGTCACCCTGTAAACAAATAATACTAATAATAATTCCCCAACATAAATAAAATAAAACCTGAATAATACAAAATTACAAAATAACAAATAGGGCGGTAAGGAATATACGGTGCAGACGCTGAGTGTCGCGGAAAGAGCCTGCTAAACACCCAGTGTCGAAGACCACGGGGACGACGTCGAGTACCGCAGAGTAACACCTGCTAAGTATTCGGAGTCGGCGGAATACGGGCAAGACCTCGAACGCCGCGGATATTACCTGCTAAACGCTCAGGACACGCAGAGGAAGGTAGAGTGCCGCGGAAGTTATCTACTAAGCACCCTGGGGTAGAGAAAGGTTGAGTGCCGCGGAGAGAGTGCTAAGCACTGCCAGTGAAGGCGATTTCGACGGTTTTTATACAGAACGGTGGGTTAGCGTCATGTGCAAAAATCGCCGGTGCGCTAGGCAATTTAAAGTACCGCGTGCGACAAAGAATTAAAGTACAGTGTGAGCAAAATAAAATAGGTTCATTACAAGGGTTGCAATATAGTTGTAAATGTAAACAATAAAAATATATAAATACATAAAAACAGGGTTAAACGGTATTATAATTAAGTAGATAAGATAGAATAATTATACATGTAGGATAGAGAAAAAAAAACTTTTATGTAGAATTTTTTTTCTTTTCGGGGAAGGTGTACTGGATTCGTTGATAAATTTATATATTTCATAATTTAAATGCCTTACAATAAGTTTGAACTTTAAAACAGGACATGAAACAGTCCAGCACAGCTTTTTATGATTAATAATAAGTAATTAGCATGCATGTTATAAATATTGTTTAGTAAGTAGTTTTCAGTAAATGTAATTTAAGTTCATTATTCAAAATTCTCACCGAGGAACCTGAGCCCTGGTAGCAGGGACATTACAGAGCTCTTGCCACACCTAGATGTAGACATTGCAGCCATCCACGACCAGAGGAGGAGTAGCCCTGCTAGTTGAACGAGGTATCGAACACCATATATTGCAGGTCCCACAGCTGGTAAACATGGAAGCCGTGGCAGTCTCTGTGAGCACCCGCCATGGAGATATCACCGTGGTGTCTTGTTACCAGCCAGCATCTCTCCCGCTCTTGGACAACGACCTGGAGGCGGTCATGGGGGCATGGCCGCATACGGTTGCCATCGGCCACTTTAAAGCAAAGTCGCCAGAGTGGAACAGCACGACCACCTCAACACGAGGCAGGGTCCTTCTGCAGTTCCTGCGGAGCCACGACGACGTACTTGAGTATGGACCAATAAGCCAACCTTCCAGAAAGGTGCGGCTAGGCCGGACGTGCTGGATATCGCTTTGCTCAAGGCAATACCGATGGAAGCCGAACTACGAGATATCACGAAGGATCCAAATTACTCGCCTGTTCTATTGGAATTAGGACAGGAGCGTCGCGACGAGGCAACCGTCGTCAAGAGGTAGACCGACTGGAAGCGGTTTCATGCAGAAATGCAACGACTCTGTTAATCCGTCCCTGTCATCCAAGACGAAGCGGATATCGAGGCGGCAGTCATGAGCCTTGAGCACCACCGAGAGGACGGAAAGAAGACGTGCGGACCATGCAGGTGAGGTACCTCTTGTTTTGCAGGAGCAGATTAGGGAGAGACGTGCGACCAAGCGACGAGCCATAAGAACGGGTCATCCACATGACAGGCAAATCTCAAACCAGCTCAACAGGAAAGTCAAGGCCACCCTGGACGAGCTCTACTAGGAGTGGTGGCAACGACATCTGGAATCGCTGAATCCCGGAGACGGAAGTCTGTGGAAGATGTAGAAGGCGCTAAGGGCTCCCTGGCATTCGATACCTCCGATTCACGGAGAGAATCGGGTCGCCTACACGAAGCGGGACAAGACAGAAGCTTTTGCGGACAGCCTTGAAATGCAGAGAGCACCTACTCGATTACGAAGAGAATCATACGAACGAGGTGGAGCGCCATGTGCGGCGCCTAAAGCAGGACGCCCACTGAATCGGCTCAGCACGCCCAGCGCGGCCGGCAGATTTTGATAGGCTTGTAATCAAGTGGAGTAGCGCCCACTGAATCGGAGCCGTTTTCAGCTCGGCGCCGCACGCTCGACTCGGCACCGCTTCGTATTCTCGATAGGGCAAAAAGTGCTGGTCTGGGTCATGCCGAAGCAATGGGCGGTGGCTGCAAAACTGCCGGCCCTGATGTGCCGGGCTGCGCGGATTCAATGGGCACCCTTCTTAAGACGCCTACCCGATGGTGAACCCATCAGACTTGCCACTCCGGAGGAGGTGAAGGAGATCCTGCGCTATCTGAACCCCCACAAAGCGCCGGAATGCGACGGTAAAGGGAACAAGATTCTCAGGAAGCTCCTCCACCAGGGAGTATTGGCGCTGCTGAACATCTGCAACGCTATCCTGAGACTGCGCAGATATCCGATGAGATGGAAAAAGGCCGACGTGATACTCATCCCTACGCCAGGTAAGAACTTAACGTTCCCCTCTAGTTACAGGTTCATCAGTCCCCTGCCTATGCGAGCAAAGTAGCCGAGAGGGTGATCTTGGCGAGACTGCACGAGACCACTGAAGAACTGCAGATCCTTCCGGACGAGTAGTTCGCGTATCGCCGTGGACACTCGACGGAGCAGCAGATTCTCAGGTTAGTAGAACTTGTTTCCACAGGTTTCAACACCAGAGGATCTACTGCAGCAATCTTCTTGGACGTCGTCAAGGCCTTTAACAGGGCCTGGCACAATGGGCTTATCGTTAAGACGCTCGATTTTGGCTACCCTGTCTTCCTAGTCAAGCTAGTGGCGTCCTTCCTAAGAGGCAGAGAGCTGCGTGCGAAGGTGGATGAGGCCCTATCCACCTATCGACCCATGGATGCCGGAGTCCCCCAAGGAGCCGTGCTGTCTCCGCACCTGTTCAACATCTCCACAGCGGATCTACCCAGAACAGAGGTCACATCCGTGGTGACGAGGCGACTCCAGAGAGTGCTAGGCAGACTGGAGGACTGGTACAACCGCTGAAAATTGGCGATCAACGTGGAGAAAAGCAAAGGTATGTATGTTCTTTCGTAGGTACAGAGTGCAGCCCAGAGACCGCGGACGTTCAACGACAAGGACATCCAGTGGACCGACGTAGCCAGATATCTAGGGGTGACCCTAGATAGAAAGTTGACCTGGAAGCCACACGTCAACGAAGTGGTTCACAAAGGCAAGTTCGTGAGGGCGAAACTGTACCCATTACTCTATAGAGATAGTCGACTGAGCCTTGGGAACAAGGTAAGGTTAATCAAGTTTTGTCTTGCAGCCACAGTTGACGTATGCCGGAGCAGCGAAGACGCGCCTGAAAAGCGTGCAGACCGTTGAGAATGTCGCCCTGCGTTGCGTGACGGGGGCCCTCTGGTTCGTTCGCAGAAGGCGATGGATTTACCGACCCGATGCGGTCGCCAGGTATAGGCGGCCAAGGTTTCAACTCCTGGACGCAGGGTAAGTTGAGAGATTTCTTCCATTTCAGGACCGCCAGGATCGAGAATAGGACCAAGAAGAGACTTTTGACTTTGCCTTACCATACCCCGTATTCTATCCTTTTCCGTGACGCTGGACGATAAGACCTTTAAGGTTCTTTGTCATAGCGTCTCTCTAGAGCCACAGTGCTAATCCATCCTTACACAAACCCTCACCCGGCCGGAGGCGTTCGCGCTGCGGCCAAACATAACTACCCCGGAAGTTATACGAGTCGACAAAGAAAGAATAGAAGACAGAAGACCGCCAGAAGATAAGCCCTTGTCAACGAGGCTTGCCAGGACAGGAGGAGGTTCCCCGAGCCGCCGGAATCGGCCGCAATTGTGGTCGAGGCTGACCGGAGAAAGGAACCCATCTCTACGAGGCGTCCAGGCTTACAGCGATGAAGTGGGTAAAGAGAGATAGTCCCTCTCGACCCCGCTCATACGAGGTCATTTATCCAGCCAAGGATATTGGCGCGGAACCTCTCGATGATCTAGATAAACTATCGCAAGGCGTTTGACATGACATCCCATGAGCTCATTATTCACTTGCTCCAACGTCTTACGGTGGATGACTTCGTAGCGAGATGCATAGATCAACTGATGCTGATATGGAGGACTCGCTTTACCATAACATTTAGTGAAACTAGAGTCCAGATAAAGGTGGTAACCTTCAGAATGTATGTGTTTCAGGGAGATTATCTGGGCCCCCTGCTGTTCTACATATAACTTCTGCTCCTGTTCACTGTACTCCGACAGACCGAAGATACAGCTGCGGTACCCCAGGAAACCGAAGGGTAATTTACCAAACAGTCGCTTAGGGTGGTACAGGAGACTGGACACTGCGGGGAATACGGACAGGACACGCAGCTTGTGGAAAGAAGCATCTTGCACCATCTTGATGCCGGAGAGACGTATACCTACCTGGGTGTCGAACAGAGAGGCGCCCATGAGGTGGGTAAGGTCAAAGACGCTGTCCGTGGCAAGTATAGGCGCCGCCTCCAGCAGATCTGGTCTTCAGAGATGTCGGGGAGGAACAAGGCGAGTACCACAAATATGCTTGCCATTCCGATTCTTCACTATTCCCTTGAACTAATTATGTGCACTCTAGAAGAGCTGCGGCAACTCGACATAGGAATCCGAAAAATGATGCATATACATCGTAGTTTCCATCCAAAAGCGTCTGTACCACGGTTATACCTACCAAAACATCGCGAAGACCACGGGACTGAGTTTGGAGTATCTTCATGGCTCATGGTTCTGGAAGAAGCCTTTAAAATGATCAAAAGCTCGGATCCTCTTTTCTGTTTGGTTTACGAGCAAGCAGAGATAGGATCCTTTATGCTTAAGGCACTACGTAGGGCAGCCGATAGCCTCGGTTTCACGTCGTCCAATAATAGTAATAATAATAAAAGTAACAGATATAATAATAATACTAGTAGTAGTAGTAGTAGTGGTTGCAGTGGTGATAGTAGTCGTAGTAGTCGTTAATAATAATAGTGATAATAAAAAGAGTAATATTAATAAAATTAATAGAAATAATATTAATAAATAAGAATGTAATAGTGTTGCTACTTTTTAAAATATAAACTAGCGCCAGAGGTAACTGCTGCCGCAACTCAGGCGTCATAGTGACAACGCGTCGCATCGCACCCCCGACGCGACGCGATTTAAAAAAATCGTTTTCAAAAATTTCTTTTTAAGAAGATTTTATTTCAAGAATTTTGAGAATACATGTAGGAAACAATTTATTACAAAGCCAAGTTAAACAGAACTGACTATTTGTATGTGATTGCTGATATTTATAACATGAAAATTATTATATCTGCATTTATTGATATACATTATTTCTCCCTTCTTAAACTGGAAACAAGGGTGGAACCATTGTTGATTGTCCAGGGTTGTCTACTTCGATTGGTTTCTTTACGAAAATATTTGAAATTACATATTTTTGTGTAAGCTATGAGATCAGGGTGTGTTTCACTGTATTTTTTTTAAGTTGGGCGCCAATAAATAAAAAATTTGAATTTTACAAATAAATACAATATATTAAATGAATTTCAATTAAATGGGTTGACAATTTTTACAAATATGAAATAAAAGGTTACTACTACTACTTTGTTATGAATTTTCAATCGATCTTTAAAATGAGTTGAATTTGTAATTGTCAAAAAAATTTAAATTAAGTGACGAGATTGCAATCTGTTGTTAACTTTCGACGTTATGGCCAAATTTTATAAATGTATTGATACCTTTGATTTTCTTCGGTACCTGGTTCTGCGGACTTCTCGAAAATGGCACTCGATTTGTCGGTGTAGGTCTCCACTTGGTGCTGCGAACTCGTGCTGCGTTCTCCCACGTCGTCTCCACGCTGGTGAAACTTTTTTCGAACTTGTTTTTATTTTTGTTGACTTTTCAAAATTATTTTTTTTTATAAATTTGGGTGAATTTCACTTTTGTTCACTGGAAACCTTTTGAAATTACCATACTTTGTGAACGTACTTGCTTTTTGTTGGGTTAGTTCATCAAAACACGGCAGCAAACTTAACCTCACAGTTTTTGACGTTTACGTCACAACATAAGTATGATTTTTTTTCAAAGCACACTAGATATTTGAGGATTTTTTTAGCTGCAGCCGCGAAGTTGACTGCTTGGAGGTAAATAACTAACTGAGGCTAAATCTGGCTGCAAATGGTGTTATTATATGTGAAACAAATGAACTCTCTCCCTTGGAAACAAAAATGGCGAATTATAAATTTTGACATTTAATTTTCAAATTGGGATTCTGAGCTTATTCTGTATGCTATAACGAAAATGTTTCCAGATCTATGATCTGTAACTTTCTCCCAACATTTTGATATGCCTCACTATACAGTACGTTGGATTTCTGAGTGCATGCCAAATTTACATAAATTAATTGGTATTATACATTTAAAACTAAATCTATGCATGGCTTTGTATTTTATAAAGTCCACTTCTCACTTATGCGTGTACAGCATGTCCCAAAACCTTTTTATTTTATTTATTTATTTGCAATTAAGGAATACAACAGGTCAAAGACTCACAATAGTTTCCACTAATTTAAAAACAAAATAACATGTATGAGAAAAAATACAAAATTACACTAACACATATTCCAACATAATATACAATTTAAAATAAAGCATCATAATTGCAAACGCTTGACAAGACATTTAAAAGAATTTAATGATAAAGATGTTATATCAATCCTGCCATCAACAACTGAAATGTTAATTATTATAGTACAAAGTAATTCTGTTAATAGGGCCATTTACGCCGAAATTGATTCTACACAAAGGTGTGTCATAAAGGTAGTTGCTTCTGGTATTAGTGAAGGTACATGGTAATTAAGCAAATACAACAGTTCAGGACAATCGATCAAGTTATTCATTAGCTTGAAAAGAAAAATAAGGCCACCATGAAATCTTTTATTTTCTAATGTAGTCAGTTGAAATGCCTAACTGTGATATCTGGAACATCATAATATACCATTAATTCTAAAATTTAAGTAACGAGCGATTCTGTTTTGTAGTCTTTCTAATCTATATATATATATATGTTGTATGTGGGATTCCAGATAACACTAGCACTAGTCTACTGTGAATATATGCATAAAACAATGATTTGATTGATTTCACCTGTCTAAAATATTTACACGTTCTTATTATGAAACCCAATAGTATATAGCACTTATTATAAATACAATCTGTGTGAACCAAAACTCATCCTACAATCAAAGAACACTCCCAGATCTTTAATAACGGTAACCCTTTCTATTAATCGACTATTTATATTGTAATCAAAATCAAAAACAGTATAATTTTTGGTAAAGTTAATAGAGTGACATTTTTTATATTTAAATTTATTTTATTGTGAATGCAATAACGAACAATGCCATTCAAATCAGCTTGAATTAGTTTACAGTCATCGATGGAGTTGACGGTACTAAATAATTTTAAATCATCAGCGTACAAAAGAAACTTACAATGATGAATATAATGACCCATATGATTGACCTAGATTTGAGCCAGAACCAGAAGTATTAGGTACAGATTTTGACTTAAAACCAACTGAGATCTATTAAATATGTATGAGGCAAACCAACGGAGTAGGTCACCATGTATGCCAATATTCATTAATTTGGTAATCAAAATATTATGATCTATTTTGTCGAAGGCTTTACTAAAGTCCGTATATAGTGCATCCATTTGAACTCGATGATCCACAGCTCTACAAATATATTCACTAAAACAAACTAAGTTAGTTTCAATGGACCTCTTAGTAAAAAAGGTATGTTGTTGTATCATAATAGATGTTCTAAGCTCGCTAAAAAAAAAATCATAAATAATTGATTCGAACAATTTACATAGCTTGCTAATACCCCTATAATTAGTGACACATGTTTTATCACCTGAATTCTTATATAAAGGGATCAAATAAGCCTGTTTCCATAAAGCTGGAAATAAACCCGTTTTAATGGATTTATAAATAACAATATACATATAAAACTGTGGCACATTCCTTCACAAAAAAAGCAGGTAATCCATCAACTCCAGCCCTCTTATTAGGATTAACAGTATTTAATTTATTTAATACCGCTCTCTCTGTTATTTCTAATGAAGAAATACTATTGGCACCAATTATATTTGTGAACGTAGGTAGCTGGATAGGCTTTTGCATATATATCTCATAAACACTCCGAAAATAGGACGAGAAAAGATCACAAACATCAGAACCATTATGTGCATATAAATCATTAAAGTGCATCGAATTAGGTATGCCAAAATCTTTTCTAGTATTAGAAATAAAGTTCCATATCTTTTTCTGATAAGACTGAATATCACATTCCATACCAGCAACATAGTTCCTGCAATCTCTATACATTGACTGCTTACTTTGACGCCTAAAAGAACTAAATTTAACATAGTCGCTGATATTGTTATATAATTTCCATTTTCTGTGATATTTAATTTTGTTTTTGACCTCGTTTATCGTTTCAATAGAGAAATAACCTATTAGTTTGTAATTTATGATTTTACCGGAGGTCAAACGGTTCATACGAACGAAGTCATAAATTCTAATGAAAGAAACATAGTCTGGGGCAAATGTATAGCATTTCACATTTTTTAGAATGTTTTTTATCCCCTGGATATGAATGAGCTTGTTATCATACATTTTACACAGTATTTTTTTACATATTTCTCTGCAGGTGCACAGTTCCTAACAAGCTTTTGTCATGAACAAACATGTAAAAAGTTAAATCTAGATTTACTGTAATAAAATTACTTAAGTTAAGTTATTAAGTGTGTATGTATGTTTTGTAGATTAAATTGCTGAAATAGTTGCCACAGTGGAATAACCTCCTCCGATTCAGATATTTCGTTACCCTAGGATATGAACTTTTCGATTTAAGTTATACCCTATGATAAATTTGTATGTAAGTGTAGTCATTTTTCTTTACACATTTTATTTTAATTATTTGAACATTTTTGTAGATTGTGACAGCTAGACCGAAAATTGATATTTTTTTCCTCTGTACATGTTTATTTATGGTACCATTTGAGTAACTTGTCAGAAGCGTTTTCCTTAAATCTAATCCAGAACAAGAAAATGTTCTCCAAAGTTCGAACTTGTCGCGACAATCGACAATTATGGTTGGAGTGAGGCATCCTTAGTTTAAATACTAATTAGTTATTAACAGTCAGCATTTCCTGTGATATAAAAATGATGATATTAACAGGAATGCTGATATTACATTATATTGTCACGGATTTCCTAATCCGAATTTTTCTATTGCCAGAAAAACAATCCGTTAATTAACTATTTCTTTATTAACTATACTCAGTACACTACTGAACACTAATTAGAACTCAACTAAACACGTATTTAATTAATCGCTATCTAAATCACTTTGATATCTCCAACTAAACACTTCAATTCAACACTGTAATACAAGACTCACTCAGTCGGCCGTTTATTTTTCTTTTATAGACCCAACGAATATTCCAGGTATATTCTAGTATCTCTAGCTTCATCTTCCCGAACGACTCGAATGCTTCTCGTCGATTCTCCAATTTTCTAGTCCCGTCTCGATCCACGGCTTTTTGTTTGTTTAACAGAATCGTGTAGGGGCGATCGGGGCAATCTTAGCATTTCGCGATACCACAGTCGTCGGTTTGGGTGTGAGTAGGGCAAATTCCGTGACAATATGTTATATTAATAACCCATACAAGGTGGAAAAATAAAATAAATGATTAAAATAGAGGTTTATACTACGATTCCCTCCCTAAGTGGAATTCCTGCACCTGCAGAAGGAGCTGAGGGATTCTTTCTGTGACACATATGTACTTTCTTATGAAGGCATCTGTAGTACAATAATAAAATACAAATTACAATTACGACAATTAGAAAAATATATAGGATAACATTCGTTGTTTTCGTATTTTCAAAATCATTAAGATGTACAGGTTTTAAACTCTTTGTTAGGCGTTGTAACTGCTGAAAATCTTGAAGATCCATCTCATGAAGATGAATGGTGGGATCGCTGGAGGGTTCCAAGTTAATCGTTGGTAGATGGACTTGGGTTTGCTGAACGTAGTCACTTTGAAGAGAGAAACGAATGTTTCTAATGATCACATCACATGAGTCTATAGTCACAAGAGATGGTTGATCTATGGAATAGGTCTGTTTTACACGGCATTGTTCGTGAACTAATTCCTTATGTTGTGGGATAATCAGTATTTGATTGTCCCTGAGCTGTTCTGAGTGTTGTTTGTAGCTTAACATTGCTTAACAAAAAGCATTGATGTGGTTTATTTTGAATCAAAGAAAGGAAACATCATGTTGAAGTTCAAAAGATCCTTTACATAAATTATATTATTCAATAGATGGACATGGTTGGGCTGTCCATAGGTGCTGTTGACTATCCAGATTTGCATGCAGATAAGGTTGAAAAGGAATAATAGTTCGGTCACTAAGGGATGGATAACAGATGGAAGGTATTATAATGCTCGGGAAAGAAAAGTGGTACTGACAATTTCAATATAATTTTATATTCAAGAATAGTTACTGAAATTAAAAATAAATTATAGAAAGAGTGTAAGTTAGTTAGTTCGATTATTTCCTTGCGGTCATAAATAGCATATAGCTGATTTAGTATAGGTTTAATATTTTTTAACGGTACAAAGAAATTATATTATAATGTTATGTTGAGAGAGATTTGTCGCTGTTTCTAAATTTGAAAGTAAGTCTTCCACTTCTGTGAAGATTTCTTGTAAATTTAATTGAATTTTGACACACTCAACATCGTTTTTTAATTTCTCAATTACATGTGAAAGGATGTTGAAATTTTTATCAATTCTAAGAAATGAATCGTTAAGTTTTTTATTCAAGTTAATCAATATAGAACTTTGTAGATCTAACTGTGTTTTTGTTTCGTGTTGATTTTGTAGAAAGGTGTTAAATTTTGAATTAATAATTTCCAAATCATCGTTATCTAGTGTTCCAAATAAATACTTGTGTAATGAACCAACGATATTAATTAGTCCTCGTTTCTGTCTACTCTGGGTTTTTGAAATTTTCAAGTTTAGTTTGTATATAAAATAAAAATTGCTTAATTTTTTATAAATTACAGTGAGAAGAGCCCAACTCAGATAATATTTGGGCAGTTTGACTTTTGATTTTGGTTAAGTCGATGACTTAACTGACTCATTAGAAGGGGGTTTTCGATAGTTTCGATTTTTAAAAAGTTGGCTAAGGGGAATATTATCGTCAGGAGAATCAGGATCTTCAGTTGGGAGGCCATGTCCTGAAACGGAAAGAGGATTATCAATTTTCCGTTTTCTTGGTTTAGGTTTACGTTTAATAAAAGCTTTGTGATATTCATCGCCTTGATGTCCGGATCGTTCGAATATTTCTACAGTGGGTCCTAAGTCTTTAGATGTTAATTCTTTTGTATATCGGGGAGACATTTTATTACGATTTGAATTTTTAATATAGATATTTTCGTCAGCTTCAAAAGTATCGGGTTCTCTGCGAGACTCATTTAATTTAGTTATAATTTTGTCTTTTTTTGTTTCAATATTTTGTTTAATTTGGTCATACATGGATTTCATGATATTCTATGTTTTTCAATGTAATCAGATGTAATAATCTGTTCATTTATATCAAAAGCGTCGGGTCTACTGTCGCCGCGAGTAATATTTATAGGGGACTCTTTGGTTGTCGTATGTATCGTATGGTTATAAGAAATTACCGTCAAAGATATTAGGTAGTCAATCGGTGCATTTGGTTGTTCCGTTTTTATGCATCTTACTAAGTCAAGCAAAGTGGAACGAAACCTTTCAATATTTCCGTTTGCAGTAGCTCCCTGTATGGAGGTGAATTGGAGAGATATTTTATGTAGATTACAAAAATCTTTAATCATGAAGTTATTAAACGCTACACCAGAATCTACCAGGATTTTATATGGGTAACCATGACTTTCGATGAATTTTAAAAGGCTACGTTGAACGTTAACTCCAGTTATTGCGTCTACAGGACAAGTATGTGCGTATTTAGACATCAATAATAGTAATAATTTTTTGATTATTAATCGAAAGTGTATCTATATTTAGGAGTTCAAACGGAGGAGTGTATGTACGTTGGAATTTCGGGTTTGGTGGATGACGATCGGTTTTCATGGTAATACATGTTTGATACTTGGAAATATATTCTCGGATATGCTCAAACATGGCGTTACTCCATGATGGTATGTTTTTGCCTCATGGTTATATTTAATTTTTTGTTGTTGCTCTTGTTCTTTAAGAACATCTTCCACCTATTTTTTTACAAATAACGAATTTATATCCAGAAGGGAGATTATTTTGCAGGGTTCTAATAATTTTTTGTTCGAGTTCAATAGAGTCAAAGAAAACAGCATGTTTAGTGGAATTAGCTTTTATAAATGTTCTGAGGAATTTAAAGATTTCATCGTCTGATTGTCTATTAACTAGTTTTATAACATATTTTGTTTTACTAGGGAAAGTTTTTTCAGAATAATGCGTATTTAACTTGTTTGATTCATTTTCTGAAATTATAAATTGATGATTAAAGAAGTTTAGAACATTATCTGTATATTTGATTTCTAGGATAGGATTAGAACGAGACTTATGGATAGTTTGTGTATCAGTATAAGGATGGTTTTCAGGCAATTGCTCAAAATCTTTTAATAAGGATTCATACGTTTCACGATTACAGTCATTAAAAATGTCTTCAAGAGGAATTTCGAAAAGTTTATCTAAATCCAAGTCTGATTCGTCTACTTGAGCTATCATTGAACTTGTATCATTTTGTATTGAACTCGTTTCAATAGGATTAATTTTTATACAAGAAAGAGGGTCGGGTTGGTTGATTTTCCCCTTTTTATACTTCATGACATAATCATACTCTTCTAATTTGAGTCTTTTAAATTAAATAACCACTGTAGTGGTTAGTGATCCGTTTCAATTACGAATTTTGTACCGAAGAAATATGGTCTAAAATATTTTACGGAGTTGACAATTGATAAGAACTCCTTTCCGATCGTCGAGTAATTACATTCGGCGAGATTGACAGTTCTAGAGTAATATGAGATTGGATGACCGTCTTGGCTTAAAATACTTCCGATTGCGAAATTGGACGCGTAAAAGTTTTATGAAATTTTTGCAAGTTTCAAAGTAATCTAAATAATCTTGGGAAAAGTCGATTTTAGAATCCTTTTTTAGTCTTTGTGTTAGAGGTTTGTTAGTTTAGCAAAATTAGGAATAAATTTACGAGAAAAGCCTAAAAGTCCTAAGAATGGTTTTATTTCTTTTGTCGTTTTCGGCAAAAGAAAATTCTTCTGGATTCTATTTTCTTGGGGTTAGGTCTAATACTTTCCGGAGTGATAATATGTCCAAAAAATTCTACCTGTTTACATAGAAATTCCGATTTGTCTAGCTGTATTTTCAGATTACCTTCTGCTAGTTTTAAATACAAGATCTAAATTTTGAATATGTTCCTAAAGAGAAGTACTAAAAATGATAATATCGTCCATGTAGACAAAACAGATTTTATGTTGTAAATCTTACATACTCATGTCCATTTTCAGTATTAAATGCCGTTTTTTCTATAAAGTTTTCATGCATTTCTATCTGGTGGAATCCACTTGCTAAGTCTAGGGTTGTAAAATATTGACATCGTCCGAGTTTGTCAAGGATGTCGGAAATATTAGGTAAAGGGTACCTGTCAGTTTTTGTATTGTCATTAATTTTCCGGTAATCTACCTCTAGGCGCCATGTTTGTTTACCTGTGGCGTCAATTTTCTTTGGTACAATCCAGATTGGTGAACTATAGGGAGATTTAGAGGGACGGATAATATTATTTTGCAGCATTTATCAATTTGTCGTTTTACTTCCTGCTGATGCACACGAGGATATCGATAAGTTTTAGTATGAATGGGTATTTCATTATGGGTTTTGATCTCATATTTAACCTGATTTGTAAAGGTTAAGGCATCATTAGGGAAGTGAAAACAAGTTTTATATTTTTTACAAAGTTCAAAAATTGATTGAAATGAAATTTTTCCCCGGAATTCAAATGTTCGGTTCTAAGGAAGGTTGTTATTTCTTTTGAATTTTGATTGATATGGTTTAACATAATTTCTTCTTTAGTTTTAATCTGTAGTGTTTGAGTAAAGTATTCGTCAAGTAGTGTTGCAGGTAAACATTGGTCAGGGGCAATGAACTGGGTTTCTGAAGTAGTATTATATATTTAAATTTGTGCTAATCCATTTTCAGGACGTGTTACGCATGCAGGGATACAAAAACTTGGAGATCGTTGGGTTTCTATGAAAGTGTCTCCAGATAAGATATTAACGGGGAATTTTAAAATTCTGACAGTTAGCCTCAATGTTTATGGGTTCATTGTGTCTTTGTATCTGCAAGGGAATGATACAATTTATGTTTGACTGTTAGGTTTTTCGGATCAATGATTAGTCCCAAATGTTGAAGAGTTTCAAAGCCTATCAGTCCAGTCAAATATAATTGCTTCCATCGTATAATTTGAATTGAATTAATTAAAAATTGTAATATGCGTCGAAAAATAAGATTTTTGAAAACCAGTGCATGTTGTAATAATATTTGTTTCAGGATGAGTGCAATTTGGGTAAAACTGTGAAATTACAGAGGAGTTAATGATGTTTTTCCCATGTCCAGTTTCTAAAAGAAGTCGAATAGGAGGGTTTTGAATTTGATTAAAAGGAAGTTTATTACTCTCAACATTATTCAAAACTATATCGGATCTTGAGGGGTGTGGGTTTCCTGAAAATTTATTTCTTGGGGTCTATCTTCTAAAAATTCCTGATAAGCATCATAGGAATAATTGCTTAGGCTTCCTTGTTCAAAAGAATAATCTTGGTCGAATCCTGGTTCATATTCAGAAGGATTATATTCAAAATTATTTTGTTCAGTTGTTTTGCTCATAGAGTTCACTATTAAATAATTCTTGTACTATGGGTAGGAAAACTTTATTTTCAGGGAAGGTTTTCCGTCGAAATTGTGTGCGTTGCGGACTATGACGCCAGATATTTGAGGATGGGTTTAACTAATACCAGACAGGCGTAGGTTTGGCTTGAATTTGTTGTTGAGGAGGTTTAAAAACAGTCTGAGGTTTTCCTAAAACATTTCGATTTGTTGAGGGTTGCTGTGAATATCTTTGCTGGTTATTAGGTATTTGATAGAAATTTATAGGTTGTGGAAATCTTGATGGGTTATTAGGTGATTGATAAAAGTTAACAGGTTGCGAACAGGAGCCATGGTTGATTGTTCTGACAAAAAAATTGTGGTTGCGGTTTCTTAGCCTGTCTGTTTTGGAAATTAAGTCGTTTGTAGTTGTCGTATTTAATTTCATCTTCTATGAAACTAACAGCCTGTTCTATGGTGTGAACTTCCTGCGAATAAGTTGTTCATAGTGGTATGGTAAATTCAATTATTTAAAAATGTTAAAAGATTGAGTTGAAAAGAATGAGATACGGCCGGTTTGTTCAGTAGCCGAAAGAAAAATTTGCTGTATTTTGTTTATAATTCTAACCTTAAGGGCTATTAATTTTTGACCAAAAAATTTAATATCCTCTCCAGGAGTTAGTCGTATATTGCAGTTCTAGTTTTGTTTAAAGAAAATTTCATCCCACGTTTTAATGTCAGGTCTGCCTAATAATGATTCGCGTGCATTACCTTGTATCTTGGTTTTAATTGACGCTACTGGTTTACTGTCAAGGATCATTAGTGGTAAAGAAATGAATCAGATTTTCAGAATTCTTGAGAAAATCCGGAAGTTCTATATATCTACCAGTAAAAACAGGGATAAGCTTAGTCAACTTATCTAAAGTATCTAAGTTAAGAGGGCTTGCCGATGTTGGCTGTGACATTTTGTTTTGCTTCCTTTTTTATGAATTAAAAAGTCTTTTTCGGACTATCTGTCTTGCTCACGCCCTATACAGAAAAGTCAAGATAGTATGAAAAGACTTATACTAAATTTCGCTCTAATCGCCCTGCTAAGTAATTAGCATGCAAGATTAAATTG
Source organism: Monochamus alternatus (assembly GCA_037114965.1). NCBI lineage: Eukaryota > Metazoa > Arthropoda > Insecta > Coleoptera > Cerambycidae > Monochamus > Monochamus alternatus. The sequence continues at coordinate 62,189,995 of CM073427.1, read as the reverse complement.
AAATTTCTAACCTAATTCTCAATTTCAAAAACCGGTTTAATAATTAAACGTTGCAACTTGAAATATGAAAAATTTTCCAAAATTATACACTGTTTTGGATAATCAAAACTTGTCAGTATACTTAAGGAATAAGGAAGTAATGAATTTGCAAATCTGGTACTTACAATTGTTGAGACTAGTTAACCAACTACTAGTAGTTCCGTTCCAATGAATTTCATTAACGATGCCAAGCGGGTGTCCTTTGTTCACGATTCGTTTCGCAGTTGAACTGTTGAAACAAAGATCTCCTAGGCCAGGAAAATTTGGTACTCCAAATTTGATCAAAAAAGGCAATATGAATCCTACCGACTGCACCAGTAAAGTTGTAGGTACACCAGTAAAACAATAAGGTGAATAATTCAGTGATAATTTATTGGCATCAAGTTACAGATCAGGAGCAAATACTATACTGCCCTGTAAGTGAGGCGTCCTTAGTTTAAATACTAATTAGTTATTAACAGTAAGCATTTCCTGTGATATAAAAATGATGATATTAACAAGAATGCTGATATTACATTATATGTTATATTAATAGCCCATACAAGGTGGAAAAATAAAATAAATGATTAAAAAAGATGTTTATACTACACATTTAATTGCATTGCATCTTTGATTAAAAAATTCATAAACTCTTCCACACTGTAGAAACAGTGCTCTAAGAAATAACGTTTAGTGAATGTTTTGAAAGTACTCACATTAAAAGATCTTAAATCTGTGGTGCCAAATCAGTTAATAAAAATGTTGTATAAATGCAAGTCTAATTTACTATTTTGCTTAGTTGCAATTCTAGAGCAAGGAACTGGAAGATTGCAGACCTGTCTGGTATCGTAATTGTGACAATTAACATGATTGTTAAATGATTCCAGACTAGAATGAATATCTAATAAGGTTCGTAAGATGAATAAGCAATGGTAAAATTTTTAAATCTTTAAATAATTCACGACAGTGTGTTCCCGGTGCCACACTACTTATAATACGTACAGCCTGCTTTTGTAAAATAAATATTCTAATTGCATCCACGGAATTACCCCAAAATATTACACCATAACTTAAATGTTATATATTTCTCAGTGAATAATATACCAAACGAAGTACTTTATTAGAAATGCAGCTTTTAAATTGCCGTAGAACATAGATTTGACTAGTGATATTTTTACTTGGTTGGTCAACAATTCAAGCTAGAGTCCAGCGTGAGACCCAATAATTTTACTGAAGCAGATTTAACCCATTTATCAGAAGGAAAACCAATTGATTGAGTCTTGATATAATTTAACTTTAGATGATTTGCCAGAAACCAGTCTTCAACCTCCGTTAGACCATTTTGAGACAAAATCATTGTATCATCAGGGAACAAAACACAGCGTCCGTCAATCGCGCGGAGAAGATCGTTTATACCGGATGTTCCCTCTAAGACTTTCAGTGCTTATATCTCAGAAACCATCACAGCCAGCGCGATGATATTTGGTATAGACAATAGATGGCGCGTAGAATCTGATAATAACATCAATTCTAATGCAGGGTGTTCCATTTTTCAGGAAATCGATTTAATTTTTTGGTAGTCAACCCCGCTAAAACTTATGTTTAAATTGAAATATACTTAACTATGAACACATTCTGAAAAATAAGCATTCAAAAATTTTAAAATTTAACAAAAAAACGCCTCCAAAAAGTGCCCAAATTTCATTGTTTTATCATGTAAAATGTGTATAGCCTTGAGCCAGACTTACACAGAAGAAACTAACATAGGTAAACGTCAAAACTATGAATTGTTAAATATTAATGCCATAAAATATTTTATTGCACATAAATAACAGTAAATAATGTATTGAATGCAATTTACGTATGCACAATTGTGTTATTGAGATCTGTCGATAAAAATTGAGTTGAGGCTTTTTGCAGTATTGAGGTCGCTGCGCCGGCATAGTCTTCCGTTACAGCTAGGGTTACAGCGTGAATATTGTGTAAAATATCTGTGAATATTTTTAAATTGTTCCATTATAATGTAATAAAACTTCAGTAAATTGTATTTTCTATGTTACTACGGTGTACATAATAATTAGGTACCCTTATTTTTTATCACAAAATAATTTACAAAATTGCGTAAATACCTAAAGAATATCCTTCTTTTCCAACTGCTGTAATTATTGATTACTTATTTAGAAACAAATAAATTCGAACAAAACGATTCCTAAAACTTTTTTATTATAATGGGAACGTGTTTGTCGTTGAAAGTGAGAACTGAACCTGCCCCACAAGAGAAATATTACTAAAGCATAACCTAGAATTGATTGATTGTTGTATACACATATTTCAGCACTTTATTTATGTTTCTGATGGATAAAATATGTTTAAGAAGAACTCTACATCTGTAAAATAGTAAACAATGAACTACAATTTCTGTGTGTCATATGATACAGAACTAAAATAAAGCAAATATTACACAGACATTTTCTTGGAATTAATTGTAAACATGGAATGATGGATAATATTATAAAGAAGTATCAACTCAATTTGAAGAGTATTCTATAAGACATTAAATTCAGTTGTCTGTCGTAAGTTTTACAACTTCGAAACGAATAAAATTAAGAAAAATAAACTAATTTCATAATTCAATGTTCAGTATGAAAACATCTCGTTAGAATATCTTAAACATGATGAAAGCTAACTGTTGTTATATACACAACGTAACATAATAAGGTATCGTACAATGAAATGGCAAGATTCGTTTCTAAACGTACATGCATAACCATCCCTTAGATTGAACGGTATTATGTAAAAGAAATTAGAATACAGAACAACTGTTTAACATAAAATCAATTAAATGTATGTAAGTACTTAGATACTTTTAATTTATTGTAATTTTATTTTATTATTAATAAATTATTAAACAGAAAGGCTTAAGAAATAATGAATACTTAAAGATGAAGAGTCTAGTGAATCAATTTAGTCACTAATAAAAAATAAACGACTATGTAGGTACGTATTACTTTTTAATTGAAATTATGCTGATTACAACTGAATAATATCTATAATAAAATACAAAAAATCATTCATTTAGTCTTGTGCAACATTTTTTAAAATTATTTCCTCGTAGAATAGGTACTCTTCCAAGTGAGTTAGGGGACTTTTTTATATTATCTATCATTTCATACTTAAAATTATACCTACCTTATTTAAGAACTGAATATTAATAGTTTTCAGTGAAATATATGTTTTAGACATGTTAATTTTGTTATAGAATTATTAAACACAAGTAGTATTTGCTGTAGTGTAAATAAACTTTAATTTCCGTCATACTTGCATTATTTACATTTTTTATTTATTTCACTCGTTAACTTACACATTCCATGCACTTTAATTTTATTAAATAATTAAACCAAGTACAGAAAGTTAGGTATGTCCTTATTTATGGCAAAACGTAAAGTCTTTTCTAGCAAAATTTTCCTCGTCTCTCATATATCTGTCGTTCGAATATAAACTAATCTTGGCACCTGGCTTCCTCAGTATCTTATTAAATCTTTTAATCAATGATTAACATAACTGTGTATGTTAACCTGCTTCCATAATAGCACTTTGTTTTCTAGGTTCCTACCTAGAGGCGAGACAAAACATTCGTGGATATTTTTAATTTCTGTACATCACAAAAGTGAAATAATAATAATAATAATAATAATAATAATAATAATAATAATAATAATAATAATATCTCTACCCCTCATTCTAATCACAGGGATTAGCCCAGAAGTCGGAGACTTGTGCGGGAGAGGGGGCGGCATATTATTATTAAGCAGGCCGCATTTGCGCCCAGGAACGACTTACGTTGGTAGGCCCTAACCACTATTCAGTGCAGGAATGAGGGAAACCTGGAAAACCTCATTAATTAGGGGGGTAGTCAAATATCAACCGGTATCAATCTCTCACATTGACCCAAGCCAACATTCTTCCACCCTACCATACCCGCAGAGAGGGCGCCAAACCTCTCCACGAATATAGCTTATATACGGTCTACCGGCAGCTGGGATCGAACCAACTCCGATCTAGTCACCTCGATTCAAGTACTGACGCCTTAAACCGCGCGACCACTGACCGAATACGTTTATATTCATTCTGTTCTACAAATACTGAAATATGTCTTCTCATCTCTGTTCTTGAAAGTAAATCCCCAATAGCTTCTCCATTTGAAATTAATTAGGAAATGAAGTGGATAATATGAAACATAAATACAAGAAAATACAACTCGTATATTCAATGTAAAAAGCGAAAAATAATATGCAAGTTATAATTAATAATAAAACCCCGAGATAAGAACCGGACATGGGCGTGGTAATATTTCGTTTCAGGTAATTATCGGGTAACACTAATGCTAACAGGTAATGGGTGTACATTTAGTATATTTTACTGGATACATCATAGAGCAGGAGCCAGTGTATTGTGACAGATCAATCCAGTCTTAGAGCTGAATATACGAAGACGTGCTAGTGCAGTAGAGTAAAATTCGACTTGTGTTTAGTGACTATTGTGCCAGTGGATAATATTGTTTGGATAAAATGTCGAGCTTATCAGATTACGTACCTGCTAAACGCGTGAAAAGATGTGCGCTGTCTCAGAATGAGAAGATTATTATAAAAAATGTATTTAATGCATTGAAACACCAAAATCCTACCAACAGTGTTAACGACATCGTGGAAAAGTGTTCCAAAATGACAGGGATTGGAAAATCGACTATCTACAGACTTTTAAAAGAAACAAAAAATGAACAAGATACTGTAAATCCCCCAAAATCATCTACAGGGAGGTCAAAAGTCGTTATAGATGATTTCTTCAAAAATGTCATTCGCAGAAAAGTACACTCATTTTATTTTAAACAAGAAATACCAACGCTAAACAAAATTTTAAGTGGACTTTCAGAGGACAACGATTTGCCAAAAATCAGTAGAAGCAAATTATCGACAGTCTTACGAGAGTTGAATTTTTGCTGGGAAAAGCAGAAAGGAAGTCAGTTCTTATCGATAAAGATGAAATTATTTGTTGGTGAAGATCCTAATTAAGATCAATTAGAAAATTCCGTGACGAAGGGAGGAATATTTATTATCTAGACGAAACTTGGGTCAACGAGGGATATACTGTAACAAAAGTATGGTAAGATAAAAATGTAAAAAGTTTTCAAGACAAGCGTTTTTGGATGGACTTTCAACAGGGTTCAAGGCACCTTCAGGTAAAGGGCGAAGATTAATAGTGACACATATAGGTAGTACCAGTGGTTTTGTAGATGGCGGTTTACTTTTATTTTTATCTAAAAATACAGGTGACTATCACGAAGACATGAACGCAGATGTTTTCGAAGAGTATTTTACACAGATGTTGGATCTTATTCCTCCGGGGTCCTAACGCGTCTCTCATTAAATCAAATAATTCTCTGGATCCACCTAGAAAGTTGCTACCTCTATCGGAAATAATTTGTGAGCATCAACCGCGGCATGAGATAAATCTTCACAAGGCTGCTACAAATACATCACTAGATAAATTTGAGACAACCTCTAAATAAATAGCCTTTGTAGCGCAGCATACAAAAAGACATATACGATTTTATCGATTTTGCATCACACATTTTGATAGCAGTAGCAAAGATAGGCACGATAAAATAAACACCTACACAAGAGAACGCTTTCAACTGATTAATCATAAAAGGGGACAAGTCTCCCATTTTAGACTGTATAAATGAAGATGTGCAAAAACATTTTAAACATTTTGCTAGTGTATGACATACTGCTCTTTTTGCTGATAAAATCCAAACATTTTGTAATATTAAATAATATAGATTTTGTAAGCCAGTATGTAACAGGGTTCGGAGTTTTTGAAGGTAATGAAATTCCCTGACTTTTCCAGGTTTTAGATGACTTCAGTCATAATTTTTCCAGATTTTTAAAGAAAACAATATGAAATAAAATTCTTTTGCTAATGAATAATAATGGTTTTTTGATTGAGACTAGTCAATTTTACAAACAATTATAAAAAATAAAATAAAAAAATTATATAAACAGTATATTTTTTTGCCACAAATTGACCAGTAATTGTAAAAACAGTTCAAATTAATAAAAGTTTGATTTTGTTTTTTTCTGAAAAAATCACCTATTGAATGTATAAAATTTTAAAATAAAAAATTTATAAATGACTAATCAGTTTGGCCAAACATATCATTAACAACTTGTATATATAGTTATATACAGGTGTTGACGCAAAACTGATAAGAGCAATACGTAGTTTGTACAATAATAATAAAAATTATGTAATCAGTAAAAATATGCGATCGACCATGTTCAGAACAACAGGGGGTTTAAGACAAGGTGGAGTCATGAGTCCAGCACTGTTCACCGTTTTCATGGATGATATAATACGTAGATGCAACCAATAATGTAAGTCTTTACATGGGTTATAGAAATTTGGAGAGAGTACAGATAAAAGAATGTGTTTTGCGGATGATGTAGCCATTATGGCAGGTAGCGAAAAGAACCTACAACAAAGTCTAAATATCTGGAATGAAGAAATGAAAAATGCGGGAATGAAGATAAATAAAAGCAAAACGAAGGTGATGGGTATTTCGAACGAAAAAATTGAGCTAGACATAATAATAGACGACAGTAAAATAAATCAAGTAAACCATTTTAATTAAGTATCTCGGTGCAATAATTGAAGAACGAGGTAAACAAGATCTAGAAATTGAAGAAAGAATTGAAAAAACGTTAAAAATGTATTATGCAATGAGCAACAATTTTATAAATAAAAGAGAAATATCCAACATAACAAAGATGAAGGTATATAAAGCTATCTACAGACCGATACTGACATATGGGTGAGTCCTGGATCCTTAATAGTAGACAAAAAAGCAAGATACAAGCGGTAGAAATGAAGTATCTGCGAAGAGTCAAAAGGGATAACGAGAAGAGAGAATCAGAAACAATTTAGTGAGAGTGAGAGATAGAATTAATATTAGAATTTATAGAAAAGAAACAATTGAGCTGGTGGAGACATCTAAATAGAATGGGACAGGACAGAGTAACTAGAAAAATATGGGAAACAAAAGGAGTAGCTATAGGAGACATGGGACAATCAAATTGGAAAAATTATAAAGAAAAAAAAAACATGGAAGGAGGCAAAGGACTTAACGCAGAATAAGAGGGCATGGAGTGTATTCATATATGAATAAAAAGCAATAGACAAGGACACCCCCACACCTAACGGTATCAAGGGGGACTCTCTGATTATATACCGGGTGTTCCCTCTAAGACTTTCAGTGCTTATATCTCAGAAACTATCACAGCCAGCGCAATGAAATTTGGTATACAGCCACTAGATGGCGCGTAGAATCTGATAATAACATCAATTCTTATACAGGGTGTTCCATTTTCCAAGAGATCGATTTAATTTTGATATTTTGGTAGTCAACCCCGCTAAAACTTATGTTTAAATTGAAATATACTTAATTATGAACATATTCTGAAAAATAAGCATTCAAAAATTTTAAAATTTAACATAAAAAAACGCCTCCAAAAAGTGCCCAAATTTCATTGTTTTGTCATGTAAAATGCGTATAGCCTTAAGCCACACTTACACAGAAGAAACTAACATCGCTAAACGTCAAAACTATGAATTGTCATTGAGTTGTCAAATATTAATGCCATAAAATATTTAATTGCACGTAAATAACGGTAAATAATGTATTGAATGCAATTTACGTATGCACAATGGTGTTATTGAAATTTGTCGATAAAAATTTAGACTTAGTTGAGGCTTTTTGGAGCATTGGGATCGCTGCGCCGGCGAAGTTACAGCCCCGCTCAGTGAATATTATTCTGTAAAATATCTGTGGATATTTTTAAATTGTTCCATTATAATGTAATAAGACTTCAGTAAATAGTTTTTTTTTTTGTTACTACAGTGTACATAATATTTAGGGACCCGTATTTTTTATCACAAAATAATTTACAAAAGTGTGTAAGTACGAAGTACCTAAAGAATTTTCCTTTTTTCCATCAGCTGTAATAATTATTGATTACTTATTTAGCAACAAATAAATTCGAACAAAACGACTCCTAAAATTGTTTTGATTATACTGTGAACCTGTTTGTCCTTGAACTGAACTTGCCTCGCAAAAGAAATATCACTAAAGCATAACCTAGAAATGATTGATGTTTATTGTGTCCACATAATTATTTCATTATTGATGGATAACGTATGTTTAAGAAACATCTGTAAAATAGTAAACAATGTACTACCATTTCTGTATTTTATATTATACAGAACTAAAATAAAGCAACTGGTTTTCTAGGAAGAATCACCTGAATATTTACTAGACCGAGAAGGTACACATCACATAGACATTTAAAGCTAGATAGTAATTTGAAATTATTGTTTTTATCTTTCAGTAGTACCAAAAACTATATTGAAATAATTCAAAACATAGGACACCAAAAAGAATCAACGAAAAATATCACACAGACATTTTCTTAGAATTAATTATAAAAATGGAATGGTAGTTATAAAGAAGGCCCTAACTAACTTTGAAGAGGATTCTATAGCACATTAAATTCAGTTGTTGTCTGTCGTGGGATTTAAAATTTCTAAACAAATAAAATTAAGAAAAACTAATTTCATAATTCTATGTACACTACGAAAACATCTTGTTAGAATATCTTAAAAATGATGAAAGCTAACTGTTGTTATAATATACACAACGTAACATAATAAGGTATCGAACAATGAAATGGCAAGATTCGTTTCTAATCGTACATGCATGACCATCCCTTAGATTGAAAGGTGCTCTGTAAATTAGAATACAGAACAACTGTTTAACATAAGATCGATGTATGTAAGTACTTAGATACTTTTAATTTATTGTAATTTTATTTTATTGTTAATAAATTAAAATTTGTATTTGTCTTTTTTTATTCTACCTGAATTATTAAACACAGATGCTTAAGAAATAATCAATACTTAAAGATGAAGGGTCAAGTTAATCAATTTAGCCACTAATGAAATAAAATAAACCACTGTAGGTACGTATTACTTTTTAATTGAAATTATGTTGATTACAACTGAATAATAACTATAATAATAATAATAATAATAATAATAATAATAATAATAATAATAATAAAAATAATAATAATAATAATAATAATATCTCTACCTCTCATTCTAATCACAGGGATTAGCCCAGAAGTCGGAGACTTGTGCGGGCGAGGGGGCGGCATATTATTATTAAGCAGGCCGCATTTGCGCCCAGGAACGACTTACGTTGGTAGGCCCTAACCACTATTCAGTGCAGGAATGAGGGAAACCTGGAAAACCTCATTAATTAGGGGGGTAGTCAAATATCAACCGGTATCAATCTCTCACATTGACCCAAGCCAACATTCTTCCACCCTACCATACCCGCAGAGAGGGCGACTGACCGACCCAAAACAAAATACAAAAAATCATTCATTTAGTCTTGAAAATGTGTTCCTTGTAGAATACTTTTCAAAGTGAGTTTTTTATATTATTATCTATCATTTCATGCTTAAAATTATACCTACCTTATTTAAGAACTGAATATTAACAGTTCTCACTGATATTTATGTTTTAGACATATTAATTTTGTTATAGAATTATTAAACACAAGGAATATTTGCTGTAGTGTATAATAAATACAAACAATAACAATTTAATAAACTTTAATTTCCGTCATACTTGCATTATTTACATTTTTTATTTAATTCACTCATTAACTTACACATTCCATGAACTTTAATTTTATTAAATAATTAAACCAAGTACAGAAAGTTAGGTATGTTTTTATTTATGGCAAAACGTAAAGTCTAATGTGTTCTAGCAAAATTTTCCTCGCCTCTCATCTATCTGTCGCACGAATATAAACTAATCTTGGCATCTGGCTTCTTCAGTATTTTATGGAATCTTTTAATCAATGATTAATGTAATTGTGTATGTCAACCTGCTTCCATAACAGCACTTTGTTTTCTAGGTTCTTACCTAGAGGTGAGATGAAACATTTTAGTAGACATTTTTAATTTCTGCACACCACAAATGAAATGAATATGTTTATATTCATTCTGTTCTCCTATAAATACTGAAATATGTTTCCTCATCTCTGTTCTTGAAAGTAAGCCCCCAATAGCTTCTCCATCTGAAACTAATTAGCTAAAGATAATCATAGCCTTTGCGTAACTGGGCTATTTCTTATAAATTTAACCTCATAGTTCTTTGAAATGAAGTAGCTAATATGAAACATAAGTACAAGAAACTACAACTCGTATATTCAATGTAAAAAGGTGAAAAATAAAATGCAAGTTATAATTACCTACTAAGTACACTGATATTTTTCCTTCGTCTTTCCTCTCAATTCCCATTAATCATTATACTTAGTACTTACACATCTCGTACTATCAAGCTTTTTATTGTATGAATGTAATTTTTAGCACACCTAGGTATAGGTATGGCTCGAAATTTTACTCACATTTGATAAGTAGTTTTTATAACAGATATTTTTGTAATACTGGAACTGAAGCTATCACTCAAGGAATCCATTACATTTTTATCTATGATTGTTTCTAGGCTTTAAAACATTTTTACCACTTGCAGGTGAGATATGAGTTGTTTCCTGCAGTATTATTTACAGACTTTTACCACTTGTTGAAGAGGCTTTTTTCATTATTTGGAACTCTACGTTAAGTTTACATATCGTTCGGGTGTTCAGGTCTCGAGACTCTCGGGCTCTGTCTGCGTCTGCGCTCTGCAGCCTGCAACAATATTCACAGTAAACAACAGTAAAGCCGCAGCGAGTCAAGAGCGTGACGTGTTCATAAATTTAGTTCTCTGCTTGTAGAGATTGTCCTTTATCACTTTTATTATTTCCGAGAATAGTCGTATTATACAATTAAAAAAACAATGTTTCACATATTTTCAGAGTATTCATGCCGAATAAAGCTCAGCGTATGCGAACGGCTAATAACCTCTAAATTCCCTTTTTTTAACAAAACTAGCATTATTGCAAATACGTACGCAGATTCAATGTACCTCGTGGTGTTACGTATTTATAATAAAATTCCTACAAAAATAGTCATACTTGCTTTGACAGTTCCCGTCACTTTACGTTTTGACGTCTATCCATGCGGTTGTTGCGTGTGTGTAAATTGGACTCAAGGCTATACACATTTTGCATGACAAAACAATGAAATTTGAGTACTTTTCATAAGCGTTTTTTATGATAAAATTAAATTTTTTCGGGACTTTTTTTTATCAGAATGTGTTCATAATTCAGAATATTTCAATTTAAATACAAATTTTACCGAGGTTGACTACCAAAAAATCGAACTTAAATCGATTGTCTGCAAAATTCAACACCCTGTATAAAAACTAATGCCATCATCGAATTCTACACGCCATCTAGTGCCAGTATACCAAATTTCGACGTACTGGCTGCAATGGTAGCTGAGATATTCGCACTGAAAGTCTTAGAGGGAACACCCGGTATATATAGTTATAACTTCACATATATTATAAGCGATTTAATAACAGTATAAAAGCAAATAAAAATAATTTTGATCAAATTTACATTTCATGAAATAATGTAAGAAAAAAAACAGGAAAATGTATAAAAAAAAATTGTTAAATAAATTTCTTTTAATTTAATGGTTTTTTTTTATAAAAGTATACGTGATAAAAATTCGAGATAAACTACCAAACTCTTCAGTATCGGAATCAACAAAATTATAGACCAATCCTGGAAAATGTGTCGTGGTATGAAACAATGACAACGTGCGGTGGTTAAAATTGCTTTATTGCATTCTAAATAACCTAAAGAACGAAACTCGATTTTTGTTCATCAATAGGATCGTTTCTGTTAGGGCAACAATTGATTATGCATTTATCCATAATTTATAATAACTAAAATATAAAACATCGCAGTCGAAGTCTCGAAGTCGAGACCAAGGTCTAGTTGGCTACCGTCAGATTACCGATCCCGATGACCTACAGCCGTGCATCCCTGCACCTTAATTTTGTCTTTAAAACTCGCATGACCAATGGAGAAAGGTTCCTAGAAGACCACACTATACACGGCACTATCCAGAACGCACCCGAGGCTATCCCGCTAAACAGATCCAACCTCAACTATTTCCACGAATGAAATTTAACATTATGATTAAAATGTTTCTTTGAAAAACTTGTGTATATTCCAGAAGAAATATTTCCCAGACTTTTAGTAAAAATTTGTTTTTTCCCTGACGTTTTTAAAGATTTCACATTTCCGACTTTTCCAGGTTTTCCAGGTCGCTCCTAACCCTGTGTAAATATTCATGGTGATATTTTTCGATGAGGATCTCTGTAATGCGATGATTTCTGGGTAATAATATAGAAAATTTTTTGTCGTAAGGTATATTAGCATGTGTAAGTCGTCCGCCCACCCTGAGCTGTCCGTTATTAAGGTCAATAATATAATAATGGAGTCCCTCAAGTTGACTCCGAAGATGAAGGAGAACAGGAGGATCCTCTGAACGTTTCCGTACAGGAGTCCGATGGAGAAGATGATAGAGAAAAAGAAGATGAAAATGAAGACGAGAATCAAGGTCCTTCCCACCCCAAGAGAGCAAGAAATTGACTGAATCTTCACACACAATGCTCGACAGTTGTTGTTTCCGACATTTTCACAGCCATTTCCACAATCAGAACGTCCGCATCATTACAACAGGTGGGGGGCCGGAACCCGTCCACAATATACATAGTTAACTCATAGATCGCGGGTGCCAGACAGACACCACGCGACCTCTACAGGGTTAATGATCTACAACTTTATGGCCAGTATTTAGTTTTTCCGTGCATTATTGAAGAGTTATTCGATCAAAAAGAGTAAAAATGTGAAGACAAATTTTTTTCTAAAATTACAGACTTTCAAGAGCGGATATCTCGAAGACTATACAAGATATCGAAAAACTTGACTGAATATAACTTCTGAGATATAAGAAGAAAACCGAAAAATAAGACTTTCAAATCAATGAAAGATTTTCAATTTTTGTAACTACCATCATAAGTATGTAAATTTAATTTAGGCAGTTTTAAATTATTCTGCTTCACTGTATCTAGTGTACTTCAATTATCTGTTTTATTTTTTTCGTCAAATATGTTGCAATAAATAGTTTTTAGAGTATAATATATTTCATCGACTTGTCTACGGGCATTTTCCTCTGCTTCTAATGCTTGTGATTCTGACACTGACAAAAACGATATTAAATTAGAATGATGCGTATTAAGGTTGTCATAAATATTTTCAAGATTTTTATATTTTAATGCGAACTGTGTATGACATGAAGCATCAGTAACTTGCATCATTTCCAATGTCTAAGATTTCATTCAGATGGTTTCGAGAAATATCTCGAAAAGCGTTAGCCTTTTTAATATTATTAGCAGCCATAATATTAAATATATGTATCTAGATAGCAGTCAAAACAAAATACAGCTTATGAATGGTACAGACATATAAATTATCAAAAACTTTCAATAAATGGCAAGTACAGGCCGCCATAAGAAACCACAAAAAATTTCTTTCTACTTACGTACATACATACTATCTTGGCCATTTAGCGAACGAGAATATGTAGCGTTTAAATTAATACAAAAATATGCGTTTTATCACCCAATGTTAACAGGAAATTAGTTATTATTTTGGTAATAAAGATAATTAATAAATAATTAGCCTCACTTTTCAAAGCAAAACTGATTTAAATTATCCATGGCTCGAAGAACCAAAAAATGGTGCGTTAATGACCAGTATTGTGTAAGTTTTAAAATAATTTAATAATGAACAAACAAACAAAAAGAGTAGGTGCTAAAGTGAGACACTTAACCTTAATTGAATGCTGTGTACTGGCCCCAGGCAAGACAAAAAAGCGATATATATTTTAAAACGATACGACCAATCGCTTCACTCGCGGGTAATTTTGTAATTGAATTTATTTCACTCGTGCACCGGGTCTTCAGTCGAACCTCAGCTGCAACATGTATAAAAGATGGGGCTAAATTGTAATTAATTAATAGTTTAATAGACATTTACATATTTTATTTAAAATTAATAATCAAGCGGAATGACAAACCATATGTCAAAATTAGGTCAAGCTTATAATATTACTACTAAAAATTCTATTGACACTTACGAAGCCTTACTAACTTTTATTTCTCACTATGGTATTCCAAATAAAATAATAACCGATAAGAGCAAAGAATTTTACAATAAAACGTAACAAACCAGTAAAATGCCAAACTGATGACACTGTGTATTTAAAGAAAAGTTTACCTCAAAAACTAAGCCTATATTCAAAGAAACACAAATCCTTGCTGACAAAGACCATTTACCGACAACAAAATTGGGAACTTATCATAAAAACCTAACAAAAAAACCTAGAAAAAAACTAAAAGATTCTCCTCCATCACAGGTTCCAGACAAAGATGACTTTGAAAACTATATTACTGCTTACTGTATTCAACCTGTCCCCGAGACTGAACCAGGCGAACAGCCCCACGTTCCAGACAATAACAAACCCCCATCTTACCCATCCAACAAGGACCAGTGAAACAAATTAAATCGACCCATAAATGTGCATATTAGATAGACATTTCATTAATTTCAGACCATTTAACAAAATATATCAGTCTTTTGAAAACCTTAAGCAAACAACAGACGACTTTTTACCAAGTAAAATAAAATTGCTCAAAAATTAGATCCTTTAATATTAAGCAAAAATAGTAAAAAGAGGTTTAATATATGGCATAGGCAAAAAATCTAAATATCTTTTCGGAACCCTAACAGAAGATGATAAATTAGAAATAATGAATCAGTTAAAAACTATAAATAAAAACCAACAAAATATTGCAACTCAGATGGATTTGCAACCAAAATAAAATTCCAACTAACATAAAAAACTTCGAGGATCTGAGGATCCAGGAGGCGTATATATGATGTAAGTACTTACAGATGTGACTACAGTTTTTATTTAATAATATTTTCTTTCAAGTTTGAGAATCAGGGTGATACTTCTCCACCATGAAAGCAACCATCTGAAGCCAGACAATGTTACATTCTAGGTGGACAAACTACAACAGTTTTCCATCCGAAAATCAGACATAGATGTTCAGAAATCCTCCCACAGAAATAACGGGGCAGCAGCAATAGCAGTAATTAGAGATAAATCTTGAAATGCCTTTGTGAAAATGATTGACTTTATTAACTATTACATTAACATAAAAAACCTAAAAATATTTTAAATCAGAAAACTTGAAGATTTTACATTTATATGGCTGTATAAAGAAAATATATTTAAACAATTACCTTAGTTGTTTTTGTTAAGACCACAAACATTTCTTCATTTTCTTTAGTAACAAATTACTTGGATGTTAACGCTAATGATCATTATTTCCAGTCTCGCTACGTTTTTGCTTTCTGTATTTTATCTTTTCTTTTCGCAAAAAGAATACGTATACCACTCGGTACCAGAAATCAATCATGTTAATACAATAAATTGTTCTGTCAACCCACATTACTTCTGCGGTACTATTTGAAAAATCTAACAGAGAATCATTCATATTGACACTCGCTAGGCGAAACTCTTTATGATACCGGGAAAACTAAAAGATAAACGTTACACATTCTTTTCTTGAATGAAAATACATTCCTATACAAACTTTATCCAATTCCACAAAATAACCTTACCTTAATTCCTTCCAAACCTATAATAATGCTTGGCAAACAAAATCAGAAATATTTTGAAAAAGAGTGCCCATTGGTAGAACAGTATTATATATGCAATGTAAAGCCAGTATCTGTCCAAGAAGATTGCATTGCCACAGTTATCCAAGGTCGACAACCCCAATCAATAATTCAGCAGTATCAGTATGGTCAAACCTATAATAACATAAATTTACACTAATCAAATACTCTTCATTCCTCAAAAAGATGCCAATATCAGATTTCAATGTGACACTAAGTTGAGAGAAGTTCTCCAACACTAATCACTTTCAGTAGTGCATGCCAAATCTGGATCAATAAAAAATTGTTTCTGTTATCTGCTGACACAACTAATGTAGGAACAGAAATCCTACTTTCCACCTTTGCCTCATCAAATTAATGTCTCAAATAAAACATCACATAGTCTAAAACTGAATACAATCCATTTCGAAGATATAAACATAATTATTGAATCCAGCCATCATGTCATCAATTCACCATATCGAGCCACTTCCTGATGATTAGTTCAGTTCACTGTGGATTGTCCTAACCATTATTTTCATCGTTACCTGCCTTCTGTCCATCTGTACATGCTGTCAGAATAAGATCCAGTCCATTATTTTGAGGATTCCTCAAAGAAGAAGGAATTTCCAGAATCCTGTCGAAGACGTCCCAGTAGTACCATCAGGTCGCCATGGTCCTTTCTAAAGGGGGTGGAGTGATATCCCCTGTACATTTACTTTTCGCTTATTTAATATCATACAGTTCATAACTTAGTTATTAAGAATTCATAGTATTAACTTCAGATAAAATTAATGTGTAGTCAGTTTTTTTGCAGTTCTTATAAATAATAATATTTAACATTGCTATTCAGTTATAACATATTCTTTGATCCGTATTTAATCTTGTAACTTACTTCAATAAAATATTTGTGCTATTAATTTGGTTAATTAATTCCAAAACTCGCGTTTTCACTATCAAATATAATTAAATAATAAAATGGATAGTAGTGAATCAGACAACGGAGAAGACATGGAGTGGTTAATACAAGAATATAAAAAGAGAAAACGTAAGTAAATCTCTCTTTCACAAGAAGATATTCACGAAATTATTGGGACAAATCAGCCAAGTTTAGGTAAAAAAATTATCTTTAATCAATGAATCAGAAAAAACTAAGGATGGAAATACCACAAAAAACATCTAAAAACACTCAAATAGCTAACTCTCAACCAGCAAAAGCTGGCCACACCATACAACAATAAAATCCAAGTACAAATAAAGCATCAACTTCTGCAATAACAACCAGAAATTACTATTAGTGAGGCAAATGTTTCACAAACAAATCAAACATCTATCCACCCACACACAAATCACATAACAAAACACCACAATTACTCTGCAAAAATGCAAGAAATTACACAGAAACAATATAAATATTTATTTTATTTAAAATCCACAGAAAGTAAAACAAGAATAGAAATATTCAATAATTATCTAAAGAAATTAAACTATCTAAATTTACTAACCTGGTTTAATGAAAACACTCTATAGATATCTAACTTTTGACAGTGGGAACTCGAGAATTCAACCACAATAGATGAGATCTGATCTATTTCTGCATTTTTAGGATTGCTTCATCAGGTGGCCTCCTTTAAGTTGAGTCAAATATCTAACTATAAAAATTATTATACCAATAAATTAAAATTATTTGAAATTAATTGTCGACAATGTCAAACTGATTAATCTGTTAATGAATTTAAACATCATAATAAATAACAAAATTATACCCTTTATGTATAGTTTTTTTTAATATATTTTCAGGTATTAACAGTATTGTGTGAAACTAACTACTCTGTGGGCTAAAGCCCCAACCAGCCTTGAATTACACCCACAAAACAGTAAACAATGTTACAAAAGCTAATAATAAAAATATATGGATAGACAGTGTGGGTGTAATTCAACGCTGGTTGGGGCTTTAGCCCACAGAGTAGTTAGTTTCACACAATATTGTTAATACCTGAAAATATATAAAAAAAACGATTTATAAAGGGTATAATTTTGGTAGGTCATTATGACGGTTAAATTCATTGACAGATTCTCCCAAAATCTCAATTCGATCATTATTGATCGAGATCAAAATGATATCGATATATTGGTACTCCTTTTACCATCGAAATAATGTCGAAAATCTGTCCATTCAAATCGAAATGATATCGACGAGGCTTGGCTAGCCGAAACGATTTGTTTTCTTCTTCTAACACATATATTGCATTTGCTGTTTCTTTCTAACATCACCGTAGTGACTGTGCCCGTCAGTGTTGCCAGATGTGGCTACTTATAGCCAATTGGGCTACAAAAACATGTGATTTGGCGACATAAATTTGTTTTTGGCTTGAAGGCCTTGAAGGCCCTAATGCCAAACATCAAGTCCAGAAACTTTGGAACGAATTGGCAGACAGATTAAATTCGTTAGGACATGGCATGAAAACTGCAACTAAATGGCAAAAAGTAAGTACCTAGTATAATAAATTTTATCTACTCCTATTAATTTATATATTAATTATTCAACTGCTTTTGATCAATTAATAGTATCAATAAACAAATAGCGTGAGTTTTTATAGTGAGTTATTATAACTCACGCTGGGCTTCTACAATGATAATTCGGTATGTAAATAGTACGCAGTAAATTCTTGGAAATTTTTAAGCCGATAAATATGTTCCATTGGTGTAAAATGGAAAGAATTTTTAACAAGTGGAAGGGCATGAATAATTAAAAGATTTTAATATTATTAAATTGCCAACGCCTGTCAGTAGGTGGAACTGTCAATTATTATCATTGAGGGGACTAATGTCATTTGAGATTTTAATAAAATAATTTTGACGTTTTCAAATCAATTTTCTTTCTTAGTATTTATTGTTAGTCGTAGATAAAGTATAGTATTCAACTTGCGGTAATGGTCATAACTCACGCAGATGAAGTTTGCATCAATGCATCAAGTGCATTACCGCTCGTTAAATAATATGCTATTATCTTTAGGAAAATGTTAATTGTTTTCTAATGCCTACATTATTTGTTTCAGTCTTTTACTGACTGGGAATATAATGTAAAGCAAAATACGCTGAAATAAGAATTCAGCATACTAAAACAGGAGGGGGGCCATCTTTAGAAAAAAAATTGACACCACAGGAAAAGAGACTGATGGGCCTAATTGGAAGAAGCTCTTTGGAAGGTGATGGTGTGGTAGAAGAAATTGGACTTGAAAGTCAGGTGATTAGTTTATTAATTATTTATTTAATAACTTCAAATTATTTATATTGTTTTCCATATTTTCATTAGAGCATATGTTTAAAATATATATAAATTTTTTAGAGGCCTTCTATACCACATCATCAACTTATCGGCAATTGCCACCTGTACAGGAAGAAATTATTTATATTACTCATTTCCCTCAGCCAATAGAAGTTGTTACATCTGAAGGAATGAGCGGCCCACCTTCAGAAACTTCTGAAGCTTTGGGCACATCGGAGCCTTCAACACCTCAGCCAACGACGGGGCCTTCGACATCTCAACCAACGACATCTGACACCTCACTGCCTCACCGAACATCAAGGCGGCCCAGAGGTTTAGTGTTGCAAGAGTTTCAGTCGGAAATTATGGGTCAGTTGATGATGATTAATAACAATTTGCAAAATATATCAAATAATATTGAACGATTAACTGATGCCATTATAAAGTTTTTCAATAAACAAGAAGAGTATTATATTGATTTAAAAAATACTTACCCTAATACGTTACTAAAAATATAGAATTTATATAAATATATAATTTTTGTGTGTATGTAAGTGTAACTGTGAATATAGGTATAAGCACAGAATATATAGCTAACGCAACAGAAGGCTCGTCAAGTAGTGTTTAAATGTAGTCCCCGAAAAGAAGCCGGCTCCAAAAGCCAGCTTCTTTCAAACTGCGCATGTACAGTAGAAAGAGTAAATTTAGCTATTAGCTCGTAGGTCGCACCACAGACGAGTCGATTTTAGCGCCCAATTCAGAAAGCGTTGCCAAATGTAAATTTTACGGAAGTTATTAGAATATTATACCTAAATAATAAAAAGTATTAAATAACAATAATAATGTATTCTTACACATCAGTGACAACTGACGTTTTTATAATTTACAGTAATTGTAATTAAAAATAAGGTAGACACATATGTAAATAAATAGGCACTTATTTAAAAATTATAAATTGTGTTAGAATAATAATAATACATCAATAACAATTTGAGAAAACGTAAATATTTCTAATTTTATTAATTGATTAATAATATGACATGATTTTTCTTTCTGTATAGATCCAGAATTCCTTGTTTGTATTAGTTCGATAATTACAAGTGACATTTTTATAATCGAAGCAAATATTAAAACGACAAAAAAAAAGCTTATGCATACATACGTAATACATACATATATACATATACATGTCCAAAAAAAATTCATTGTGCCCTTATCTTAGAAACTGTGATACGAAAAAAGTTTAAATAAATAATCTTTGGAGGATTTCTTTAAATTTATATGCGTTGAATTAAATATGTGTTCTGGATAGATAGATAAAATTATATTTTCACAAAAAATACAAATTACATTCCTCTGATATTTTCAGTATCATATAGATTATAGATTGTTAGAATGTTTATAATTATTATTGATTGTATACGAAAGGTAGGTATACTTTGCTACAATGATAATGTGACACTGACGCGGTTTACGGCATTTATTGGAGACGATTGGCTAAAAGACAAAGACGATGAGGTTCGTTTCAGCCGAGCGGCGGCCGCTCGTCTATCTTTGTCTTAAGATATGGCCAAGGCGTACATTCAACTGTTTTTATAGAATTTTTTACACACAGTGGCAGATTGCTATTTCAATTATTATTATTATTAAATACGAGTATATTAGAATAAATCGACAATAATGGCTGGAAGTGCCAATATTTTAATTGTGGTGAAACTGTAAAATCGGGAGTTCAAATGTTTCGGTTTCCACATAAAAATAAAGATTTATGTAATAAATGGTTTATGCATTGTGCCAAGCGTAAAATGCCTATACGCAAAAAAACTGCTAATATCATTTTTTTAACCCATAATTTAATTTTTGCAAACAATACAATTTAAAATTGTAAGATTGTATAACACATAACATGGTTATACTTATAAACGGTATGATACAACAATAGTTTCCCTTTGTCTTTATCCTAGGAGACACAAAATATATGATTTAAAAAATAAATCTCTAAAAAATTGACAAATATAAATTTTAAAATTGACTTACTACTAAACCTTCAAATTGATTTAATTCAAGTCAATTTAAGATAATTTAATATTCTATAGGAATTAGTCAATATTTCATTCAAATTAACTATAAAGTTGAGTGCACTGATTTAATTTTGATTTTTTTTTCTCTAAAACTAAATTTACCGCACAAAGTAAGAGAGTGAGAAAATGTTTATCTAATAATTATCTAAATTACACACAGCTAAGGGAGAACAAAAATTATCCAATTTTTTAAATAGCAATATAGCCACCAATTCAAGAGATAAATTCATAAAAAAATTATGGAAAATATACATAAAAGTTCACCAATTGTTTACAATTGAATTCGGTGTATCGAAAGAGGTTGGAAGGTTATTTTTATTTTTGCATTTTGATAAATATTTTATTTATTTATTACCACGATTTTATGTGATGTGGTAATTTGATTTGATTTATTGTAATATTTATCACTTTTTTATTTTATTTATGATTTATTTTAACCTGTTACTATTTATTTATTTATTAAAATGTTTATTTCTCTTGATTTGTTTATGTGTTTATTTATTCATAATACAGTTTGAATTACAAAAAATTTCGAAATCGATAGTATATAAAAAAAGGATACCTACTATTTTACCACATTTCACTAATTTTTTTATTGTCTCTAAAATATATAATAAATAAATCAGTATCTATATAGAAGTTATTTTTTATGATTTCTATTTTTTTTTTGTCGACAACAAAGTGCGATATGAGTCTTTCAAACAACAGGAAAGTTTCATTTTAAGGTGCTTAATCCGAAGAAATATAAAATTAAAAAAGCGCAGTGTTGTCCCAGAACGCACCTTAACGAAATTATTAAAAAAACTTCATAAGAGGGTTCAACATGCGAACATAGGTCAAACTTTTTCAGTTCATTTTATCGACAATAAACAAGAGTACTTTTTTTAATCTAAGGTTGAAGCTACCCAGATTTATTATTTTAAAGTCTTTATTATACAAGTGTTAAAAATTTAGGCAGTAAGTTATAAAGTTTAGCCCATCCCTGGTAAACTAAAAAAGCTAAATATGTTTCAAGGACATTATTTTAAGAGCTCCTTACTAGTGTCCATCACATTAAATTTTTATTTATATTAAGTAGGTACTTTAAAAGTAATTAAATAAAAACGATTACCAGCTGCGTTCTTCAGACACATATATCCGTAGGAAGGATATGTAGAAAAAAAATTTTATACAAACTTATCATCTTAGTTTTTCATATTCTATCTGCACCCACAGAGATTTCCCACATTTTCCCGGACGAGTGCCTGGCGAGTGCAAATATTCCGTCACAAACATCGCAAACGCAAATGCTTCTAGTTGCGAGTAGTTGACGTATCTAGCACTGGCTTAATTAATGCTTGGTGAAACAGATGATTTAGACTTTATTTTAGATATATTAACTGTTTCATTAATTTGAGCCTCGACAAGCCAAGTTAAATTTTTAACATTTATTGTTTGATAATATATTTTGCTTATATTATTTAGAATTCGTCTTCAATTTTCTTTTATTCAGCTGCCTTTAATATAATCAATAAACCTTTCTCTGCTGTTTGTTTCAATTTCATATTTCAATAAATAAAAGGCATTTCCGCAAATTAAACATGATTAAACATATTTAAAAAATAATGAACATAAAAAAACTCCTTTTTGTTTTATATAAAGAATTACCTGTTTACAATTCTTTCTAATTTTGAAGAGAGCGATATCATAAATATATCTAATACAATGATAATATATATATATATATATATATATATATATATATATATATATATATATATATATATATATATAATAAAAATAATAAAAATCCTTTTTTTCTTTATCCAAAATATAGATATTTCTAACTCGCCGAATGAATGAACCGTCTTATTTACGAGCTTATTTATGAAAACATATTCTGTACCGCAAGTATAAGCTTATTCACACGTCGCACATACATAAAATTCAATTTAATTTCTTGAAAACCGTAGCACACGCAAAGTAAACTTAATTTTTTTTTTAAATTTTGCTTACATTTGCCTCGGTATAGCTATAGATCAATTATCAATAATTAATATAGTCGCATACTAACATTTTTAATGCATAAATTTACTGGTACGACTTTGAAACTAATTTTTTCGAAAAGGCTTTTAAGTTATCAAAAATTGGTGTGTACCAATAGAAGCGCTATGTTTTTTTATATAGGTTGTGAAAAAATTATGAACATTAGTAAAATCGCTTTACAACTGCGATGTAATAAAAAACATAATTGTCAAATAAAATTCAAGCATCAATAATTTGATTTTAAGTCCGCGCTACTTAAAAATGTTGTAGAAGTCTATTTTAAATTATAGTAAACGTTCCATTTAGTTATAGCTTTAAAAAATGAACCACAAATAAGCGAGTTAGCGAGGCGATTTTACTCTACTATTAAAATTCATAAACGCAACGCACTTTATAAAGACGGCAAGATATGGCAACAGAGGCAGCGGTCGTCAAGGAAACGAACGCGCTAGGCTGCTTCTTTCGAAGAGCGCATATTTCTAAGTTTTAAAATTTTAACAAATACGTATCGTTGCGCCAACTGTCGGCAACTTCAGGACCTATTCCCTAATATGTCCCCACGAGAGTTCTGTTGCGTAGCTATATTTTCTGTGGTATAAGGTGTAGAACTATTATTAATTAAACTCTATGAGAAAACCGCAGACAAAGCTTCTTTTTGTGGTTATCTTGCAGATTATTTGCTATTAGTTAAATTGTAACTATTGTTTGAAATTGTACCTCGTATCATTCATGCAAATGTTTGTTATTGTTATTACTTTATACAGGGTGGTCGCGATGTAATAGGCCAAAATTCATGACTAGATTCCTGACGTGAAAATATTGCGATTTAGACAAACTCACCTTAGTCCAAAAGTTGATACTTACAGAGATACAGGGTGTTTAAACACCCTGTATCTCTGTATACAGGGTGTTTAATGCAAAATATTATTTTAGTTTTTTCTTATTTATTTCATAATAAATGCTCATATCGAGATGAAATTTTGGTGTTAGGGGTTTTCTGGGGCGAGATTGAAATATATCCATAGTTTGCTTGTAGCTCATAGAGAGCGCCACCTACGCTAGATCGAATGCGTTGAAAACGACAAAACTTTTTTATCTTTCAAAAATCTAATTCTCAGGTAGCAAATTCTGATTTTACAACTTCTTTTACACAAAAAAGCTATACTTTTTGATAGTCGCTATCTTGCACCGTTCTCAAGATATTTAGTAATTCAAGTAAGCAAAATAAGGTACGAATGTCAAAAAGAACAAGAGCTTATTTCAAATTATAAATTGTGATAAACAATTGAATATCGAGTATTACAATAAATGTTCAACATGTCCGCCTTCAACATCAATACATTTATTAACGCGTTTGTTCAAAGACTACCGTATTTGAAAATAGAGATTCTTGTTACGAAATGAGTCGGCGGCATTTACAATTTTCTGCAATAGCTCTTCGCGGGTGTTTATAGTTTCTCTATAGACAGCTGATTTCATGTAGCCCCAGAAACAAAAATCCATAGGATTAAAGTCAGGACTACGAGGAGGCCATAATATTCGACTGCCACGACCGATCCAACGATTCGGAAAAATGTGGTCAAGTTAGTTCCGTACTCTGACAGAATAATGAGGGGGAGCTCCATCTTGCATGAAAAATAGATTTTGCCGTGTATTCAGTGGTAAATCGTTGAGGTAGTCAACTAAATGGTGCTGCAGGAAATGTAAATACAAGTCACCATTTAGATTTGGTGGAAGCTCATGTGGACCCAAAAGGTGATTTCCTGATTCCGCACCAAACATTTATCTTAAATTCATGTTGCAAGTGATGCTCACTGACTACGTGAGGATTTTCATTATCCCATATGTGCTTGTTTCTAAAATTGAAAATTCCTCGACGAGTAAAGGCCCCTTCATCAGTGAATAGTACATTATCCAAAAATTCCTGGTCAAGGTTTTGCTGATTGAGCATAAAATGAGCAAATTGTAATCTAGCTGGTAAGTCTGCTGCTAAAAGATTTTGCACGGGTGTAAAATGGTAGGAATATAAATTTTCCTTGTGAAAGATTTTGAGAACTGTTGTTTTACTAACACCGGTTTCTCTAGCTACGTGCCTGCTGCTAACTTCTGGATTTCCTGCCACTCTTACTAAAATTTCTTCTTTTTGGTGAACTGTAACAGTACGCTCTGCGTTGTCTCTTTTAGGACGAAAACTAACAGTTTCTCCAAGTCTATTAAAAAGTTCTTGAAATAGTTTCCGATTTGGTTGTCTTCTATTCGGATACAAATCTGAATACCGACGAAGCGCTCAACGTCCAACATAATCTGATTGCGCATAAACGCAAACCATATCGCGCATTTCTCCATTTCAAAATAAATTATGGCGTGGTATGTTATCTCGCATTACGATTTAGATCATAAAGTAAAGAATACTTTTAATAAGGCACCAATAATACTGTAATATTACAGCACTAAGATAAGTGGAAAATGTCAAAATTGGATTTTAACATAAGCCTACTTGAAAATTTTTGCCGATTTGTAATTGAATGCATTGGAATTTTCAATGGCAAATTTTACGAGAACAGTGTAAGATACCGACTATCAAAAAGTATAGCTTTTTTGTGTAAAAGAAGTTGTAAAATAAGAATTTGCTACCTGAGAATTAGATTTTTGAAAGATAAAAAAGTTTTGTTGTTTTCAACGCATTCGACCTAGCGCAGGTGGCGCTCTCTATGAGCTACAAGTAAACCATGGATATATTTCAATGTCTCGCCCCAGAAAACCCCTAACACCAAAATTTCATCTCTATATGAGCATTTATTATGAAATAAATAAGAAAAAACTAAAATAATATTTTGCATTAAACACCCTGTATACAGAGATACAGGGTGTTTAAACACCCTGTATCAACTTTTGGACTAAGGTGAGTTTGTCTAAATCGCAATATTTTCACGTCAGGAATCTAGTCATGAATTTTGGTCCATTACATCGCGACCATAATAAAAATTATTATATGTTTATATCGGAAATGTATAGTGTGTATGAGTGTAATAATAAATATATTTTTATTAAGATAATTTTTTTATTGATGCAGTTTTTATATATTTATATATACATTATTTACTAAAATGAATTTACGAAAAGTAAAAACTGACGCTATTAATATTACTTAAAAGATAAATTTTAAAATAATTGTTCCATTATATATAGTATCAATTAAATTTATCTAAAATAGTTTTGAATAATTCTATACCGAATGGCTCGGCCTTCGTTTAGTATCTCAATTGGTTCTGCAATAATTTGTAAAGCTTCTCTATCAGGCTCTTCAATGATCAAGTTTTGATCCCATTGTTGTCCACCAGCAATGCAAATATTATGTAAAATAGCACAAATTGTGGTAATTATTCCAACAAATTCTGGATTATACCGTAACTGTCTCTCTCCCGAGAGACATCTGAATCTGGGTTTCAGAACACCATTACAACGTTCAATACATTTACGTGCTGAAGCATGTCTCAAATTGTAAAGATCTTCTGGAGTATTGGGAGCAGCATTTTGAATTGGTGTCATTAACCATGGCTGTTGTGGGTATCCAGAGTTTCCAAGCAATCAAGAATTAGTATCACCATTTCGATAACAAATTCCTAACTCTCGTTGGACTACAGATAATCAGCATATATAAGCGTCATGAGTCGCACCAGCATGCCTAGCATTAATGTTGAGAATTCTTAAATTGTAGTCACAAATCTAAAAATTATTATTTCAAAATTATATAAAATACTTATATATAGATTAACTTCTTACTATCTGAACATTTTTTGAATGATATCCTTTTCTGTTAACATAATTATGTTCTTCTTGTTTAGGAGTAATCATTGATACGTGAGTACAATCGATACGCCCAATTACAACTTTTTAAAAAATTAGGATGCCTTAAATAAATATAAATAACTGTATAGTACTACATATTTACCTGGAAATCTTGTTCTTGCCATAAATGCCTCTTTAATAATATTTTTTCTCTAATAGTTTGTGGTAATTTTATCCAGTTATTGGAAAGATTTTGGTAAATTCTTTCAGTAACTTCTTTTATGCACTTACTAATAGTTTGCAGACTTGCAGAAGTCTACTTGTTCCTATACTTCGTTGATATTCACTTGTTGCATAGAATCGCAGAGCACAAAATAATTTAATATTAGGATGGACTTCTGATGTTCTTCTTACTTCTTTTAAATGTGGAACAATAGAAATAATTAAATAGTGAACCATATCTTTATTTAAGTGAAACAATTCCACAAATCTTGTGTCAGGTAAAGACAATGGGTCAGCTGTATCTCTTAATTGTCTTCTTCTAATAGTTTGAATTCTAAATGCTTCTCGTTGCTCTAATTCTTGAACAATCATTATATTCACAGGCAACATTTTATCTTTTTTATTTGAAATAAAAATTTAGAGTGTAAAAATATCAATGCATTGAGTATATAGATACACCTACACTAAACTCTCTAACGTAAATAAAGTAGGTTTATATATTAAATAACAAATATATATGTATAAACTTTTATTTATTTATTTGTTCATATTCATTTTTAAATTCACATAAACAGCGGGACTGGGTCATAGAAAGAGATAGATAACTAAAGCCCGTATGTTAGCCAGAGACAAAAAATGCCGCTGAGAATACCCGAGTATCATTTCGATGCACTTCAAGAGTACCAATTTATCTTTCGATACGGATGAATCGAGATCGATATCGAAATAATCTCGATATCGATAACACGACATCGAGATTTCAGGAGTCCCGCTACAGATCTCATTTATTGTGGTTGAATTCTCGAGTTCCCACTGTCAGAAGTTAGATATCTATAAAGTGTTTTCATTAAACCAGGTTAGTAAATTTAGATAGATTAATTTCTTTAGATAATTATTGAATAGAGCTTTGTCTGTGGAATTGTTCATTAGCATACCTAGATGTTTGCTATCAGAGAACATACATATGACTTCATTGATAGGAATTGTAGGAGATTTGATATATATTAGCTTAAAATACCTTTCTAAAACAGTAAAAAATGTCACAAAAGCTAATAATAAAGAATATATGGGTAGATATTGTGGGTGTAATTCAACGCTGGTTGGGGCTTTAGCCCACAGAGTAGTTAATTTCACACAATATTGTTAATACCTGAAAATATATCAAAAAACGATACATAAAGGGTATAATTTTCTTATTTATTTTAATAATAATTTTTATAGTTAGATATTTGACTCAATTTAAAGGAGGCCACCTGATGAAGCAATCCTAAAAATGCAGAAATAGGTCAGATCACATCTATTAGGGTTGAATTCTCGAGTTCCCACTGTCAGAAGTTAGATATCTATAGAGTGTTTTCATTAAAGCAGGTTAGTAAGAATAGAAATGTCTGAAATATGGGAAACAAAATTTCCAAACTCGCAAGATGTCATACTTAAAACTCAACAGGGATTTCTTTCAAAAACAGACAACAGCAAGACAATTATTACTTCAACATTAAAAACTATGGTTACAGATAAAATTTTAACAAACTTCACCGAAACAACAGCATCTTCACAACCCTTATGAAACACCCCGGCAGCCTCTTACTGTTGTGTGATTGCTGCAGTAGAACCAGAAATTCAGGATATTATAATAAGTGATTACCTTAAATATAACAACTTTGACCACAGGATAATATCAAAACAAAGGAATCGCCCCACCCTACTAATCAGAATTATAACCGGCTGCATAACATCATATGAAAGGTTACTAAACAATGAATTGTTCTACAAAAATCGTCATTATACAGTATATACAGCTGCGCCTCCGCAACCTGTCCCCCTCCCTTGCAACAGATGTCAGAAATATACCCACAAAACTGAAGACTGCACAACCTCCGTTAAATGTACAAAATGTGGAGGAAAACATCATGATACTAAATGTCACACCCAACTACCATCAAAGTGTGTCGCCTGTCAATCCGAAGATCATGCTGCTTGGTCATCTAAATGTCCAAAAAGACCCTCTCAATCAATCGATGGTATTCCAAACATTCCTATTAAATCCATTAACAAGAAAACAAATAAAATAGTCAAAAACATCACTAGAAATATCCGAATTCACTCCCCAATAACGGTGTACAACTTCAATATAAACACATACATAGACACAATAAACAACCCAAAAAATATCAACAGAGAAGCACTACTTGACAAGCTTAAAAGAATATTCATAAAGAACTATAATATTGACACTACACCAGTTTTTTCTCACAACAGACTCTACATCCTTATGTTTCACCTAAACAATCCCAAATCCACTTCACCAACTGAACCAACCACAGGCAACATTCAAGTTCAAATTCAACCTTAAAATTCTGTACGCCAACATAAATAGCTACACTCCCAAAAAACACCTTAGCAACTATTATATGGAAAACAACAATATCAACTGTGGTCTGTTTGTCGAAATGAAGACAAAACCTTACACCAACACTAACTACAGGGACTGGCTAATTTTACGACACGATGGAGAGATAGTTAATAATAACACCAGAGGAGGATGTTTGGTACAAGCGAATCCAACCATCAAAATAGGAAAGGCCAACGCTCCACGAATTAATAATCCACTGAACGAAGCAATGCATTTCACTGTACCATTTGAAAACAATTTCTTACACATTTTTATTATATATATCCATCCTAACGCAAACATCGAAGATAATATCTTCATTAAAGCATCTCTATATAAATATTCCCTGATTATTGGAGACTTTAATATTAATGCTAGAAAAAATCGAATACTCAATCAATTTCTGAATAATTCAGACTTTATCAAGATAAATACTCCTCCAACCTTCTTAATGCCAAACAATAATGACACAACTCCTGACATTATTCTTCACACCAGAAATCTTACACCGTATATTAAAGAAGTGGAATTAATAAACGATCTAGGCTCTGATCACCTTGCATTCATTATCAAAATCGATTTATTGAACATAAATAATATTCATCAACAAGATAAACTAAAATACAATTTAAAAAAATGCAACATGGAAAAAGTCAATATCGCTATCAGCAACTACATCGCTTCAACGGAAATATAACTCGGGACCGCATCAAAAAATACCTTCAAGATTCATTAACTGACAAAATTCCTCAATATCAATTTGGATTTCGAGAACAATGTTCAATCTACATCCCTCTAACAATACTTAAATCAAATGTAGAAGCAACCAAGTTGCAAGGAAGGAAATTAGCTACTATATTTCTTGACGTTAAAAAGGCATTTGACACGGTTTGGCACTACGGACTCTTGTACAAACTCAAGCTTTTGAACTGTCCTGACTATTTGCTACTAATAATAAAAAGCTGCCTAGAAAATCGCTTACTCAAATCAAAATAAATACTTAATTTTCACAAACTTTCACTCCACAGCAAGGTGTTCCACAAGGCTCGCCCTTATCTTCTATCCTCTACAATCTCTTCTGCCATGATTTATACAGCTTTCAGTTCAACAATTCTGACCATCTAAATCCAAATTCGTACATTTTACAATATGGCGACGATGTAGCACTAACAGCTCACGATAATAATCTCAGAAACACAATGTCAAATCTGCAAGCACTAATGAAGTCTACCTCTACCTGGTATAATCTGTGGAGACAAACCATAAATCCTTCCACATCACAACTAATTATTTTCAAGCATTTACCAAAAGACACATCACCTACAATATGAATCAACAATGAAATAATACGTCCCACAGGTTGTGCCAAATATCTTGGAATCCATTTAGACCACAAACTGAACCTAAAGTATCACATAGGTATACGTAAGAAGGAAACTATTAGAAAAGCTAGTCACTTTCGCAGCCTCGCATACAAAAAAAACGGTATCAGTCTATCAACTGGCAGCAGTGTGTGTGTGTGTGTGTGTGTGTGTGTGTGTGTGTGTGTGTGTGTGTGTGTGTGCGTGTGCGTGTGTGTGTGTGTGTGTGTGTGTGTGTGTGTGTGTGTGTGTGCGTGTGCGTGTGTGTGTGTGTGTGTGTGTGTGTGTGTGTGAATACATGCTTAAATGTGACTGTAGGTAGGACATATTTCAAGTGATTCTTACTGGTTCGATCCTCCTCTGTTTTATATATATATATAAAACTGTTTACAGGCCTTTTAAGCCCAGAGCTCTGTTTTATTATCCTCCACTCCATTCTGTCCTTCGCCTTTCTTTTCCAATCCATAACATTTTTCTCCCTTAGATCTATTGCCACCCCCTCTCTCCATCACTTCATCGGCCTACCTCTTTTTTCTTGTAGTTAGGTTTACTCCCTACTATTTTCTTAACTGCCCTTTCATCTTCCATACGTTCTAGATGTCCTAGCCACTGCACTCTTCTGGCTTTTACACATTCGTCTATTGTTGGTGCCTGGTACATTGCATATATTCCCTCATTATTTCTCCTTACATAGCCTTCCTCTGCCTTTTTACCCCCTTATTGAGAACCCAGGTTTCACTACCATACAGCGCTGTCGGCCTCAAAATTGTTTTATACATTCTAAATTTTACTCCTCTGGACAAATTTTTTTATTTCAATAAGTGGTTGACTCTCCTATTTGTTTCTTGTTCCTCATCACAGTTACCTGTTATTAGCGCTCCCAAATACACATATTCTTGAACTTCTTCAAACTCCATCTCTCCATGCTCTGTTCTCAATTTAAAATTGGTATCCTTTTTTTGTTCTCTTATTCTCAAAAGCTTACTTTTCTCTTGATTTATCTGCAAACCCACTTTACGTGCTTCCTTCACAAGTTTTCTCGTTACTTCTAATTCCCTACTATCTCTAGCAATAATAATGGCCACATCATCTGCATAACTTACTATTTGGTGACTTTTAAACAATATGTGTCCTTCTCTGTTCAACTGACTATCTCTTATGACCTTTTCTAGTACTAAATTAAAAAGAAGCATTGAAAGTGGGTCTCCTTGTCTCAGTCCTGTATAGTAAAGCTTTCCGAACATTCACCTTTTATTTGTACTTGGAATTTAGTATTTTCTAAGGTCATTTTGAATAGGCTTATCAGTTTGGTTGGTATCCCAAATTGCTTCAAAATTTTACTTAGTTTATTCCTTTTGATCATATGCTTTCTTGTCCACAAATAAAACCATTGCCTTCCCTTTCTAAAACCTGCTTGATACTCCCCTATTTGTAGTTCTGCTATAGGTTCTATTCTCTGTTTTATTAACGTTGCCGTAATTTTATACCCTATATCTAACAATGATATACCCCAATAGTTTCTGCAGTCTGTTGCATCTCCCTTTTTTAAGATTGGTATAATCATAGCATCTCTCCAAACTTCAGGCATACATTCTCTTCTCCAGATCATTCGTATCATTTCGTATATTCCTTGTCGTCTTAAATCCTCTCCTGCGTACTTAATATTCTCTGCTGTTATTCCATTTTTTCCTGGACTTTTGTTATTCTTTAAAGCCTCTATAATTATATCTATTTCCTTTTTTTAGGTCCTTCTACTTCCCCTTCCTCTTCCCTTCCCGTATCATCTCCTCGTGCTCATCTCCTTCCCTTACACTCTCTTCATTCAACATATCTGCAACGTATTGCCTCCATCTTTCTCTCACTTCCGTTTCCTCTCCAATTAGATTGCCACTTTCATCCCTCACCTATATTAAATCCTTCTTTATCTTTTTTCCCTTTTGTATCTCTCTGTAGAAGTTACGTATTTCTTTCCTCTTATAATGTTGCTCTATTTCATCTATTTTCTTAACCTGTTCTGCTCTCTTCTTTTGTCTAAACACTTTCTTTGTCTTTCGTCTTTGTTCCCTGTATTTTTCCTTATCTTCCTCTTGTACTTACTGAAGTGCTTTAATTCTTAGCTTATTTCTTTTCTCCGCCTCTCTTATACACTCCTCATCCCACCATCTTTTCCTCCTTGCAAACTCTTTTTTTGGTATTACTTTCTCACTTGCTGTTTGTATGACGTTTTCGATCTTTATCCATTCTTCATTTATATTTGCTTCCAATATCTGTATGTTTTCTTGCAAACCTTTCCTTATCTCTTCTGCATATTTCTTTTGGGTACTCTCATTTTGTAATGTCGCCATATCTAGTCGTCTTTTTTTCCTTTGTAATCCTTTCCTTTTAATAGTTTTTTTTTATCTTCAAATCTATTCTCACTAGATAGTGATCCGAGTCTATGTCTGCCCCTCTGCATGACCTAACATTTTTTATTATGCTTCTGTGATTCTCATCTATGCAAACATGATCAATTTGATTCGTATATGCTCATCTGGAGAGGTCCAGGTACCCTTATGTATGTCTTTTTTCTTAAAGAATGTGCTCATTCTTTTAATTTTTTGTTCTTCTGCAAATTCAATCAATCTACGTCCATTGTCACTGCTCTCTAGGTGTTTACTTTCTGTCCCTAGTATACTTTCATACATCCTTTCTCTCCCTATTTTCGCGTTTGCATTCCCTACCACCATTCTTACTGTGTTTTTATTCAGTTTTCCATAATTATACGCATGTTCCCATTCTCATTCCTCTTTCTTGATTTGTGCCTTTTTGCTTTCCATCTTTTTCTGTCTTCCCCCTCTCCGTCCTTCTAGCTTCGTTCTGTATTTTTTGCTTTCTGTTCCTGGTTCTATTTATGTCGTTTCCTTTTCTCATAACCGTGTCCATTGCCAGCGATCTTTCTTTTATGTTAAGTGATATATCTAGTTTTTTGCTTCCTTTTTTTCTAGCCTGCTGGAATCATTATTCCACTTTCAAACCTTATTATCTATTACGAGTTTTTGATATCCTACTTTTGCTACCTTTCCTTCCATCCTTAGTTTCCTTTGAATTTCCCTTTCTTTTTTGCTCATATCATCGTTAATATAGACTTTGGCTGCTCCTACCTCCTTTAATTTACTTTTATTTTTCATTATCCGTATCTTGTCCAAGTTTTTTAATTCAGTAGAATTATGTTTAGTAAAACATATATTAACTCCTATTTTCGTTACCGCTTCTGTACCAATCTCCATATGCATTGACTTTCTTATAAACTCTTCTATCTGTCCTTTTAGCTCATTCTGATCCAAATTTTCTCTAATTTGTAGACCTTGAACAACTATATTTTTCTTTCTTTTCTCTTTATCTATACTCTCGACTCTTTCATCTTATCCCTAAGCGCCTTATCTTCCTGCCTCATGTCCTCAATCTCTCCTCTGAGTTATCTTATCTCCTTTCTATACTCGGGTCAAGAATTCAGACGTCTTACGTCACGGCTGACGTTACACATTTGTTTTATTGTCAACGTAATTTTCGATATTTGGTCGCATTAAAAACAATGATTTCTTGCAATTTAGTGCAGCATATAATGCAAACTTTTAGTGTAGTATATAGTTTTATTACTATCAGTTGCAGTTTCTTAAATATTTTGATGAAATTATAATGAATTATTCATTTGATCGTATGACGTAGGTCGTCTGAATTCTTGACGCGAGTATATACTCTTTCTCTTCCCTTCTCACCTCTTTTACTTCCTGTGTTAAACTTTCCAACATTTTCTTCCTTTCTTCGTTCGGGTGTCTTTGTTACCCTTTTACTGACCACCGGTTTTTCAGTTTTCCTTAACATTTTGTTTCTTATATTTGCGAAACTACTAGTTGCCTATCTCCTTTAACTTCAGATCGCTAACCCACACCAGGTCTTTTCTACTACAATACGTGTCTGAAGTACTGGTTGCCTACCCCGCGCGTGGACAAAGTCGTACTTGTGACCAATCGGAGACTCTCTGTCAATCTCTGTAAGCAAGTCTGAACCTTATTGATGACCTACTTTCACTAACCTCCAAAAAATTTCTGTCTTTCTTTTACTTTTACTCTGTTATTTTCGAATTTTCTTATTCATCTGCTTGCCCCTTTCTTCCACCACCAAAACTAACACTATTTGTATCCCAAAAATAACTCGGCACGGTTCAAATTAGACTTTAATGCCGGAGCACTTTTGCGACACGTGCATACACTTAAAGCGATCGAGGATCTCATAATAATTAATAATAATTTATCAGTAACCAAAACCACAGCAAAACGTCAACAAGTTACACAGTCAAACATATGCATGCGCATTAACATAACAAATCATATTTTTATATCTATGCGCTATCTTTTGTTTTGGAAGGTTTTTGGGTTTTGGGATTTCATTCTACGTAAGAACTTATTAAATTTTCTATGATAATAATTCAGTATTAACTTTATGATTTTAGTTCTAGTTTAGTTTAATCCATATAAAAAAGAATAAATATGAAGTACGTATGAGAAATGTAAACATTTACCATTTAATTTTCTGTCTTTTCTTCATTTCTATTACATAAATCAAAAATAGTTTATTGATTTAAATAAAATAGGTGTACTCAATTTAAATCTCTAGATTTGTTTGTTTTTGATATGAGTTATAAGTTGCCTTAAGTTTGCGTTATTTAATTATATTCAAACTGCTATTTAAACTAATGATGTGAATTTTATATTATATTGAATAAATATGACAAACAGTGATAGTTTGACTGAACACAGTACTTGTTTTATTAACGCTCTATTTATTCTATTTATGAATTTAAAACATTACTTACCCCTTCAAGAATACAACTGAACTATACAATTTTATCAATTCTTGGTTTGCTTCCACAGAATCTATTTTTTCATAATAATTTATTAAACCATTCCATGCTAAAGGATTTGAGGGGTTACTTTCAATAGCTTTTTGAAATGCTTTAGGAGCTTGGTCAGGAAGTCCCACTTCTTGAAATGATAATCCCATAAATATTAAAGCCATATAATTGCCTTCATCTTCTTTTAGAATTGCCTAATAATAATAAAACCATTATATTTTTGTTGCGATAATTGATTCAATTGTATACAGGAAAGATTAGATTTAACGTCGGATTACATAATATGAGAGATTTTTCTTCGAGAGACATTTTAAATTAAACTTTTAATTTAATTAAATGCTTCTTGAAACAGTTCTTAATATTACTTGAAATAGAATTATTATTGAAATTTTGTAGATGCAGTAAATAAAGTTTCATATTATATTTAGTGTCTAACTACTATACAGATACTTTGGTGTTATGGTCTTTGTGATATTGATATTAAACAATAAATACGTACAAAAGCGTAGGTTGCTGTTTAACTGACAAAAATTCTTCTTTCAATGTGAGCGAAACTGACTGATGTCTAGATATTATAAATTAAATCTTGAACGACTTTTTTGCACTATTGAATGCGATTCATAGTAGTTACTGTAAAGAAATAGTTATAAATTGTCACCGTAATGACTTAAAACTAAAGCATTGCAAAGCATTTTTTAGGTTTTTTATCCAGATCCATTTACCCATTTATTAATTTAAAGTTACAAATGAAGCGTTTAAAATGATTAGCGTGTTGTTCAAAGAGCAAAGAGGTATCAACGTAATTATGTTGGTTCCACAAGTTGAATTTTAATTTTATTG
The DNA here is from genome assembly GCA_037114965.1 of Monochamus alternatus. NCBI lineage: Eukaryota > Metazoa > Arthropoda > Insecta > Coleoptera > Cerambycidae > Monochamus > Monochamus alternatus. The sequence continues at coordinate 62,153,294 of CM073427.1, read as the reverse complement.
TAAAAAATAGACGATATTCTCAATACAATGTTTCATTAGATAAAACCGTGGTCAACAATAATACATTTATTTGTTCACAAGCGAAGCGTACTACTTCTAAATCAAAACTTAACTCTGCTGTAGATATGCTGGGTATTTATAAAATTCTAATATCAGCAAGTTATACGCCATAAAAAGATAATAAAGGTTTTTGGAAGCATAACCGTATTGGTTATGTATGTGATATGTGTATCAGTGAAAAATAATAATGTAAATGATATTAGGGTTGAGGCATAACTCCTCCCTCTTTAAGATATTGGTACAATGTTGTAACAAGTATCAATATGAAGAGATTAATAGTAAAATAGTACAATAGTGATTACATAAAGTGATACAAAAACGTTTATATTAATTCTTGGTTTCTTATGGACTTGGTACATGGTTGTTCTTATGGGGTTGAAGATGGATTTCTAGGTTCAATCCACAGTAGTTTTTCTTCTTCCTTTATTGTCTTATCTAAGTTCCGTAGTCTTTCCCGTTCCTGAGCACGGAAGGCCCTTTTTTCTGATTTGGATTTTCCGTTGACTTGGTAAAAAGTCCTTATCATGAATTTATCCTCTAATGATTGATATGTGGAGTAGTTATTGTTTTCCAATATACTGTGATCGTCATCGTCCCATGATTCAGAATAACAGGTACATTGGTTACTACATTTGGAGCAACGTGTTATTGATGAGAGTATCTCATTAATTTCGGTTTTTACTTGAAACATTCTATAACATATTGATTATTTATAGACTAATTCAAGTGATCAAAGGTAAAGGATTTGTCGGTTTTATGTGATATTCTTTATGGAATGAATTGTTCTTCGGGTTGAAGGGTTTTGATGTTTTATGCTTCTTTTTTCGGAAATGTTCATTAGGTTCTTGAGAGGATTCTTCAAATGTGGTGTAGGAGAATCATAGCTTGTGTTAATTTTAAGTCTTGAGGAATATAGATCGGAATACATAAAGTTGTAACACAGTATGTGATGTCAGGATCATGTGTATAAGTTATATTGACTACTGGTTAATTTAACATTGGCCATATACTGGCATCAATTTTATAAAACTGTTTTTCTTTTTTATTAAATCTATAGTCAGCGGCCGAAATTGTAGAGAGTGACTAATGTTATAAACCTGCTCACAATTTATAGCAGTCGACACAAAGAAATATACATGCAGCTCGTATATTTTTCCTACAAAATCGTGTGCCGCATATCTCTGAGAGTATACCCGATTACACAGCTCCTGCTACGCATGCGCTGCTGCTTTTGATTGGCTGCGTCGAATTGTCGGATCCAACTGTTTCATTTCCAGCGCTATTATGGGCGGGTATATCGTTCGGGCGGGCAAAATTTCGGGTATATCTTTTCGTTAATTTAATTATGAATGTAATTAATTTTATTAGTGATTTGATCGAAGTGAGGAATATCGGATGATGACATGTTTGAAGAGTTTAGAGCGCAAGGTCAAAATATGAGTGTAAGTGATGTTGAAATATGTATTTCATTAACAAAATTGTACGTGAATAGCATATGTGCGCAAATAAAAAAGTGATAAAGAAGTACAACTGTGAAACGGAAAGTGATGGAAACTCGCGGAAGGAAGATTGTATTTTTAAAATGAGTTCCAAAAAAAAAATCAATTGCTATATCTTACAAGGTGAAACTTAGTCCGTATAAACGAAATCGAAAAGAGTATACTGATAGAAAGGACAAAATAGTGATATGGCGAAGAAACTATTTAAAATAAATATTAAAAAATAAGAATCTGGATCGAAGAATATATTAAATTTTGACGAAACATGGACGTATGAAGGTCATACGGAAAGCGGTACGCTATGATATAATAAATGTTAATATGTGACAGTTACAGTGACAGTGCTAGTAACCAATAGTAAATAGTGTGTATGTATTCTAAAGCCTTTTGTCTTTTTGAATGCGGAATTCGCAAATATTTGCGCGATTTATTTAATGTTGGAAAAATCTCTATTTGTAACAAATTTTGTCAACTACCTATAACATTTTCTATCATTTTCATTATGAAACTGCCATGGTAGATTATCAGAAGCTCAAAACAAATTTATTAACACCACATAATAATGAAAGGGGCAATAACATTTGTAGTGTTTGACAGTTTCGCAAATTGCAAATTTTCAAAAGATGAGATTTTTCTGCCATAAATAATTAAAACAGAAGTTGCAAAATTCGTGCAAAAATCCGTGAATTTCGCGTCCATGAGGACAAGGCTTGATATCCGCGGAGTGCGGATCAGGTCCAAAAGGACGGCATTTTAATTTGTTGGGGGATGACACAGGTGGCACATTTAAAGTAAATTGTTAATGTGCTAGATTCAGCCGAAGTAAACTTGTTTTTTTTTGTGTGCTTTAACTCTTCTCAAGTGGCACGCTTAGGTAATCATACCACCCGTATCTTCCGTACTTATCTCTGTATTGTGAATTAGTCACTCTCTATTATTTTCCACCTTGGGTAATTGATAATACAAGATAAAAACTTTAAATTTTGAAATATTCTTATTATTTTTATTATATAACGCCTCGAATTGATTAGTCACTTTATAATTTCGGCCGCTGACTATAGGGATATTCATATTAGGATATTTAATTTCAGTTATAAATTAAGTAGGAAGATAAAGAAGTTATAATTTGTTAAAATAAAAGATAAATGGTGAGTTTCATGTTACCATAGTTTTTGTGAGACCAACATAAATTTAGTTACTTACTGAATTTAAGGTGTTGACTACATTTTTTATTATTTTAAAAAGAAATCATGATTGATATTCAGTGAGTCAATTGTTTTGCTTGGGTTGTTGCTTTCTTAAGATATATTTATTCTTTTTTCATTATTATTTTATATACATACATGTATAATGGGGAAGTTGCATGAATTATATATTGGTTTGAAATGTATTACAGGATAAAATTTCAAACATATTGAAACAGAACATATGTCTGGCGGCAATCATGACATAATAATTAAAATATTAACATTAATAAATTGCCATAGAATGTAAATAAAACCACGTGATCGAAAACACGGTTATTACCGGTATGACGTCAAATGCCGGAAAACGCGGCCATCTTCCTTATGTTTCCGTAGATATACGCGCAGTGTCACGGTGATCGTGACGTAAATAGGCATTTGTTTCTGAGTTTCTTTGTGACATTTCTTTTGAGTCATAGATAATGTAAATACTGTGTAAGGGAGTGACCTGACTGAGGCTCTTTAAAAAAATTATAAAATAAATAAGGCGAACAGCCCTATAAGTGTAGATAATCTAATTGATTGGGGAATGCATCCTCAATGTGTAACTGCATTTATATGGTTCTGCAAATTGTCACAAATTTATGTTCTGCCTTAGGATTTGGAATATAATATAATGCATAAATATTTTATCTATAATACCTACTAGCAGATATACCATGGAGCTTTCAAAGAAGGGTAAGTACCTATATAACAATTAATAATTGTTAACCCTTAAAACTAAGATATTAAACTAAATGCCAATTTTTATTCCAGGTGTAAAAACCCCCCAAATTATCAATAACTGGTTTATTGAAAATGATATGGCTAGATAAAGTAAACTAATATGTATGGGTAAAGAAATGTAAGTTTAAGATAGCATTAGACTATGCAGAATCGGCTGCATAGAATAAAACAAATCAAATATGTTTTAGACTGGTGCTAAAGTTAAGCCACGCTTATAATAGCCCCAGACTGTATAATAGTATAAATAAGAATTTATATTGCAAGTGACAAAGAATTGTAATTTCTATGTTACTTATTAGTGTTTGCTGCTTAGAGGAGCAGCTCTAACATATCTCCCGATATCCTTCCCTCCGAAAGGCAGGTATCAATACAAATAGCTAATGGATTTGATCAAGTGTGTGTTGTAGGTACTTGTGGTGTGATCCAGGAGATTATCAACTTCCAGCAAGTACTTAGGTGTACCGATTTTAGCCTGTATTAGTTTTGAAATCAGTAGTTAACTGGCCTAAAAGAGAAGACGGAGTGCATCGATAAGAGGGAGTTTGTTAGAATGCATCATTTATAATTTTAAATATTGTGTAAAAAATTAGTAAAAATAATATTACAGAGGGTGCTATGTACAGAAAAATGGATCAATAAATTCATCTAGTATTTTTTATCAAACATTTCTACCATTACAAATATACATTATTAAGTAAAAAAGGTATACTTTATTACTCTTTATTACTATTTTCTCCTGTTTTCAAGATATTTGCAGTTTAATATATAAAATATAGGTATTAAGCTAAACAAATACCACTTTCTTTATATTGTATGCATTAGTATGGTACAGGATGTCTGTAAAAGGTCTATATATTACAATATTCATTTTACCGTTGGTTCGTAACGCTAAAATGTTATGATTTAACCGACCTTATCTTAGAGCAAAAATTAATACGTTAAGAGATGTGGGTGTCTAAGTTATGATTTCTTCATCATAATTTAATCACCCTTAAACTATTAATGTTTGGTCTAAGATAAAGTCGGTTAAATTGTGTCTTTTGGAGTAATCTATGGTAGTATTCTAATGTAAAGATCTTTTACACACACTTTGGATAATGATATTAAAATGTAAATATCTTGAGAACGGATAAAAATATCATGAATTATATGATGTTTTTTTACTTAAAAAAATCCCTCTTCAATAATTTATTTTGGAAATGTTGAATAAATATATATAATAATTATTGATTCGCCTATCTGTATAGTTACTTGCTAGTGCAGGACGAAAACTGGAAACATAAAATATTAATTTTCCTTACTAATGTTTCTGTACCTAAACATTTGTTCGATAGACCGCTTCTTCCATTATTTATTCGTACTTATGTACTTATTTTCAATTAACCTTACATTAAAATGGTCTTCACAAACATATAAAGTTGAAATGATAGAGCTTTACGCTTTTTCCTTCGTCGTGATTCATTACCATTGTTCCGTTTTTGTCTTTTTTATTAAACTTAGTAAATTAATTATTTGTTATTAAATTTAAACTCTTTAATCTAAGAATCTCATCTCTTTTTTTTGCTCTTTTAAGTGTTCATTATTACCGCGAAATTGCTGCGCTCTCGTGTCTTATTATAGCTCTTATTTTTCCTCTCTAAAACTACTGTTTTGCGACTGCAAGATCTATTGCAATCAACCTTTAGAAAACCATATCCGAGTGCAGTGGAAGAAGACGCCACTTAGGTAAGAAAACCACAGCCCGTTTTTTTTCCTCGTATATATATATATTGTACCTCGTTCTATTTATTGGCGACACATAAAATCATATGTAACAACTGAACCAGTCTAAATACAGTCCATTTCGTAATATATTTTTTTGGTCCTTCGAGCCGGATCCTTTATTTGATTGCATATGATTTTGTGCATTGTTAATTTATAGATATAAATGTGAGATTCTTAGATATTTACATATTTCCTCTACACATTTTTTGTCGTTTAAACTCACTGACTAACAGTATTCATTTTTTACTCGCACTATTTATCGCTTAAACTGTTTTCACCTACTTTATTAACGTATTTGTTGGACTTGAATATTTCTTACAAAATTTATAAAACTAGATATTATATACCTAGTGAGAAAAATAAACGGTAGTTTAATAAACACATTGTTTCTATGGTGTGTTTCACTCGATATTTTGCAATATAGTGTATTTTATATTGAATTATTGTTCTCTAAATTTCTTCACTTTTTGTTAATTTTTTACAATCGCAATTTCACTTTATTATGTCAACTACAACCAACAAAATTAAACAATTAAAAGCTCTTAGGCATATTTGTATTGATCGCGTAGAGGATTTGAGATTGGTAGCTGAGAGTGCTCTTATAAATGATGATATTCGTACTCAATTTAAATCTCGCTGTTGTAACTTAAATTCAATTTATGAAGAATTTGAAAAGCATCATCAAAGTATTCTCTTGATTGTTTCTACTTTTGAAGAATATGATATAGCAAACGAAACAATTATACGCAAAGATTTTGATTCCTCTTATTATAAAATTAAAGAAATGTATAACTTATTTGAAACCAAGAATGTAGTTGCTGACCTCTCTTCGAATACTCCCAACATAAAGCTCCCTAAATTAGAATTAACTAAATTTGACGGAGATATTAAGAAATGGAGAACATCTGTAACTTCTCAAACATTTTCTATAAAATCGTTCCTCTGCTGTTGTGATGTTTCTTTAGAAAATTCTTTAAAGCGTTTTTGGGAAATAGAAGATTTACCTCAGCAAAATCATCTCTCTCCTGAAGACCAGTTATGTGAAGATATATATTCGAAAACATATCTTAGAAATACTTCTGGCCGATTTCAGGTTAGTCTGCCTTTTCGTTCAAGATAACCTTTCTTTTCAAATACTCGAGCTTTTTTATCTCTGGAAAATAAATTACTTAATGATCCTTCTTTATATGAACAATATTCCGAATTTATGCGTGAATATTTAGATAGTGGCCATATGTCTCTAGCAATGGACAATTCTTCCTTAAATGTTTACTATATTCCACATCACTGTGTAATAAAACCTGAAAGTACCACAACTAGACTTAGAGTAGTGTTCGACGCAAGTGCCACTGGATCTTCTGTAAACAGTACTCTTCTCTCTAAATTGCAACGTGATTTAATAGCTATCTTGTTGAATTTTCGATTTTATGCTATTGCTTTTATTGCTGATATTAAGCAAATGTACCGGCAAATTCTAATTCATGATGCTCATAAGAACTTTCAAAGAATAGTCTGGAGGTTTTCTCAAGATGAACCTATCCAAGATTATGTTTTAAATACTGTTACTTATGGAGTTTCTTCCGCTCCTTTCCTCGCGATTAGAACTCTATTACAATTGGCCAAGGATGAGCGTTATCGTTTTCCACTAGCTTGTCAGGCTCTCGAAAATAGTACTTACATTGATGATATTGTCTGTGGAGCTAATTCTTTAGAAGAAACTCTTAAATTAAAAACAGAATTAATATCTTTACTTCGAAGTGCAGGTTTTGAACTTCACAAGTGGAATAGCAATAATTCCGCGCTTATAGCGGAAAACTTTTCTCAATCAAATGAAAAGTCGCTTGATCTTGATGTTTCGTCCAATGTGAAGGTCTTGGGACTTCAGTGGAGTCCAGTATCAGATACTTTCCGATTTCATATTACTCCTATAGGTTCAAACTGTACAAAACGCAATATTCTCTCTGAGATAGCTCGTATATTTGATCCACTTGGATTTTTAAGTCCTTTTAACACTTTTTGCTAAAAGATTAATACAATACCTGTGGACGCTCGGTTTACAATGGGATGAAAGTCCTCCTTCAGATGTAGTCGACATTTGGTTAGTTTGAAAAAGAATTGCCAAATATAGCTCAAATTAATATCCCTCGTTGTTTATCTCTCTCAATAACCTCATTTGAAATGCATGGGTTCTCAGATGCTTCTGAGAAAGGATATGCTACAGTTATTTATTTGAAATCTGTAAAAAATTCTAAAGTTTGTACGTCTCTTCTCTGTTCCAAATCAAAAGTATCTCCTTTGAAAACTCTCTCGATTCCTCGTCTTGAACTTTGCGCAGCCGTTCTTCTAGCCGAACTTCTTTCATATGTTTCTAAGTTGCTAGAAAGTCGCTGTCATTTTCAAGTTTTCGCATGGACCGATTCGACGGTTGTTCTTTCTTGGATACGTTCTTCTTCTCATAAATGTAAACAATTTGTTGCTAATCGTATTAGTCGAATTCACTGTAAAACTTCCCCTACAATTTGGCGTTATGTTCCTTCCCAAGATAATCCAGCTGATTGCACATCGAGAGGAATGTTACCTTTGCAACTTCTCCAGCATTCCTCATGGTGGGCGGGGCCGACTTTTTTATCGTTATCGTCTGACTCTTGGCCAAAACAACCTTTCTCAGAATCTTCGACTAATGAATCTCTTTTACCAGAAATAAAACAACATGTTTTGACCGCTACTGTAGAAATTAATTGCATGGATATTCTCTTAGATCAGTTCTCATTGCTTTCTAAAATTCAACGCATTACTGCCTATGTTCTAAAATTTATTAATAATACCTCCCACTCAGGTAAAAAATCCTCTAACATTCTCACCAGTTCTGAAATTCACGACGCTCTCTTTATTCTCGTAAAGAATGTTCAACGACAAGTTTTCGCCAAGGAACTTTCTGCACTAAGATCTAACAAATCAGTTAGTAAATATCTTTGCAAGCTTAGCCCTTTTATTGATGATAAAGGTATACTTCGAGTAAACAGTAGATTGGCTCATTCCAACCTCTCTATTAATGAAAAATTTCCAGCTCTGCTCCCTAGTAATCATCGCTTCACTATTTTGCTTATTCAGTGTACTCACCAACAGTATCTTCATCCAGGGACCCAAACATTACATTTTCTAATTTGTCAAAACTTTTGGATTTTAGGTGCTAAACGAATAATTCGAAGTGTTATCTCTAAATGTCAAAAATGTTGGAAATTAAATCCCACTCCTCTTCAACCTCTCATGGGTAACTTACCTCGTCTCAGAGTTTCTCAACTGAAACCATTTTCATGTGTTGGTGTGGACTTTGGCGGACCTCTTCGTATTACCATGAGTAAAGTTCGTGGCAGCAAAACCCTTAAAGCATATATTTGTTTATTTGTTTGTTTTGCTACTAAAGCTCTGCATTTAGAGTTGGTTTCTGATTTGTCGACAGAAGCCTTCTTGGATGCTTTAAAACGGTTTATAGCGCGGAGAGGCAGATGTAACTATATTTTTTCCGATTGCGGCACCAACCTAGTTGGCGCATCCAGATATCTAACTCGAATCATGCAAGAAGCAAGTACCAAAGAAAATCTTGAATGGCATTTTAATCCCCCATCGGCACCTCATTTTGGAGGTTTATGGGAGGCCGGAATAAAATCCGTTAAAACTCATTTATTTCGCGTCATTGGGCAACAACTTTTAACGTACGAAGAATTAAACACACTGTTAATACAAATTGAAGCACTATTAAACTCAAAACCTCTGGGTCCTATTAGCTCTGATCCTAATGATCTCACTCCATTAACCCTCGGACATTTTTTAACTTTGGACACTCTCACGGCCATTCCAGAACTTAATCTTCAAAATTTAAATTTAAATCGCCTCAATCGCTGGCAATTGTTGCAAAGATTACATCAAGACTTTTGGTCACGTTGGCATACTGAATATTTACACACCCTACATCAACGCAAAAAGTGGACAGAGTCGAGTGAAAATATAACTATAGGAACAATGGTTCTCGTAAAAAATGAATTATTACCTCCGTTGCATTGGCAATTAGCCAGAATTGTAGACACTCATCCCGGTTCTGATGGTGTTATAAGAGTTGTGACTGTTCGTACTTCTCAAGGAACATTAAAACGACCAGTTACTAAATTGTGTCCATTACCTATGCAATCTCCTGTTTAGAGTGTCTTTTTCTAGACACTCTAGGTGGGCGGTTATGTTCCGTTTTTGTCTCTTTTATTAAACTTAGTAAATTAATTAAATATTTGTTATTAAATTTAAAACTCTTTCATCTAAGAATCTCATCTCTTTTTTTTGCTCTTTTAAGTGTTCATTATTACCGCGAAATTGCTGTGGTTCTCAACGCCGCTACTGGCGAATGTCCGCGAGAAACGAAAAAGGACTCCCGCTTGAACCGTTGACGCGCTCTCGTGTGTTATTATAGCTCTTATTTTTCCTCTCTAAAACTACTGTTTTGCGACTGCAAGATCTATTGCAATCAACCTTTAGAAAACCATATCCGAGTGTAGTGGAAGAAGACGCCTTTTTATATATATTGTACCTCGTTCTATTTATTGGCGACACATAAAATCATATGTAACAACTGAACCAGTCTAAATACAGTCCATTTCGTAACAACCATACACATTTTTCTTGTTTTTTTCTTCAATATTTGGCACGGAGAAATATTTTTTATTAGGCGCTGTACGGAAAGTATTTGTAATTGCACAATGCAGTATTTTTTCCATTTTCCCGGTGATAATACATTTTCTGTGTTCATTTTACTAGTCTATTTTGCAAATTTTGTCAACACCAGTGTCTATTTAACACAATAATACTTAATAAATATTACAAACGACAAACTAACTCTTCTACCTAACGTAAACGTATTGTCACGGAATTTGCCCCACTCACACCCAAATCGACGACTGTGGTACCGCGAATTACTAAGATTGCCCCGATCGCCCCTACACGATTCTGTTAAACAAACAAAATGCCGTGGATCGAGACGGGACTAGAAAATTTGAGAAACGACGAGAAGCGTTCGAGTCGTTCGAGAGATGCTAGAAAATAGATCTAGAGATGCTATACTCGCGTCAAGAATTCAGACGTCTTACGTCACGGCTGACGGTACACATTTGTTTTTATTGTCAACGTAATTTTCGATATTTGGTCGGGTTAAAAACAATTATTTTTTGCAATTTAGTGCAAAATATAATACAAACTTTTAGTGTAGTATATAGTTTTATTACTATCAGTTGCAGTTTCTTAAGTATTTTGATGAAAATATAATGAATTATTCATTTGTTCGTATGACGTAAGTCGTCTGAATTCTTGTCGCGAGTATAGAATATACCTGGAATATTCGTTGGGTCTATAAAAGAAAAATAAAGGGCCGATTAAGTTAGTCTTGTATAAGTCTTGTATTACAGTCTGAATTGAAGTGTTTAGTTGGAGATATCAAAGTGATTTAGATAGCGATTAATTAAATAAGTATTTAGTTGAGTTCTAATTAGTGTTCAGTAGTGTACTGAGTATAGTTAATAAAGAAGTAATTAATTAACGGATTGTTTTTCTGGCAATAGAAAAAATTCGGTTGGGAAATCCGTGACAATTTGGTGTCAGAAGTGGGATTCGAACCCACGCCCACAAAGTGGGATTTAGCTGGAAGTTTGAAGAACTTTCTAGAACCCTGTGCGTGGGTGGAATAAAGACCCAAGTGTGACATATCACAGCACTCGTCGTGACTTAAGGAAGTGAACGGTGGTATTCGCGAAGGACAATCTCGAACATTCTAGAACTTTGTACGGGAGTGAAACAAAGACCCAAGTGTGACATATCACCGCACTCGTCGTCACTTAAGGAAGTGAACGGTGGTATTGGCGAAGGATAATCTCGAACTTTCTAGAACTTTGTACGGGAGTGCGACAAAGACCCAAGTGTGACATATCACTGCACTCGTCGTGACTCAAGGACGTGAACAGTGGTATTTGCGAAGGACATTCTCGAACATTCTAGAACTTTAAACCGGAGTAAGACAAAGACCCAAGTGTGACATATCACCGCACTCGTCTTGACGTAAGGAAGTGAACGGTGGTATTCGCGAAGGACAATCTCGAACATTCTAGAACTCTGTACAGGAGTGAGACAAAGACCCAAATGTGACATATCACTGCACTCGTCGTGGCTTAAGGAAGTGAACGGTGCTATTTGCGAAGGACATTCTCGAACATTCTAGAACTTTATACCAAAGTGAGACAAATACCCAATTGTGGCATATCACTGTACTCGTTTCATTGTAAGGAAGGCAACAGTGATATCTAGAAATACATTCGTGGACATTCTAGAACTTTCAAAATAGAGTGAATGCCTGTAACTAGAAGTCAAGTCAACATGGATGCACAACTAGCAAAGCTGTTAGAAATGATGCAAACGATGCAGGAACAGGGACGGATGATGCAAGAGAAATTAGAAGAACAGGGACAAACAATGCAAGAACAGGGACGGATGATGCAAGAAAAATTTGAAGAACAAGGGCATAAAATTGAAGATCAATCCCAAACGATGCAGACAAAATTAGAAAAATTGGAGAATACACTAGAAGAGAAGCTAGAAGAACAGTCACATAAAGTAGAAACACATGTAGAAGAGAAACGGTTGGCACACAAAAAGGAAATAGACGAAGAATTAACCCAGGTTAGAAAAGAGCTTAGACATAAATTAGACAAGATAACAAAGGAAGGCGTAATCAAATCAGGACCTGTTATCCGAACTCAGAAAACGAAACCCCCTGAATTCGACAGCAAGGTCTCCTGGAATGTCTATTTGCGTCAGTTTGAAGCAGTAGCTGCGGCAAACGAATGGTCTGATTGTGAGAAAGCTACTGCTCTGATAGTTGCTCTACGAGGGGAAGCTCTTGACGTCCTGCAAGGAGTTCCTGCTGGGCAGCAGAATAACTACGACATTCTAAAACAGCATATAGAAATGAGATATGGGGATAAGCACCTGCAGCAAGTTTACCAGGAACAATTGAAAAATGGTCACCAACAGAATGGAGAGAATTTACAGCATTTTGAGACCGATGTTGCCCGACTGGTTCGATTGGCTTATCCAATAGCCCCGTCCGAATTCTTAGACCAGCTGTCCATCGAAGTTTTTACCGATGGCCTAAGAGATTGCGAAACCCAGCAGACATTACGACTCACCAGACCTAAAACGTTGAACGACGCTCTTTCGCATGCACTGGAATTCGAGGCAAAGATGGCATCTGGTAGGCATGTTAAAATTCGGGCCATCAGTGATAACAGCGATAGTATGGCAAATGGAGACATAATAAAAACGCTAAAGGAGATTATTGATAAATTCAGTCCATCTACTAAGACAAAGAAGGAACAATCTGATAGTCGAAGAGATCGCCTTCTCAAATGCTGGAACTGTGGACAGACAGGACATCTGTAGGGCCCCAGTCACGCAAAAGCGCGACTCCCAGGCGGCAGCACAGGAAAACTAGGGGCAGCCGGTTTGGCGGGGCAAAAGCCGGCTGCGTCCTCCTACCATGCCCCACGAGAAGAAGTTACGTTATCACGTCTCCAGGACTCTGGCTCCTTGCTAGTAGAAGGCATTATTTTTGGTCGTATGTTCTCTATGGTAATCGATACTGGAGCAACAAGAACTATTGTACGGCCGGATATTATTGGTGATTGGCGTATAAAGAACCCTGCCAAACGTTATGTCCTTACAACAGCCAATGGACAACAGCTGCCAGTCAAGGGGAAATGCGAGCTTGAAGTAGAATTAGGAGACGTCAAGTTCAAACACACAGCCCTGGTAGCAGATATATCGGACAATGTCATACTCGGACTAGACTTAATACGAGCAAAGGGGGTGAACTTAGATTTAAATGCTGGCACGCTACGGATAATGGGTGAGGAAGTAGTGCTAACGACCACCACTGAGAATAACGCTGTACGGAGACTCGTTGTTAAAGAAGATGTGGTACTACCTGCTCAGACCGAAACCTTGGTTGCCGCTGTAATGGATGGAGAAATGTCTTGCAGTGTAGGAGTGGTAGAACCCAGTAATCCGGATTTGTTCAATAAATCTATAGTCACCGGCCGCACCCTGATTAAACCTGAGAAAACCACAATGGTACGGGTAGTTAACCTGAAAATCTTTCCACAGAAAATTACAAAGGGAACTGAACTAGGAGTTTGTGAACCTGTTACCATGGCCAGAACACTCAAAGAAAACAACGAAATGGAGAATAAAACAAATAAGACCAGTCTACTAGAATGTTTAAGGGACATCGTGGATAGGGCCAAGGAAAGATTAACAGAGGTGGAGGTGGAACAACTGGAAGAGCTGCTAAGTGAAAATGAAAATGTGTTCGCACTTAAACCAGGCGACTTTGGGAGAACCAATGTAGTGAAGCATCGAATCGATACTGGTTCATCGTCTCCTATAAAGCAGCCACCACGAGGACTTCCACTAGCCAAGCGAGACGAAGTTAACAAGATGTTAATTGAGATGCAAAACCAAGGCACCATAGAGCCATCTCAGAGTCCTTGGGCTTCTCCTGTAGTCCTGGTTAAGAAGAAAGACGGCTCCATCCGATTTTGTGTGGATTACAGAAAATTAAAAGACGTCACCAAGAAAGACAGTTACCCACTACCAAGAATTGACGATACTCTGGACACCTTGGCTGGTGCGTAATGGTTTTCCACTTTGGATTTAAAGAGTGGATATTGGCAAGTCGAGGTCAGCCCAGAAGACAAGGAAAAGACAGCGTTCACTACCGGAAATGGATTGTGGCAGTTCAATGTAATGCCATTTGGTCTATGTAATGCCCCTGCCACTTTTGAACGACTGATGGAAACTGTACTTCATGGCCTGCATTGGGAGACCTGCTTGATTTACTTGGACGACGTGGTGGTGCTGGGACGCTCTTTCCAGGAGCACCTGAAGAACGTGTCCGAAGTGTTCAAGAAGTTGAAAGCAGCGAACCTGAAGTTGAACCCGAAGGAGTGCAGTCTGTTCCAAAAGAAGGTTAGATACCTAGGCCCCATTATTACTCCAAATGGTGTGAAAACAGACCCGGAGAAGACAGAGTGCATAAAGAACTGGCCGGTTCCTAAAGACAAACATCAAGATCGAAGTTTTCTCGGCCTATGCACATACTATCGACGATTCGTCCAAGGATTTTCAGACATTGCCAAGCCTCTTCATAAATTGACAGAAGACAGCATCCAGTTCGAATGGACTCCGAGATGCCAGCAAGCCTTTGAGACGCTGAAAAAGGCCCTCTGCACTACCCCGATTTTGACATACCCAATACCTGGACAACCATTTATAGTGGACACGGACGCAAGCAACATTGGAATTGGCGGAGTTCTTTCTCAAGTACAAGATGGCCAAGAGCGAGTAGTAGGCTACTTCAGCAAAGTCCTATCTAAAGCCGAAAAGAACTATTGTGTGACTCGGAAAGAATTACTTGCCATCGTCAAGGGCCTAGAACACTTTCATAAATATCTGTATGGCCAAGAATTTCTCCTAAGAACGGATCACGCTTCCCTTAAATGGTTGCTACAGTTTAAAAACCCTGAAGGACATATGGCAAGATGGCTGGAACGGCTGCAAGAATATCACTTTGTTGTTGAACATCGAGCCAGCAGGAAACATGGAAATGCAGATGCCCTTTCTAGGAGACCCTGTCCTGTCAACTGCAAACACTACAGTAGTCTTGAAAGGAAAGAGAACATCTCATCAGTTTCTTGCAAGGTAGTAGCAGCCCAACCTGAAGACCGATGGAGTTCAGCAGCGATTCGGGAAGACCAGCAAGCTGACTGTGACATCAAGCCTTTACTAGACTGGAAAGAAGCCAACTACCGACCATCTTGGGCTGAAGTCAGTAGTAAAAGCCCAGCATTAAAGAGCTATTGGGCTCAATGGAATTCCCTGGTGTTGGAAGACGGTGTCCTAAAAAGAACATTGAGAGAACAATGGCGGAACGGTGGTCAAGAAACAAGTACTACTCCCGAGGTCCCGGGTCAAGGAAGTGCTGCAGGAAGTACATGGAGGTACTGGGGGTGGACAATTCGGTATCAATAGGACTCTACAGAAGATTAGGGAGCGTTTCTACTGGTTGAGCTGTAGGACGGATGTAGAAGATTGGTGCCGAAAATGTGACATATGTGCAGCAAGCAAGGGACCGAATACCCGTTCCAGACGCAAAATGCGCCAGTACATCGTAGGAGCGCCGTTTGAGAGGATTGCCATTGATATCGCTGGCCCCTTTCTGGTCCCGGGTCAAGGAAGTGCTGCAGGAAGTACATGGAGGTACTGGGGGTGGACAATTCGGTATCAATAGGACTCTACAGAAGATTAGGGAGCGTTTCTACTGGTTGAGCTGTAGGACGGATGTAGAAGATTGGTGCCGAAAATGTGACATATGTGCAGCAAGCAAGGGACCGAATACCCGTTCCAGAGGCAAAATGCGCCAGTACATCGTAGGAGCGCCGTTTGAGAGGATTGCCATTGATATCGCTGGCCCCTTTCCGAAAACCCAAAGTGGGAACCGATATCTGCTAGTAGCCATGGACTACTTCAGCAAATGGCCGGAAGTATACCCTCTTCCCAATCAAGAGACCACAACCGTAGCAGAAGCGCTAGTCAATAATCTGTTCTGCAGATTTGGTGTACCCATGGAACTACATTCAGATCAGGGCAGAAATTTCGAATCAGGTGTGTTCCGAAATGTCTGCGGGCTTATGGGAATCCGAAAAACCAGGACCACCCCACTGCATCCCCAGTCAGATAATATGGTGGAACGCTTCAACGCCACCCTAGAAACCAATCTGAGGATGTTTGTGAACGAGAACCAAACAGACTGGGACAAGCTCATTCCACTCTTCCTGTTAGCTTACCGCTCAGCTGTCCATGAAACTACTGGGAAGACTTCCGCAAGGATCATCTTTGGAAGAGAGCTTCGCCTTCCAGCAGATTTGGTATTTGGTCGTCCTGCGGAACAGCCCACAGATCCAGACACTTATATCCATGACCTAGAACGAAGACTAGCAGCCGTACACGACCAAGTCAGATTTCGAATGCGACTAGAGAGCGATCGCATGAAGACTCGATACAACGTTCGGGCCAATACAGTCGGATTCCAACAAGGTGACCTGGTGTGGCTGTACAACCCCATGCGGAAGAAAGGTAAATCGCTTAAGCTACAGAACCATTGGGAAGGCCCCTATACCGTCATTAAAAGAATCAATGGCGTCGTCTACCGTATACAGAGGACTTCCAGGAGCAAGATGAAGGTCGTCCATCTGGAGCGTCTGTCCCCGTATAGAGGTGTATCCGATCGGGACGATCGGTCCTAAGGAGGATGATCATGATGATCATGATGATCATGATGATGATAATGATCATGATGATAATGATAATGATAATCATAATAATGATAATAATGATAATAATGATAATAATAATAATAACAATAATAAGAATAAAAATAATAAAAATAATAATAACAATAATAACAAGAATAATAATAACAATAATAATAATAATAATAAGAATAATAACAATAATAACAAGAATAATAATAACAATAATAATAATAATAATAATAATAATAATAATAATAATAATAATAATAATAACAATAATAACAATAATAATAATAATAATAATATAGCCTTTATATAGCCTTTATTGACAATACATACTTCGGTACATTTATGTCATACAATAATTCATTAGAAAAAAAAATATAGTCACCAGTTTAAATATAGCAATCAAAAAGTAAAAATAAAAATAAATTTATATAATAAAACACAAACAACAGATTTCCTGACACAACAAACATATTAACAATACTATTTATGTCAATATATATAGTCACCAGTTTCAAACTGGCAGTCAAGAAGTAAAATAATAAATAAATTTGTATAATAGAACACAAACAACGGAATTCATGACACACAACAAACATATAAATAATACTATTCATGTCAATACAATAATTCATTAAAAAAATATATAGTCACCAGTTTAAAACTGGCAGTCAAAAAGTAAAATAATAAATAAATTTGTATAATAGAACACAAACAACAGAATACATGACACACAGCAAACATATAAATAATACTTATGTGACTTGAAAATACTCATCTATACTATAAAAGCAGTGATTAATGAAAAAATGTTTAGCCAACCTATAAAAGGAGTTGTAAGTCATTACTTTCACATCAATATGGCTATGATAATTTATAAATTTATTGTATAGATTGAGATCAATTTTATTAAGTTGAGTCATCCTAAGTCTAGAAAATGTAGGGACAAGATTCCACCGCCGCCTGGTATTATAATTATGCCTATCCTCATGTGAAGATAGGTTATTGACATTTTTATGTATAATAAGTAGGCTTTCCAATATAAATATACAAGGCATGGGTAAAATCTTGTACTTCTTAAAGAGTGGTCTGCAATGGACTCTGCACCATATGGAACATATGGTGCAGAGTCTATAATTCTGACTGCTGCCTTCTGTAAATGAAAAATTTTTAGCGCTGTCGATGCATTGCCCCAAAGTACAATGGCATACAGCACGCTGTGCACCAAGGCAAAGTAGATGATTCTCATGGCATTGCTATCTAGGCATGATCTCAGTTGACGCATAACGAAAATCTGTGTGGAAAGTTTTGCAGAGAGAGTGTCAATATGCGCCTTCCAACTCAGACCAGTATCAAGACACACACCAAGCAAGCGCACTGGCTCCGATTTATCCACCCAGCGATCAGAACTAAACATTATACTTTTAGTTTTAGACTCATTCAGTTTTAACTTATTTGTATCAAACCATACTTTAGCCCTATCAAGACCTTCCTGGATCAAAGCCGGATCACTTTTGGCGAACAGCGTTGTATCATCTGCAAAAAGTACGCAATTGATATTACTTAATGATGAAGGAAGGTCATTAATATACAACAGAAACAGTAAAGGTCCCAAGACAGATCCTTGTGGGACACCAGAGGATATATCCTTCACACCAGACACGTTGCCATTGAAACTGACAAACTGAGACCGATTAAATAGGTATGATTGAAATAAATTTTTGACATTCCCCCGTATGCCATAATGTTCCAATTTCAAAAGAAGAATCTCTGTATTAACGCAATCGAACGCTTTTGTCAAGTCACAGAGTACTGCGTGAGTAGGGACTCCTTCCTCTAAACCCTCAACTATATTATCCAATAACTCTAACAATGCCTTGACTGTAGAGACACCTCTACGAAAACCAAACTGTGACATAGAAATTATATTTCTGGTATCCAAATAAACAGTAAGTCTCTCCTTGATTATAATTTCAAAAATTTTTGAGATGATCGGTACAATTGCAATCGGTCTGTAATTGTCCGGTAAATCTACATCTCCTTTCTTAAATATGGGAATGATTTTGCTTATTTTCAAGTCTTTGGGCCAAAAACCTTCTATAACACATTTGTTAAAAAGAACTGAAAGGGGCATAACAAGATGATTAACGGAAGCTTTAATGACATGACTATTGAGTTCGTAAAAATCCAAACAACTTGAGTTTTTTAGTTTTAAGATCGCCTCTCTAACATCAGATTCTAAGATAGGCGGCATATAAAAAGAATTTGATGGGCTAGACACATTGGTTAAGAAATGATTGGGAAATACATTAGATGTGCGAATTGTCTTAACAATAGCTTCAGATACTGAGGTAAAAAAAATGTTAAAATCCATAGGGGATAGTGTAGAAGTCACATAATTAGATGGAGGAGAGATTTCACGATTAACTATGCTCCAAATAGTTTTACTCCTGTTGTCAGAGGATAAAATGGAATTTGCATAATAATTAGATTTGGCTTCTTTGAGTGACCGTCTGTATCGTTTACGAAGTGTTGTATAATTTAACCAATCATTTTGGGACTTAGAAATATCAAATCTACATTTACTTTTATGTAATTCCGACCTCATTTCACGAAGACTATCTGAATACCAATTCCTACCGATATTACCATTTTTAACTTTTTTATAGGGAAAACACATATCAATCTGCATAGTCAATTGTTCTAATAGTAACTTCGACAACTTATCTGAGTTGTAACAAGCCATCCCGGACCAATCAATGGTGCCAACATTGGTTACAAATTTATCGATATTATTTTTACCAAATATTCTTCTGAAATCAGAGCCCAGACAGCCAGCCTTTTTCTGTACTTTACCTAGTAAAATATAGACAGACAAATGATCAGAAATACCAGGATCACAGACTCCCGCTATAATATCTTCAGGACGCATATTGCAGATAACATTATCGAGACATGCACTAGTGCTATTAGTAACTCTAGTGGGTGTAGTAATATAACATTGAGAACCATACATACTAAAGATGTTTTGAAAATCTCTAGCATATTCCGTGTTACCCATTATGTCCAAGTTGAAGTCTCCAGTAAGAACAAAATACTTATATTTAACTGACAAATAATAATAATAATAACAATAAAAATAATAATAATAATAATAATAATAATAATGATGATAATGATAATGATAATGATAATGATAATGATAATGATAATGATAATGATAATGATAATGATAATGATAATGATAATGATAATGATAATGATAATGATAATGATAATGATAATGATAATGATAATGATAATGATAATGATAATGATAATGATAATGATAATGATAATGATAATGATAATGATAATGATAATGATAATGATAATGATAATGATAATGATAATGATAATGATAATGATAATGATAATGATAATGATAATGATAATGATAATGATAATGATAATGATAATGATAATGATAATGATAATGATAATGATAATGATAATGATAATGATAATGATAATGATAATGATAATGATAATGATAATGATAATGATAATGATAATGATAATGATAATGATAATGATAATGATAATGATAATGATAATGATAATGATAATGATAATGATAATGATAATGATAATGATAATGATAATGATAATGATAATGATAATGATAATGATAATGATAATGATAATGATAATGATAATGATAATGATAATGATAATGATAATGATAATGATAATGATAATGATAATGATAATGATAATGATAATGATAATGATAATGATAATGATAATGATAATGATAATGATAATGATAATGATAATGATAATGATAATGATAATGATAATGATAATGATAATGATAATGATAATGATAATGATAATGATAATGATAATGATAATGATAATGATAATGATAATGATAATGATAATGATAATAATAATAATAATAATAATAATAATAA
Source organism: Monochamus alternatus (assembly GCA_037114965.1). Classification (NCBI taxonomy): domain Eukaryota; kingdom Metazoa; phylum Arthropoda; class Insecta; order Coleoptera; family Cerambycidae; genus Monochamus; species Monochamus alternatus. Next base: position 62,132,631 of record CM073427.1, on the reverse strand, counting down.
TAATAATAATAATAATAATAATAATAATAATAATAATAATAATAATAATAATAATAATAATAATAATAATAATAATAATAATAATAATAATAATAATAATAATAATAATAATAATAATAATAATAATAATAATAATAATAATAATAATAATAATAATAATAATAATAATAATAATAATAATAATAATAATAATAATAATAATAATAATAATAATAATAATAATAATAATAATAATAATAATAATAATAATAATAATAATAATAATAATAATAATAAATTCAAGCCAATAAGCCTGATGTAGTCCTCCTCGACCACCAACTTAGGACGATGTTTGTGATTGAGTTCTCGGCTCCCGCAGAGAACAACATCGTCCTAAAAGAGGAGGAGAAACGGAGGAAGTATCGAGATCTTCTCTCCGAGCTCCGCAGGCTGTATCCAGACCACTCTGTTAAGATTGTGGTGCTCATTATAGGCGTCCTGGGTGGAATGAGACATACGTTGCTTTCTGACTTAAAGATCATACCGGCTTGCCGAAATTCGGCAGAGATCTTAGCCGGCAGAATGCAGAAGGCAATCGTCCTTGGTTCGCTACGTCTACTCAGAACGCACGATTTACGGGCGCAATGATTACTGACTCCACGGAGTGGAGAGTGGTCATTGCTTGACTCTTCACAACATCTCCGAATGTGTCGGAGCTTCGGAAGGTGTTACTGGAAAAAAAAAATAATAATAATAATAATAATAATAATAAATTATTATTATTATGGCTTAGCTGCGGGAAATGCATCAAGAGCAAAACGTTTGTATTGAGATGCATTCCCAAATAGAAGAACCGCAGTTGTTCAGTACTGTCTATCAGAGATTAGGTGAGCTTGGCTCTTTTAAGACGAGGCGGTTTGATGTCGGTCGCCCACGACGAACTCGAACTCCTGGGACTGAAGTTCGTGTTTTGGATGTGGTTGATAATAATCCTGATATAAGCGTCAGGTTAGTTGAAAAAGGAAAGGAAAGGAAAATATTCCCAAAAGCTCAGTCGATGAAATGTTGCAGGAACAACTCCTGCATCCATTCCACTATCAAAAGGTCCAAAAGGCCCCACTCCCTAGAGATGACTGAATTTTTGCAGGACAATTATAAATCTCCATGATGGCAACAGAAATTTCATCAATTCAATTCTTTTCATGGATAAAGCTGGATTCGGGCATGATGGTGTAATAAATCTACATAATAAACATTATTGGTGTGACGAGAATCCTTATTTAGTGGTGGAACGTGGGTTCCAGAATAAATTTTCTGTGAATGTATGGACTGGCATAGTGGGAGATCATTTAGTTGGGCCACATTTCTTTCCTCAAAGGCTTGGTGGTGAGGTTTACCTACACTTTCTACAAAATGATCTGCCAGTTTTGTTGGAAAACGTTCCTATTGGAGTGCGACGTGCAATGTGGATACTGCATGATGGTGCACTACCTCATTACAGTTTAACGGTGAGAGAGCACCTCAATGAAATTTTCCCTGAGAAGTGGATAGGGCGTGGTGAATTCATAGAGTGGGCTGTCAGATCGCCCGACTTGAATCCGATTGATTTTTTCCTTTGGGGCTATGTTAAGTCACTGATATACAGAAGGCCTGTTAATAACGTGGAAGAGCTGACGCAACGAATTTGTAATGCGAATTATACATATACCCTTTTTTATACCATATATATATATTGCTTGTATTCTATTTCTTTGCTGTAACATATAGTTACAATGTTAGTCATTTTATCTTCTGCTTAGATTTGCATGTATTTCCTTATATATAGAGCTCCAGATCTAGCTTAGCTTCAGTGTGAATTATACCTCTGTACCGCTTACTTTGAATAAACGTCGTTCGATTCTATAAATGTATTAAGTTATTTACAACGTTCTCGTTCGGTACATACTTAATTTGCGTTAAACCTTGCTGCGATTTAACACGTAGGTCCCCGCTGCAATGGCACTCGATCTGGCTGTTGAACAGTTTCTATACCACACTTTTCAGAAAGAAACTGGAGACTGCTATATAATAACTTTTATTATATGAAGAACGTCACAGATACATACAAAGGAGAAATACTGACAAAAATAATACGTATCACTCGTACCAGTGCCTACAGTGCCTAGCTCGGCTCAGACTGATCGTTCGCCTAACTTACACCACAGCTTAAATAACAATCAGCTCACAGACTCTACGGCGGCACCTTTGAAGTATTATTAAAACCTGAAAATTTGTTCTTGAAGCTTGTTCTCTCTCTCGCACGGGATACACGTCAGGACCGGATTAAAAATAGTTGTCCCAATTTAGAAAGTTTTTTAACTGCAATTTTTCTAACATACGAAATATAAATTTGTTTTACTTGAAATTGTTTAAAAATAAAATAACATAACAGTATAAAATACAAGAAAATCAACAAATCACAAAATACAGCACTCGTGCGCCAATAACGCAGTCGTCGAACGGTATGGCTATAAGGGCATAATTTACAACCACACGTTCCTGCAATGTTGTATCCCCAAATGGCGGCATGCGCGAAGATCTGCGCGAAACGTTCCCGCTCATACGAGTCTGTGAGCTGATTGTTATTTAAGCTGTGCTTACACACTACCCCCTCTCTCCAATATCTCTGTAGCCCCTGGCACATATACCATTCAAAATAATTAGTACGAGCCGGAGATATATGTTGGTGTATTAATTATAATAAACAGCTCTTAAGAAGTATAACACCCTGAAAAATTCAACAGACACCTTTAAAACTGTTTTTCATGTCTATTTTTCGTTCCGGGGCGGCTATTGCCTTTGGTACGGGCCAGAGATACGTGGTGATGTATAGGTAGTAATAAGTAGCGGTATAATCACGGTGAAAAATATAACAGACACCTTCAAAACCATTTTTTGTCTTTTTCCATTCCTGGGCGGTCGTCGCCCTAAGTACGGGCCGGATATATATACTAATTTGTAGGCTATAATAAGCAGTGCTTAATAAGTACAAACACCCTGAAAAATTTAACAGACACCTTCAAAATCATTCTTCATGTATATTTTTTCGTTCTGGGGCGGCTGCTGCCCTTAGTACGGGCCGGAGATACATGGTGGTATATAGGTAGTAATAAGTAGCGTTTAAAATCTGTTTCACCCACTACGAAGTACGAAATGGTTGGCACGGACACGTTGTTTGAGGCTATGTGGCGAAAATTAACTCTTAAGATGTTATTTGAAAATCATAGTTTTTTTTATTCTTCATAAAATAATTTAAGGGTTATAATTTGTGATAATCTTTATAACAGTGTACAATGGTATTAACTTCTGAAATGTGGATAACTGTTTAAATAGTTGTTTTTTCAGTAAGTAGGTGAGCTTTTATGCACGTTTATGGATAATTTTTGGAATCATTGAACAAAGTAACTTCTTAAACACTTTAATTGAAAGTATCAAACGTGCGGAAATTCATATTTTAATCGTTTATGATAATTTTATTTTACTTATTGTTAAAAACACGGGTTTTTAAATTAGAAACAACCGCAAATATACAGACGATATGGCAACCTCGCCTTCAATACATCATATGATTTATTTTATTAGGTTACGTCAGTGGTTTATCTGGTCAGCGGTCCTCAAAATGTGGGTATTTAAAAAAAAAATTAATATCTCCGTAAATATTTGAAATTTTTAAAAATGACTTTCACTAGACTTATCTATATGACGACCTACACCTGCAGTTAAAATATTTGTACTTATTTAAGGTTCACCCTGTATTTATAAGAAAATGTCTTTTATTTATTTTTATTTTACATTACATAAGTACCTACCTATATCATATTTTTATATTTATTTTGTTATAAATCTATTTTCACATACAACTAATTACTAATTGAGATCGCGAGAGAGCAAATAAATACGTGAATTTTGAATGTGCTTGAAATTTCGCGCTCTCCGAATACATAGTCCATGCCAACGGAGCTGCTGGCAGCTAAGCGCGGTAAGCCTCAGCCCATTCATATATGTATCTAACAGTGCGAGACCTTGAACGACAGGGATAGCTTCAATACACCTTCAAATAAATCTCAGCACTAGCCACTAGTTGCCATCAACTATCTCTTTTTAACAAGTAAGTTTTTTAATATAGCCATCCTTCTTCTACCACCACACGATCGCCCGTCGTGAAACCAAAACATTGACCATTTGTCATTTGTAATCTATGACCTGTAATTTCGCGGGATTCTGTGATAACGGGTATTTTTGTGTAACTTAATAGTGGTTTTGTGTCATTTAAAAGTGTTTTTTTATGAATTTGTGTTTAACAAGCAATCTTTTACATTAAACTGGCACGTATTTAAAACTTTATTTAAAAAATGAGTGCTTAAAGTGGCAATAACAACAGCTTCTCTAGTTGCATGGACATTGTAGATTATTTGCTATTAAAAGGATTTCATACTCTCAGTTACGATAAAAAGCTGATAATTAAACAAAAATCTAGATCAACACCTTCTTTGCCGTCTTTAGTTGTAATAGGTGAGAAACAAAATAGGGGATTTAACAATAATAATTATAACAAAAACGACTGGTTAACCTGCTGGCAATGTTTGTTATTTACTAATGATAATTTATCCATTTGAGGTATTTTAACCTACTAAGTTAATAACAAAATTTTACCCTTTATGTACTGTTTTTTATATATTTTTAGGTATTAACAATAGATAATTATTGAATAGAGCTTTGTCTGTGGAATTGTTCATTAGCATACCTCGGTGTTTGGTATCAGAGAACATACATATGACTTCATTGATAGGAATTGTAGGAGATTTGATATATATTAGCTTAAATACCTTTTTATACGACTGCCTTGCAAAAGGGGATTTTGCACACAGAAAACACTCTCTGAAAACGGTATTTTGCACACGCCGTGTGCTAAGGATTTTGCACACGGTTATGTCATCTTTGCACACGCTTTAATTGTTGTTTGATGTTGTCATCTAAATTATGCAATGTTTCAAGTTGGCTGAATTTAAATTAAAATTTGATTTTTGTGGCCTCTGTTTGCAGTCGTATAAAAAGTATCGTAAAAAACTCGTTTGATAACCTCTTTGCACAATCGCTCGACTTGTTACCAATATTTTTCGCTCGTGTGCAAAGAGTCGTTTTCAAACCTCGTTGTTTAATATACTATTCCAATACAGTAAAAAATGTTACAAAAGCTGATAATACAGAATATATGGGTAGATATTGTGGGTGTAGTAGGTCGTTATGATGTTTAAATTCATTGACAGATTAATCAATTTGACATTGTCGACATTTAATTTCAAATAATTTTAATTTATTGCTATAATAATTTTTACAGTTAAATATTTGACTCAACTTAAAGGAGGCCACCTGATGAAGCAATCCTAAAAATGCAGAAATAGGTCAGATCTCATCTATTGTGGTTGAATTTTCGAGTTCCCACTGTCAAAGTGAAGTTAGATATTTATAGTGTTTTCATTAAACCAGGTTAGTAAATTTTGATAGATTAATTTCTTTAGATAATTAGAGCTCTATTGAGCTTTGTCTGTGAAATTGTTCATTAGCATACCTAGCTATTTGGTATCAGAGAACATACATATGACTTCATTGATAGGAATTGTAGGAGATTTGATATATATGAGCTTAAAATGCCTTTCTAATACAGTAAAAAATGCTTTACATTCTGCTAGCAAAATAGAAATACAAAATTATAATGAGAAGGTCTGTGAAAATAGTGATATTTTACATAGATTAATCGATGTAGTAATATTTTTATCGTCTATAATATTCTTTATTGTCAAAATTTCTTAGATAATGCCACTGTTTTTTCGGGAACCTCTAAAACTATTCAAAAAGATCTAATTGAGAATATTAGTTCCATTGTCAAAGGTAAAATTTATGAAGAATTAAACAATTGTTTTTTCCTGGCAAGTAGATGAAACCACAGATATTCAGCCTTATTCTATAACTCCAAATCGAATAGAAATATGTTCCATCGAGTAGAGGTTAACTTCTCGAATCGGCTTCTACTATCGACATCTCTAATAGAAATCGATTTCGACCGGGCAAACGTTGTCGAAGTGCAATTTCGATATCGGAATGTGATGTAGCGCATGCGCATTGTCGATTATTTCTTTGACATTAGTATTATTTAACCTAAAAAAACTAAATCTATGCAAATTAACTTTTCTTCCATATTTTTATATTGCAAAATAATAATTATTGATGGATTTACAAATACATATGGGTATCTATATCGGAGAAGAAATAGAAGAAGAATTAGAAAGGTAAGTTTAACATTATAAATGTATTTAACTTGACTACACTAATGTAATTTATTTTAGACAAATATTTAACTTACAAAGACAAGTTATCAGAGACAGAAGTAATCCATTTGAAATTCCTGAAGGATTATTTAAAGGATTATATCGGCTACCAAAAGAAATTGCTATCAATTTAATTAATGAAATAGAACCTTTTTTAGCCAATCCCATCAGAATTACATATATATTATACCAATTCATATAAAGGTGACTATGAAATTGTACATATATTATATTTCATGAGTATCTAGAACTTAATTATTAAAATTTTCTCTTTTTGTAGGTATTAAGAGCAGTGCATTTTTACGCACACGGAAGTTACCAGAAAAGTGTCGGGCAAGACTTTTCTTCAGGAATAAGTCAGCCAGTGGTTAGCCGTTGCATTAAAGAAGTTTGTGAAATAATTTCCACTCATCTTATCAGACGCTATATTAAGTTTCCTAGAACTGTAGAAGAGAAGGTGTCAATAAGTCAGGGGTGATTACCTACTTACTTGTTTTTAAGCTTTCTAATTTAGTAATTCTATAAATTTCAGTTTTATGGAAAAATATAATTTCCCAGGAGTAATAGGATGTATTGACTAGCACATAGCATTAGTTGCGCCTCCTATTGATCATCCAGAACATCCTGGCTTTGTGTATTTAAATAGGAAAGGATTTCACAGTATTAATTGCCAAATTGTATGTTACTTATGGAAATTAAATTACGTTAAATATACATACCTAAGTTCTAAAACCTTTTCTTTTCAGATATGCGACTCTTAACTTAAAAATACTTAGTTGTAATGGCAGGTATCCAGGATCTATGCACGACTCTGCCATATGGAATATGTCAAATGCATATACTCACATGGAGGAGAAGTATAATAATAATGAACGTGGCTTTTGGTTTTTAGGTATGTCTTTTCCTATTTAATATGTTTTAAGTAACGTGACAATAATTATAAATCTGTTTGTAGGTGATTATGGTTACCCTTTACAACCATGGTTGGTAACACCATGGAAGGAGCACAAGAAAATACCCCAGAAGGTCGATATACAGCTGCACACATACGTGTGAGAAATACTGTCGAGCGCTGTAATTGAGTTTTAAAAATGCGCTTTCGCTGTCTCCTAAAACATCGTGTTCTCCACTACAGTCCCATTAGAGCAGCACAAATAATATATTCCTGCAGTGTATTACATAACATTCTTACATCGCATAATATAGAAGTGGAAGATAATTATTTAGATTTGAATGTAGGTCAGGAAAATATTGAAGAAAATGATGGTAAGAATTACTAATTAAAAATATTTATGTTTTTATTACTTGCTATAATTTGTTTCAGAGCTACGAAATGGGAATTTACTTGCTGCAGGTCGTGGAATAAGAAACCAATTGATAAGAAATTATTTTAATTAATATTATTAATACAAATTGTTTAAAATAAAAATCATGTGTTATCAGGAGTGATACCTAATTTTTTTTTTGGATTTTCAATTCCCTCTCCTTTAAGTCAAGTTCTCTTGTTTTATTTTTAGCTTCCAGCAGTCGAATTTTTAATTCTACTTCCTTTAGTTCCAGCTCTTTTCGGTGAAACTTCTCACTTTTTGGATTCGGTATTTTTATTTCCAATAATTTTTCCAAAATTTGTGCTGTTTGTTTTTGTCCTAAAGCATATGCCTCAGCTGCCTTCTGCAGATTATTTGGTTTTTCTAAAATAAAAGACACGAAGTTATACTACACCAATGTAGAATCCATAAAATAAAAAAAGTTTCTGTTATGAATTTTTTTGATGAATATTTTTTTAATTAATCGGCAGATGTAAAATCATATTTCTTTCTAGTGGTTAAATACGGTAATAAATACGCAAATATTTGACATGTTACCTTGCTTTCTCCTTTTTACTTGTGAATATGTAGGTTCTCATGGTCGTTTCGATGCACAAGGCGACTCATTTACGTCGATTACGATAGTGTCCAGTTCACAGTATTTAGGCTCCATTGAGCCCCTTGTGCAATTTGGTGAAGGTTCATCAACATTTATATTATTTACTTGTGTAACAGTGTCACACTTATCTTCATATTCGAAACCTACTTCATTAACGTCTGCACCTCTTACTGCTATCCACGACAACATTGACATTAATTTTTCTTCAGTTGGAGTTAATTTTTTTATATCCGCTTCGCCTCCACCAGTCTTCTGTTCTGATTTTAAACATTCCCGTGCCTTTTTTTGTGTGGCACTTCCAATCAGTAAAGGTCTAAAAAATAAAATTATGTACAATTATTTATTATAAATGTATCATATCAGTTTAATGCCTTTTAAAGAGATGTACAAATAATTAAAATAACTTACCTTTTTCCATTGCATTTTTGATTTGTGTGGACCAGAACCTATAGCATTCAGTGATGATGTTAATTCATCCCACAATTTTTCTATTACATTGTTGTTGGCTTCTGAGGGCTTTGTCTTACCATGAAGTAATATTTTATTCTCCGAAATAAAATCTACCATATAAATGAGCTGCTCGGGTGATGTTTTTTTCTTAGAAGGTGTAGCACAAGACATGTCTTCAGATAGTTCTGTTCCTCTTGAAAGAATATAACAAACTAAATTTCTCCACAAAACTACTTGTAATAGAAATAAAATTTTATAAATTACCTTATTTGGGTTTTTCTAAAATCTACATCTGGACAACAATTGTCACCGCTGCATGTAAATATTTCAGTCATCATCACGTATTTGCATTAGTAAAAGCCATAAACGACCCATTTACTTTTAGTGCTGTACCAGAGGCGCGTCAGATAGACGTTTTCCTTTACGATTTGTTGGCACTTCTACATGAGTTACAGAATACCAATTTGTGCCAGGGATCAACGCGATAGATATTGAACATTCCGATTTGTAAATATTACAATTCGATCTGTGCATTTCTATTCGATTTGTTAAAAGTTACAGAATAGGCCTGATTACCTGTAAGTCTCAGCTATCCGTAATTTTTAGATATGTAATACACGGAGAAGTTGTTGAAAGATTTGTTGGATTTTATGACATAACAACTGGGAGAGACGCGGGTAGTTTGTTTACATTACTAATTAATAAACTTGGCAAATTTGACTTAAAAAATAAATTAATTGGTCAAACCTATGATGGTGCTGCAGTTATGTCGGGTCATGTTAATGGTCTTCAAAGAAAAATAAAAGACGTTGCTCCTCAAGCTTATTTTAATCACTGCTACGCACATAAATTAGATTTAGTGTTAAGTAAAGCTTGCAACGGAATTAACAAAGTGAGAATTTTTTTTTCAAATCTCTCTGGATTTTCGTCATTTTTTTCCAAATCTACTAAAAGATCTGAAATATTAAATAGAATAATGCAACACAGAATTCCAAGTAATGCTCCCACTCGTTGGAATTTTTCTTCTAGAGATGTTTTTACGATTAAAACTTATAGAAAAAAACTTATTTAAGTTTTTGATTTCATCTCGGATAGTAACGATTTTTTAAATGACCAGCAAAGTTTGGGATTCGCTTATGGATTAAAACAATTGTTGTTGGACAAAAACTTAATTTTTTCCTGAAAACCTTTAAAATGATTTTTGAACAAACCGATGTTGTATTCCAAATTTTGCAAAATAAATTAACAAACGATTAACATATTCTAAAAAGAGAATTAATGCACTTTTATCAAAATTACATTACATTTCAACACTTTGTATAGTATTTTCTTAGAAGACATTGTAGAAAATATTAACGATGACCCGCCATCAAAGAAAAGAAAAACATCATATAATTTTGAAAGAACTAATATTCATTATAAACAAATTTTTTGTGAAATTTTAGATACTATCATAGTTCAAATTGAAATTAGATTTTCTGACTTAAATAATTTGCAATGTTTCGATTTAGTAAATCCTGATAATTTTTCAATATTTTCAAAATTATTCCAGAATGATTTAATGGACAGTTTAATAAAACAATATGTGATGTTTGATAGCGTGTTACTGCGGAATGAACTATGTGTACTGTACTCCGATCCACAACTTTTGGGCAGTTCAACATCGCTTCAAGAAATGCTTGGTTTTATTTGGAATAATAAATTAATAAATTGCCTATCTCAAACATACAAACTTTTATCTTTAGTGTCAACAATTCCCGTAACATCAGCTTCTGTAGAACGGTCATTTTCAGCACTAAGCGTATAAAAACTTTTGCTAGAAATACGATAGCTCAAGATCGCCTATCAAATATATCTTTTATTTCTATAGAAAAACGATATTTGTCAGAATTAAAAAAATAATAATTCATGTTATGACGAAGTAATTGATTATTTTGCTGGATTACAAAATCGCAGATTGCCATTAATATATAAAAATATTTAATTTGTAATACTTAATTTATTTGTCAAAGATATTTTCATTTTTAATAAATATATATATATATATATATATATATATATATATATATATATATATATATATATAGGAAGTAATAAATTTGCCACAATTTAATTGTCAATACCAAGGAAATAAAATAACCGTTTCAAACAAAATTACTGGTCACGTGGCTTTTAATCATTTATGAAGGCTCTGTAGGTATATATAATATATATATATATATATATATATATATATATATATATAAGGAAATAAAATAACCGTTTCAAACAAAATTACTGGTCACGTGGCTTTTAATCATTTATGAAGGCTCTGTAGGTATATATAATATATAGGTATATACCTATATATTATATATACCTACAGAGCCTTCATAAATGATTAAAAGCCACGTGACCAGTAATTTTGTTTGAAACGGTTATTTTATTTCCTTGGTATTGACAATTAAATTGTGGCAAATTTATTACTTCCTAAAGAATAAGACCAAGGTTACATTAAAACACAATATTACGCGGCTGTGATTTCAATGGCTGTGATTGGTGCAATTTATTCTTAACATTTTATTCAACCAATTGGCGATCGCACCATCTCGCGCATGACACAACCGTTTCGCATTATTCATTGTAAACGAATCTTTATGACGTGTGACGTAAAATTGGCATTTCTGTATCTTTCAGTAGCATTCATAGACCTTATAAATCATGGACCGGCCCTAGAAAGAGAGGTCCGCTGTCCTGATGTGTACAAGAGGGATGAAGCTAGTCCGGGCAAAAACAGATGTTCTATGACAGAAAAATATATAAACATAACCTGACAAAACCTTTCTTGTTAATATTGTTAATGATTTGTGTGCCTTTTGTGATTTAGTTGTGTTTAGTGTGTTTATTAGCAATAGTTTTTAAAGACTCATAAACTATGGTGGAGTCGGTCTGTCACCGTAAATGTCATACGTCTATGATCTGTGGGTTTTTGCCCGGACTAGCTCTATCTCTGTCGCACACATCTGAGCATCAACGATTTGTATAGGCAAAAAACGGTTTCGGGCGCGTCCATGATTTATAAGGTCTATGGTAGCATTCCGTCTTCCCGCCCGTTATTTCCCGCGTCGTTGTTGATTTATTTTAATCCTTGCGATTTTCTAGTGTCTTATTGTTTTCCTTTGCCTCATTAATAAATCATACATATTTCAAACTAATCAGTTGTTTTCATAGCTAAACTTTTGGTACTTCGTCGTATTACTGGTAAGTTGTAACAGAAAGAAAATTTTAAGGTTAATAATATTCTTATTTCAGTTCAGAACAGTATGCCTTTTACTGATGAGCAAGACGCCTTTATTTTAATGGCTCATTTTCGAAGTGGGACTAGAAATGAAGACGGGATGTGGACATACTCCTTACAATCTTGCATTGAGCAATTTATGACCGAGTTCCCAATCGCAAATATTGACTATGACACATTCTTATACCGAAAGTGTACTATCGTCAAACGATTTGAAAATAAACAATGCATTTGCAAAGGAAAATCTACAGGCAGACCAACTGTACTGACAGAAGATGTCGTTGATAATATACAGCAACGAATAACTTAAAGTCCTACAAAATCTATATCAAAATTGTCTGCTCAGACAGGTATTTTTTTTGTTAAGTTGATATAAATATTCACAAATTCATTTACATTGCATCTCTAAAATATATTAATTTTGAAATCGATATCGAATAGTTAATAACCAAAATTTTTTATTTTTATGACTTTCGTAACTTATTGAACTTATCATTTTTCACTGACGAAGCATGGTTTCATTTATCTGGTTATGTAAATAGCCAAAATTATATAACCTGGGCTGCAGAAAATCCTCATACATTTGTAGAAACCAGTTTACATCCCGTAAGAGTTGGTGTTTGGACAGCGATATCAAGAACGTATAGTAGGGCCCGTATTCTTCTCTGAAATTATAAATGCTGAAAGGTATCGAACCCTTATTTTAGAGCCATTTTTAGAACAGTTACATGATGACGAGCTGTAAGTAGGTTACTGGAGCAACTGCACACACTGCAAGAGCAACAATTCAATATTTAGAGCAATTTTATGGCAATCGACTGATTAGTGCAGGTTTGTGGCCAGCCAGGTCTCCGGATTTAACTCCGTTGGATTATTTTTTGTTTGGACATTTGAAAAACACTATATTTAAGACAGCGATACACACTATCGAAGAATTAGAAGTGGCAATTATTCGAGAAATCAACAACATCACAGAAGAACAGCTATAAAATGTATTTGAAAATAACAATAGGAGGGTAAATTTATGCATAGCAAGTGAAGGGCACCATTTTGAACACAACATGTAATTATTTAAATTTGTTAATTTTTATTCAAGTGGCAAAATACCCAAGCAAAGAAGATAAATAACTAAGAAATGCACAAATAAATTATTTTTAACACTACAATATGTAATGCTTTTATCCCAAATATTGTAAATAAATCTTGATACTGTAAAATGTTTGTTTTACCCTGGAATACAATAAAAAAATCAGTTGCGTTCACATTATATACTCTTTGTTTTCATAAAAATTTTAATTTGTTCATTAACAAGAGAAGATTGGTAGTTTTCTCTCTCTAATAAAGTTAAAAACATTTCAAACAAATCAAATAAACATTTTTTTTCGTCAGTAACTATGTAATATTAAATTTGATGTATTAAATTTCAGTAGTCTAACAATTTATTAGGTTATGTACTCAATTTCAAAAACAAATTTATTTAAATCAGTAATCCCTTCATACACACCACTGACATCCACTGATGTTTAGGGATTTTCATAAACCTGCTATAAACTGTGCAATGTTGGTTGCATATGCGCGTAGGTCACGTGGCTTGTAATCATTTATGAAGGCTCTGTATTATATGCATTGTAAACATTAGATAATATATTTTTTAACTTTTTGTTCTATTCATTGTTGATTTTAAAAAATGGATTTTTTTTTATGTTTTTTTAAAGTAAGAGATTTATAAGTTAGTTGCGTGGGATAATAGGGCTACCGGCGAACAACCCACTTAAAAAAATGTAACGCGCCTATGGCACTACCTCAAGGGTGGGTGAGGAAATGTGCCAATGTGATTATAAAATGATAGTTAGAGGTTTTTCGCTTCAAGTCTCCTGTACTGAAAACATCACGAGCTGCCACTGGTATCGTGTCAATTTTAGAAATTAATTGTTATCTTTCAGAAAATCGAGTTAGATTAGTAAAATATTATTTTCATTGGAGCTAGCACTAAAACATTTTAATTTCTGCAAACAGTAGGTGCAGCTTTTATTTTATTGAATTTTTTTCTTACTATTTCATTTACGAGGACTTTAATCCTAATATTTTTCTAATAAAGTTTTCATGTTTCTTGTGGAAGGTACACTGTCATATAAACTGTTAAATAACTTGAAAGCAGCACTTTCCTCGCAAAAATCTAGTGATTTTTTATTGCTCTAAATTATATAATAAATAAATCAATATCTGTTTGTAAAGAAGTTTTTTTTTTTGTTTTCTCTTTCCTACTCTCTTACAAAATAAGTACATTGTATGAATTTTGAAACACTTCACTTCGAGTATGATGTTCTTTATAAAGTCGCCAAAGATATCACGAATATAGCTGAGTACGATTATTTGCAAGTAACCGCGAGTACGATTGCGTCCTGCCAGACTACTCGTGATTCTTTCAAAATTGCATTCGAAAATGGCCGAAGCTGCCGCAATTCTATAAGGTCACTTCAGTCAAGTACACTAACTACCGAGGGGAAGATCACTTCATAAATAGGTGTACAAATCTAAAAAATGCATTTAGAAAATACAAATAAATATGCGCGTAGGTCACGTAAATACAATGAATAATACTTTTAAATATGAATATTTACTTTATAACACATTTTAATACGTTTAAATACAAAGAAATACATTTAAATACAAATAAATATGTTTAAATAGAAACAAATTTATTTAAATACAATGAAATACTTTTAACTAGAAATAAATATCTTCAAAATATATTTAAATACAAATATATTCTAGTTTGATCCTGTTTGTCTACTTGGAATTAAGCGCCAAATAGTCCCAATTTGCCCCTCTATTTGCTCTATTTCAAACATTTCGACCATAAAATACACTTATATTATATTTTTTAGACTTATTTAGAATAATTTCATAAGTAAGAGATTATGAACCTATTGCCCTCAATACTATAAAGATACAGTAACTAACAAATAGACCCATTTTGGGTATCTGAATTATTAGTTTGTTTGTTTAGATATCACTATTTTAATTCATTAAATTCTTTGAGTCAAACGGTTAATATTTACTAAAGTACACTTTTTAATATACCAAGCCATATTTTAATAATAATGTGTAATTATGATCTATCTGTAACATATATAAACGATTATGCAGTTTATACAATAAGAGTTAATTTGGTACTTCTTTGAGTAAAGATCGTGCATCAACTTGTGTTGTTTCATTTCTTCTGCCAACTAGTCTAAGATCCCACTATAAAACGACCTTCTCCGAGCTGGTTAATGGATGAAAAGTATTTTTTATATATTTTTAGGTATTAATAATATTGTGTGAAACTAACTACTCAGTGGACAAAAGCCCCAACCTGCGTTGAATTACACCCACAATATCTACCCATATATTATTATTAGCTTTTGTAACATTTTTTTTGTCTATTGTGGTTGAATTTGTCGTGTTCCCACTGCCAAAAAAGTGAAGTTAGATTTTTATAGAGTGAGTAAATTAGATTATTTTCTTTAGATAATTATTAAATAGAGCTTTGTCTGTGGAATTGTTCATTAGCATACCTAGATGTTTGGTATCAGAGAACATACATATGACTTCATTGATAGGAATTGTAGGAGATTTGATTTATATTAGCTTAAAATACCTTTCTAAAACAGTAAAAGAAAAGTATTTTATATCCAATTAAATACGTCAATAAATATATTGCAAGTGGGTTATCTAAAAAAATTCAGTCCAGAATATGATTAATTAACAATCAAAAATTATTATTTTTTTATTAAACATTTCACTGGTTTGGTTAATAGACAAATTCCACACCAATCGAAAGTATGAAGCCCATAGAATATGCAAACGTTAGGATGACTATTTTTTTCCCGTCACAACTCTTGGGTAGGCAGGTATAAACAGGTAAATCGATACTAGTAACTTGCACCGGTGTGGTTAATAAATTAAAGTTAAATTAAAATAAAGAATTCCGGTTGTCGAGTTTTAAAAAGTGAAATATTCCCCAGCGAACCGTTCCATGCGATAGAAGAGTACACAGCATTGCAGCTGTGTGTAGTTCGTCCATACCAAAAATGAAGAAAATCCGTTCATCCGTTTCCCCAAAAATCGAAGAAAGTCCGGGAGCGGCGGTACCTATTATTATTAATCTGCCCCTAGGAACTCCTAACACGAAGACTAATTTTTTCGATTCCGCGTCTCAAAGAGTACGTGTCTTTAAAATTTCTATTCGATCGGTTGGGGGGCGGCTCCGGGGTGGCATCCCGTTTTTTAACATTTTTTCGGTACATTACCGGATGCGCCCCCGCCTTATCGCGAAATATACATACATAAAATTTGAGATCAATCGGATTCGATTTGTGGCCGTGAGATGTGCGGACATTTTTTTTACTCCTAACGACGAACATGAGGCTAAGTAAACGGCGGCTGTAGGACGGGATCGGAGGGTTCCCGAATTCATAACTGAGGGGTGGAGTCTCAAAGTCACGAGTTTGAGAAATCGACCTTTTCTGTTTCATTTCGGATACATATTCGAATGTTTTTTATGAAAATATGAAAAAATGCTTCTATAGAATTTTTTGTACAAATAACGGTTTACGAGTTGGGCGGCAAAACACCACTGCCCCCGGATTTTTTGGAGAAATGGATTGTCTTCATTTTCGGTATAGCCTATTATTTCCTAGTAGTGACTTGAAATTATATTATGACGTTCCTGCCGCCCCTCCGGGGGCAGCCCTTGAAAATACGAAATGTGTCTAAAATCATTGAAATTTTTTTGTGGCTTCTTCTCCACCTTACCTATCGAAAAGTCTAATAAAATTTTTTGATTATATGTATCCTTTCTTTAAAAAAAAGTAAACGTAATTCGCAGCGGCAAATGGATTAGAAAATTTTATTTTTTACGGGTTTTCGATCTCGA
Organism: Monochamus alternatus; assembly: GCA_037114965.1. NCBI lineage: Eukaryota > Metazoa > Arthropoda > Insecta > Coleoptera > Cerambycidae > Monochamus > Monochamus alternatus. The sequence continues at coordinate 62,115,713 of CM073427.1, read as the reverse complement.
CATATCATTAGTAGGGTTGAAAATGTTGTTTTATTGTCATTGAAGAGCGTTAGGGGTTCCTAGGGGCAGATTAATAATAATAGGTACCGCCGCTCCCGGACTTTTTACGATTTTTTGGAGAAACGCATAAACGGATCGTCTTCTTTTTCGGTATGGACGAACTACACACAGCTGCAATGCTGTGCACTCTTCTATCGCATGAAATGGTTTGCTGGGAAATATTTCACTTTTTAAAACTCAACAACTGGAATTCAGGACTGATTTTTCGCAGACAACCCTATACCACCGTGTTGGTTGTTACGGTTTTATTTTGATGTCTTAAACAGTTACCTTAAATTAGTATAAATTCTGTCATCATTTTATTGGTTCACCTCGTATATGGATATGTGCTCATTACGGTAAAATCTTTGTTACTACTTTAAGTTATTTATCAGTTATTATATGTACATCGTACAATAATCACCTAACGTAAATAATGCATTTGTCAAACACCACTGTTTGTTTACTTTAATCCTTATTAAACACCCGTCATTAATCCGTTTATTACCGTTGTCATCCATATGCAACCAGTTATACTTGTTTCTAGACTGACAGTAGAACACATTATTTGCGTATCGATGTTTAATGTTGAACTGAGGCCTCACCGAAGTTCAAAGATCTTCTGTTTACTGCGTTCTATGGGTTTTCTGTATTCGATTGATCACTGGTTTTCAAAGGCAACGGCCTGTGACTGTCATTCTTCAACTTGGAATGCACGCTTGAAAGTTTGGTTGTAATCAACATTGGAAAAAATATCGCTTTAATTCTAAAGCATCCGTAAAGGGATTTATCATCAACGTTGAGTGTGTAGATTCCCCATTATTGTGGAGTTATTTGGATATAGTATTTTATACGTTTATGGAGAATCTTACCAGCTTGTGGAATTGTGCAACAACTGTAGCCGACCACGTTGGCCTTTGAACATCATCTCCATGTGTGCTTGTTGTTGGCTCCTGTTAGTGGAAACCATGATCCCGTTTTATCCAGAGGCTTGTCCTGTTCGCTTCTGTGCTTGGAAAGGAAACCCCTGGTAACTATATTTTGTTTGCTTGTTTGCTAATTGGGTTTCTCTGTTACGACTGTTATCGTCACGATACCGGCTGTCCCATTACTTGGCTCACGAGTTCACGAGCGAGTACCTCGTCTCCAGCGGCGTGCCAATTTTCTTGGGGAGTTCCAATCATCCCTGGCATCCTGCGAGTTCTCCAAACCAGGTAACCAGTCCTCTAGTACACGAATGCTGTCTTGCCAGTAGGAGCCTGTAGAAGTTCCATTTCATCGTAGCTGCGAGTACTCCTTGTCTTGCCGTTGAAGCCAGAGCGTATCGCTGCCACTGTACAGCGTAGACATCTGGCAACCTCCTGTGAAACCGATAAGTATCCTAGTTGAGACGTTCACTATTTTGTGCTCTGTTCTTTTCGCATATGCGAGTGTAACATATTACATTTGGATAATACATATAGAGTGTATACTGTATATTTAGAGATTTACGAGTAAACATTATTAGCTTACCGTTCAGGCTTCACCTGTTTTCTTGGCTGTGAATTAGTCACACGTTCAGTATATTTCTGTGTCAGTTATAACGTCCCTGGAAACCTTTTACTTAGGTATAAATGCTTTTGTTTAGATATAACTTTTATTGAGAACACTTAGATTTAAGGTGTAGCGTTGAAGTTTACTGTCAACCACTTGTAGCTACAATTGAGTTTTGTGCACACTCTCAGTGGCACACACACACTGTATTTAATAGATAATTAAGACCTATCTTGGCCTTCAGCCTATCACCCAGTCTAACAGACTGGTATTACATTACACCATATTGCCAATACGCTGTCAGCTATTACTCTTTCTTTTTTTATCTAGCACTTTGTTATCAACTCAAACCTTACTTAACACTTTTGTATTGTCAACGTCTCTAACCAGCAAATATACTGAGTATTATTTTAAAGTTTGCCGTTTTATTGCACCACCGTATTAAAGAAGGAATATTCTTGTAAGAGTTCTCAAGCTCTAATTTTTATCTTTGTCTTATTTTAGTATGACAGTATACGTCTTGTTCCCTGGGCAATTTGGCATACCACCGCCACTGAACGACCCTGAGAAATTCGTCATCGAGCTAGACCTCGCACTAGGCCGCTTGGGCCGACCTTAGTGAGAACTGTGTCTTTAATATTAAACTTTTTTTTTGCTACCAAATTTTTGCCCAGTGTTATAACCAACCTCTAACAAAGGCTGTGGTAGCATGGTAATGAAATAATCTTTATTTTAATTTAACTTTCATTTATTAACCACACCGGTGCAAGTTACTAGTATCGATTTATCTGTTTATACCTGCCTACCCAAGAGTTGTGACGGGAAAAAAATAGTCAACCTAACCTTTGCATATTCTACGGGCTTCATACTTTCGATTGGTATGAAATTTGTCTATTAACCAAACCAGTGAAATGTTTAAAAAAATAATAATTTTTAATTGTTAATTAATCATATTCTGGACTGAATTTTTTTAGACAACCCATTTGCAATATATTTATTGACATATTTAATTGGATATAAAATACTTTTCATCCATTAACCAGCTCAGTGAAGCCTTATAGTGGGATCCTATACTAAACCGTCTGAACTACATACAAAACTGGCGACGAGGATGGGATATCCTGCCGTGCAGCACTGAAGAAAATTGTGTTATTCGCGAGTAGTCTCAACTGCGAAGCAGGAAATCCAGGTATCGGTTCTGGGAACTCACCGGGCGAATTCAGACACCGAAGCAGAGAAAAAGGGCACGAAGACAACTGGAAAAAGTCCAAGTTTTCTTCTCCATCCCGATTATCCCCTGAAACCCTTAAGTTTGGGCATAGTTCGGTTTACGACCTTTAGAGAACTAGTTATAATTTTTAATAAACGAAGTAATAATTTTGCATGTCTGAAATCAGATAACATTTTAATATTAGTTATAATTACTTAAATTCATTACCAAACGTACCAGATTCCAACGAGGAATTGGAAAATAATTTTATTCAGGAAGACAAGATGACAATTAACTATCGGTTAATTAAATTAAATGTCGACACAATACCTACCTATGATGGCAATCCTTTCGGATTAAATTTATTTATTTTAAGCGGAGATGATTTGATTAACACATTTTATGATCCTAATAATGACGCTTTGCATAGATTTTTGACTCGAGCTATATTAGGTAAATTAGTTGGCAGAGCGCAAATGCTATTCGGGTCGCGATTAGAAATTTCTAATTGGTAATAAATCAAAACAGTTCTTATTAGCAATTTTGGTGATCAACGTGACGTAAGATGTTTAGAACATGATTTATTACAATTAAACATAAATAAAAACGAGTCTTTGCATAGTTTTGGCATAAGATGTCAAGAGATTAGTAGTCTTTTAATGGCTAAATTAATTCAGTCAAACCAATCTGCAGACGAAAAAACTTTACTTGCTAGATATTACGAAAGACTGACATTAGACACACATGTTAGGAATTTGCCCAACACGTCGCAAATGATGATTAGGATTCAAAAATTATCCAGTTTAGAAGACGCCATAAAAACAATTGCCGAGGAAGAAAACTTTTCATATTCTCGCAATATGCCTATGTCTACACATCCCAATCATCAATTGTGTAAATCAATGACAAAACCAACGCCTTTACCGACATTCATAACACCCAGTATACCATATCAATCGCAAAATATGAGACCGCGAGACGTACCGACACAACCATTCCAAAATTTCCGACCGCAAATCCCATTTCAAAATAAATTCCCCCCACAAAACAATAGACTAAATACATTCCAACATAAAAACCATTTTGCGCAGAATAGACAAAATTTTAATAAACCTACAAACGTTTGACAACCCAATAAAACTACACCACTACCCAAGCCTACTCCTATGAGCGGTATAAGTAAATATTCAAAATTAAACCCAAATCCAAACAGCCCAAATACCTTTAGACAAAATAATAATCAACAGCCAAAATTTCATTTTGAGGAAATTTTTCAAGTAGATCAGGTACAAGATCAGTTAGATGAAAATGACTATTCCAATATTTATGCACAAGATTACGGGGCACCCTGTACATCACAAGCACCTTATCCAAATTACGAAGAAGATTGCGACCCTGCAAATTTAAAGTCAGACGACCAAGACATTGAAAGCAACCTTATTCAAAATTTTTCTACAATAGCCCACCAATCTTACAAAACATAGTAGAATTTAATTCTATATAAACCCCTTGCTCGCTACCTTATATAAAAATCCAAAACCCGCTTATGCTCTTACTAATTGACACCGGCTGTTCAAAATCTATAATTCGACCCAGCATAATAGAAAAACATTTCCCAGACTGCATTTACCACGACAAAGTCCAAATTAAAACTTGTACCGGAAAAACTAATGTAGGTTTTAAAGCCACAATCCCAAGTTTTAAAGAGTTTCACTCGTCTCTCCCTATGGATATTCTTTTATATGATTTTCACGACTTCTTTGATGGTCTGATAGGATTCGAAGACCTCCAGAAATTCGATCTCTCAATTTGCCTTTCTCAAAAAAAACTAATAAATTCAAAATTTTCTATACCAATATATTTTCGTCAACCCCACGAGATACAACGCAAATACGATGTTAATGCGAAATAAATATTAATAAAACCTATCTCCATAGATTCTCCCGACGGCGAAATTTTCATTCCTTCAATAAAAAATGGTATTTACAAATACCAGACACAATTACTACTTGCCAAAACGGACTTGCTGTAGTAGAAATCCACAATATAGCAGACACCTCTCCAAGCCGAATTCTTAGAACCCATTCCAGCAGAGCCTCTTTCGCATTATACTTTATTTCAACCTCAGATAAACCCCTCTATACTAGATGAAAATACAACGTCAATCCGCGAACTTTTACGTACAGACCACCTTAATTCGAAAGAAAAATCGGAATTATTCAAACTCTGTCAAGAATATTTTTGAAACCGGGTGATAAACTTTCATTTGCCAATACCGTAAAACACAAAATACGCATCAAAGACGAAAGCCCCGTCTACACTAAATCATACAGGTATCCGCATATTCACAAAGAAGTAAGATCGCAAATTTCAACAATGCTGGAAAACGGAATAATAAGGCCAAGCCAAAGCCCATGGTCCAGCCCCATTTGGATAGTTACCAAGAAAATCAACGCATCAGGTTAGCAGAAATGGCGAATCGTAGTGGACTACAGAGTAGTCCATTCCGAAAACAGCCTTTAATGTGGAAAATGGACCCTACGAGTACCTCAGAATGCCATTTGGACTCAAGAATGCCCCTGCAACCTTCCAAAGAGTAACGGACTACATATTAAAAACTTGCAACATAAAATTTTCCTAGTCTACATGGACGTAATAATTGTCTCCACGTCTCTTGAAGAACATATACGTAATCTCAAATTAGTATTCCAAGCATTTCGCGAATCTGAATTAAAAGTTCAACTAGATAAATGTGAATTCCTTCCATAAGTTTGTTTTCTTAAATTCTGTCACAAAAACTGATTTTTTTTTTTGTTGCCTTTTTTCGCAATTTTCATAGTACGCCACTGGGCAGACAAGCGTTGAGCATATTTAGTTGCAGCGCCACCAGCATTGTTGCCATATTTAATTACTGAAGTGGAAGATGGGAAAAGAGGTTCTATTAGAAAGCAAAAGGCCCACGCCACTCGTGAGGCACTGCTTTTTGACACATACATTTGTTTGTAGCGGGTGTTCGCTTTATTACTCCATAAACAAAAAATAAAAAATGTATTCTTTTATGGATAACACACCATAAAACAGAAATAAGTCAACTAATAGAAAACTCAATAATAAATAAATACATACTTAATACTTTTTACTTAAGAGTCTTCTTCTATGGCATTTAAAATATTTGGTTCAAGATTATTACTTTCCGAGTTTGTTTTTACTCAACATTAGAGTATTGGCGTTCATAACTCCCATAATCTCTTAAATGTTGAACTAATCTTACAGACATTTTCTTATGCGGTACATGTCTATTGTGGTAATCCATCTGATATCGTTTTCTTGCAGCCGCCATCTAATTTTGATAAAAAAAACGAAGCTTTAGACATATTAGCTCTCGTATTAGCTCTTTCTTAATTTGTATATATATTTTTTTCATAATACCACACACACTTGAAACACATGAAAACTGACCTTTATAAGATTATTATACACTTGCACAGAATAACACATTCCACAAAATACTACTTTAAATTATTGAGTAATTAAACTTGACAAAATACAAGCCTGCATTAAACAAATTCTAATTCGATTTCAGTAAAAAATCACGCAGATAACTTGCTTTCTCCCTCTCATATCTGTATATTTTTTATATAAAACGACTTAGTCTGGTTTCATGTATTGTGTGCAGTATTTATGCGATATTTTTATTTTATAAACTAGGTCAATGTCACGGTTATTGAAGGGACATTGATAAAACCCTTAAAATAGTATAAAATCCTTTGTACTGAAACTGTTTTTAAAACATTTTAAAGCTGTCAGACTAATAATTTGCTTATTTTTAATTACGTACATTTTAAAAAACAGCAACAATTATTTTAAAACATTAAGTTCTACTAGCAATAATTATTAGTAGGTAACATATTAAAATCCACCTACCAGTACTATTATTTAATAACAATAATTAGCTAATAGATCCGTAAAAAATTGTATTTTTTACGTACTTTTACATTACGTACTTTTTACAACACTCGAAAATAGTTTTAGGATCCATACTTCATCAGAATTGACAGAAAAGTATAATGACTGATGAGTCGCAATGTTATAAAAAAGCATATTTAAAAGATTATTCATTGCAGTTTTTTCTTTTTTGTATCTCCGTTGTTTAACATCTAGATGTCGGAACTTGTCGTATCATTGGCAGTTTATTAGGATCAGACTGAGGTGTATACATGCAAAAATATGTTAAACGTAGGTATTTACATTGAATTGGTGTTATGTTATTTCTAGTGACTCGCATTGCCGAAATCTCATCACAATAAATTGGAAGCTGTAGTTTTGCATATCCAGACTATTGTCTTCTGCATTCACATTACCTCACTAAAAAAATCCCCACTTTCACATTTCACAGCCCCACAATTATGTCAAACTATGTCACTATTTTTGTTATAGCTTCTGCATTTGCGTGTTCTAGTACTTTTGATGCAATCAGATGAGATCTTTTGACAAAATTTTCTTCCAATACACCTGTTATAACATGTTATTTTCCATCCACCAGCAGTAGTTGTTTTGTCAACACTTAACCATAAATACTTGTCTTTTAAATCGGAGCGAATACTGGCTTTTACGGTTGATTTTCGTTTGCAGTCAAGTAAAATATTACATAGAGTACATTGTACCATTAAATACTAACTGGCAAATCGTGAATCCATTTTTCTGTGGTTTTTCTGCACGGTATCTGTCGTGACATTGTGTACAGTTAACTTGTACTCGTGAACGTAATGTAAATAAATAACACATAGTGCACTACATCAAAGCTACGTATGTACTGAATTCATTATAAAATATTAGCTTCGGTCATGCCGCGCTGCGTGGAATACGACCCTGAAATGACAGGACAAGTTCCGACGTCTATACTGGTAACAACTAACTGGCAACACCGTAGACATGGTTCTGAAGCAAAACTCGGACGCTGTACAGGGCCAGCGTGTATAACAATTTGGGTGCAATTTAAAAAATTAATTATAACTATTTATTTGATTTAAAAAAAACTAAGTTCAGATTAGCAATCTAGGGAACACTGACTATCCCCCCTCCAAACCGGACCCCCCTTCAAAGTTACACCCTGTATATTAAAGAAGACACAAAAAGACATAAGACAAAACCACGATCTAAGAAATCAAAAGTTATCATAGACAAAGGCAAAGCTTTACAAACCAAACATGGCACATTTCACAAAAATATTATAAAACCAAACAGACGACTAGCACAGTCTAATCTTTTCCAGCACCAAGATGCTGCTATGGACAATACTACTGACCCTCCTGATGAATCAGACACTCTCCAAGAAAATTAATATCCAACCCCTAGAAAATCCTGTATTCCCCCTACAACTAGGTACGACTAGATTTCTATAGCCATAACAAAATTATATATTACGTCGACTTGTCACCAATAAAACTTAGACTGAAAACCTTAAAAGACGGAATTAACCGTATAGACACCTCTGACAAAGTTAAAGATACAAGAACAATAGTTCAGGCGACCACAAATGCATAATTCATCTTAGAACGGACGTATCGCAAATATTTAAACTTGCAACCTTTTAAAAGAACCAAACGAGGATTCAATCAACATAGTAGGTACAGCTCAAAAATGGTTATTCGGAACAATGGACAATAACGATAGAAAAACACTGCAAAAATCCATTGCTACTCTAACTGCCAGACAACATAAAATAGTTGATCAATTAAATTTAAGAACGTCTATTTTACAGCCGTTGGTCAATCAAATAAATAAGACTGTTACAACCTTAGTACAAAATCAAAATCACATTTCTAAGTAAGTGGACTTGGATGAAATATCCTCTATCAATCAAGCCCTCAACCATATAAGGCCTATCATGATCGAAGAAAGTGAAGGTACGCCACATTACCTCGACCTTTACCTACTTTTGGCAACATTCATCACTGGGCGCTGTATTTACCTGCTCCGTAACCACCTTAGAAAAATCTACAAACAAGGCTGGAAATACTCTCTTCGCAACCCAACAATTGGTGAACCATCAACCCCCGAAAATGAAGACGGCAACCCTAGAACCACCGGGCTTCCGTTTTGAGAAGGGAGGAAATTAATATCCAACCCCTAGAAAATCCTGTATTTCCCCTACAACTAGGTACGACTAGATTTCTGTGGCCATCACAAAATTATACATTATGTCGACTTGTCACCAATAAAACTTAGACTGAAAACCTTAAAAGACGGAATTAACCGTATAGACACCTCTGACAAAGTTAAAGATACAAGAACAATAGTTCAGGGGACCACAAATGCAAAATTCATCTTAGAACGGACATATCGCAAATATTTAAACTTGCAACCTATTAAAAGAACCAAACGAGGATTCAATCAATATAGTAGGTACAGCTCAAAAATGGTTAAATCCAATGTTGAATAAAATACACTTATATTATAGTTTTTAGACTTATTTAGAATAATTTCATAAGTAAGATATTATGAACCTATTAGGGACTATTATCAAAGGAACCTTTGCCTCTGAATTATTAGTTTGTTTATTTAGATATTTTAAGGAACCATTATATTCTTTGAGTCAAAAGGTTAATATTTACTAAAGTGCATTTTCTAATATACCAAGTCATATTTTAATGATAACGTGTAATTATGATCTATCTGTAACATATATAAACAATTGTGCAGTTTATACAATCAGAGTTAATTTGGTACTTCTTTGAGTAAAGACAGTGCATCAACTTGTGTTGTTTCATTTCTTCTGCCAACTGCCTGAACTACATACAAAACTTACGGGATCACGTCACCGAATTTATCAGTTTTTCTTGAACTTGTTTACTGTTTAAAGCATTTTGACTTGCTTTTGTAAATAGTGACAGACAAATGAATTTTTTTATTATTATTATTAGGTATTTGACAAGTGTACACAGGTAAGTAAGTATAATAATTATAGGTTAGCTACCGGAGTTTGCAATTAGAGCCTGTTTCATAAAGTTAGATTAATAGCAGAGCTTCCAGTGAATTAAAAAGAAAAAAGGACCAAATAGATACCAAAAAGGGACATGATAAGTGTCATTTGTATCGTTTTCTGTTTTATTAAAAAAAAAATACAATACATTACTTTAACGTAATAAACAAAAATAATAAGTTATTATTATATTGTCATTAATAAAATTTGCCTCACGACTATATGACTCAACTTTCTTTCAATTACAAATAATAAAACATCTAAAAAATGTACTTCAGACAATGACTGCATCTAACTATCACTCGTAAACCGCTTTCTGTTAGCGTTTGGTAGACGATTAGACTGAATTTCTAACGTTTGCAAGCAAACCAACCTAAAAATACAGAGTGTCCTTAAGTTGCATGGACCACTCTGAATTTTTGCGGTGAAAATATGATTTATGTTAATTTACCTTTTGTTAGTGTTAAGAAGCGTCAAATTATTTTAAAAAATTTTAAAAATCGGTTATAAAACAGAACAGCATTGAACAAAGTGTTTTCTTCTACACGTTCTCAAAGCTTTTCTTTTTGTAAAAATTCGTAAAATCTTTATTTTTCAAAATAACGCAACAAATATTTTTTTGATTTAAATGTCATCAAAAACCGCTACTTCTGATACTATGACGGCGTTTAAGATGGCGATCCAAAGCTCGCTATGATTATTTTTATACCCCACGAATTTAATAAAAACGTTTTAACGATTTTTTATTTAAAATCTGATAAGGTAGTGTTAATCAGGCGCCCCTCAAACCCTCTACGTGTGAAATTTGAACCAAAACTATACCGTTTCTTCTACCGTCTCCAAAGTTTTATTTTTAAAAAAATTTGTAAAAACTTTATTTTCCAAAATAATGCAACAAATATTTTTATGTTTTAAATGGCATCGAAAACCGCCCCTTCTAATCCTATCACGGCGTTTAAGATAGCGATCCAAAGCCTGCTATGATTATTTTTATATCCCTCGAATTCAATAAAAACGCTAAGCGATATTTTATTTAAAATCTGATAAGGTGGTGTTACTGAAGTCATATCAGTACCTCTTTGTGTGAAATTGCACAAAAACTATAGAGTCTTTTCTTCTACATGTTCTCAAAGTTCGATTTTCATAAAAATTTGTAAGAACTTTATTTTATATTAAAAAACAGCACAATACGCTTCGTATTGAAAAATGTATTCTTTTAGAAGGTGGTTTAGTGGAAAAGGTCCAATAAATTAAAAAACTTATTTGTATTTATTTTGTTAGTTAATTAATATATGTTTTGTTTTATTTATTTTATTTCATTTTAGCTTCGACACAGTGTTATTTATGAGGCTTATTTTTTCATAGCAGACGACATTAATTCAATTTTCATTCATACTGATTTGACATAATTCCATGACACACTTGATTCATCTAGTGCCTTTCAAATTCAGTATTTTGTTTTGAGAGGGGTTGTGATTAACCCCACCTTATCAGATTGTAAATGAAAAATTCGCTAAACAAGTGGTTTTCGATGCCATTTAAAACAAACAAAAAACAAAATTTTCAAAACAATTTTCACAGAAAATTCCACATTAAAAAAATAATAAACTAAAAAACTTAAATAAATTTAATCTATCCTTTTTGTTTTATATTCGCGACAAGAATTCAGACGACTTACGTCATACGAACAAATGAATAATTCATTATATTTTCATCTCAATATTTAAGAAACTGCAACTGATAGTAATAAAACTATATACTGCACTAAAAGTTACGTGTGTGCATTATATATTGCACTAAATTGCAAAAAATTATTGTTTTTAACGCGACCAAATATCGAAAATTACGTTGACAATAAAAACAAATGTGTAATGTCAGCCGTGACGTAAGACGTCTGAATTCTTGACACGAGTATATATAAAAAGTTAGCTGTTCACAAACCTTTCTAATTTTAAAGAGGGTGATATCATAAATATATCTAATACAATGCTATTATATATAATAAAAATCTTTTTTTGTCTTTATGGAAATTATAGATATTCTAACTCGCCAAATGAATGCACTCTCATTTATGAAAACAGAATTCTGCACCGCACATATAAGCTTAGTTATTTAAACGTCGCGCATTAAAAATCAATTTCTTGAAAACTGTAACACCTAGTGAAGTAAACTTAAAAAAAACATTTTTATAATTTTGAGTACATTTGCCTGGACATAGCTATATATTTTCAATAAATAATATAGCCGCATACTGAAGTTTTTAATGCACTAATTTGCTGGTGTCAACTTTGGAGCTACCATTAGAAACGCTGTAGTTTTTATATAACTTGTAAAAAAATTATGAACATAAGTAAAATCGTTGTTTTAGAAGAGCGATGTATGGAAAAACATAATTGTCAGATACATCCGAAGTATCTAAAATTTGCAATCGCTTCACTGACTTGTCACTGTTGCTTTGCTAACACTAACAAAATCTCCTACTGCAATTAACATTAATCCAGTAGCAAAAAAAATCTTAATGTTAATAATAACTTTATTACTGGAGAAACTGCATTATTTTGGTTAGTCTAGAATTAAATAATGTTTTGAATTTCACCCAAAAGGCGTCTACATGTTGGTTTCTTTAAACAAAATCGTTGGAAAAATTATAAATTATTCATTTCTTCAAAACAATCTATCCTAAAATAAACTGCTACAGCATATCCATTATTTATTATATACAAAAATCTGTGCCTTTGTCTAAATACTTTGTGGTTTTCTTGTGACTGGTATGTCAATTTCTTCTTAAGAAGATAATATAAATAATTATAGCTTAAATTTCAGCGGTACACAATATTAACAACCAGAGATTAGGTAAGGCTTTTTTTGGGGTAAGAATCGCTATTCCTGGCTTAAATCGCCCTAACTGCTGCAGAATAACATATTCTTAGCATAAATATTCTATTCCTAAATTAACAAATAAAATCAGTTTTATGAAGTTATCTATGAAATAATCTTATTCTTTGCTTATTATTTACTTGTAAAACTGGCCTTCAGTCAGTCTAAATGTTCGGAAAAGGAGTGTCAGTAATTTAAAGGTTAACACGTAATTTTAATTTGTGTAAAAGCAACAAATTTTACTGCTACTTTTATACTACAATACTTTTTAATATACCTGATGTCATCTGTGGAAAAGAACTTACTATTATCAGAAATGGGAAACCAAAAAGGAGAAGCGAATAAGTTCTAAAACAAATAAAGAAATATCTGTTCAAATAATATCTAAAGATCAAATAAAGAAAACATTGTAGCTTGTCGAGTAACTGACTCCCTACCAAAATTTTTAAATCACATATTAAATATAAACCATAAGTAGATATGCTACAATTACTGAATAGAAAAAAATTAACAGATAATGAGTTATGTTTGCACATTGGTTTTTAAAATAATTCAGTGTTTTTTGATTGCCACGTGAGAATGTGAATTTTTGGTAGAGACTAAAAATCATTCGAAAGCACCATAAAACTCTAATTTCGCAGACAAAATATAAACAATATTTTTTGTCTATCCAAAGTATTTGCCACTTTAAGTATATTTTATTATTTTTCAATATGTGAGAAAAAGTACCCATTTTGTCACGAGAGCATGCTTTTGTTCATTGCTGTTAAGAAAATGGCAAATTTTGCGTATCTATAGTGATTAAAAAAAAGTTGTCTATTTTTGAATCTAACAAAACATTTTTTATGTAAATATGCTTCAGAAGAGCAATCGCTCCTCTCTGGCGTCAGGAGACCAAATAACGTAACATACAGATTTGATGTATCATAAATTCGGAAAAAATAGATTTTCTACCATCTCAGACTCTCTTCGACACAATCTCTATGCTGTAATCGCTCATTTAAAACCAATTTTAACTCATTATTTTGAAATATTTTTTTTCCAACGGTAAAGAAAATCTCATGGAATTACGCAGAAGATGGCCATTTAAAAGGGGCGTCTGATGGTATTTGTGCAAAAATAAAAAGATTTGCTGACTAGGTAGCGGCTCATAATAATGTTTGAGTGAAATTATTGACAGATTCTGACGTGGGATCAATCGCTAGTGGGATAGAGTAGCGCGCGTGCATTACGCATTAGTAGGTCCACAGATAATCAGAGGGAATTTTTTTTTCGGGGTGCTGGATGTGGTGGTAATGGATGTAGGGTATGTGGTTGTGTTACTTATGGATGTAGTAATCATCTGTTAATGTCTGTTTGACGCACACGAACCGGTTGGGAAGTTATAAGAAATTATTTGTCAGGGTGTTGGATGGGATGGTATTGAGTGTGGGATGCATGACTGTATTACTTATGAGTCTGGTAATCTACTGTTAAAATTTGACACTCGAATGGATTTGGAAGTTATAAGGTATTATCAGGCGTCCACAAAGAATTGAAGGGGAATATTAATTTTATTCAGATTGTTGTCCTGTGAATATATTTTAGAATTTACCGCTTGTTTAGCTGTCACTTACATAATGACCTGTTTATAATTATATTAGAAAAGTATAGTTATATTTATACCATTTTAATTAATATAGTAGCAATGTGTCCAGGAGCTACCATATTACGGTACCTACTACTACTACTAGGATTTACTAATTATGTCAAGTGCTCGCACGCTCTCACTCTATCCGACTAGTGATTGACTCTACGACATAACCTGTGGATGAGAATCTGTGGATAACTTCACTCAAACCATAATGACATTAATTATTTTCAAGCTTATGTAAAAGTTATTAGGGAAAGAGGCCATGATATTCACATCGATGTTATAACACTCGATAATATTGCAACTGTAGAAGACATTTTGCCTTTTAAGTTACCTGCCTTAAGCGGTTTCTACTATGAACTCAGTATTTGTTGCACACATTATAAAAAATGTGATCCTATATACACCATGGAAATTCAATCCAAACTGTTGATGTTGAAGAAATATGTGACAAAGCAACCACAGCTGTAATTCCAACATCTGAACATAAAAAAATAAGAGAAAAATCAATTACAAATGTAAACTCAAAACCAAAATATTAAGAAAAATGTAAAAAACCTATCACAACTTCAGCATATAGTTTCACAATTTACGATAAACGATTGGGTAGCAGCAATTTATGATGACCAATGGTATCCTGGTAGGTTATTTCAAAGTTAAATATAATTTTTAATAAAATCAATTTTTTTGTAGAGATTATTGATGTCAGATGAAAAATTCACCATATCATTTATGAAACAAATAGGAAACAAATTTAATTGGCCCACGATTCCGGATACGCAAACATTGAAATCATCTGGGATATTATTAAGTTAAGAGTTCCTCTTCCTTGTAACCCTCCCGAAAAGTACAGAAAAAATATTATTAATTTAATATTAAATCATTTATTAATAACTTCCTAACCATCGATGTGCGTTAATAAGAACTGGGGTGTGTATAAAGCATATCATACACCTAATTTCTGTAAGTACCACTTTTATTGTAATCCTCCAAATAGCATGACAAAAATATATATATATTTATATTTCTTCGTTTTAATTAAATCCGGAAACCAAACACTGGAATTATCTGGGATATTAAGCAAGCAAGTTAGGAGTTCCTCCTCCTTGTAACCCTCCCAAAAATATAAAAAAAAGTATTTTTAATTTAATAATATTAAATAATTTATTAATCAATAAATTCCTAACACGTTGATGTGCGTTAATGAAAATTTGGGTGCAAATAGAGAACATTATACCCTTAATTTCTGTAAGTACTGCTTCGTATGAAAATATATATACTTATTAATTAATAACTTCCTAACACGTCAATGTGCGTTAATGAAAATTGGGATGCAGGTAGAGGATATCATACTAATTCTTGTAAGTAGAGCTTTTAAAACTAAGATGACCCTTCATCTACACCAATGGCTTATTTAAGTAAATATATTCAGACACTTTAGCTGCCATATTCGGCTACTGTTTTCACACGAGTAGTAATGATATGGAGCCCCATCAATTAAATTACCCTCCCTGGAGAACAATGTAAACATAGGTATTTGAAACTAAAAAAAATAAAGTCACCTGCTCAGTTGTCCTAGTATTTTAAAATTCAGGGCCGTGTATATATGAATTGTATTTTATTTACCCCGTTTTTTTTTAATAGCAGTATTACAGTACTTATTGTATTAAATTTTGTTTTAGAGCCACCACTGTGAATTATGTTGTAATCGTAGATTTTTTGTAGATAAACGAAAATCAAGTATACTATTGATTGCAAAAATTGAACTTACTTAAGAATAAGGTATACTAATAGTAAATAACAGTAAATAGGTACCTACCTCGGACAACTTGAGAGATATTTCATAATCCTTATTTTTTATCGCTTCTCTGGCTCCCTTTAACTTAATTTTTATGTTCTCCATTTATTAATATTCTCCAAAACTTCAGTTTGTTTTGTCGGATTTGTATAAATTAGAATCAAATTATTTCATAGAACTCTTTTTCTGTGAGTTATTTACACACCGTTTATTTAACACAGCTGAGGCCAAGAAAATTAATTATTATAGATGGCGATTTGCGAAATTCAAGAGCCACTAGATGGCGCCACTGTTGCCAGATTTTTATAGATCATGGTCGCCAATATATCAGTAAAATGTAGCCAACTGTAGCCAAACAAAAATTTGCGTTCCGCAGACGCATATATGTAATACTCATAGAAAAAGATAGATATAGAACGAGTTTAGACGTCTGCGCATCCACTTTTTGGGTCATAGCCTGCAGGCAGCCATTTTTAGTCATGTATCTGTGATTTGTTTACAAATAAAACTGTGGTTTTGTTTATTTACGTTTTGCTTATCTTTGTTTATAATCTTAGATAGTTTATTATAACTTTTGAATAATATAGTGTGTGTCTGGTTTTCATTTACAGTTTATATATTATTTAACTATTATTGAAGACTTTTCTTATCGAAAGTGATCAACACAATCGAATGCTTTACTGAGATCACAGAAGACCACCGGATACTCACCAATGTCAAGAAAATGGTAGACATGTTCTAAGAATGAATGCATTGCGGTACTAGTTGACCTCCCTCTGCGAAAACCGTGTTGATTAACTGAGAGAATGTTAAATTTTTCTAAAAATTTTAATAAACGGCCCAAAAAACAATATAGGAACAATAGGAACAATTTTCCCAGATTTTAAGACATCTGGAAAGGTACCAACATTCGAATAACAAGTTAATAAGGTAGGTAATTGGTTGTATTATGCAACAATAACACGTTTTATTAAGAACATTGGTATATCAACAGCACCAGATGATCTTTTATTTTTTAATTTTATTTTCAATAATTTAAGAATTTTGTTAATAGTATAGGGGTTTAAATATTTAGAATTGTTTCAAACTGGTATTATTTCCCGTATTGGGTATGTCTGATATTTTGTGGTGCACTTACAAAAAAATCATTGAATAATGATGCCACAGTCCTAGGCTCTCTATAGGAAATATCGTCAATAGTTACCTCTATCTTAGGGTGAGCTTAATTTTTTTACTAAGTTCAGATACAACCTTCCAAGTAGAATGTGATAGATTGTCTGATAGAATAATTTTATTTTGACAATAAGCCCGTTTAGTTTGTTCTGTAATTTATAAAAAGATTTTAATACCGGATAAGTTTTCTGCAATATATAAATGTTTCTCAAATTTAAACTAAAAACTCTCACATTTTTGTTAACTCACTTTTTGTTAACGGGTATATTGTTACAATATATTCTGATTGGAAAATTGAGGTTAAAATAATATAAAAAACATTATAAAAAAATGAGAATGCATCATTAATCTGGTGTAAGTTGTATAAACTCTGACAGTCTTTATTTTGCAGTGCATTAGAAAAGTTAAATATAGCAGTATTAGTGAAATTTCCTCTCTTTTTACCCTTGGATTCATTTTTGTCCGAAAGTGCTACACCTAAATCGCAAAGGACAGTCTTATGATCGAATATACAGTTATCGATTACACAACAAGAACCTTCCAGCTTAAAATTTATAAAAATGAGATCAATCGTACTCAAAGTGGTCTCCGTTACTCAAGTGGGCCAATGAACTATTTTAACTAAATTAAAACAAGCTAATAAATTACTTAAATCACTAAATTCATTGGAATTATTAAATGAGTTTAAATTAAAATCCCCTGTTAAAATAATGTGATAGTCTGGTTAAATTAAAATGTTAAGCACATCCGATAGTCGATTAAAAAATACTTTTTTCCACGGTCGGGAGTAGAAATCAGTTTCTATATCAAAATTAAAACAGAAGTAGTCGATTATTCCCAAGGGAGTATAATGCTCCCAAGGGAGTTTACATTATGGAGAACGTTTTTCATGCAAAAAAAAAGATAACATTGAAATTATTTATTGACATTTTAATTAAATGTTACATTTGTACAATTTTCAAAATTAATATTAGAAGGAAAATTACTTTCGCTTACATTTACATTTTTTGTGATTGCGCTAGTAGTACCTACTAAAACCTGATTAGCAATTTTGGTCTTATTTTCAATGGAGTTCTCGACATAACCCTCAGCGACTGTCGTTGATTTCCAACCAGCATGACGTTTTATTGTCATAATATCCACACCAGCATCTGTCGCTGAAGATCTTCGTAAGCAGTGACCAGTATAACATGCAGCATCAGGTAATTTTAAATACGAAGCTACTATACTCGGAATTTTCCCCATGGTCCAACTGGCTGCGAACTACTATTTTCCTGCTTTGTAGTACAAAAAAGGCGCTTGACGTGGGGAGGACGAAGGGACAGGTATTTTCGAAACAATTCAAGCATATTTCCCACATCGGTAACCAGAAAGGTTCGTGGAATCTTTGTCTTAGTGTTTGGAATTTTTACAATCAAGGAAGAGCCTACATCCTCATTATCATCTACAGTTAAATTGACTAGTTCATCAGTTCGACAAGCTCCGGCAATCCCCAGAATTAATCCAACCTATAAAAAATCAAAATACTTAATAATTGAAATACCTAACAACAAAAGTAATCTTACCTTAATCATTAAAAATTCTTTATCATCTGCACTTGATAGAAAACGGTCGATTTCACCCTTTGTCAATATTTTCGATTTTTTCGCTTGATATCCGTCACCGGTTATTTTCAAAAATGCGATCAGCTTGGGGAATTTGCTTATATCTATGTTATAAATTATCAAGCATGACTTAAACCATAGAATATTGCGCCCATAATGTGGAAGAGTTGTAATTCTTTGCATTTTCACTGAAGTATGCCAACAAAACATTCTCACTGTATACTTGAACATTTTTCTCGGCGCACCACTTTTTGAACCGATTGTAGGCTATATCGTATAAAGATCTTGACTTCGTAGGCAGCAAATTGCTTATTGCAATATTTGCAACCTCCACAATCTCTTCCGACTCACAATTATTCATTGTGCACTAAACAAACTTTAAACTACCCCAAACTAACACCTTAATTTGACAATTCTTTTTGTTTGTTTATTCTGTAGTTATGACAATAACTCAACGACTACTAAATAAATGCTTAAATCCGAATACAATAATTCTGGTGCTACTTACTTTATAATGACAAAATATGTGTTTTTAAGTTAATGAGACGGCGGACCATTCGGGAGAGATGCTATTTTGCCGCGGTGCATTGTAGCCCTCGGGCTTCGCCTTCGGGCTTCAAATTGCATCTCTGCCAAAATAACGCATTTCTCTCCCTTATAGTATAATGTACTATTAAATCCCCAGAAGGAGACCTATAACAATTTATTACGATAGTCTTTGCACTATTCAATACGCAGCTTAAGGTACATACTTCAAAGTCTTTCTCAATACAATGATCCTTTAATTCTAAATAAGTAGATTCAAAATTATTCCTAACAAATATTGCAACGCCTCCACCATTAAAATGAGACTTACAGAAAAAACTTGCTAACTTAAATTCGGAAATATGCAAAGCGCCAATCGATGTCGCGTTTTCCCAGATCTCAGTAAAACAAAGAAAATAAAGATTCAAATAATCACATATTTCTACATATAAACCATCGATCGTATTTGCATTTAGGCTTTGTGCATTTAGCAATAAAATAGACGGGTTAAATATTATGTTCCTTTTTTCATCCTTCTCCTGCGCATCACAAGCAACTGTTGAAGTTATCCTGAGAAACGGAAACTTTAAAAGACGTGTAAATTAATTAAATTTCAGAATCCTTCGAATTTAATGATTCACATCTGGCCTCGGGAAAATTACTATATAGAAATTTTGTTAAATCTGCTGTTGTTGTTTTCGGATCTAGTCGATATACATGAAGATCGACAGTTTTTGGATACCCTTTATAGTCACATGATCCATATTACCGACCACAATCGATATTTTCCGTCTTTTATGAATAACTGATTGCCATTCCTGTTTGTTTTGGAACTAAGACGAATTAGTTTTATGGACATTGCCTAAATTTATGCATTCATGCATTTTCAACTGCATTTCAACTTGCTTAATACCTTCTGCCACCACATTGTTTGTTATTGAATTGGGACTCGGTTTATTATTTTCACTTGACAGAGGCTGTAGATTGTTTATATTTACATTTGTAGAATCACCACCCTTAATCACCGGCAGATTTCTAATTGCCTTTTTATGGGAACCCCTTTTTACTTCCTCAGAATTTATCTCTCTAAGTTTTTGCTGGTCTGGAATATTCGTAGTATATAGCACATATTTATTTAAGAGTTCTATATGGCCATTGAGTAAATTAATTGTATCTCTTAGTTCTTGGATAATTATGTATTTTTGTTTTATAATATAATTAAAAATGTTACTATCTACCCTGTCACAATAGGTGCTAACTTTATTGGCATCAAAAATCACAGCATCTGCGTCCTGAACCATTTCACAACAAATAACTTTACTGTCATTAAGAATGTTTACACTATTACTGAGTTTAGCACAACTCAAATAAAATACACTAAAACAGTTGTCACATTTCAACGCATTCACCACATTTTTATTGAATCTTTTGCACACATTCATAGAAGAGCTAGTCGATGTGGACATGCTTGCTTCGCGATTATAAGTATTTCAAAAGATAATAATTTTAGTATATTCATCTTCATTTAAACTCTTCAAAAAATAGCCCAAATCTTCAATTTCTGCACTTCTTTTTGTTTCTTCATTAGCATCCTTATTGT
The DNA here is from genome assembly GCA_037114965.1 of Monochamus alternatus. Lineage (NCBI taxonomy): Eukaryota > Metazoa > Arthropoda > Insecta > Coleoptera > Cerambycidae > Monochamus > Monochamus alternatus. The sequence goes on along the minus strand of CM073427.1, from coordinate 62,094,739 downwards.
CAATTATTTTTTCTTCTAAACTAGGTAATTTCCTTTTGATGATATGTGTTAATTTCTGATTCTTTTTCTTTTTCCATGTCTGTTACGACATTTCAAAAAATTATTGAAGCTTTCGACTGACATATTCGTATTAACTCCAGCATTCTTCCTATAACAATGTGCCCACATTTCCATTCTGTTTAGTAACAAATATTAATATGTGTCATATATTACATGTACATAATTACTTTTTAAGATAATTTAAAAAATCTATTTTATTCGCAGTCTCCAATTTGTTGCAGTATGCGTCCACCAAAGATTTTTCCTCATCAGTCTCATTTAAAATTATTTTCATGTCAACTTAAATTTTTTTTTAAATCCAAATTTTTTATTTTTGCTCTTCCTTGTATATTCCAATTCTTTATTACATGCCATGTGCATAAAAGTCTTTTTGGTTCGTTATTCATAATTTTTACCCATGCCTTTATAATACCATCATCCGTCATGAAATATTTAGGTCTAATTTCTTCTTTAAGTTTTGCCTTTAGTGCACCTAAAAATATACTTCCTAAATTTGTTGTTCTTTTTTAAGTTTTGACTTTAACACATCTAAAAATACTTCCTGAATTTGCTGGTCCATTCTGTTGGATAAAAAGAAAGCCACCGGGAATCCTGCGTTTTTATCATCTTTTATCAACATTATTGTCAAATCCATTTTTTTATTATTCGTGCAGTGAGTACCATCCATACATATTACAAAAGTTTTTCAGTTTATCTTCCATCGTATTCATGAATCCTAATGGAAAATCTTCTTTTTTAAGCATCTCCATGTGTTTCCCCTGTAATAGAGATATATAAAACTGAGTTTATTATTCCATATATGTATACTATATTAATTAACTATACCTAGTAAAATAATATATGTTCAATTTCTGTGCCAAAACAGTTTACTTTATTTTCTGAAATAAATGCTACCCTTGCATTGAAGAATTATTAACAAGTTATATTAGATAGTAAAAAAATAATAATGATTAGATTATTTCTAGATATACCTTCTTGTTTAAAGATAAAAGCATAATTTTGTCCATATGATTCCATCTCATTTACTTTTAATGCCTCATCAGCCACCATCTGATTCTTGTGTCTCTTCTTATCAATATTATGTTTGGTCCTTAAATAATTAATATCGTCAACATGTCCTTTATAAACTATTGCATTCCAATTTATTTGCATCCTCTAAAATTCTATCCGTTGGAATTCCAAGTCGTAATTTTTCCACAATATTACTATTTTCCATATTTGATAAGTGTTAGCTTCTTTTGATATCGAACAATTATTTCACCTAGATTAATTATTATACATTATCTGTAAATTGCATAAGTAATTTATTTTATCATATATACTGACCTTTTTCATTATCATTAATACTTAATCTAGAAGGATAAAAGCCATTTATTTTTATGGATCCACCCGATTTTTCAGTTCTCCTCTTACACTTACTTTGATAACCCTTGGTGGTAACCACTCCAAAAAATGTACATGTATTGCGAAAATCGTGTGATTTCCGGTGATTTCGTGGAAATCACTATGATTTTCGGTGATTTCCTCGCAATCGCAATGTTTTCCGGTGATTTCCGGCGATTTCCTCGAAATCGCTTACGATTTCCAGTAGATTTCCTTTACAACATCCGCGTTTTCGTATACAATTAGTATAATTTCCAAATATCAGAGATTTAACGATTGTTTGATAACATATATTGAACATAAGGTCAATAATAACTATAGATGAAAAGGATAAATTATAAAATAAAATAAAAAATGTAAAATGTTCATGATGTACCCTCGATTCCCTAGAATGTACCATTTTATTTTTCTATAAATAATTCTCTCACATGTACCAATTGGCTGCCCTTACTTTTTATCTTTTAAGAATTCTATGTACAGGGTAATTCATTTCATATGCCTAAATTCGATATTTCGGAAACGATGAAAAATATAAAAAAATTAAAAGCGTGCTTAAGTGACCTCACCTAAGCGCCGTATCAAAGCCACCTATGATCCTTTATCATAACGACGCTAGGCGTCGCGGTGCGATGTGACCTTATATTTTTTGTCTATTAATATTTTGATACCTACTTTACGATAAATAATTTGTCTTCAATTGTCAAGTGAGTGCCACTTTATTTGGCATTTTTAATTTTGGAGGACACTTCAAACACAAATACCGTAAATACCATAATAACAGTAATAATTATATGTCAAAATATTTATTACCTAGGATATGGAATAATGAAACAAAAAATTATCCCTGTATATTCCAATGTATACATTTTTGCATAAAAATTTAAAGCACCTATATAGTATACCTGAAAATATTTTAGGAATATTATCTAGATATGGGACATCTTATCATATAAAACTTTCTTTTGCAAAGTTGGGTTTTTATCCTTTAGAGGATTTGTACCTAATTTAGAGGTGACGGAATTTTGAGAAAAAAAATTGAACTTGAATTTTTTGCATCAATTGAGAAACAATACTGTAAATATCGAATAAATACATTTGGTTACAAATTTAAAGCAAATAAAACAATGAGTACTAAAAATTTGAAAACTATATTTATTTTAAATAGGTATAGATAATCAATATTATTATTTTAAAATGTCAATCTACATGTTATTAATCTAAAAAAAATATTCAAATTTTAAGTGAATATATACGGTGCTTTCAAAAGAAGTAGCACAAATGATTTTAGAGTATGTTGGGGCTAAAATGTAAGAATTGATACAAATATACCTTAGCCCAAAAGTTAATAGTAACAATTACAGAGTGTAAAAAAACTTTTTATCTTTTGCTTGAAAACGGGCACATGTGAAAAAACGGCGAGAACCAAAAAGTTTCCAAATTCAACATTAAATTCTTTTCCTAAAAAAAAAACAGTGACTTGCCGAAAGAAAGTTTGGGGAACTGAAAAGAGGCCTGATCTCAGAAAACGTAGCACCCTGTACATCGTGACAACTACTAAATATGACTATTGACGCAGACAATCTAAGTTAGACTACGAGTTATGTCCCCTGTATATTATATATTTTTGCTTCAAGGTGTTCTAAGAAACATAATATAAACGTTAAGCTTTTGCCATATCTAGTTAAGATAAATAAAATGTTAATTCATCAAAATTCATTTATTATAAAACATGTAGAATCTTTTGTAAGTTCAGTTAAGTTGTATTTGGTCATAATAACGCTTCGCATTAAACATCTGCTACTCAAAAACAAATTGTTTTATTCCAAAGACAAAACTGGCGACGAGGATACGGATAAGTAGTGCCGTTCGAACCTATGATTAGTGATTCGAATAAACTTTTCTAAGTTGAAGGTGCCGCGAATTCACAAACGGACAAAGTGAAAGTGATAGACTGCCGATCGATTCCTTGTGCGATAATCGATTAGAAGCTGCTCTTCTAAGGTGGAAAATCATCTTCCAAAGCCGAAGCCACCCAGGACTGTAAATCAATCAGGATTTAGTCAACTGAGAGGACCAGGCCGAAAAACACCAAAAAGTAGTAAGTCAAGCATTATTTTTCCAAATTGCAACTTGACTCACGATCCCTATTTTCAATTGAGAACAATAGGCCCGCCGTTCATTGTGAACAATTAGATTTAAGAAACAAAACTTGAATTCAAACTCACGTCTTGATTTTAGTTAGAAAACCTTAGCTATAAGTTAGAACAATAAACAAATTTTTTTTTTTCAAAATTCCTTTTTCTGTCTTAAAATTTAAATAATTTTTAAAAATTGATAACGTAACAAGTTTGATTGATTCTTTAAATAGTTTAAATATCAGTACAATGGCAACTAGCAGAGAGCCAAGCGCCCACGCTGTGCCCACAGCTGTAGACTATCAACTTCTCAGGTTATACATTGATAACATTCCAAGATATGATGGCAATCCATTTGGTCTCAACACTTTTATTAGTTCATGTGATAATCTCATAAATAGTTTTTACAAAGCAGATAGAGACGCTTTAAATAATTTTATTCATCAAGCGATTTTAGGTAAATTAACTGGTAAAGCACAAATGCTAGTAGGTTCCCGAATCGAAATACAAAATTGGCTACAAATAAAAGAAGTTTTGAGAGTTAACTTTGGCGATCAGAGAGACATAAAATGTTTAGAACATGATCTATTAAATTTAAAATTATCCAAAAATGAATCATATCACAGTTTCGGATTAAGGTGCCAAGAATTACGCAGTCTTTTATTAAGCAAATTAGTTCATTCCAATAAATCTTATCAAGAAAAAGAATTTTATTCAAAACATTACGAACAAATGGCTCTTGATACTTTCACCAGATCTCTAAATCCTATGCTTCAATTTATGATTAGAATTCAGAAATTAGATTCTTTAGAAACTGCTATTAATAAAGTAAATGAAGAACAAAATTTTTCAAATTATAGTAAATCATTTAATGGTTATAATCCACCTAGTAATTTTCAAAAACCAATGATTCCTTCGCTTCAAGTTAAACAGCCACAGTATAACTTTGTACCAAGACCAACTGTAGGATATAATCCAAATTCACAAAATTTCAATTTCAATCCAAATAATCAAAATCCATTTAGAAATCCAAGCGCCGTAGTGCAACAGCAAAAACCAAATTTTCCTTCACAACCAATTAATATTCAACCGAGACCAGCGCCCCCACAAAAATTCCCAACAGGTAGTAAAGTTTTTGGTAAACCACAAAATGTATTTAAACCTAAAGGTATAGTTCCCCAATATAAACCAACACCTATGTCGACTACATCAAAAGCGACCATACCAAGACCATACAACCACTTCCAGCCCACGGGTCCAAGAAACTGGACATCTGAAGAACTCTACCATGTCGGAGAAGATCCTTTCCAAACAGAAGAATGTTATGGAGAAGAACAACTCGAATATTATGAAGAGGAGCATAACGAAGAACAACAATGGTACCACCAAGAACAAATGGAACCAGAAGCCAACGAAACATCTGAAAATGAAAATTTTCACTCAGCTACGACTCGGAACAACCCCAAATAGCATTCGACGAAGAAGAACCACCGTATAACGAAATAAACGCTTTAAGGCAAGCATGTTCATTACCTTTTATTATAATTCAACAACCACCTATGAAATTACTAATAGATACCGGCTGCGCAACTTCTATAATTCGACCCTCTATAATTGAACAAAACTACCCTTCTTGTATTTACATAGATAAGACTGATTTAAAAACATGTGCAGGTACATTTTCAACAAGGTATAAAGCCGACATTCCAATTTTTAATGAATTTAGTTCTAATGAAAAAATCACCGTGATTCTTCATGATTTCCATGAGTATTATGATGGTTTAATAGGTTTCAATGATCTTCAAAAATTCCATTTATCAATTAATTTTTCGGAACAATCTCTTTGTAATCCTGATATGTCTGTCAATATTCCAATTAACTATCGTCATCCAGATGACAATTCCAAAAGATATTCTATTAATGCATATGAAGTCCTTCTTAAAGAAATTCCTGTAAACGCACCTGATGGAGACATTTACATCCCTTATCAGTCAACCGATAATCTTTATATTCCCGCTTCTATAAGTACATGCCGAAAAGGTTATGCTACTGTTGAAATATACAATATGTCTGAGGAAACTCAATCTGTTGAATTTTATGAACCCCTTGATGTCGAACCTTTTTCTGAAAATTACGATTCCTATGATTATGATATTAAATCTCCCCCTGTAAATTCGGATAAAAATAATATTGAAAAATTACTTCGTCTTGATCATTTAAATTCCGAAGAAAAGAAAGCCTTATTAGATGTTTGTAACAAATTTCATGACATTTTCTTAAAACCAGACGATCTCTTAACTTTCCATAATTCTGTTAAACATGAAATTAGGACTAAAGATGAAAATCCTGTTTTTTCCAAATCTTATCGTTTCCCTCATGTTCATAAAGCTGAAGTACGTACACAAATCGACAAAATGCTCCAAGAAAAAATCATTAAGCCAAGCATAAGCCCTTGGTCTTCCCCTATCTGGATAGTGCCCAAAAAACTCGATGCATCTGGTACCCAAAAATGGAGACTTGTCATTCATTGACTATCGTAAGTTAAACGATAAAACAATTGAAGATCGATACCCTCTTCCCAATATTACGGATATTCTTGACAAACTAGGTCGTTGCAATTATTTTACAACATTAGATTTAGCCAGTGGCTTCCATCAGATTGAAGTTCACCCAAATTCTGTCGAAAAAACTGCATTTACTGTAGAACAAGGGCATTACGAGTTTTTAAGGATGCCCTTTGGATTAAAGAATGCCCCTAGTACTTTCCAACGCGTCATGGACAACGTTCTTAAGGATCTCCAAAACAAAATTTGTCTAGTATACATGGACGATGTTATTATCTTCTCAACTTCCCTTCAGGAACATGTAATGAATTTACATAAAGTATTCGAAGCATTCCGGAAACATAACCTCAAAATTCAATTAGATAAATCCGAATTCATGTCTAAATCAGTAGAATTCTTAGGTCACATTGTTACTCCCCAAGGTGTTAAGCCTAATCCAAAGAAAATCGAAGCAATAAAACGTTTTCCAATTCCTCAAACCCATCGTGACATTAAAAGCTTTTTAGGTCTCTTAGGTTACTATCGGCGTTTCATAAAAAATTTCTCTAAAATAACTAAACCCTTTACAAAATGTCTTAAAAAAGGAGAAAAGGTAATCCATACCCCAGAATTTGTCGATACTTTCGAATATTGTAAAAATCTTCTATGTAATGATCCCATATTAGCTTTCCCAGATTTCGAAAAACAATTCACCATCACAACCGACGCTTCTAATTATGCCATAGGCGCAATTCTTAGTCAAGATGACCGACCCATTTGTTATGCATCTCGGACTCTAAATCCCGCTGAGATTAATTACAGCACAATAGAAAAAGAACTGCTCGCTGTCGTATGGGCTTGCAAATATTTCCGTCCCTATGTTTTTGGTAGAAAATTTATAATTCAAACAGATCATAAACCACTACAATGGCTTTTTAATCTTAAAGAACCAAATAGTCGCCTTGTAAGGTGGAGGCTCCGTCTAGAAGAGTTTGACTATGAGATTAGGTACAAAAAAGGTAAACATAACGCCAACGCAGACTGTTTATCACGCATCAAAATTGATCAGGTAGACGCAAACCCTATTGACACAGAAACAAATCCAGGTGACAAAATCGATGACATTTCCGATTTTATATCCGAAATTGGAGACGAAATAACTGAACGACTTATAGACACACCCACAATGGAAGAAATCTTTAAGGACATCACAGCACCAGAACCTACTGTAGACGATGACGAAACACGACACACCGCCCAAGAAAACCCAATCCAAGAAATCCCTTACACCGAAAATTGTCTCAATCAATATAATCATCAAATTACTTTCATAGAATCCAATAACACTGTTTTAGATTCATCCGTTGCTTCAACCTTATTTAAAACAAAAATTCGAGATTTAGTAACACTTAGAACTACAGCCCCAGACCAAGACATAGTTAAATTATTAAAATCCATAATATCCCCACAAGTTACATATTGTCTATATTTTAAAACCCCTGAAATTGAAAGAAAAGTTACCCGTGTCATTCAACAAAATTTCACTAACTTAAAATTGTGTATCTCACGAAAACTCCTACAAGATGTACAAAATTTAGACGATCAAACTGAAAAATTAAAATATTATCATGAAGGAAAAACCAGTCACAGAGGAATCAATGAAGTAAAAATGTCACTACTCAAACGATATTATTGGCCTAACTTAGTTAACGATGTTACAAATTATATAAATTCTTGTAAAATATGTCAGAGAGCGAAATACGAGAGACACCCTCAAAGAATAAAATTCCAAATTACGCCCACTCCAAAAAGACCTTTCGAAATAATTCATATGGACTTATTTTTTGCAGAATCAAAAATATTTCTTACAATTTTAGATCCATTTTCAAAATTAGGTCAAGCCTATAACATAAAATCCAAAAACGCACTAGATACTTATGAAGCTCTATTGACGTTCATCTCGCATTTCGGTATTCCCAACAAAATAATTTGTGATAGTGGTAAAGAATTCGATAACAATATATTTAAAGAATTTTGCAACTTACATCAAATTGACTTTCATATAACTACTCCTAAAAATTCAAACTCTAACGCTCCCGTTGAACGTTTTCACTCCACATTATTAGATATGATACGTTGTGTTAAACTAGAACATCCCAATAAAGATCTAAATCAGATAATGAAATTAGCAATTATAGGATATAACAATTCCACACATTCAGTAACAAAATTAACCCCTTTTGAAGTAGTATTTGTAAACCAAAGAAAAACTCCATTTGATATTAACGAGACTGAAATTCTAAATGACTATATTAATGACCAAAAAGAAATTTCTAAAAAACTATATGACAACCTCAATCAACAAATTTCTCAAACTAAAGATCGCAATATTTCCAAATTAAATCAAAAAAGAGACGAACCAATAACAAACAAACCTGATGAAACAGTTTATTTAAAAACAAAAGATAAATTTACTTCTAAAACAAAACCAATTTATAAAGAAACTCAAATAGTTTCCGATAAAGAACATCTAGCACAGACAAAATTAGGGACATACCATAAGACTTTAATTAAAAAACCAAGACAAAAACTAAAAGAACCTCCTTTGTCACAGGTTGCAGACGAAAATGACTTTGAAGACCTTATCACTGCTTATCGCATTCAGTGGACTGACGATGACCAGTCAAGCAATTAACCCCTTGTTTCAAACAATAACTAACCCTATCCTACCGATACAACTAGGACCTACAAAATTAATCGAATCGACACATAAATTCGTATATCAAATAAATACATTAATGCTCTTGGAACATGCAGAAAACTTATACAAAACTTATGAAAAGCTTTGTTCTTTGACACTCGATGTCCCACCATTAGTAAATTTCACATTAACCAAAGTAGCTTTAAAACTTAATTCCTTACCTTTAAATAAAAAGAATAAAAGAGGATTAGTGGATGGTATTGGTAAAGTATCAAAATTCCTCTTCGGCACTTTAACCGAAGATGATAAAACAGAAATAATCGAACAATACAAAATCTTAAATAACAACCAACAAAATTTAGAAACCCAACTAAAAACACAATTATCCATTCTTCAGCCACTTTCTAAGATTTTTAACGAGACAGTATCAACTTTATCAGGTAATCACCAACAAATCGCTAAATCAATTGAAGGATTAAGGCATGACTTTAGAGACGTTAATGTTAGATTCATTGGACAACAAATTATTGACAACGGAAATTCTCTCTTAACACTAATTGATGAAATTTATATAGCTATATCTTTCTCTGCTTTAAAAACAGTGTATAACCCTATAGTTAGTCTTAACGAAGTTTCATTTATGAAAAACACTCTTTCTCAAATTTATGGTAACTCTAAGTTATTACCTTTAGAAAACGATTTATCTTATTTTAAACTAATGCATCAAGATGTATTTTTCAAATATCCAAATTTTAATTTTATTATAACATTACCGTTGTTCTCAAGCGAAAATTTATTCCTTTATAAAATCTACCCAATTCCACAAGCCAATGTTACCCTTATTCCTTATAAACCAATAATAATGCTTGGCGAGAAGAATCAGCAATATTTAGATGAAGAATGCCCACAAGTCGAAGGTTATTACATTTGTGATAAGAAACCACAACCCATCCAGGACGACTGTGTTTCAACAATAATCCATGGCCAACAACCCACAAATTGTCAATTTTCAAAAGTAAAAGTCACTCAACCAATTGTCTATCAAGTCAACCCAAGTCAACTACTAGTTATACCATTTAAAGAATCCAGTATCCGATTCCAGTGTGATACCAATGGAGTAGAACGAATGCAATCTCCCACATTAATCGCTATTAATCCAAATTGTAAATTATGGATTGACGATGAACCCTACTTATTATCATCCAATCCCACTACAGTCGCAGGCACTGGTATATTATTACCACCACTACAACAAGTTAATATGTCAAGTATCATTTCCTATGATCTTAATCTAAAAACTGTCCATTTCGAGGATATTAATAAAATTATCCAATCGAGCCATTCACTGTCTTCAGTCACTACAATAGAAGCATTACCAGAAAAGAAGATCAAAATATTTTGGATCCTCTTTGCCGTCACGTTAACATTCCTAAGTCTGATGACAACGTACATTTGTTTCCAAGAGAAAATATCCAAATTCATAAAAACTACAAGGTCCAGAGGCAACTCAACCAATGATGTCCCAATGGTGTCCCAAGGCCCCCATGCGCCATTTTAAAGAGGGAGGAGTTATGTCCCCTGTATATTATATATTTTTGCTTCAAGGTGTTCTAAGAAACATAATATAAACGTTAAGCTTTTGCCATATCTAGTTAAGATAAATAAAATGTTAATTCATCAAAATTCATTTATTATAAAACATGTAGAATCTTTTGTAAGTTCAGTTAAGTTGTATTTGGTCATAATAACGCTTCGCATTAAACATCTGCTACTCAAAAACAAATTGTTTTATTCCAAAGACAAAACTTACGTTACTGATGTTAATTGGAATATTTAAACATACTGAATGATTAGACAAAGGTATTCCATTATAACGATGAATTCTCGGAAGAATTATTGCATTTTATCACTTTTATCACGAAGGATTGCAAAATTTTTGACACCCTCCATCTCGGAAATAGTGAACTTTTAGATATATCTACCTAGGTATATTCGGGTAAATTTCATTTATTTTGACTGTATAATCAACCCTTGCTAGAACGCCAGTGATAACTGAGGCACTCTGTATACGCTGACTCAAAACGTTTTTCAATTTTTTTTGCGTTATTATGTTTGACTGGCTGAAACTCGTTAACAACGCTGTTAAATTATCAAATTGTATTAAATATTTAAATCCCTAACGTTAAACAACATCCGTATAGTACTGCGTGTGCCTGTCGCATAGACAGTAAGCACGGGCACGGTAAACGTAACGTGCACGGCGAAGATAATTCTGACATCATGGTGTTAGCCGAGTGTCCACGATTCCCTCAATTTATTTACCCAATATATATTTTTGAGGAAATTTCTTGTAATATACGTATTGTTAATCTCGAGGTTAGTCTACTAACTAGATATTTTTTTATGAAACTACAGAAGAATTCAATTTCCCGAATTGACTCATTGGTCATAATGCGTTGAATAAGTGTACACCTAGATTTTTTTATTTGGGAAAAATATTATTGTCATGCAATACAGTCAAAGGCAAATTCTGTCAAATTTGAACACTTTGTATGTAATTGGAATAAAAATTAAAGTGCTTACAGTAACCAATGCATGTATTTATTGTGTGAATATGTATGATTCAGTTACGTGCACACATAACAGAGCTTCGTAATAAATTACAAATTGATAATTAATAATTACTTTCTTCCAAACATGATCACATACCGTATTGTTCTATTTCACTTTATAATGATAATAAACTTATCTATATATTCATGTTCTGTTCTCGGTTTTGTTAAGAATGCTCTTCATAAGACGCCATCTTGTAAATTCCTATTTTTCAAATTTTGATCTTAATATTCAATGAAATGGGCTCATTTTTTATATGGAATTATAAAATTAATATACAGGGTTAACTATGACTAAGTACAAAAAATTTAACCACGTGCTCAGAGAGGCCTAAAAGACAATAAAAAAATGATTCCAGAATTTTAGTTCGATATTTAAAAAATGGGGCAAAACCCTTTTTTCCTACGGAAAGTCGGCGCCTATGATAAAAAACGACTGAGATGGCTTAGATCCATAGATAAAACTTACATCTGTCAACAATATTTACTACCATCGTCGTTTTTTGCAGCATTTCTAAATGTAGAAACGAAAATTAACATTCTTATTAGTAATAATACCTGATAGATAGGTAACAGTTAATCCAATTAGCTCCAGTATTTTGCACTCGTTTTCCATTATTTGGTTATAAATTGGTAGAACTACATATTCGCTCATTACAGCCACTCACTACCGATAAAAGACATTCCCGTAGGTACAATTAGGTAAAATGCCTATTTATTATAACAAAATCGAAAGGAATAGGTATCTAATAGACGTTTTAATGTAACCGCGGCAGTCATGTCACATAACCTAGAAAACCAAACCGGCGAACTACATTGTCGGAAAGTATCTGCATCCAACACGAATGTCTTTATTTATTAACTATAAAACGTTTAAAAATTAAAATAAGGCACTAAAAACTGAAGAAGAACACAAAATTACAACGTAAACACAGGAATTTAATTATGACATGACAGCGATACTGACTGATGAGCGACTATTGCATGCTTGTAGAGTATGCAACCAACAAGCCAGTTAACATTGGCGGCGTTAAATAAGGATTTAAAATAATATCGAAAAAAAAATTTTTTTGGCTTTATAAATAAGTTTGGAATTTTTTTGAAGGGTTATTCCGTTAATTCTTATTTTTCCCTATCCCCTCCTAAAATATTTGTACTAAGTCATAGTTAACCCTGTAGAAATGGCGGACGGTCCCTAACTTTAAGAAAAAATTAGTAATAAAGAAAAAAAATAAAATATCGTCCATGTTGAAATGATGGACCGTCCGCCATTGTATATAGAAATACAAACAAGCACTTCCTAAATATTTTACCTGAAAAGCTTTTATTTTTTTCTAAAAACGAAAAATGGCAAAACATATTTACTCCTCCAGGAAGTGCTGCCATCTAGTAAGAAACTTATATACAACCAGTCAAATACTGTGGTTTTAAAATATGCAACCAAATATACATCCAACAAAAGAAGAAAATGTGAAATACGGGACCAAATATAAATTAATATTAGACCCTATGAATGAACTAATGTAATTTATATTTAAGGGTCGAAATTAAAACATGTTCAGAAACTATTTTATCGATGCATACATAGAAAAATCCAAACACCTGTGTTTAATTTGTCGTTTTTGCGCATCTTGATAATTTCAAGTCGTCCTTATCTATTATTTGAGTTTGAGTATTTGAAAATTGAGATTTACGCTCTTTTTCCTCTGTTAGGTATATGCTAAATATTGGTTATTTTAGTGTTTTCAAATACTTCATATTATGAGAAAAACTTGTGAACTGGACTCTGAAAAAGAATAAGGTAAGTACAGAGCTGATTTATTCAGTAAATCAAATAAGAGTAAGTTTAAATTAAATATTTAAAATGAATAATGTTATAAAATTATTAATATTAAGAAAAATCAAAGTTGACTTCAAAAAATAATATGAAGTGTACCTATATACCTTCTTTTGCAAAAGTGAAATAGCGTTGTTGATGAACTTCCCTTGAAATGGAGTATAAATTTAATTAAATTATATATATTGTCATGGAATTTGCCCCACTCACACCCAAACCGACGACTGTGGTATCGCGAAATACTAAGATTGTCCCGATCGCCCCTACACGATTCGGTTAAACAAACAAAAAGCCGTGGATCGAGACGGGACTGGAAAAATGGGGAATCGACGAGAAGCATTCGAGTCGTACGAGAAAATGGATCTAGAGATACTAGAAAATACCTGGAATATTCGTTGGGTCTATAAAAGAAGAATAAACGGCCGAGTTAGTTAGTCTTGTATTACAGTGTTGAATTCAAGTGTTTAGTTAGAGAGATCAAAGCGATTTAGATAGCGATTAATTAATTAAGTGTTTAGTTAAGTTGTAATTAGTGTACCGAGTAGTTAATAAAGATAAGTAATTAATTAACGGATTGTTTTTCTGGCAATAGTAAAAGTCGGATTGGGAAATCCGTGACAATTTGGTGTCGGAAGTAGATTTAACTGGAAGTTTTAAAGAACTTTCTGGAACCCTGTCCACAAAGTGGGATTTAAGTGGAAGTTTGAAGAACGTTCTGGAACCCTGTGCGTGGGTGGAATAAAGACACAAGTGTGGCATATCACCGCATTCGTCGTGACTCAAGGAAGTGAACGGTGGTATTTGCGAAGGATAATCTCGAACATTCTAGAACTTTGTACGGGAGTGAGACAAAGACCCATGTGTGACATATCACCGCACTCGTCGTGACTTAAGGAAGTGAACGGTGGTATTTTCGAAGGACATTCTCGAATATTCTAGAACTTTATACCGAAGTGAGATAAAGACCCAAGTGTGGCATATCACTGCACTCGTTTCATTGTAAGGAAGGCCACGGTGATATCTAGAAATACATTCGTAGACATTCTAGAACTTTCCAAATAGCGTGGATGCCTGGAACAAGGACAGACGATGCAAAAGAAATTAGAAGAACAAGGGTATAAAATGAAAGATCAGATACAGGCAATACAACAGGAAATGAGAGATCAGACAAAAGAAATGCAGACAAAGTTAGAAAAATTGGAGAATACACTAGAAGAAAAACTAGAGGAGCAGTCATATAAAGTGGAAAAACAAGTAGAAGAGAAACTGTTAGAACAAAGAAAAGAAATGAACGAAGAACTGATAGCACAAAAAAGGAAATAGACGAATAAATAAACCTGGTTAGAGAAACCTGCGAAGAGCTTCGACATAAATTAGACAAGGTAACAAAAGAGAGCGTGATCAAATCAGAAGGGCCTGTTATTAGAACTCAGAGAACGAAACCTCCCGAATTCGACGGCAAGGTCTCCTGGAATGTCTATCTGCGTCAGTTTGAAGCAGCAACTGCAGCAAACGAATGGTCTGATTATGAGAAAACTACTGCTCTGATAGTTGCTTTACGAGGGGAAGCTTTACAAGGAGTACCAGCAGGGCAGCAGAATAACTACGACATTCTGAAACAGCATATGCAAATGAGATATGGGGATAAGCACTTGCAGCAAGTGTACCAGGCACAATTGAAAAATCGTCACCAGCAGAGTGGAGAGAATACAACATTATGAGACCGATGTTGCTCGACTGGTTCGATTGGCTTACCCTACAGCCCCGTCCGAATTCTTAGACCAGCTCTCCATCCAAGTTTTTATCGACGGCCTAAAAGATTGCGAAACTCAGCAGGCACTACGACTCGCCAGACCTAAAACACTGAACGACGCCGGCGAAGATGGCATCCGGTAGACATGTTAAAGTTCGGGCCATCAGTGATAACAGCGATAATATGGGAAATGGAGACATAATCAAGACACTGAAGGAGGTCATTGATAAACTTAGCCCAGCTACCAGACCAAAGAAAGAACAATCTGATAGTCGAAGGGATCGCCTTCTTAAATGCTGGAACTGTGGACAGACAGGACATCTAAAGAGACAGTGTAGGGCCCCAGTCGCGGATCAGCAAAAGCGCGACTCCCAAGCGGCACCTGCACAGGGAAAACTAGGGTCAGCCGGCTTGACGGGGCAAAAGCCGGCTGCGTCCTCCTACCATGCCCCACGAGGAGAAATTACGTTGTCACGTCTCCAGGACTCTGACTCCTTGCTAGTAGAAGGCAGTATTTTTGGTCATACTTTCCCTATGGTAATCGATACTGGAGCGGCAAGAACTATTGTTCGGCCGGATATTATTCATGCTTGGCGTATTAAGAACCCTGTCAAACGTTATGTCCTCACAACAGCCAAGTTCGTCAAGTTCAAACACAGAGCCCTGGTAGCAGATATATCGGACAATGTCATACTCGGACTAGACTTACTACGAGCAAAGGGGGTGAACTTAGATTTGAATGTTGGCACGCTACGGATAATGGGTGAGGAAGTAGTGCTAACGAACACCACTGAGAATAATACTGTACGGAGACTCGTTGTTAAAGAAGATGTGGTACTACCTGCTCAGACCGAAACCTTGGTTGCCACAGTTATGGATGGGGAAATGTCTTGCAGTGTAGGAGTGGTGGAACCCAGTAATCCGGATTTGTTTAATAAATCTATAGTCACCGGACGTACCCTGATTAAACCTGAGAAAACCACAATGGTACGGGTAGTGAACCTGAAAACCTTTCCACAGAAAATTACAAAGGGAACTGAAGTAGGAGTCTGTGAACCTGTTACCATTGTCAGAACACTCAATGAAATCAACAAAACGGAGAAGAAACCAAATAAGACCAGTCTACCGGAATGTCTAAGGGACATCGTGGATAGGGCTAAGGAAAGATTAATAGAGATGGAGGTGGAACAACTGGAAGAGTTGCTAAGTGAAAATTAAGATGTGTTTGCACTTAAACCAGGCGACTTTGGGAGAACCAATGTAGTGAAGCATCGAATCGATACTGGTTCATCGTCTCCTATAAAGTAGCCACCACAAGGACTTCCACTAGCCAAGCGAGAAGAAGTTAACAAGATGTTAAGTGAGATGCAAAACCAAGGCACCATAGAGCCATCTCAAAGTCCTTGGGCTTCTCCTGTAGTGCTGGTCAAGAAGAAAGACGGCTCCACTCGATTTTGTGTGGACTACAGAAAATTAAATGACGTCACCAAGAAAGACAGTTACCCACTACCAAGAATTGACGATACTCTGGACACCTTGGCTGGTGCGCAATGGTTTTCCACTTTGGATTTAAAGAGTGGATATTGGCAAGTCACTACCGGAAATGGATTGTGGCAGTTCAATGTAATGCCATTTGGTCTATGTAATGCCCCTGTCACTTTTGAACAACTGATGGAAACTGTACTTCATGGCCTGCATTGGGAGACCTGCTTGATTTACTTGGACGACGTGGTGGTGCTGGGACGCTCTTTCCAGGAGCACCTGTAGAACGTGTCCGAAGTGTTCAAGAAGTTGAAAGCAGCGAATCTGAAGTTGAACCCGAAGAAATGCAGTCTGTTCCAAAAGGAGGTTAGATACCTAGGCCACATTATTACTCCAAATGGTGTGAATACAGACCCGGAGAAAACAGAGTGCATAAAGAACTGGCCGGTTCCTAAAGACAAACATCAAGTTCGAAGTTTTCTCGGCCTATGTACCTACTATCGACGATTCGTCCAAGGATTCTCGGACATTGCCAAGCCTCTTCATAAACTGACAGAAGACAACATACCGTTCGAATGGACTACGAGATGCCACCAAGCCTTGGAGACGCTGAAAGAGACTCTCTGCACTACCCCGATTTTGACATACCCAATACCTGGACAACCATTTATAGTGGACACGGACGCAAGCAACATTGGAATTGGCGGAGTTCTTTCCCAAGTACAAGATGGCCAAAAGCTGAAAAGAACTATTGCGTGACTCGGAAAGAATTGCTTGCCATCATCAAAAGTCTAGAACACTTTCATAAATATCTGTATGGCCAAGAATTCCTCCTAAGAACGGATCACGCTTCCTTTAAATGGCTGCTACAGTTTAAGAACCCTGAAGGACAGATGGCTAGATGGCTGGAACGGCTGCAAGAATATCACTTTGTTGTAGAACATCGAGCCGGCAGGAAACATGGAAATGCAGATGCCCTTTCTAGGAGACCCTGTCCTGTCAACTGCAAACACTACAGTAGTCTTGAAAGGAAAGAGAACATCTCATCAGTTTCTTGCAAGGTAGTAGCAGCCCAACCTGAAGACCGATGGAGTTCAGCAGCGATTCGGGAAGACCAGCAAGCTGACTGTGACATCAAGCCTTTACTAGACTGGAAAGAAGCCAACTACCGACCATCTTGGGCTGAAGTCAGTAGTAAAAGCCCAGCATTAAAGAGCTATTGGGCTCAATGGAATTCCCTGGTGTTGGAAGACGGTGTCCTAAAAAGAGCATGGGAGAACAATGACGGAACCGAGGTCAAGAAACAAGTACTACTCCCGAGGTCCCGGGTCAAAGAAGTGTTGCAGGAAGTACATGGAGGTACTTCTGGAGGTCTACAGAAGATTAGGGAGCGTTTCTACTGGTTGAGCTGTAGGACGGATGTAGAAGATTGGTGCCGAAAATGTGACATATGTGCAGCAAGCAAGGGACAGAAGACCCGTTCCAGAGGCAAAATGCGCCAGTACATAGTAGGAGCACCGTTCGAGAGGATTGCCATTGATATCGCTGGTCCATTTCCGAAAAATCAAAGTGGGAACCGACATCTGCTAGTAAACATGGACTACTTCAGCAAATGGCCAGAAGTATACCCCATTCCCAATCAAGAGACCACGACCGTAGCAGAAGCCCTAGTCAACAACCTGTTCTGCAGATTTGGTGTGCCCATGGAACTACATTCAGATCAGGGCAGAAATGTCGAATCAGGCATGTTCCGAAAGGTCTGCAAGCTTATGGGAATCCGAAAAACCAGGACCACCCCACTGCATCCCCTGTTCATGAAACTACTGGGAAGACTCCCGCAAGGATCATCTTTGGAAGAGAGCTTCGCCTTCCAGCAGATTTGGTATTTGGTCGTCCTGCGGAACAGCCCACAGATCCAGACACTTATATCCATGACCTAGAACGAAGAATAGCAGCCGTACACGACCAAGTCAGATCTCGAATGCGACTAGAGAGCGATCGCATGAAGACTCGATACGACGGCCGTGCCAATACAGTCGGATTCCAACAAGGTGACCTGGTGTAGCTGTACAACTCCATGCGGAAGAAACGAAAATCGCCTAAACTACAGAACCGTTGGGAGGGCCCCTACACTGTCATTAAAGAATCAATGATGTCGTCTACCGGATACAGAGGACTCCCAGGAGTAAGATGAAGGTCGTCCATCTGGAGCGTCTGTCCCCGTATAGAGGTGTATCCGATCGGGACGATCGGTCCTAAGGAGGGGGCAGTGTCACGGAATTTTCCCCACTCACACCCAAACCGACGACTGTGGTATCGCGAAATACTAAGATTGTCCCGATCGCCCCTACATGATTCAGTTAAACAAACAAAAAGCCGTGGATCGAGACGGGACTGGAAAAATGGAGAATCGACGATAAGCATTCGAGTCGTACGAGAAAATGGATCTAGAGATACTAGAAAATACCTGGAATATTCGTTGGGTCTATAAAAGAAGAATAAACGGCCGAGTTAGTTAGTGTTGTATTACAGTGTTGAATTCAAGTGTTTATTTAGAGAGATCAAAGCGATTTAGATAGCGATTAATTAAATAAGTTTTTAGTTAAGTTGTAATTAGTGTACCGAGTAGATAATAAAGATAAGTAATTAATTAACGGATTGTTTTTCTGGCAATAGTAAAAGTCGGATTGGGAAATCCGTGACAATATTAACATTAATACTGCTAAAGCTAGACCAACACGTACTTACAAGTTCAATACAACAAAACGCCACTACAAAAATATTTATTGTAATAAATACGTTCGATTTCTGCTTCTTTTTAAAAATGTACCTAAATAGATGGTGGGTGAAAATTGCATAAACAATTTTATTAAATGAATATTCATTGTATTCAATCTCTGTGTATTATTTATGTTACTCGCTTGAGAGTAAAAAGTCATAATAATTATTTATCAAAAAATATATGTTATTAAAATGGATAGCTCTACTATATATTTTTACACATTTCTTAGTCTAATATAGTTTGGAACGAAAAAACAATGAAGTCAAAACAAAAAAGTCTTTTGTCTCTAATTCCTTAAATAGTAAGAGAAATTCATTAAAAACTGTTAACGTAACAAAGTTACTAGGTAACTTAAGTCTTGGTGTATTAAGCACAGTAATGTTATGGTACTCTTCATTATTTTCAGATATTCAAACTTCGTAAAGTTCAGATGTAATGTCTCCATAGAAATGTATGTACATAATATATTTCTGTCTCGTACAAAAAGCGAATGTTGTGTAAACAATGATTTAAACTTTTTTATGTTGCTTTGATTATGTATTTGCATAAAAAAAATTATTAATATTTTCAGATATAAAATTTTTCTCCATAATTTTCACTATTTCACTATACCTATATACCTTATTATATATAGAATAGAGCAGTGGCGTAGCCACGGGGGGGTTTGGGGGTCAGAACCCTCCCATGGGTTGGGTTGGTTGGGTCATATAGGTAATGTCTCACTACAAACCCGAATTCACTATTAAGTAACTATTTTAAGACCAAGACCAGTTTAGGCCCTTTGATCTTGGAGGGTATGTGTCAAATTAAGAACATAGGTATAAAGCAACACTAGTGATTATATGTACAAAATTAGAAAAAAATTGGTACACTCATGCACAAAAATATAAAAAAAAGTTTCTTTTACTATGCTCCTACTATTAATCTTTGTGATCTTTATTATAATCATATAACCTTCCTCATCTCGTCTCATAAAAATTATTTCAAAAACTACAACTCATTTATACATTTCAGACAATCAACTCGGACATGGTCAGATATGGTAGAAAAGAAAACATGATAGAAGACAAAGTTGTGGTGGAATTGTTACAATGACAAAAGACGAGGTTGGATATGCTGGAATTGAATAGATGACGGAAAACGAGTAAGTATAGTATTGACTAAGAAATACCTATGCCATCAGTTCCATAAAAGAGATTTTTCTAAAAAGTAGAGTTAAAAACTAGTTATGTTGCTGTGTGTGGATTGATTTTGAATATATAAAAATGACATCCAAATCAGTTTTTTTTTAATATATTTTCTAATTTATACTTTTCTTTTTCGTACATTTATCGTAGAAGTGATGTTTTATACCAGAATGACCTTGTTGAAACAGAAAATATTGCAGTAGACGAGTATGTACTTCTAAAAAATATTACTTAGCAAACATTTTATTATTTACTTTTAATTATTATAGGTCACTGCCAGAAATACAAGTAGAAGCAACAGTTCAAAATGAGGCATCTTCGGCAGGACGAATTGTCAGGGAAGGTCAAAGAGCAGTTGACAAGTCATTTATTAAAGAAATTGGCAAACATTGGAAACATATACCTAATCAAGGAAAAACACACAGGACTGAATTCTGCAATATCATTCAAATGCAGAATGTGTACAAAGTTGATCAACCTATGTGTACAAATTATGTAGATATAAATAATGCATTTTTTTTGGATAACATAGTTATTAGTTCTGGATATTTGGCCTTTCGTACTGTAGCTTGGAAGACCAAAGAAGATGCTGGAAAAGAGAAAGCAGATAAGACAAAGAATCTGGGTGAAGTAAACAAAGATGGTATACCTGTTATTATTACAGTTGTTGCTGATAGTGGTTGGGGTAAAGGTTTCTATTCAGTAAATTATGATGCCAAATCTGGAATGGCAACAAATGTTCAAATTATTTAATACCCTAGCAACACATTTTCATTTAATTAACGTTAATAATTCGACTAAATTAGTGGTTCTCAAGGTGGTACGCGTAGAATGGAAATGCAACATTGTGCAACATCGTTGATACACGATAAGACAATGAAACATGGTTTTGGTTGTTAATATGATTTTGTTGATTGTTTTGTATGTACTGGGAATGTTCTTGTTGAGAAAATTGAATGTTGAAATCATATTCTGAGAAACTATATACAGGGTGTAACAAAAAAGCAGGTGATCCGATTAACTGCATATTTTCACCGACAAAATATGACGTTTTAATTGTAGGTACTTGCATATATACAAAAATACCTTTACCACTTTATTTATCAAACTTTTCATTCCAGATAACTATGGGAAGATGGTGCTTTCTAGGGTTGCCACTGTTGGAGTGAATATACTGTTCTACTTCGATAGTCTAGTAACTGTAAATTTAATAAGTACAATTTTTAAATAAAATTTATAAAAACATGCTTTTATTTCTTTTTACGATGTAAATTCACACTAATTATTGAACAACTTTAGTTGTAATGTTGTATTGATTTATAATAAAATAGCACTGTACCGTACAGTTCACGACGAGTCTATATACGTATAAGTATAAATTACAAGCTATTTCTTTCATGTTCTCGTACTTACATAATCGTCCATTATTACTAACATTGTATGGTGCACTATATTTATATTTTTTCCTGAGTCGTAGTAAAATTATCAATTTACAATAACTTTATAGTTTTCCAAAACCATAATGGTGGACGGCAATTTTTAGCAAAAAATTAATATAAATGGCATATTTTATTCACATATTTCTGTTTCGAGGAAAACGACAATTCAGAATAGAAACTTATTTTTGTAACAAGACAGTCATTCTGTTCTGCAAAATTTATTTTTAGTTTTCCAACATGTAATGCCTAATTAATGTAGTTAATTCTAAAACTGACAAAAATAAGTTAATTTTGCATATATTTCTGAAAAAAATACGTATTTCAATAGATTACATACATTATTTGAAAGGAAAATATAAATAGCTATTGTGTATGTTTGGTTGCGGACAACCAGTACTAAACTCATTGGCGTGGGGAACATTCCGGTGGAGACGTAAGGGACAAGGAATTTCAGCGCGGACTTGATCAGCTGGTAGAGAACGCCCTTAACACTAACAGTAAAAAGTAAAATAACGCACCGTCTGCTAACTGAGAATCACACCTCCCCACTCCCATTGCGCAATTGCGGCGATTGCAGGATTTCGGCGATTTCGGGAAATTTCCATGTAATTCCGGCGACTGCGAGAGATTTCCAGTAAAAATGTACATGTATTGTATTGCGGAGAGTGGTTACCCCCTCGCCTACAACCATAGAGCATCTGCGGCGCGTGATCAAAGTAGGCATGGTTACTGGCTTGGAAGATAAACAAACAGCGATCATAACCTCAAACGTATTTATTTATTATACGTTTTTACGTTACGTTAAGTGGTTGTGCTCTGGTTATAGTTTATTGTTATTATTTTTCATTTTTTTGTGACTACAATATTCCTTCATTTATATAATCATGTATAGTGAATATTATTATACATTAGACACTGAAAGTGCTAATAGATATAGACATAAAATTAGTGAAATTGGAATAGATACATACACATTAAATCTGATAATGAAGATTTTCCTAAAACTTTATATCCAAATATTGTAAATTATCTGTTATATAATAAAAGTGCGGCATGAAGACTTTCTCGCCGTAAAATGATCAAATTTGTGGTGTTTTTTAGCAAAAGTAATATCAAAAATAAAATTACTGATGTTTTGTTTAGCCACTTTTACTGTTTAAACTCTCCTCAAATAATATAATAACTTTTAAAACGCATTTGTATGACACACATTATTTCGCTATTCTAACCCCACATTTTAACAATTATTTTCAGATACTTATCAACAAAAGTGAACAATCTTATATGCATAACTATGTAAGTTTATGTTATAACAATGTTTGCATCTATAGTTGAATTTAAAAAAAATACGTATTTTGAAAGATTCCAGTACCTAAAAATTTGCTGGATAGATCGTTTTCTGACGTATGTATTGATTTTACTTCGGTACATTTGAATACTCGAAGGTGGCAAGAGATAACATTTTTCTTATTTGTTAAACTCTATATTATTCAGTTCTTAAATGACTTGTATTTGTACAAAACACTATTTCAAGAATACGGCGCCCTTAAAACATATTAAAGGCTTAGAAAATAAATAATTTTTCCGAAAAATCTAATTTCACCGAAAATGTACACATATTATATAGATTTGCATACCTATACAACATGCTAAAACAGTTTCATTTCAAATAATCTAAATTACCTACAAAAGAAATATTTATAACTAAAAAATGGTACTCTGATATGGTATTCATTCTACAAGATTTTATATAAAACATTAACTTTTCACAAAAAGAAATATTACTGAAAACATTTGAATTCGTAAATACCAGAAATATGTGCCAGTTTTAAACAAAGTTTTCCAAAAGTAGGTATCTCCAGAATAAGAATAAATAAAAATTTAATCCTGAAATAGGTTGCCACTAAATACAATCAATACATTTGCTGCTGTGGCGTTTGCACAGCCACGGAAAGTTGATATGATTTATTTTTTCAAACCTCTTTTTCTTTATTTAATGTTTTTCGCCTTTTTATCCTCTCATATCTATCTTTTCTTCTTCTTCTTTTGATGAAGTACCATATGTATAACCTATATCCACAGTGGAGATCCAATAGATCATTTCGGGATGACGTCACGACAAATCCGCCATATTGCCGGGGGGCACACAAAATAAATAAAGTGTATGTGACGTTTGTAAACATCAGTGTTTATATGTGAATTTTGTAAAATGCCAGCGTTTTGTACAGTTGTGGGTTGTTGTAACAGGGCAGAGAGGAATAAAGTTCGATTTTTTAAGATCCCCAAAGCCTTGAAAAACCGAGGAGAAAGGCTAGATGCCTTATCAAAAGAACGTCGACAAAGTTGGGTTAGAGCTTTAAAACGGGGTGATTTGAGCGAAACCTTCCTAAATAACGCACGAATTTGGAAACATCATTTTGTATCAGGTTAATAATTATTAGAAGAAGTGTTTAAAGAGAATTTGTAACTGTATGAAGTTATAAACATGTCAAATATGGTTACACCAAATGTACGAGTATTTTGTTTCATTTTAGGAGAACCAGCTAAATTGGAAGATAAAGACAACGCTGATTGGGTCCCTTCTGTAAATATGGGATACATTACTACTAAAACGCAGGATAAACAAAGTTTAAAAAGGCACGATAGAGTTAAGCGCCAAACAAAACGTCTTAAAGTGGTAAGTATTTTTCATTTAAAAAAGTTGTAAGCCTTAGCAAATCTTTGTTTTTAGGATGACATAGATGCTCAAACCACAGTTTGTTATAAATGATGAACCCAGAGTAGGTCCGTCTACGGAACCCTTAAATCTCCCTGAACAAAACGAAGAACAGGAAGGTAGACAGATTATTGCCACTCAAACAGATTTAGATATGGATCATTTGAAGAGACTTTTAGGCAATCTTAATTTTGTAAATCAAAAAATATATAGTTTAGAAGAAAAAGTAAACGTTGTTAACGTAATTTTCGGTATTTGGTCGCTTAAAAACAATTATTTTTTGCAATTTAGTGCAACATATAATACAAACTGTTAGTGTAGTATATAGTTTTATTACTCAGTTGCAGTTTCTTAAATATTTTGATGAAAATATAATGAATTATTCGTTTGTTCATATGACGTAAGTCGTCTGAATTGTACTCGACATATTGATAACAAAATAATTTTAAAATAAATTGAATATCATTGCAATGCCAAACTAGAGATTATAATTTTTAATTAATAAAGAATTTTGTATCTTACTGTTTTATTTTTTTCCACCTGTTCTATGTATACAAATATATTTAAATTAATAATTTATAGATGTTTAACTAGTCTGGTATACGTAAAAAAATAATGTCAAGAAAAACTAATCTTAAATATATAATCGCTAAATTAAAGTTCGAGGTTATTATTGATGTATTTTACAAGTTTCATATAATATAAAATATAGTTTTTATATATACACAAAAAAATGTACTTACAAAATTTAAAATACATATTTACAGTATATCGTTAATTAAAAATTACCACGATATATTTCCATGTGGTAATAAGACAACCCATACATGTAGCGGCTTTTCTCTTATTTTTTGGGAATGTTTCACCTGAAACCATAAAAAAACAAACTTAATACACTTCATCTTGGGTATCTTAGAACATTTTGTACAAGTTAGGTATAACTTTTAGTTTAAAATGGAGCAATAACTTACCTTTCCAATAACAACAAAAGAATTTTCAATCATTCTCTTAGCCATGACATTTTGAACAAACCCAGCCTCATAATATTTGTAGGCCTTTAACTGTTGTCCAGTATAGAAGCTGTGGCTCAAAATTAAATAATTTACCGTGTCCATAATGGTCACAGTTAGCAACAAGCTTAAATTTCAAAGTTCTGTTTCACTGAGAGAATAGGGATCAATATTGTCTATAATCTGCGTTTTCGCGTCGTCACGCAATTTCACATCTCCTTGGAGTGATAAATAGTATTCAGATACAGACATACTCTCACAATAAACACTTAAAATCACCAAAAACTTGAAACAAACACCACGAACTCGCAAACAACACTGTGAACCACAAAATATATCTGTGAACCTAATCGGCATTTAAACTTTGTGTGCCCCCCGGCAATATGGCCGCTGTGTCAAAATCACGTGACCCGAAATGATCAATCCGGATTATTTTGCTCGTGCAAATTTGCATGTTTCCCTATAGTATAATAAAATAAATGTATAATTTTTGCTTTTTTATGTTTTGAACATAATATTCTTCCAAATTTAATTTTGGAAGGTCTCTCTGTAAGGTCAGCAGAAAAATTAATTTAATTTAAAATTATTTTCCTTCCCTATTAAGAGACCAAATGTTTCAACACAATGAATAGTGAATACAGGTAGACAATTACAAAATTATAAAATCTATAATATCATTAGGTACATTTTTTTCAAATAAAATTTTAAATAACGTTTGCCATACCCAGTGGTTGTCGAGGTTTAAACTAATGTATTAATAAATTTTAATATCCTAGCTGATTAAAATAACAATTGATGCAATATAAAAAAATCGATAAACTGATGGTTTCAATTTGTGTTGCACAAAATGTAAGGTCATCGTATTTCTCGCTGAAAAATTATCAAATTTTTGGTGCATTTTGATATAGAAATCTTGAAATATGTAACACGTAGAACAAAAGTACTATCAAAAATAAAATTCTGGTTTTTGTTTATCCACTTTTATTATTTAAATTCTCTTCAAACAGAATAACTTAAAAAACGTTTGTAAGACACATATTATTTTGCTATTTTAACCCCATATTTTTACAATTATTCTCACATACTTATAGACAAAAGTGATCTTATATGCAGAACTATGTAAGTTTATGTTATAACAATATTTACATCTACAGTTAAATTAAAAAGAAATACGTAAATATTTTGAAAGACTTATGTATGTAGGTACCTAACCTAAAGATTTGTTATATATTCGTTTTACTTCGGTACCTTTGAATATTCGCAGGAGGCATCATTCCTGTTATTTGCTAAACTAAATTATTTAAGTTTGTAGAAAACACTCTTTCAAGAATACGGCGCATGTAAAACATTGGAACGCCTACTTAGAGCCTACTGCCGCGTGCTGTTGCATTCGGCATCGGCTAACGGCTTATCCAGAAACAGCGCTCTATCATAAATCATAACAAAAAACCAACCTGAATTCCGATACAGTGATTCTTTTTTTGTTGATTTCCAGCCTCGCGTCACATTTACCATTAATTGTTATTAAAGCGCATAGTGTATTATTTTATAGAATTTGAAATATGATGTTTGCAAAAAATATTTTTAAGAGCCAATTGAAATTTATATAATAATTATGCTGTGCATACATTATGCAGACAAATACAGGCTGTCTGACATAAGCGAGCCACTCCTATGTATCTCGTTTAATATGCGAGACACGTCAAAAATCTTTAAATATTTTTTGTTGCATTTTTGGAGGCCTTTATGCTCGTAAAAACAAATTTGAGATCCATGGCTAACTTTATGAGTAATAACAAAATAACCTGTAATTTTAAGAGACAGAGAAAATTTATTGGTAATAAATTTTGATTGCAGATTTTTGAAATATTGTATGTGGTTCGCTGTGCCCTTTAAGCGGACAAAAAAAAATCTATCGAAGCCATATGGCCACACAAAATTGCCTGTTTTTTCGTCGTTTATGCAATACAGGGTGTAACTTTGAAGGGGGGTCCGGTTTGGAGGGGGGGTTGCCTGTGACCTTTACAAACACATATCACAAGTTTGTTTTCTTAAATTCTGTCACAAAAACTGATTTTTTTTGTTGCCTTTTTTTGCAATTTTCATAGTACGCCACTGGGTAGAACAGCGCTGAGCATATCTAGTTACAGCGTCACCAGCATTGTTGCCATATTTAATTATTGAAGTGGAAGATGGGAAAAGGAGTTCTATTAGAAAGCAAAATGCCCAAGCCACTCGTGAGGTACTACTTTTTGAAACATACATTTGTTTGTAGTGGGTGTTGGCTTTGTTATTCCATATAAACAAAAAATAAAAAAAATATTATTTTACGTATAACACTATAAAACAGCAACAAGTCAACTAATAGAGAACTCAATAATAAATAAATACATATTTAATCCTTTTTACTTACGTAACTAGAGTCTTCTACGGCATTTAAAATATTTGGTTCAAGATTTTTACTCTGCAAGTTTGTTTTTGCTTAGATGTTGAACTAATCTTACAAATATTTTCTTATGCGGTACGTGTCTATCGCGATAATTCATCCGATATCATCTTCTTGCAGCCGCCGTCTTCTTTTGATAAAAAAGAAGCTTATTAGCTCTTTCATAATTTGTATACATGTTTTTTTTTCATAATATCACATACACTTGGTAAAGAAAACTGACCTTTATAAAGTTATTATACACTTATATACAGAATAACACATTCCACAAAATACCACTTTAAATTATTACTAAATTAAACTTGGCAAAATACAACACTGCACTAAACAAATTCTAATTCTATTTCAGTAAAAAATCACGCAGATAACTTGCTTTCTCTCTCTCTCTCATATCTGTATATTTTTTATATAAAATAACACATATTTTGTTTAATATAATTGCACGCATGTTCATGAACTATACAAGTATACACAAAATAACACGGAAAACTTACAGCAAGCTGTATTTTGATCGAACGTAACTGTGGAACCTTTTAGGACCCTACATATCATATCCATCTTAGCCTGGTTTCATGTATTGTGTGCAGTATTTATGCGATATTTTTATTTTATAAACTAGGTCAATGCCACGCTTATTGTGATTGGCGATTCGCATCGCTGGAATCTCACGCGTATGTAATGATACATAATCACAATAAATTGGAAGTTGTAGTTTTGTATATCCAGACTATTGCCTTCTGCATTCACATTACCTCATTAAAAAAATCCTCACTTTCTCATTTCACGACCCCATAATTCTATCAAACTATGTCACTATTTTTGTTATAGTTTCTGCAAATCGTGAATCCATTTTTCTATAGTTTTTCTGTACGTTATCCGTCATGACATTGTGTACAGTTAACTTGTACTCGTGAACATAATGTAAATAAATAACACGTAGTGCACACCGTCAAAGCTACGTATGTACTGAATTCTAAAATATTTGCTTCGGTCGCGGCTGCCTGAAATACGACTCTAAAATGACGGGACAAGTTGCGACGTCTAGATTGGTAACAACTAACTGGCAACACCGTATAGATGGTTCTGCATTGGAATTCGGACGCTGTACAGGGGCGGCGTGGATAACAATTTGGGTGTAGTTTAAAAATTTAATTTTAACTCGGCTATTTATTTGATTTAAAAAAAACTAATTTCAGATTAGCAATCTAGGGAACACGGACTACTACCCCTCCAAACTGGACCCCCCTTCAATGTTACATGCTGTATACTACATGTCGCCCTTATCTTTTTTCAATTTTAGTATAAAAAATGTAGGACCTAAATATTTTCGTGTTGCTCAAGATAATGTACCTAGAATCTGTTTTAAAGACGCCAACTGCAAAAAATTAATAAACAGAATGCCCTTTTTATGCAAAATGTAGATTTTCTTATAATATTATTTTATTGGTTTTCATATTAGAAGCAATTGGGTCTTTAAAATTATTCTAACACAGACAATGTATGTAGCTACGCTAAGTGTTGCAACCTATGAAAACAAATGTTTTTACTCCAGTATTGTCATCATTTGACAACTTGATTATTATTGTGATAGATTATGCAGATGGTGCTTGAAAATTCTTATAGTTTATTGTTATTTAAAAAAATATATAATTTTGAATAACAATGGGGATTTCAAATATTGAAAAGTATTATATGTGTTGTACTGTCTTAGGCATCAGAAATTGAGGTGGTCGATTTGAGCATCTCACTTAATTCATTATTACTTGTCTGTATTAATTATAGGTACTAGTATTAGCTGATGTTATTAATATTTTCGGATTTTCTAGTTTTACGCTTACCTTTTCTGTTTAAATTTAAATAAAATTTGTTTCTAATTAAGCACTGCTTATTTCAGTACTCAACTAAATCACTGAATCGAGTAAATTAATGTTTCGAGAATTAAGAGCATCTCAACTCAAACGTAAAATCGCTATGGAGAATTTCAATCTTCTTTCAATGTCTTCCAAAATCTGTATTTTGCATAAAAAAATACATTCTGTTTATTTTTTTTACAGTTGTCTTTTAAATAGGTTCTACATTATCTTGAACAACACGAAAATATGTAGGTACATTTTTTAAACTATAATTGAAAAAAACTGTAATAAATACAACAGATAAGGGCAACATATAGTATATTGCATGAAAGACGAAAAAACAGAAAATTTTTTTGTGGCCATAGTCTGCTTCAATAAATTTTTTTTATCCGCCTAGAGGACGCAACGAACCACATGCGATATTTAAAATATCTGTTCATATCAGGTGAAAGGTATCAATTTTGCAATAAAAATTTATTACCAATAAGTTTTCTCTATCTCTTAAAATAAAAAAGTTAGACAGCCTTAAAGTTTGAGTACTTTACAGGTTTTTTTGTTATTACTCATAAAGTTGGCCATGGATCTCAAATTTGTATTTACGAGCGTAAATACCTCAAAAAATGCAACAAAAAATATTTAAAGATTTTTGACGTGTCTCGCATATTAATCGAGATACATGGAAGTGGCCCTCTCATGTGAGACAGCCTCTGTATATAGGCAATCATGTTAACCCTTTATTTATACTCTATTTGAATCCTTAAATAACTTAAAATTTCAATGATGCAATAGCAGTTTTATCTTCAGTTCCTAAAATTGTTGTTCTTAAATTTTCACACAGATTTTGACTAATTTCTCATAGTTTTTGTAATTTCTTACTGACCGAACTTGTGTAGTTCACAATAAAATATAAAAGATTTACGTCTAATATTACGAGAACGACTATAGCAAACAAGTGTCGACTTCCATCTACTGCGAAGAACAGTTTATACTCAAATAAAAAAGTCGAATACGGTATAGTCACATAGTCGAGATTGTTACACACTTATTCTTTAACCGTAAACGCTTCACACGTGCAAATTTACAATTTTTTATATATGACGGACTAACGCATTTAATGATCGAAAAATATACAGGGCCAGTAAAATATGTAGATATCTCCTAGATGTGTAAATACTACTTGAAAAATGTATACCTATATTTACTGCAAAAAAAATTAATTAAAAGAAGTAAAGTTACATATTTCGTAAATTATTTAGTTTACAGTGTGTAAAATTTAATTCTTCATGTATCTACAATTTAAGCACAACTTAACTTTTGTAGTAACTCACTTTTTGGGATTTCAAGATTTTTTTTTTCCATAAACGTTGAATATAGCTGTGTTATTTTCTTCTACACTTCCAATTTCTTTTTCTTGTCTTGACAAACTCGTACAGTATAGTAATAACGATATTTTGGACCTGTAAATACTAACATGAATATAGTCTGTCCAAAGATTCATTAGTTTGACTTGGCGAAAAAATCATATTACTACAAAGTTAGATTTCAATATATAGGATGTTAAAAAAATACTTTCATATGCATAGAGTACAGTTTTAAATAATATGTATTCGAAATAAAACTAAGTTAAGTATTATCCAAACCCATTGACATTTAGACATGTGTATTGTGTAGTCAAACCATGTTTTTAAATTATCTGCAGTAATTTTGTACCTCATTCAATGAAATAAATTTAACACTGCCTCTAATATTCCCAATACTTCTTATTATAAATGAAATTATTTACCATTAATTAAAAAATATATTATGTTCATAACAGTCTGAATGTCTATCAGAAAGGTACTTTTAATGGATACACAGTAGTTTTACTGATTATTTTTCTCATATACTTGCCAATTAATGTTATGTTGAAAATATTCATAGTTAATAATAATATAATAATAATATATCTACCCCTCATTCTAATCACGAGGATTAGCCCAGAAGTCGAAGACTTGTGCGGGAGAAGAGGCGGCATATTATTATTAAGCAAGCCGCATTTGCGCCCAGGAACGACTTACGTTGGTAGGCCCTAACAACCGTTCAGTGCAGGAATGAGGGAAACCTGGAAAAACTCATTAATTAGGGGGGTAGTCAAATGTCAACGGGTATCAATCTCTCACATTAACCCAAGCCAATATTCTTTCACCCTACCATAACCGCAGAGAGGGTGCCAATCTTCTCCACGAATATAGCTTATATACGGTCTACTGGCTGGGCTGCGGGGGTCAAACCCAGAGCGATATAGTCACCTCGTACTGACACCTTAAACCGCGCGACCACTGACCGAGTTACTGTAACATATTATATATTTCAGGTAACCTTAAATTACTCTACGTAAAGAAAGAAATACTAAAAAATCGCTATGTCATCTTTCATAAATAAAGAAACAAAGTGTATTCATATTGTTAAAAAGAAAGATGGTTTATTCTTGCACGATTTTTATATTTTCTGATCACCCTGTACATGTTAGATGAAAGTCTTCCATGCCATCTGCATTTTTAAAAAAGCAACATTTTTAATCAAGAATCAATTTCCCGTAAAATGAAACATAAAAATATTTTCCCTCTCTAACGTGGACATATTGTATATACAGTACAAGACTATACACACTGAAATAAAATTGATGATTTGTTTTTTTATGGGTAGTTAAACAAATGCTTGAATAGGCGGTTTAAAATTTTTAAAAATATTTACATTGTTATGTAGTGGTGTCGATACCAATTTCCTAAACAGAACATTCTATATATTTTTAAATGTTTGATCACTATTTTGAACGGCAATTTCAAAAATTACATATGTCAAATGTTGTCTTTTACTTCCACTGATATTGATATTTGGTAAATATATTACCAAACAAGCAAAAGTTGGTTTTTGTAACTGAGTAGGCTCTAAAATTATTAATTATTTATATCTACTATCTACTCCCCAGTAGATTTCATATTGTACGGAAATTTCTCCAGAACTGTGTGAGCATTTAGCATTTAAAATGTGAAAGATTTTATGTCACATGGACAGAATGTAACAGACAATTGGCGACACTTCGTATACTACAAAAAAAATTTTGTTTTATAGTATGTGACGGTTTTAACCTTCAACATATATACAAAATCTTGATACTTAAGTAATTTGAGTTGCCTAGGTGAATATTATCGCGATCCGGGAAGTGAAAGAAATCACCAAATCTATTTGTCCTCCTCGCGCGTAATTTACCTTTCATAGCCGTCGTTTGATTATTCTAAAGTGTCAAAATTTCCTAAATACAGCAGGTTTCCTTAAGTTTTAAAATTGCTCGTCCCGTTTTTATAACGCTATATTCTTATCGTCAATATATCTACATATTCTTATAATTCAATAATAATAATTATTATTTACCTAATTCCCTTCTTCGAGTGCCGATAATGTTTTTGTTGGTGGATTGGTATCTCTGAAATTGTAGATAATTATTTTCTTTTGTGTTGGTATCTCTATTCTTTCCCTCGAATATATTTCTTTAAAATAGTTTTTGGATAGTTGGAAAAAAAAGGTCAGCTCTCTGCTTTTCAAGGTGTGCACGACCACGTGGCCAAAGCCTTTTGTGGAAAATTGGAACCACCCTAATTTGGGATTTTGGTCAAAAATTTATACTTTTATTGGTGATAGTGTTATTAAAAGTATAGCCGTTTTGGGATTTTGTGTCGTCAACACAACTTGTCCAGCATCTGGAAAATAAATTTCCAAGATAGAGAGATTTTTCCTCTACAGCGTGTTACCATCCACGCCATCTTACCTTCTCCTGATATAAGAAAACCCTCTATGAATGAGGGTTTTTTTTTTATGGGGCTCTGCTTTCCCCGGAAAAGTTACACCTACGCAACGTATCAGAATAGGATTGCGTAACTTCACTTGAGGATCATACCAACGCTTGGCAATTTCACACAGCCATTTTCACCTGCTGTCTTCCACCACGGGGAAGAATACTTACCTTTCACCGATTACGTTGAATTTCATCCACCCTTAGTCAGCTGGATTCCTCTGGAAATTACACTCTTGACTTTTGCCAGATAAGTGGATGTCAATTTACTGTTATTTCTTTTTTATTATTAGCATTTTCAACCACCATTTTCGGTATAAGCTATACTTTTTTTTAAAGTATTATATAAGTTACTCATTTAATTGTGAGGAATACAACAAACATTATATAAAAAAATTACTTAAATTTACATTTTACATAGATTAAGCAAGTTTAATTTTTTCCCTTTAATTACTAAACAAAAATTAAATAATACATTATTACCAAACACAAAAAAAGAAAATCCAAATTAAATCGTACATTATACAACTAATATTCTATGTAAACCATATTGTGGATATCCATTAATTGGTGTAAACGTAATTATATGATCAATAATCCTAATTACTACTGGTTGTAATTTAAGAACAAAATCTCCTGTATTCTCAATCTATTGGCGTATACGATCGCTAGTTTATTCTTATAATTATTTTTTTTTGTAATATACTGTTTTCTCTCCTCACAAACAACATTTATTTAAATATTTCCTTCTAACTCTGATTCCAAAATAACAAACCAGAAATAAGAAAAGTTGATTTGCAAGTATTACCCAACCGTAGTTCTTTTTTTGTTTGAAACTTTTTTGTGGTTTTCGAGTTCTCAAACAAGGAGAAGGGACAGTTAAATCAAACCCCATGGCGCCCTATCTCATAATATCTTAAATTAATTAGCCTTAAGAATCTTGGAACGGCACTGTTTTTTTTCCTTTTGCATATTCCTTTTTTTTATTTCTAGAATTGAATATAGCTAGCTGCGGCTTATGGCGTGCCACTAATGTGGCCTACTCTACTGTTAAATAAATACTGAACTACTACTCTATTGTTAAATAAATACTGAAATGAATTTTATTTGTTTGCTAACACCCTGAGATTTCGGCGCGTTATAAAAACTGGCGCCCAACGTCAAAATTTCTATTTTGGAACGGAGTAGAAGTTTGATATGTATATATATTTGTTTATTGAATGCAGTTAATATTTGGTGGTTGAAAAAAAAATTAAAACTTATTTTTGTTTTACAAAATTTGCGAGAATTTATTGAAATAGGTATAAAGTTTTAATATATTAACTGGTACTGGTCAATAGTTTTTGTCACTCTTTTTGTGGCAAATATCTTGTTGGTTTTTAGCACGATAGAGAAGATTTATCGCAAATTATATTTACATTTACGACAATAGAATTGTTACACTATTAATTTAAATAAATATTTTCTATAGGAGGTAAATAAAAATTGGTGATACGGCAAATTATATCTAAATTTCATATAAAATCTATATTATTGGATGATAATCGTATATATATTTTAATATCAACATTTATTTATTTATTTACTTATTAATATAAGTTTAAATAATATTGGTACCTATATATTTGAAACGGAATTATTTTTCTTCTTTTATATGCTTTTTTTATATAAATATTTTTTGTCTAGTTACTGGAGCATCCAAGGCACAAACTGAGCATCACATTTCTGTAATTATTATTATTAGGTGGATAATTTACACTGTCATTTTAGAATATTTGTACAGGGTAGTTAATATTAAAGGTCATTAGGTTTTTTAAAAGGAGCTAATTTTAAGAATAATTTTATTTAGATGTGTTAAAAGGAAAACATCTAAAAGTTATCACCTTGTCGATTAACGTTTTTTTTTATTAGTTGATTATTTAGTCTTAAATATTCTGATTGGGAGTTAGCGAGGGAG
The DNA here is from genome assembly GCA_037114965.1 of Monochamus alternatus. Classification (NCBI taxonomy): domain Eukaryota; kingdom Metazoa; phylum Arthropoda; class Insecta; order Coleoptera; family Cerambycidae; genus Monochamus; species Monochamus alternatus. The sequence goes on along the minus strand of CM073427.1, from coordinate 62,059,014 downwards.
TTAGTATATAGAGTTAATAATTAGAACTTCTCCTATCGAATTATTTATAGTTTCGTATTGATCATGTGCGGCTAGTAAAGTAATTGCCATTACGTAATATTGTTTTTTTATTTATCTATTTTTAATTCGATTAGACTTTACTCCTAATTTGCCAAATTACTAGTTTATTCAATTTTATTTTTTTTTGTTTTATTTATGTGGCTTCGCTCTTTTTTAAGGAGGGGTGGGGATTTAACTTTATTCTAATCTTATTGAGAGCTGGTACACAAATTATTTCTTACTCGTGGTATTATAATTTGATACAAAATGGAAGTTAATCGATTAAAAAGTGATGAGTTAACGTGGGAATTGATGATAAGGGGTTGTGACATTGGAACTACTGTTGAGCAAAAACGTTCGCAATTGAGAGATGCATTGTCGCGTAATCTGGCAGTTAATCCAAACGTACAATTAGACCCATTTATTGAATTAAATATATGTAGCGTGAAATTAGATGAATTAATAGGATATATTCAAGAGTTTGATATAAAAAATCGGCAAAATGAGTTTAAACGAATAAATAGCCGCCTGTTGCATATACAAGGGCGCTTAAATCAAATAAATGTTACAACTGATGAAGCAGAACGCAAACGAACAAACCTTATCTTTATACTGTCCAACGCTATTGAAGCTTTGAAAGATGCAGATCATATTGCGAGTTTTGATAATATTAGTTCCAAACGGGTCGTGTCAAATAATCAGATACAGTTATCTTCTTCACAAGAAAATTGTACGTCAATCTTAGATATGCCGAACGTTATGTCACAATCGTCAGAACCTAGGCTGGCTCAGTTAATTGATGTCGAAATGGGACCAACAAACAATTCCCATGTCAACTCTGAAACTGTTGAGCAACATCCTGTCTTAAGGAATGATCATGCGTTAAGTCAAAGTGATGAGATGATGAATACTGCTTGCTCCATTAATCAACAAATATGTACTCGTTTACTTGAAAAATTAAATCAGCTAACTTTACAACCTGTCACCCGCCAATGGTTTCACACTCACCCCATTCGCCATGTAAATTTTGCTAGTACTAGTAATTCTACTCAAGTAAATCCACTGATAGAGACTGTACCTTCTGTGTCTACATGTGACGCAAATTTTCGAGTTTTAAATAGTACTAGTCATCAGGAATTTCCTAGTGCTTTTTGTAGTGGAGTAGTTAATCCTGCTAATGTTGTTAACAATAATTTATATCAAAAAAGTATACCAGTGTATAAGTGGAATATTTCATTTGATGGTAGTGGTAGTGTGACGTCATTTATTGAAGAAGTAGAACAACTAGCCGAATCAAGACATGTCTCCAGGATGCAGTTATTTCAATCAGCATATGAATTATTAAGAGGCGATGCTCGGGATTGGTACTTGCCTAGGAAGTCAAACTTTGAAACTTGGGAAGATTTTAAACGAGGATTAAGAGATGCTTTTCTTCCACTAAACTATGAAGAAAATTTGTTAGAAGAAATCAAAAGACGTACTCAGGGTTTAGATGAGAGATTCATGCTTTATATAACAAGGATGCAAAATTTATTCAAGAAATTAACTGTTAAGAAACCTACGGAAAAAGAACAAATTGAAATTATACGGAAAAGAATGTTGCCTCATTTTCAAACTGCGCTGACATTTGAGGAAACTTTGACTATTGAAGATTTGTTAACGAAGGGAAAACGAGTTGAACAAAATTATATGGAAGCCCAACAATATTGCCCACCACCAACTAGTTCGCGTTTTATTCAAGAGCCGCATTTGACATATCGTCGACCAAACTATCACCAGAGACCTCTTCCGGTGAGGGCTATTCAAAACGCTGAAGTTGATACTGACTTGAATCAGACCTCTACCAATTCCTCATCGGGCCAAGTTGACCCTAGGGTGCCTCATGCCGTACGGAATAAGGATATCATTTGTTGGAATTGCAACCAATCCGGACACAGAAGAACTCAGTGCACCCAACCTTTAAAATTATATTGTTTCAAATGTGGTCAGGTAGGATATACCACACGTACTTGTAACTGTTCAAAAAACTCCAATCAGGGGAATTAGTTAGCCGAAGAATTGCCCCTGTTGTCCAACGTTCGGCTACAAAAATCAATGTTTCCGATGTTGAAAAACTGGCATTAGTTAATTATATAATTTCACACGCAGAAGGAGATCAGCGACCTTATTTAGAAGTGTCTATTCTAGGTTATCCAATTCTAGGACTTCTGGATTCTGGTAGCCAGTATGGAAGGCTATCAGGTTTTGGCTCAATTAGGTTTAAAGTTAGACTCTACGAGGAAAGTTAAATGTTCGGTTGCCAACGGACAAGAATGTGTTAGTATTGGTGTGGTGAAAACTCCAGTATGTCTAATGGGCAAAGTGTGTGTTCTAGATATTCTAGTTGTTCCAACATTATCGAGTAAACTTATTTTGGGAGTCGATTTCTGGTTTTCCATGGACATAGTACCGGACCTGAAGAAAAATGTTTGGCATTTTGGACATGATTCAGATTTAGAAGTTTGTGGCATTGTAGAAGAATCCAGTCTATCTGAAAGGCAGCTTACTAGATTAAATGGAATGTTAGACGAAAAATTTACCAAATTAGGAACTGGACTTGGATTTACAAAGGTGGCTTATCACGAAATAATATTAGAAGAGAATACGAGACCAATTAAGCAAAGGTATTACCCTGTATCTCCGTATAAGCAGAAGATACTGGATGAAGAAATTAATAAAATGCTAGAAATGGACGTCATCGAACCTTCTAAGAGTCCATGGTCGTCACCCGTATTACTGGTACCAAAAGGAGATAACACATATAGATTCTGTGTCGACTATAGAGGACTCAATAAGGTTACCAAAAAGGACGCTTATCCTCTTCCTTACGTATCGGCCATATTGGATCGATTACGTGGAGCTCGCTATCTAAGTTCGATGGATATAAAGTCAGCATATTGGCAAGTAAGCGTTAAGGAGGAATGTCGAGAGCTTACTGCATTCACAGTACCTTCAAGGGGACTCTATCAATTCAAAAGAATGCCATTTGGTTTGGCAAACGCACCTGCTACCTGGCAGCGCTTAATTGATAAAGTATTAGGTGTAGATCTGGAGCCCTATGTGCTAGTTTACCTCGACGACATTATTATCATATCTCCAGGATTCGATACTCATTTGGAAGTCCTTGGAAAAGTGTTCGACAGACTCGCTGCAGCAGGCCTAACCTTGAGGAGAGATAAATGTAAATTTTGTTTGCCTTCATTGAAATATTTAGGATATGTAGTAGATGGAAAAGGTTTACATGTGGATACAGAAAAGGTAGATGCCATCATGAAGCTCAAACCACCTAAAAATCCCACAGAAATTCGCAGATTCCTTGGTATGGCTGGGTGGTATCGGAAGTTCGTACCAAACTTTTCTACGGTTATTGCTCCCCTTACAAAGTTGACACATAAAAAGGTAGCTTATGTGTGGAACGAGGAATGTGAAAAATCCTTTAATATTATTAAGAATTCTTTAATAGCAGCACCGATACTTACTTGTCCGGATTTTACCAAGTCGTTTACACTTCAAACAGATGCATCGGCTTATGGACTTGGAGCTGTTTTAACGCAAAACTTTGAAGACGGAGAAAAAGTCATTTGCTTTCTGTCAAGATCACTGACTAAACAAGAAAGAAACTACTCTACTACAGAGAGAGAATGTTTAAGTGTTATATGGGCTGTAGAGAAACTTCGAAACTATTTAGAAGGAACGCATTTTACCATAGTTACCGACCATGCTTCACTAATTTGGCTTGACCGTTTAAAAGACCCCACTGGCCGATTGGCGCGATGGGCGTTACGCCTACAACCGTTCGATTATACTATCGTTCACAGAAAAGGGCGAGATAACGTTGTCCCAGATTTTCTATCTCGTAGTGTTCCATTGGCAGTTGATTCAGTGACTACGAAGGAAAACCTTATGGAAGATTTTAAGAATACGTCGGATGTTTGGTATGAGAAAATGAAGGAACGAATCAATGGTCATCCTGATAAATTTCCTCAATGGAGAATTGAAAACGACATCGTTTATAAGTATGTAAGATGTATAACACCTGAGCTATCCAACGGTTCAAATAACTGGAAAATTGTGGTTCCCAAGGACAAAAGGAAATTCATCCTGCAACTGCATCATGATGATGTAAGATCCGGTCATGTAGGCATTTACAAGACATATTGGAAGATCTATAACCGTTATACTTGGCCAAAAATGCGAGCTGATGTCGCGAAGTACATAAGTAAATGTCAAGTATGTGCACAACACAAACCTGAGCAAAAGCCACCGGCAGGTTTAATGGGTTCTCGACCAGAAATTAACAGACCATGGGAAATGATCAGCCTTGATTTTATGGGTCCATATCCTCGCAGTAGCAATGGTTATTCTTATCTACTAAACGTGTGTGACTATTTTAGCAAATATGTAGTTCTGTGTCCACTGAGAACGGCGACATCAAAAGCATTGTGTCGTTTCGTTGAGGAACAGATTTTCTGCGTTTATGGTGCACCAAGATTTATTATTTGTGACAATGGCAAGCCCATGCGTAGTAAAGAATTTCAAGCATTATGTGAGAAATACGGTACCAAGCTGTCATACACCGCCAACTACAATGCTAGAGCTGATCCCGTAGAACGTTACAACAAAACAGTAAAAACCATGATTTCGTGCTATCTAAAAGATAATCATAAGAAATGGAACCAAAATATTGCTGCTATCGGTTGCGCAATCAGAACTTCTAAAAACGAAACTACTGGATTTACTCCTTATTTTGTTAATTTTGGCCGTGAATATATAGGTGATGGAAACCAATATAACTATCTCTTAGGAGCATCGGAAGAGAAATCGAGTGATAAAAGTGAAATACAGAAAAGACAACTAGGATTTCAGAAAATGTTTGACAAGGTTAAGAAAAGGATTCTCCATGGACAAGAGAGAAACCGAAAAGTATACAATTTGCGTAGAAGACCTGTACAATTCACTGTGGGTCAACAAGTATGGAAAAAGAACAAGATTTTGTCAGATGCCAGTAAACATATAAGCGCTAAATTAAGTCCTAAATTCATAGGCCTCTTTACTATCAAACGGAAAATTGGGAACTGGACATATGAACTCCTAGATGAGAAAGGAAAATCGATAGGAATATGGCACGTCCAAGATCTGAAGCCTCTGATAACACCTTTTGATGACGCAGAGTAAAGACGTAACGTTTATTCTGACTGACATTAAAATGTCGGTAAATTTTTTTCTTCTTTCGAAAATTTACCTCTTTCCAAGAAAGGGTGGAGTGTGACGGTTTTAACCTTCAACATATATACAAAATCTTGGTACCTAAGTAATTTGAGTTGCCTAGGTGAATATTATCGCGATCCGGGAAGTGAAAGAAATCACCAAATCTATTTGTCCTCCTCGCGCGTAGTTTACCTTTCATAGCCGTCGTTTGATTATTCTAAAGTGTCAAGATTTCCTAAATACAGCAGGTTTCCTTAAGTTTTAAAATTGCTCGTCCCGTTTTTATAACGCTATATTCTTATCGTCAATATATCTACATATTCTTATAATTCAATAATAATAATTATTATTTACCTAATTCCCTTCTTCGAGTGCCGATAATGTTTTTGTTGGTGGATTGGTATCTCTGAAATTGTAGATAATTATTTTCTTTTGTGTTGGTATCTCTATTCTTTCCCTCGAATATATTTCTTTAAAATAGTTTTTGGATAGTTGGAAAAAAAAGGTCAGCTCTCTGCTTTTCAAGGTGTGCACGACCACGTGGCCAAAGCCTTTTGTGGAAAATTGGAACCACCCTAATTTGGGATTTAAAGTGCTTTTGGTCAAAAATTTATACTTTTATTGGTGATAGTGTTATTAAAAGTATAGCCGTTTTGGGATTTTGTGTCGTCAACACAACTTGTCCAGCATCTGGAAAATAAATTTCCAAGATAGAGAGATTTTTCCTCTACAGCGTGTTACCATCCACGCCATCTTACCTTCTCCTGATATAAGAAAACCCTCTATGAATGAGGTATGTACCTTATAATAATTGTATTTATACTTCATTCGTCTGGGCGTTATTTAATGCCTTTTTGTGTCTCTAGGGTTTTTTTTATGGGGCTCTGCTTTCCCCGGAAAAGTTACACCTACGCAACGTATCAGAATAGGATTGCGTAACTTCACTTGAGGATCATACCAACGCTTGGCAATTTCACACAGCCATTTTCACCTGCTGCCTTCCACCACGGGGAAGAATACTTACCTTTCACCGATTACGTTGAATTTCATCCACCCTTAGTCAGCTGGATTCCTCTGGAAATTACACTCTTGACTTTTGCCAGATAAGTGGATGTCAATTTACTGTTATTTCTTTTTTATTATTAGCATTTTCAACCACCATTTTCGGTATAAGCTATACTTTTTTTTAAAGTATTATATAAGTTACTCATTTAATTGTGAGGAATACAACAAACATTATATAAAAAAATTACTTAAATTTACATTTTACATAGATTAAGCAAGTTTAATTTTTTTCCCTTTAATTACTAAACAAAAATTAAATAATACATTATTACCAAACACAAAAAAAGAAAATCCATATTAAATCGTACATTATACAACTAATATTCTATGTAAACCATATTGTGGATATCCATTAATTGGTGTAAACGTAATTATATGATCAATAATCCTAATTACTACTGGTTGTAATTTAAGAACAAAATCTCCCGTATTCTCAATCTATTGGCGTATACGATCGCTAGTTTATTCTTATAATTATTTTTTTTTTGTAATATACTGTTTTCTCTCCTCACAAACAACATTTATTTAAATATTTCCTTCTAACTCTGATTCCAAAATAACAAACCAGAAATAAGAAAAGTTGATTTGCAAGTATTACCCAACCGTAGTTCTTTTTTTGTTTGAAACTTTTTTGTGGTTTTCGAGTTCTCAAACAAGGAGAAGAGACAGTTAAATCAAACCCCATGGCGCCCTATCTCATAATATCTTAAATTAATTAGCCTTAAGAATCTTGGAACGGCACTGTTTTTTTTCCTTTTGCATATTCCTTTTTTTTATTTCTTGAATTGAATATAGCTAGCCGCGGCTTATGGCGTGCCACATTATAGCCTACTCTATTGTTAAATAAATACTGAAATGAATGTTATTTGTTTGCTAACACCCTGAGATTTCGGCGCGTTATAAGTAATTAATTTATCTCATTTTATTGGCAAGTGTCAGAAATCAAATAAAAATTTCTTATTATGATACCACTGTAAAGAATTTTATAAATCCATGCATCTGTGAAAATGTTTATAAAATGTCGAAAATATCTCCAGTTGAACTCAAATATAGATATGCTACATATATTATTTGTAGATTGATATTTTAAAAATAATTTCAAAAGATGTACGAGTGCGCATCTGGTCTTTGACTTGCCATTAATTTAATTTGAATAAGCACATATAATCTCCAAGATGCCCCCAATGAAAGCATGACACGTTAAATGTTAAAAAAAATCGAAAAAATTTCATGCCTTTGTTTAAAATAAAATATTTAATAAATATAATTTTTCTATGTCATCGTTTTTAAAACTTGAGTAATCTATACTCAATACATTATTCGAATTTGCCATCATCTAATATCCCCTGTTCAAATCCGATGCGTGGCAATAGTGTTGAAATTCTCCGACAACACGTTAAAGCGATTTAACTGTGTGTGCCGCAGATAGGCCGGGTCTGAGGAAAACCTGAATTATATCAACATCTGGCGGCATTTAATCAAACTGAAATTCTATTAATATTCTGACCTACTTGAAAAAGCTGTCTATACATTTAGTCTATGCTGCAACCTAGTGTATATAGTCAAGCCTACAAATTATATTTAATTTGTATTATTGGTATATATAAAAATGTTACTTTTCGTATTACCTACTCTTGTTACATGCATAATGCATTTCAGTACCATTTGATTTATTCCTAATTTTTCTACATAACGTGTATCGTACTTCTAATTTTTCCTGTTTCTTCCAGTCTTCATATTCTTCTTTGCTATAAAAATTATATATAACTTCATTTATACTTACCTCATGTTTTTCCTCAGCGTGTATATATATAAATTGTCATAAGTTCTTAACGGTAACTGATCTTCAGGGCAGACATGACACAAAATTCTACATTCTCTCTTATCCATTTCTTCTTGATGTATATTTCGAATATGTTTATTTTTATATGATATTCTTGAAAAAGTTTTTTTTGCAATATTAACACGTCCATACTCATCGCATAATTGTAATCCATATTATAATTATATTAGAACTTCCATTAAAAATGTTTTAAATTAATAATATGTTCAACATTATATCCATAAACTTACCTCCAATATAATTATTAAGTAATATGGCAAATTACGAAAAAAGGTACATTTTTACCAATCTTGTACCTATAAAAATATGATGCAATCACAAACCTAGAATTTCTAGGTTTGTGGATGAAATAGAGCATCTGCGGCACATGATCAAAGTAGGCGTGGCTACTAGTTTGGAGGTAAAACAAACAGCGATCATAACCTCAAACGTATTTAGTTATTATACGTTTTTACTTTTCGTTAAGTGGTTATGTTCTAGTTTATTGTTGTTATTACTTTTCGTGTTTTTTGTGGTTACAATATTCCTTCATTTATATAGCCATGTACAGTGAATATTATTATACATTAGACACTGAAAGTGCTGATAGATATAGACATAAAATTAGTTAAATTGGAATAGATCCATCCATAGAACCGTTTTACACACACAAGAATTATAGCAAAAATTTATTCCTAATTTTGCTAAAAATTTTTGTGAAACTGTTTATATGTTTTATGCATACGAGAATTATATCAATAATTTAATGAACATTTTTATTCGTAAAAATATAGAACATGTTCTATATTTTTATGATTATAATCGAGAAAGTGCAGCAGAATCTGCGCAAATCTCCAGGTTGGCAATTTTTAAAGTAACGTAGATAGCTGAAGTATTATAGTTATTTACCGTCAGATTATCAGCATTTACAATGTTGTTAAAATTTACATCAGTTAAAACTTTCTTACTCCCTACCACATTATGTTTATCTACATTTCTAAAATTGTCATTACTACAACTATCAGGTAAAGAGACAGGTGGATAGAAACTAATATTATTTCTGGAAAGCCCCGAGAGTGAGGATTTAGCATTTCCTTCGTGATTTACGTTACCCCTGAATCCAACCTTTTCCGACCTACTCAGCCCATTTTCCGCAGCTGGTTAGTATGTCTTTTCCAGACCTCATCTCCGACTCTGCAAACATAAGTACATCTTCCAATATTCTTAGTTATTTCGCCTGCACTCCAATCCTGTCTGCTTCTTCCATAATTTCTAACCATGACTTTGACCTTGAATTTTCTGCTTACTCCTCCGTATCGTTTTCTTTGCTTTTGATGAGCTTGCTTGGCTGCTTTTAATACAGATTTCCTCTCTTCCGGTTTTGTTTCTCGAACAAGAGATAATCTTATCCTTATTTATCTGCCAAACATCAACTTCGCAGGCATTTCCTTCGTAGAACTTTGTTCTGCTGTTCTGTACTGTAAAAGAAATCTTGAAATTATGGTGGAAATATTATTCGGTCTATTTTCTGAAATAAGCGTTTTTATTTTGTTCTTAGCTAACTTAACGGCTGCCTCTGCTACGCCATTGCTTATAGGGTTGAAAGGGGGTGAGGTTATGTGTTCGATGCCATTTTAGTTCACAAATTCTTCGAATTTCTTAGAAACCAAAGACGGTCCGTTGTCACCAGAGATATGGAGTAGGTTTTGAGTCACAATCGTAGATGGTAATCCAAATCTGGCATTCTCGTAGTTTTTCGATGGTCTATTGTGTGGTTATATTTTTTTGTGGCGAACACCTCAATTCATTATGATTATGCATCGATAATTATTAAAAATTGCCTACCTTCAAGGGGTCCGAAGAAATCAATGTGGATTCTACTCCATGGTTTTGTTTCCAATGGTCATGGTGTTAGTGTGGACTTTAATGGAGCTGGCTTGTTTATCAAGCATGCCTCATAAGACCTAGCTACCATCTCAATGTCCTTGTCAATATTTGGCCAATAGATTATGGATCTAGCTGTCGACTTCATTTTGACTATGCCAAAATGTCCTTCGTGTAACTCTTCCAGGAAATTTTTGCGAAGACTCGCTGGTACTACCACACGTAATCCCCACTGCAGTATGCCATTTTCGTAGAAAAGTTGGTCTCGTCGATCAAAATAATGCTTATAGATATCATTTTTTTGGTTCTTTTGCCACTTCCCTTTTTCCATATACCCAATCACGGTCTGCAGTTCCTCATCTTTTTCGGTTGCCTTCCTAAGGATTTCGCTATCTATGGGCCAATTCTTGGACCTTGACGTGAAGTTTAGATAGCTAACCTTTGATTCTCCGCAGTCTCCAGGAACTGCTTTCAAGGGATCTCTGGAAAGATAATCAGCTATAACATTTTCATTGGCTTTTATATATTCTATGGAATATTTAAAACCAGATAAGTATGCTGCCAATCTTTGTAATCGATTTTCATATATTTTCGGAATGGGCTTATGTTCTCCGAATATTGTTATTAATGGCTTATGGTCACATCTTATTTTAAACTTTCTGCCTACTAAAAAATTGTGAAATTTAGTTATTCCGAAGTAAATAGCTTCTTTATGGAGGGTAAAATAGTAGATACGGTATGAGGATTCCAGCTCACACCCCTAACAACCCACCCCTAATTAGGGTTGAAACTGAAGACCCCAAATTTTCGGTCTTCTCGATTTAAAAAAAAATTAAAAATATATTTGTAGTTTTAATTGGCCGAAAATAGGATTATCGTTCACACCCCTAACATCCCACCCCTAATTATGAGGACCCCAAATTTTCGGTCTTCTAAAAAAAATTTAAAAATATATTTGTGATTTTAATTAGCTGAAAATAGGATCATCGTTCACACCCCTAACGTCCCACCTCTAATTAGGGTTGAATATGAGGACCCCAAATTTTCGATTTTCGATTTTTTAGAAAATTTAAAAAATATATTTTAAGACTTTAAAAATATGTTTGTGGTTCCAATTAGCCGAAAATAGGATCATCATTAATGTATCTTCATTATTTGGACCACCCCGTAATTATAGAATGTAATATCTGCGGGCGCCAGCCGCAAAAGCGCAACATCTCGATCGCGAACAGCTGCCTCGATTCAGCGACTTTCCCCAGGCGCTTGCATCTTCTTGCTGTTTCCGTGGCCTTTCAAACACTGCATAATTTAAACATTTTTAAAACTACTTCAGGTAATGTAACTAACCCATACTTAGATTTTTTTGAAAAGTATCTGCATGTGTGCTTACATTATAAGGAATTGCAACATGTTTGATTTCTATAAAGACACCGTTAACTGTTTCTGTATATAAATGAGAAATTGTTTAGTCTCTAATCAAAGTGCAACTTTTAATTCCAGCATCTTGGTAAGTACATATAATCTTAATTTACTTCTTATATATCCAAATTGTTATTCTTATCTCATCTATTATTAAAACAAAGTGTCATATATTATGATTTACATGAAAATTTCAATTTTTGAAGAAGAATTCTTACGTTATATTTTAATCAACTCAATTCAATTGTCTGGAAAGATTGAATATATCTCGTACGCATATCTTCTTTTTTTGTATAGGTATTTTAACTCCAGCATCTTCGTAAGTAGATATAATCTACTTAACTCGATTTAATTGTTTGGAATGGTTAAATATACAATATTAATTAAAATTATATAATTTTTAAAGACAAAATGTAAAATAAGGATTTTAAATGTTATGAAGATTTTTTATATTTTAACTAAAATATTACTTATTATATTTTTATGAAAATTAAAATTTTTGATGGATTCTTAAGAACATTTTTACGTTATACTAGTCTTAAGAATTCTTACGTTATTTATATTGTAACCAATTAACTATCACAATCTACCTGTTTTGAATGGTTGAATATACAATAGTAATGAAAATTAAGTTATTTTTTAAGATAAAATGTTTGATATATTGTTATTTTTACCTATACAGATTATCGATGTTTATTAAATTATATTGAAAGTAATCATTCTCATCTATTGTTGAAACAAAATATAGGATTATGAAATTTTATTAAAAAAATACGAGTAAAACATAAATGATTATAGAATATTTAAAATTTATTTATGAATTACATAGGTACATTTCACACACAACTATTAAAACCATGATAAATGTTACAATTTTGATAAAATATAAAAATACCTACACGTTTCATAGAAAGCATGTTATCGGAGTCTTCCTCAACGGAATCTTGTTTACAACTGAAGTCTATAACGTCAAAGCCACAAGCACCACCATAATGAGCGTGCCTGTCAAAATGATTGTGAATTAAATCTAGATAGGCTAATGGTTCCTCATTGTTCAATATATGATATTTCACTGATGTATTTAACCAGTCTTTATATAAATTTGTTTCTTCCAACAAAATGGTTTTTACATTTTAAGCATAACATTAAACCTGGCAATTTTTGGACTCCATAATAAAAACAGTAAACTGCAAGAAATAAAGCCAGAACCACAAAAACTGTGTTCTAAGGCCCGCATATAGGTCTTGCATGTAACACGTCTTACTTAGATAAATAGAAATATGGATATTCTTCTTTTTTACAACACTGTATCTGGGAAACAGTCGGTACATTCGGCTCTGATATTGTAGGTAATAATTTAAAACTTGGTAATGCATCGCAACAAACTAAAACAAAATACATACTTAAATTAATTTCACGTATCCTTATTTGAACACTTCAATCACCTTCTTCTGTGAAGTTACTCATATTTTACTTTTCGCTTCGTTGGTAGTCATACATTTATATAGCAATTTCCACTCTAAACTACGTCATATAACCACTAAATAGAAAGGCATTGCATTGAAAATATGTAACATAGTTGCATTTACACTAGGTTACGATTTTTGTAAAAGTAACTTTATGCATGGAAATAGATACGGTGGGGCATACTGCGACCTCGCTCCTAAAATATAAAAGCAGATTCGAAAATATAAGTGTGTATCCTGTAGTAAGTCTCTAAATACAACAGTTCCATAATATAAAACAGGTAAGTGTCTACTCCTTTTAACTTTAATCTAGTTAGTAAATATTTTGTTCCTAGAGATGGATATTTCCAAAATAAACGAACGGTCCCTTCTAGCTTTCAAACCAACAAAGCCTTTAAAGGAATTGGAAATTGGTAAAAAATATTCCATTTGCAAAATCATAAAAGTGACTACAACATATGGAGAAAGCTTGGTGGCGGTGTTGAAGGATTGTCAATTCTTCCTACCTAATCGGCTAATGGTAGAAATACGAGACCACTTGGAGGAATTCGAGAATCACCAATATAGCATCATAAGTCATGGTGAGAAAATTTTTTTAAATTTAAGTAATTCGAAAAATAATTCAAATGAAACTTTACTACTTATTGTAATAAAAATATTAAATTGTTGAATAAAGCCCTTGCAAATGTTGAAAATAATGTTTCGCTAAAAACTAAAATTTCGACAAATATCGGTCACTTGAGACAATTGCTACGCGCCAATATCCTTGGCTGGATATATGACCTCAGATGAGCGGGGTCGAGAGGGATTATCTCTCTTTACCCACTTCATCGCTGTAGGCCCGGACGCCTCGTAGAGGTGGGTTCCTTATCTCCGGTCAGCCTCGACCGCAATCGCGGCCGATGCCGGCGGCTCGAGGAACCTCCTCCTGTTCTGGCAAGGGCTTATCTTCTGGCGCTCTTCTGTCTTCTCTTCTTTCTTCGCCGACTCGTTAACCCCCGGGAGTAGTTATGTTTTGGTCGCGGCGCGAACGCCTTCGACCAGGTAGGGGTTTGGGTTAAGTCAGGATTAGCACTGTGGCTCTAGGGAGACGCTAGGACGAAGAACCGTAAAGGCCCTATCGTCCAGCGTCGCGGAAAGGATAGGGTAACGGCACCCGCCTAGGCGGGCGCTGGGGTAGGTTAGCGAAAAGTCAATGTCTCTTCGTGGTCCTATTCTTGATCCTGGCGGTCCTGAAACAGAAGAAACGTCCCAACTTACCCCGCGTTCAGGAGTTGAAACCTTGGCCGCCTGTACCTGGCGGCCGCATCGGGTCGGTAGTCCACCGCCGCCTGGATCAGCTGGTTGCTGTGGACTTCTGCGCATGCGAAGGCAGCCTCCGCTCGCGCTTTCATCGCTTCCAGGGCTGGCGTGAATCCCAGATCCCGGCGAATATCGCTGTTGCGGAAGAACCAAGGGACCCCCTCCGCGCAACGCAGGGCGTTATTTTCGACGGCCTGCACTCTGTTCAAGTGCGTCTTCGCTGCGTATCCCCATGCGGCTCCAGCATACGTCAACTGTGGCTGCAAAACAGACTTGATTAACCTTACCTTGTTGCCAAGGCTCAGTCGGCTGTCCCTACGGAGTAACGGGTAGAGTTTCACCCTCACAAATTTGCCTTTGCGAACCACTTCGTTGACGTGTGGCTTCCAGGTCAGCTTTCTATCTAGGGTCACCCCTAGATATCTGGTTTCGTCGGTCCACTGGATGTCCTCGTCGTTGAACGTCACGCGGCCTCTCGGCTGCGCTCTGTACCTACGAGAGAACATCATACCTTTGCTTTTCTCCGCGTTGATCGCCACCTTCCAGCGGTTACACCAGTCCTCCAGTCTGCCTAGAGCTCTCTGGAGTCGTCTCGTCGCCATTTCCGCATTTAGGGAACGGGCTAGTATGGCGGTGTCATTGGCGTAGAGGCACACGGAAGTATCCTCCGTCCTGGGTAGGTCCGCTATGAAGATATTGAACAGGTGCGGAGACAGCACGGCGCCTTGGGGGACGCCGGCTTCCATGGGTCGATAGGTGGATAAGGCCCCGTCCACCTTCGCACGCAGCTTTCTGCCACTTAGGAAGGACGCCACCAGCTTCACTAGGCCGACAGGGTAGCCAAAGTCGAGCGAGCATCTTAACAATAAGCTCATCGTGCTAGACCCTGTCGAAGGCCTTGACGACGTCCAAAAAGACTGCTCCGGTCGATTCTCTGGTGTTGAAACCTGCGGAAACAAGTTCTACTAACCTGAGAATCTGTTGCTCCGTCGAGTGGCCACGGCGGTACGCGAACTGCTCGTCCGGGAGGATTTGCAGTTCTTCCGTGGTCTCGTGCAGTCTGGCCAGAATAACCCTCTCGGCTACTTT
Source organism: Monochamus alternatus (assembly GCA_037114965.1). Classification (NCBI taxonomy): domain Eukaryota; kingdom Metazoa; phylum Arthropoda; class Insecta; order Coleoptera; family Cerambycidae; genus Monochamus; species Monochamus alternatus. Next base: position 62,043,681 of record CM073427.1, on the reverse strand, counting down.
GCTCATCATGGGCAGGAGACTGATAGGCCTGGCTTAGGGATGAGAATCACGTCGGCCTTTTTCCATCTCCTAGGAAACCTGCGCAGTCTCAGGATGGCGTTGCAGATGTTCAGCAGCGCCATCACTTCCCGGTGGTGGAGCTTTCTGAGTATCCTGTTCCCGATTCCGTCGTGTCCTGGTGCTTTGCGGGGGTTCAGGTGGCGCAGAATATCCTTCACCTCCTCCGGAGTAGCGGGTCTGATGGGTTCTGCATCGGGTAGGCGTCTAAGACGCCGCACACGGCGGTTTTCTCTACACTGCAGTTCAAGGCTGTCCGCGAAAGCTTCTGCCTTGTCCCGCTTGGTGTAGACGATCCCGTTCTCGCCATGGATCGGAGGTATCGGACGGCGGGGAGCCCTCAGCGCCTTCTGCATCTTCCACAGACCTACGTCTCCAGGATTTAGCGATTCCAGATGTCTATGCCACAGCTCCTGGTAGAGTTTGTCCAGGGCGGCTTTGACTCTCCTATTGAGCTGGTTGGCGACTTGCCTATCGCGCGGGTGGCCGGTTCTCATGTCCCGTCGCTTGGCCGCGCGTCTCTCCCTGATCTGTTCCTGCAAGTCAAAAAATAACTCACCTGTATAGTCCGCGCGTCTCCTTTCCGTCCTCTCGGTGGTGCTGCTTTCCAGGGCGGTGCGGATATCCGTCTCAAGACTCACGACTGCTGCCTCGAGGTCCGTTTCGTCCTGGATGACAGGGACTGGTCGACAGATCCGTTACATTTCTACACGAAACCGCTCCCAGTCGGTCTGTCTCCTAACGACGGTTGCCTCGCCGCGACGCTTCTGCCCTAGCTCGAGCAGGATAGGCGAGTGGTTCGTGGAACCCTCGTGATGCGTCGTCAGTGCGGCCTCCATCGGTATTGCCTTGAGCAAAGCGATATCCAACACGTCCGGCCTAGCTGCTCCTTTTTGGAAGGTTGGCCTTCCGTACGCAAGCACGTCGTCGTGATTCCGCAAGAACTGCAGAAGCACCCTACCTCGAGTTGAGGTGGTCGTGCTGTTCCACTCCGGCGATTTTGCGTTAAGTCGCCGATGGCAACCGTACGCGGCCATGCCCCCATGACCGCCTCCAGGTCGTCGTCCAAGAGCGGGAGAGATGCTGACTGGTAACAGGACACCACGGCGATGTCTCCATGGCGGGTGCTCACAGAGACTGCCACGGCTTCCATGTTCACCAGCTGCGGGACCTGCAACATATGATGTTCGATACCTGTTTTAACTAGCAGGGCGACTCCTCCTCCTTGTCTGGCCGGCCGGTCCCTCCGATACGTCACGTATCCGAGCATCCTGGCGGCCTGTGCGTTCCTCAGCTTGGTCTCTTGGATGGCTGCCACGTCTACGTCTAGACGCGGCAGGAGCTCAAGCAGGTCGTTCTTCCTTCGCTGGAACCCGTGGACGTTCCAGGAGGCGACTCTCAGGGACTGCACTCTCGGAGGATCAGCCATTACTCCTGTAACAGAGATGGCATTTTGCTGAAGAAGGCGCGCATGGCGGAGTACATCTCCTCCATCCTCGCCAGCGCGCTGACGAAGTCGGAGGGCGTACTCCACGCCTTCGGTGGCTGTTGGGGTTTGGCGGCCCCCCTAGGCACCACGGCGGGAGCCTGCTTTTGCCTCGCGGCGACGGCGAAGCTCTTCGCCGCTGTCACCTTAGGGGGTTGCGTATACTTAGTTGGTTCTGGTCCAGCCGCTGGTTTCGCTACTGCCGCTCCTCCTCTTCTTTCCCGCAGTTTTCTTAGGGGCCTGGGGGTACACAGATATTAAGTTAAAATATTTGCAAGACATCGATATGTTATTGTTTTTAGAAAAATTAATTCGTGGGAGAGTAAGTCAATGTTATAATAGATATGCAAAGGCAAATAATAAATATATGTTTAAGTACGATCCAAGTAACCCTTCTAATTATTTATTATATTTTGATATAAATGGGCTTTATGCTTGGGCAATGTCACAATATTTACCATATGGACAATTTCAATGGGTCGAAGACATTGATAATTTTGATGTATATTCAGTAGCTGATGACTCAGATACTGGTTATATATTGGAGGTTGATTTAAGTTATCAGAATAATATTCATGATTTACATAGAGACTTACCTTTATGTCCCGAGCATAGAACTCCACTAAATTCAAAATTACCAAAATTAATGACAACTTTATATGATAAGCAACACTATACACATTACAGAAATTTGAAACAGTGTCTCGAATTGGGAATAAAAATGAAAGAAATTCATAAAATTCAAGTTCAAATAATCTGCCTGGTTAAAGAAGTATGTAAATTTAAACACATCGCTTAGAGCAAAAGCAAACAATGAATTTGAAAAAAATTTGTTTAAGTAGATTTTGAATGCTGTGTTCGGTAAAACAATGGAAAATATTCGGAAACATCGTACTGTAAAACTATTTTCAAGTTGGGAAGGAAGATGGAGAGCTAAGAATTACATATCGAATCCCACTTTTCATAGTAGTTCGATTTTCGATAATAATTTGGTAGCGGTAGAACTCAGTAAAACGGAAATAATATTTTACAAACCTCTATATGTCGGTATGTGCATCCTAGACATTTCTAAAACATGTGTGTACGACTTTCACTATAACTTTATATTAAAAAAATTTGATATTTAAAATTGCAAATTACATATATTGATACGGATAGTCTAATATATGATGTCCGTTGTGATGGTTTTTATGCAATTATTAAGACAAATTACAATAAATTTAATACGAGTGACTATAAAATAATGTTTATTCGATTGAACGAAAAAATAAAAAAGTGGTTGGTTTAATGATGAAAATAATGGTAACATTATGACGGAATTCGTTGGCTTGCGTTCAAATATGTATAACATCAAATGTGGTAAAATATGTAGCGTTAAAAAAATTAAAGGTTTAAAAAAGAATATTGTAAAAAACCATATTAAATTTGAATACTACTTGACTTGTTTAAGAGAATTTAAACAGGTCTGTAGAACTCAAAGATTAATTAGATCCTATTTACATGAAATTTATTCGATACAAAATTAAACTTGCATTAAGTCCATTTGACGATAAAAGGATTTGAAAAGAAAATAGTACGGACACTTTGCCATATGGACATTATTCAACACTTTAATGTTTTTACTGAAGTTTCTACACTTGTATTGGAATGTTATTGTTTATATAGTAATATGTATTTATTTTTAATATTGTGAAGTACCCATATTTTCTCTCACTGCATGTTGCAAGTTGAGACTTGTTTCTGTAAATAAAATAATAATTTTCATGGAAATCAGCTTGTGCTGAATTTTAATAAAACAAATTGATACATTTATCGTTTTTTATTTTATAAAAATTATGTTATAATAAAATTTTAATAAAAATAATACACATTCGTGAAAGCACACATGCTCAGTGATTTTTGATGATAAAAACATCGAGACTCAGCAAGTTGAAAGGGCGGATGTACGTCCAGTTCGCACACTACAGTTGATGAATATTGTGTAAGAAATTCGGCCTTCTCCTTTCCTTTCACATATACGATATCTTCTTTTCCCATCAAGTTCCACATAATAATTGAGAAATTGTGGAATGATATATATCCTTCGTTCCAGTTTAACTAATGTTGTTTATTTGACAACCATATGGCTTGTTTCTGTAAATCGGGTGATAAAAGCTTCATAGAAAATGGTGCCTAAAAAATATAGTGGGCTGTTTTGGTACTATCGTAAGCCACTAACTCTTTAATGATAAATTTATTTCTATCAACTTTAAATCCCTGCATATTCAATATTAGCGGCATTTTTACACATAGGACTTCAACTTTCAAGTAAATATCTTAGACTTGTCTAACAATTTTCGTTAGTGGGTTATATCGGAACATGTGATCGTGCAAAATTAAACAGTATGCTGTGGTTTCACTTGGAACATCAGTTGCAGTTTCCCATTCTACTCGTAAAATGACGGCTCCTGATTGGATGGTTTCTTTCTGATGCGAGCAATCGATATGAGAAATTGGGGCGATGGATTTAAATTTCCTCGGAGTAAATATAGGTTCATTTTCCAGTTCGTAAGAACGATTTTCTAAAGTTAGCAAACATATCATACAACGTGGCGAATTTGTTGGTCTTGAAATCGAGGAATACTCTTATATTCATGAGGTTACAATGGTCAAATTTGCTCATGTTCGAAGACACCTTATTTTTCTTGTCCGTCTGGAAAGCGACGATACGTGACGAGGGGTCTCTAACTTGGTGGTGGTTTTTACCGGCCAATTATGACGAGTGGTTTGCGGAAGAGCGGAATACTCGACGAGCTCCCAACTTCTAAACGGAACCAGAACCACATTTTTTATCTAAAAGCTTAGTAAGAGCTAGTTGTTGTGGTATTCCTACAGACACGTGAGGCACTCTCCAATAGAGTTTTTCAATATTTATTTTAGGATTTTCTGTTTCATCGATCGTTGTTACTGCTTCCAAATCGCTGCTACTTCGAATTAGAATCAATTCCTGTTTCATATTTACTATGATTTTTCTGTAGTCCTCAAAAAAGCCTAGTACCATTTTAAGGGGGATACATAAGTTAAACTTATCACCTTCGATTTTTCTTTCTTTAGGGAACCATCCGACATTTTGCAGTTTAACGCTTTCACTTTCGTTGTACGCTAGGTATCCTTTTAACGGGGTCGTGAGTCCTACGTTTCGAACAGAATCGATGACTACTCCACTCATTTCATATCGAATTTCTCTGAAGAGGAAATTGAAAGCATTATTTATAAACTGCAATTTTGTAACTGGTTTTCCATTCTCTGTAATTGAATTTCCCTCTAAATATAGCAAGTTCTCGCACGGTAAAGTGTATATGTCTAATTCTTGAAGTGATATACTTTTTTCATCATTATAGTCAAATTTAGAGGCCACGAAAGGTTGATAATTGTGGTATTCCAATTCATCGATGGAATTATCAACAAGAGGTTGTTGCATAACATTTAGTATATCCATTATATAAGAACTTCAAAACCAAGAGACTCCAGAAATTTCTTGTTTTCACGTGTAAGTCACACGTTCTTCTTGAGACTAACCGAAGATTGTTTTTTAGATCTTCTTTTATAACCACGTGTTGTCCAAGACCCATTTAGAAGGTAACATCTTGAATTGTAACAAACTACCATGTTTAGAGCTTTTTATATGAAGTCTGACTGTGATAATTTCCTCTCGAAAATTTATTAGATATCCATCCTGGTCCAGCACTCTAACGGTTAAATTGTTAATCGTCCTGACACTTACGGGAAAATACAGGATGTTTTGAGGGGATTCAACTATCTTATATCCAGGTGCTACGGTAGGGAAGAATTGATGAATGATGTGATCTGGTTTCCCGTTAGAGTATGAACCCACTGCTAAGTTACAATCGACACAGATGACGTTCACTTTGATGATTTTTGCCGGAACATCTGATTCAACTGATTTGTTTGCAGGATTTTTTTGATTTTTTAAACCCAATAATTTACCTATGGAATCTTCAGTAAAATGTACTTCTTCTGAACACTTAACCTCTGACCTTAAAGTATTGTTACTGCCTTTAATAATTACAGATACTCCTCTGAAAGATCCCGTAGGAATTTCCACAAAATTTTTATATTTACCATAATAAAATTTAATATTTGTTTCGTCTATATTAGGTATTACATTAAAAAGTTTCAAAATTGGATAATCCAATTACATATTCCGAGTCATCCTCCAGGTAGATCGGTGGATTAAAATCTGCACTTAATATTGAGAAATTACCAGAAAGAGAAACAGTAAAAGACATGTTACTTAATTCAGAACTATATTTACAATAAACCAGTTTTATCAGTTACACACATTATATAAAAAAATTAAAGAGAGGTGTCCACAATTTATTGCATTATCTTGCTGAGATTTATCATGATTATATTTAATTGTATTTGAGCTACCATCGCTATAAAAATACTTTGTCAACGCGTTTGGAGGTCTTAAATTCCCGTAACTATAGAAATATATTATAATATTGATTTTCTTCACATAAGACGTCCATTGAGTGCCTGGTCCTGATGAATTATCCAAATTAACGATACCACATTTGTTTTCCCTTATTTTTCTTGGTAAGTAATCCTGTAATCCTCCCCCAATGCTTCTAGTGCGGCAAATAGTGGAATGAGAGGTGGTGGTGGTGTGGTGGTTTAGGTATGTTTCTTGTTCCTATTGATGACAGAGCTTGCTTCACCATTTAACTGAGATTACTAGATGGATTACCCCGCATACCAAGTCGAGCATTTTGTATTACTTGCTTAAAACTTAGAGCTCCACCCCAGCGTTTCCTGGACTTCTTCTTTCTTTGTAATCCCATTCCCAGCTTGGTTTTAGCCTTCATTGTGTTGGTAACTGCCCACGCCGCAGTTTTTTCTCCAAGACTGGCTTCTTTAGATTTTACCTTCTCCCAAGCACGATGTTTAAGGTGACGGTTTGCCTTGTGACGGTCTTCTAAATTAGAACTGTCTTTATAAGATATGTCCTGAGCGAGACAGGCGTTATCCAGTGGATTAATTCCTCGATCAAGTCCTCTGGCAAGTCTCTTGTCAAGCTTGGTGCCGGGTCCGCAAAAATTATAGTCAGGAATGTATAGTTCAAATGGAAGTTTATTTATAAGCGCATTAACAAATCCAGATCCTTTCTTTACACTCTTTTTTTGGACGATTAACTACAGACGAGTTAAGCACAAGCATTTATATATGTTCCGGGGTGATCTAAAAATACAACTGAATTTATTCGAAAGCTTATACCTTATATATACTTTTTATATTCGTGAATCGGACAGTACATACGATTTACTTTGAGAATGATGATCAAGAAACAGAAAACTTCACTACCAGTAGTCAGTCATGATGATATTTCATTAAGTGCTTTTAAAAAACACGGCCCACTTTTGGGAGGCTCATCAAAACGCTCGTTGATAGCCGGAGGTAGTGGAAGTGGTAAAACGAACGTCATAATAAGTCTTTTGGAGCATCCGAATGGTCTACGGTTTGAGAATGAATACGTGTACTCAAAATCTTTATATCAACCGAAATATGAGTACCTGAAAAGTCTATTCCAAGCGAAATAAAACCTAATTCCGTTATAATATTCGATGACGTAATATGTCAGAGTGTTATGAGAGATTATTTTTGCTTTGGTCGTCACAAAGATACCGACTGTTTCTATTTAAGTCAAACATATTCATCCATTCCAAAACAACTAATATGAGATAATGCAAATTTGTTGGTGCTTTTCAAACAAGACGCTACTAACCTAAAACATGTTTATGATGATCACGTTAACGTCGATATGTCTTTTGAACAATTTAAAAATATCTGTGCCGAATGCTGGAAAGATAAATATGGGTTCCTGCTTATAGATAAAGATTCACCTCGAATGGTGGAATTTCGAATAGAAGGTATAGAAAAGATTTTGATGCATTTATCCTTCTCTAGATTACGAATAAATAGACGTGAAATTATTGACGCTTTTCATTAACCTAGCAACCATGAATAAGGAATTAGCAAGGCAGTTGGTTAAAACCAGAAAATCGGTGAAACAAAAATATCAAAGTCTGATATCTGACATATCCCAATCCAGGTCCCAATTAGAAGAGTTATCAACTTATAACTGAACTACTACAAAAACTACTTTCCACCATTAAGACAGATGTAGTGATCAAACAAGAACCCACCGAAGAAATCAAAACTGAATCGCCCGCTTCTACACCTAAAAGAACCAGTATAGATACATACAGTAAATGAACATGGCCAGTTTTTGGAAGATACATATCGATATGAACCGGAAGAAAAAAATGAAACGAACGAACAAGACAGTGATGAATTGATTAACCGAGAAGTTGAACAAAGCCGTCTATTTCTTCAAGACCTTTCAAACACTCGAGCGTACCAAGAGTATCTCGAGGCGTACGAGCCTCTTCCGAGACAATATATAGATTTATCTGTTAGGGGAGATGAAACCGATAATGATTGTCACTATGGGGTGAAGCATGACACTGACACGGAAAGGTCTAAAATTGGAGGCTCAGATTTAGAAATTATTGGAAAAGATTTGAAGGTAAATGGAACAAAATACATTGGAACACCAGGTCTGTACGAGTTGTTACCAGTAAAACGAAAAACTGCTAAAGATGTGACTAATTCAATGCATAAAATTCTAAACAAAATGAGTACTAGTCTCCAGAATTGTCAGACTGATTTGGGAAAGGAATTTTATAACAAAGGGTAGGGAATTGATGAATAAATATAAAATAAATCACTACAGCACTTATTCCAATTTAAAAGCTTCTGTCGTAGAACGGGTGAATAAAACATTGAAACATTTAATATGGAAGCGGTTCAGTCTTCAGGGAAATTATAAATGGATAAATATGTTACAAGATATAGTACATCAGTATAATAACACCAAACATAGGACTATTAGATTGAAACCTGGCCAAGTGAATCGAAACAACGCTAAAAAATTATTGCAAACAGTTTTTAATCACATAAAAGTTGTCGATCCGAAACGTATCAAGTTTAGACTACACGATGATTTAAGAATCAGCAAACACAGGGAAGCATTCAGAAAAGGATATGTCCCAAGTTGAAGTATACGGAAATCTTCAAAATACGGAAAATAAATTTAACAAACCCAAGAACTTATCTACTAGAAGATCAAGACGGACAAGAAATTCAGGGATCCTTTTACACTCAGAAACTGCAACATGCTAAGTACAAGGACATTTATTTTGTTGAAAAGATACTACGAAAGAGAGGGACTATGGTGTTAGCAAAGTGGTTAGGCCTAGACAGCTCACGAAATAGCTGGGTTAAAAAAAAGAACTAATATAATGTATTTTATATTATATATTTTAATAAATAATTTCTATTGTATATATGTGTATTATTTTATATCACAACATTCTTTCATTAAATAGTTTACGTCTATGATTTACATCTAAAATCGGATTTAATATGATAGATAAATCTGATATCTTCTTTTCGAAACGGTGTCGGTCTACAGCAACAATCTCCCAGTATTTTTTCTCGAAGCATGGTAGGCGTATCTCCAGACCAGCATTAGATGTACTTGGTTTTTGTTTTCCTTGAAGGTCACCTTTCTCTTTGATGTTGAAACATGTTGAAGTGCTTCTGGGTAATATGTATCTAAAAATTATAATACTCATATATAGAAGGCGCCTTAGGAGTAAACTGCTGTTATACTCCTATATAAAAATTGAACCCCTCTACAATATTCACAGTTAATAATTCTTTTAGGTGGACCGTCTATAAAATCATTGTGGGTGTTGTATAAATAATGTTTTTTTACAAGATTTATATTTCTGTATCCCTGGGTCACTTTGTATGTAATCGGGTAATAAATTCCATCCGTCTTCTAGATCACATACAGTAATTATTTTGATGTAGTTCTTCGGTAAGTAATATATTTGTTGCAAATCCATTTTAGTAAACACTTTAACTTGATGTGTGAATAAATAGCTTGCCACGTTTTCTCAACAATACATCTTTCTCTTTTATTCATTTTTCACGACTGATAAAATTTAAGTTATACTTTAGCTTTATTTCAAAATACAATATTAAATTAGTATAGTATTAATTTACTATTATTAAATGTAATAATTCACTTTATTTTTTTAAATCAATTTTAAATATTTAATAATTATTAATAACATATAAGCCGAAACAGCTCAATGAGAGAGCATTAGACTAAAGATCTAGAGGTTTCTGGTTCAAATCCAGATTACGGCATACTTTTTCGTAAAAAAAAGGTTAGATTAAATTATAAAATTTTATTTATCCAAATTTTTAAGACGCAGTGTTTCTTGATTATCTAAATTTTAAAGGCGCAGTCTTTCTTCATTTAGAAATTTCTTTTTTTCTGATTTAGATTTTCCTGATAGAGGAACCCTAATAATAATGTTTGCCATAACATATGGCAAGGGATCATATGATGGAGAGCCATCATTGTCCCAGCATTCTTCCGGCGGCGGAGTCCATTGGTTTGCGTTGTCCCAGCATTCTAGCAGCGGAGCCGATTCATTTTTGGACTAATATCTATTAACGGTATTGAAATTGAATATTAATATATATATATGCAGCTTTTTCTTGAAATATCAAACGTAGAATTTTCTTCCGATCATTTTATCTCTTTTGTATTTTTTTTAAATGATCCGTTTTGGAGAAAAACGACATGTATTGATAGGTTACAAATGTCTTAGCGGCCGATGAATGTAAGGAAAAAATAGTGAGCTCCCTTATCCCAACAGATCACATCCTAAAAGGAAGGTTTTCTTAAATTTGGATCAGCATCTTCGTGAAACAGGAAAGTTTATGAATCAGAAGTTCGGAATTTGCGGCCTACATAGAAAATTAAGCCCTTAATAAAAAGAACAAATCTTAGCACTGGTAGAAGAAAAACCAAGCACAAATAGAAAGATTGTTTCTCGACAAATAGGAAATTGTACAAAAATGGATGATCATCGGACTTTAAAAATTCAACTTCTGCACTTGAGTGATGTCCCCTTTATATTTATATTTTTGCTTCATAAATAACTTCCAGTTCATAACTTAGTTATTAAGAATTCGTAATATCAACCTTAGATAAAATGAATGTGTAGTCAGCTTTTTGTAGTTCTTATAAATTATAATATTTTAACCTTGCTAGTTAGTTATAACATATTCTTTAAGCCGTAATCTTGTACTTTCTTAAATAAAATATTTGTGCTATTAATTGGATTATTAATTTCATAAATAAAACTGGCCACTTTTCAAAGTTGAGGACTCTGTGAGTAGTATAGCTACTGGGGTTCTGGACCACTTTGGTAACCTGTCCATCCGAGTCTGGACGGCAGCGTAGAAGGGTGGAGTTCTTGCAGAAAGTAGGTCAATGACCAGAGGGTAGTGGTCGAAGAAGTGTAGAAGAGCGTAGGGTGGTAGTAGAAGAAGTGGTCGTCAATGACCAGAGGGTGCGGAGGGTAAAAGAATGTGTTAGAGTGAGAGCGAGCCGAGCCGGCCTCGCCTCAAGCCATGTATATTTTAACTTGGATATTTGCGAGAATCAAAAATAGAAGAGATTAGTTGACCCCTGGGGTCATATATCTTTATCACATTAATTATGGAATTATTAGATTTTAAATATTTATTTTATTTAGAAATTTTCTTAGAGGAACAAAAAAAAGACAACAGATTGTAGTAATAAATTTTATTTTAGATGAGTGTAGATCATTTAAATATTTATTTTATTTAGAAATTTTCTTAGAGTAACAAAAAAAAGACAACAGATTGTAGTAATAAATTTTATTTTAGATGAGTGTAGATCAAGAATTACAATTTCCTTTTTAAATTTGCTTTGTTTACATTGTTGTAATATTTATATTTTTGGATGTCGTGCCATATGTCTTGCTTGATCCAATTCCAGTGGTCCCTGGTCACGGAGTCTTCCATTGCAGCGGTATCAAAATGTATGATCATCGCCGACCACTCGAACTCGCTGCATGGTTGGCTTTGATATAGCCTGTTACACGTGTCCATTTTATTGGTAATGATGTCATGTTTGGTCTTCAGCAACCCTGATCCACTACTTGGAATGGGACGTTCAAAACGAGGCTGTAAAAAAAAATATTTATTAAACAACTGTTTGAACTTAGAGAGAGAGATAGTACTACGAAATTATTCAAAGTCTAGAACGTACATCATAGTTTAAATCCAAGAAACTTGGATCGTCTTGTTGCAGGGTCTTGGTTGTAAACATCCGGGACACGTGGCGATGACTACTTTCGGAGTCCAATCGTTATTTGTTGCAGGTCGCTTCCTAATAGTTTTTCCGCATACTCCACAAATCGTCGTCTCCATCACGTTGGCAGTGTATGATTTAAACTTAAAATTTGGCATCTTAAGACTTTTGTTTGGCATCTTAAGACTTTTGAATCGTTTCGTAGCAATATAAATCTATTTGTTGTGTGGCGGTAGAATGTAGTTCAATTGAATTTCTGCAAAAACAGAAAAACTGTTGACAACTGCTGCACCAATTCGTTCCGTATGTGTTGTTATATTGGGGTTTCGGAATACTTCGTGGTTGTATTCTTCTGGTCGGTTGTTGTTGTCTCCTCCTCAATTTGTTTACGAATCTTGTTTTGGATCGGAATACTTCCTATGTCGTCATTTAGTGAATGAACTAGATTATTTAGAACAAAAAACTCTGACTTTATAAGAAATCGTTAAATCCCCATGGTTTTGTGTCTGTATAAATATAATTTACAATTCGTTTGTCGTCGAAAGGACTCAAAGCAATTTTTTGTTGGGAAATTGTATAAACATCATGATGCCTTGAAATTATAGATTTTTGATTGATTGACACTTTGGTGTTTTGAAATAGGCACTTATAATAATCATCAAATGTTATTTCCTTCAAGGCGGACCTTTCGATACCTTTAGCCTTTTTAATTATGTTTTCGTCTTGATTTTTAGACATAACTTTTAGGGCATACATTTTAGATCTTAAGCCAATAAAATGTGTCATAATATTGCCTTGATTCTCGTCTTTCATCAAGCCTATTTTTTTTTTATTTTTTAAAGGAATCCCAAAAACATTATTTTCTGGATAATCAGAAGTATCAAATCTCTCAATATCTTCTTTAATGTATTTGTAAATGTCATCAATGTTGCAAAATTGATAAATTAAACTGTCTGTGTCGGTGTATAATAATTTAGCATCGTCATTAAACCTTTTCTTGATATAATTATAGTGAAAAATCGTAAAGGAATGTTTTCGAAATATCTAGTATACACATGCCGATAAAAATAGGTTTACCTTCAGTTTATTCATCTCAATGATTACCATGTCTTTATTGAAAATGGTGCAGCTATGAAAGTTGGGTTGCGCAATATAATATTTGGCACCATATCGTCCTGTCCATTTAGTAACTAATTTTATATCTTTATATTTTCTAACATTTTCAATGGTTTTTCCGTAAGGAGAATTATTCATTAATTTAAAAAAAAATTTTTCAAATTCATTTTTACTCGTTTTTCGTAATTCCGTATTGAGTTCAATATACTTTTTTAACCACGGTGATTGTTTGAATTTTAAACAGCGATGAATTTTTCGAATAACAATTCCTAATTGCAAAGCTTGTCTTAGTAACGTATAATGTATGACATAATTTTGTTTATCATACAATGTTGTCAACAATTTTGGTTTGTCAGAATCAGAAGAAGGCGGTACTAAATGTTCAGGACATAATGGTAAATCTTTATGTAATTCATATAGATGCCGAGGATAATATAAATCAATTTCTAATATGTACCCATACTCACTAGAGTCGTGATTACTATCAAAAATATTTTCATGATAAATGTTTTCAATAGGCACCCACTGAAAGTCCCCATATGGTAGAGGAAACATCATTGCAGCACCATACAAATTGTTAACATCGTAATACATTAGATATGAAATAGGAAGTTCTGGATTATAGTTACTTCCCATATATTTATTGTTAGCTTCCCCGTATCTATTGGAACATTGTGAAATACCGCCCCTGATGCCTTTTTCGATAAATAAAGCCATATCACAGTCAGTTAATAACTCCAATTCAACGCCGGTAACTTTTAACATGGCATCAAAAGCTAATCCGGGCGTTGTATAATAGTGGAGTGCATCTAAATCATATGTCTTCATGCACATTTTGCGAAAATTTTCAAACACATCAGCTAGTAACAGTACGTCAGTTTTTAAGTACAGTTCAGCGTAATCTTGAAGACTCTGTATATTAAATGAATGCCAAACATTTAATGCATGTTGATAATCACCATCTGAAATGTCCTCATTTTTCAGAGAGCTAAAAAATTTGTCCTTTGACGGTAAGCATTTATCTTTTAATTTGTTCCATGAATTTAGATATTCATAGGGAAATATTCCCTTCCTTGTCACTAATTTAAAATGTTCATCATCATCATCATCGTTAAAATATTTTTTGGTTATCAGTTTTTGATTATCGTCCAAATAAGATGACAATTTATCTAAACTGCTTGGCATAAATCTAAACGAATCTAAAAATCGAAAACTGATCTTAGTGCCCGATATGTGTTTTGTAAAAGAAATATAACGTTCCTTATTTAATGGCAACAAGCTGATGTTTCCCTCTATGTTTCTGCTAAGGGCTTTTATTATAAAGTGAGCATCGTAGCCCGATAAATTGTGAAATACGACGGGTACGGTGTACGAATTTTTTTGATATAAAAGGTTACAAGACATATGAGATGCACCCCTGTATTTGCCCAAAAGATGACAATGTTCTCTGGCCTTCAACTCATTGTCAATAAACGGTTTTTGACAAATACAGCAAGTAGAAGACAAACGAAACTGCGTTTGTTCGTCAGTGGTTAATTGTAAGGGTTCCTGTTTGTGTTGATAAATTTCATGAATTTCTTTCGCAATTTCGAATAATTCATTTACGAACCAATCTTGGCAATGAGGACCCGTATGGATTCTAAATTTGGGCAACATTTTATTTTCATAATTTGATTTTAAATAGTAAGCTATACTGAAAGCCTCGTGTTGCTGACATAATTGTAACGTTTGTGTGGCATTATCATCATCATAATCCTTTAGTAAACTCTCAATGTCTGCATAGATGACAAAGGGGACACATAATGTATGTTTAAAATTTTTAAACTTCATTATATTATTAGTTTCATTCGGCATAATAATTTGAGTGATATTTAAATTTTTACAATTTTCTAAATGTTTATTTAAATGCATTTCGGTGGAAAAATAATTTAGACATCTTTCACAAATCCAGTTTTTATTTTTTTTCATGCCAATTTGTTTGCTAACTAAGCGTGACAAATTTTTTATATATGCAAAATGGTAAATAGTATTACTATTATCATCACTCTCATCATCCCAATTATTATTAGTTGAAATCATGAGTAAATTTATTTTAGGTGAATAATCAGTTTTACTAAGTAATAATGGTGCAACCTCATTCCTTTTTCTTTCAACCATAACAGTAAACACATTTATTGCTAATTTATTCAAGGCTTCAAATTTGGGTATATCTTTCAATTTAATAGGAAAACTAATGTTGTCATATTTTAATACTGTACTAAAGTGTGGATATGATGATGATCGTGTCACATGAGTGTTAGTTGGATATAAGGCACAGACAATTGACCACAGAAAGCAATGGTGATCACTATTTTGAATGTTAATGACACTTTTTGTATTTTTTATAAATTGCGGTAAATCGACGTAAGTTGAGCTACCAACGGTTAAAGGGCAATAGCTATTTATATTGACTTTTAAGTGTAAAATTTCCAATAAGGCCCATCCCGAGTCCCGCTCTTGGTACTCTTCCAATTTTACCAAAATTTCATCAATTACGTGAGTCTGATACCATTCCTTTAAATTAGTATTTTTATCAATAATATTACTTTTAGTAGAAAAATGTTTTATAGATCTTTCACCATTCTGAGGCTTGATGAACAATCCAAAGAAAATAACATTTGATTTAAGCAGACAAGTCTTTAGCTGTTTTTTAATTTGAATGGAAAAACTTCTAAATGCCTTTTTCAAAAATAATTTTGGATCTTTAATTTTCAAATTAACTATAATGCCTGTCTTTATTCTCCCATTGAAACACGATTCCAAATTTTCCCAAACAAGTTCCTTTGATTTCTTTGTATTATTTAGTTTAACTTTAAAATTTTGTAGATATGCTTTAAGAAGTGCCAAATTGGACTCAATTTTTGAAAAATTTTTAACACAATTATACTTATATTTAACACATTTATCCAACAATCGAATAGCTTTTTTGATTTCTCTGGTAAAAAGTTTTAAATCATTTTTTGTTCTAACTAATCTACTCACCACTTCTATTTTTCTAACAAATTCGTCGGAGACTGTATCAACAACTTTCTGGGAATTCATTTCAGTTTTTTCGTACACTGGAACTGAACACATAGCGATCACAGCAACTCCTTAAATATAGTCCAATATAAAAATATATTAACGTCATAAGTCACGAGCACAACAGAATTAGCAAGCAATCTAATTAATTGAGAAAAAATAAAATAAAAATGTTCTATAACCTCTTGACCCCCCAAGTCATGCAATCCAATTAATTGTGCAAAAAAAATCGATAAAGTTAATTACCAGTTAAAATCTGACAGCGCCCTCAATCGCCTTCTTTCCTCATCCCGAAACTTTCTCTTTTCTGATTTCGATTTGCCAATTGGAGGTGTACGAATCACCGGTTTATTAGCAATCGTCGAAGAGGGATCGTAGGTCTCAGACCAATCGTTGTCCCACGATTCCTCAGTAAGCAAAGAATTTGTGGCAACACAGTTACTTCTTTCTCCTAAAACCCATTTTCTATAAAGAAATGCCTGTTTTTCGGCTAGTTGGGCACAACGAATTTTTTCTTCTTTCTGGTAGTCTGTATCCCAATCATCAGTGTCCCAGGAAGGTTTTTTTTCGACACAGCACTATTTGTTGACACTTTTACTTGACCGTTGTTGTTGTTGTTGATAGACATTTTCGAATGTTTTGAAAGTACTGCAGTAAAGTTTCACTGGTGCTTACTTATATATATCGGTGGTGCTAATTAAAAAAAGACGATTTCACATTTCCAACGATCATAGCAACTGTTGAAATATGGTCAAATAAAAAATATATTAACGTCATAAGTCACGTTTTATTCAACTGGTACACAACAGAATTAGCGAGTAATCCAATTAATTGAGAAAAAATAAAATAAAAATGTTCTGGTGTAACGTCTTGACCTCCAAGTCACGTAATCTAATTCATTGATAAAAATAAAAATGTTCTGATATAACCTCTTGACCCCCCCAAGTCATGCAATCCAATTAATTGAGTAAACATAAAATTGTTATTGACGTTTCAATTATCCAGCAAAAAAATTACTTTGCATGTGCAATATTAAATGGAAAATATTTAACAAAGTAGCTATTTTCATGTCATATGACTCGTATAATTTTTATTTTATGCTGTATAAATTTACAAATTTGAATTGAATCCGCATCAGTTGAAACTGTGCTTTTTTTCGATTACTACTACTCGTTATTATCATCAAGATGGCAACAACACCCAGCACGATTGTGGTCTTTACCCAGGACCCAATACACTTTCCAGCAAAGGTTGCTTTAGTGGTGATGAAGCAATTATTTCAGTAAGTATTCTTTACATTTCTTATAATTTTATTTTTGTGACTGGTTTTTTATTTGAATTAATTTCAGTGTTGCTTTTTTTTTTAATTTCTCGCTTCTCGTTATTTCCAATAATTTCTCTCTCTCTGTCTACAACTTTAACAAGTTTGATTTACAAAAATGTTTTCATTTTCAGATATGGTGTAAAGGAAATGTTTATACGGGGAGAAAAAATATTTATATCATTAACTTATTCTCCTCGATCGATTACTTTGAAGAAAAAGTTTGGTAATTTACCAGTCAAATATATGAGGACGAAACTGGAAAAGGAAGGGGATTTCAAGATTTTGGAAAGCGTCGTTAGAAAATATAAATTTAATCTCCTCGATGACCAGTTGGAGGATGTGGATAGAGTTCCAATAGAAGCACCAGGTTATAGTGGTAAAAAACGGAAACTGTATTTAGAAGCACCGACAATTCAAAATTCTACCAGGGATGATGATTATTATTATGAAGGTGTATCTGCTGCTGCTGCTGCTGCTGCTACTACTACTACTACTACTACTACTTCTCTTCCTCCGCCTCCGCCTCCAGCAAGCATAAACGATAATGAAATATCTGATTTATTGTCACAGGCACTTGAATAAATCAAACTTTTTTTTTTTTACACAATTTGTTTTTTACTTTTTAAATCTTTTTCTCACATTTATTATCATTATTAATACCCTTCTAAATCACCATTGTAACAATGTAGGTATATTAAAAAACAATTTAATTGTAAAACCTGGTTTATTTTTATTTAACATTCACAATACTCTAAACATATATAAAACAAGTCTTTTCTCTATTGGAAAGTTCTATAAAGTTTTGTGTGAAATCATAAGAAGTAAATTCTAAATTATGAAAAGTAATGTATGTGCTATTTCCAAGTAATGTTTCTAAACTATATCTACCACAATACATTACAGAATTTTTTCTCGGTGCAATAGGATAATAATACATATCATGACCAACTACAAATCCAATGGTTTGATTGTTTAAATTTCTTATTGCTGTATTAACGGTAAATTCCTTCCATCCGTTTTCTTGAATAGCGGGGAAATAGAATGCAGGATACTCCATCAAAACCAGATTGTTTTCAGATTTCTCAAACAAATAAAAGGTTCCATCTTCTATTGAAATAGAATAATTTTCAACTTTTACAGCATCTCGTAAATAAATTGGATTATCGATAGTCACATTTAATTTAATTGGAAAATTATAATTCCCAATATTCATATCCTCTTGTATGTACAGCATTCTACAAACACTGCAATTTATTGCATACAAAACTAAAATGAGTAGTAAAAACATTCTTTTTTCTTTAACTTTAGAGTTGTTGATGTTGTTTGCCAAACTAAGGTTGTCAACATATATATGAGCAGAAACAAAGAAACATATCACTTTTATACATTTTTAAATCTCCCCCCCCCCTCTTAAAACTAAAAAATAAAACAACACATTTTTAACTACTTTTTATTCATAATATTATTTCTGTCATACCATATACTTAATATAATAGCATTTTCATAAGCACAAGCTAGATCGTTAAAAAGATGATTTTTACAATGGTAATGGTAGGTTCTAATATCTCTCCAATCACTAGACAACCATCCATAAATTTGTTTCCTTAAGTTTTTAAAACTTGGACAATTGAGTTCCTCCACATTAATTATGTGGTTGTTGGAAATGAATTTACTTAAAACACTTTTTTTACTCAGTCCTTTAACGATTATATCTGCTTCACCGACAATGTTTTTTATAAAGTCACTTAGATCTTCTAAATGCAGATCGGAATCCACTCGAAATCCATTATCCCAACTTAGTCCATGTACGTGTCTAGTTTTCCAATCAACGCATTTTCGAAATCCATCATCACCAAAGAAGGCGATACATGGTAGTCGTACAAATTTATGAGCCATACAACCATTTTGCATATTTAAAATAGCTATTTCTCTAATATAAAAATCACTATTCTTATATTGAAATCCATAAAAGTCGATCACAAACATTTTTTTTTGTTTAAGCGATTCTAACAACACTAGTTAGAGGATTATACTTCACTAAACGATCATGTAGTAGTAAGCAGTAAGCTGATGTGTTGGCAGGAATATTCTTATTCGTCTCGAATTCAATTCTTATATCCACTGCCCCTCCTTTTATTACATCATCATTTTGACGACTGCAATCGATAACAACTAGAGGAGCTAGTTGTAGGTAATTTTCTGGTGACAAACAAGGTTCACCTTGATTTTTATAATAATACGATTGCTGGAACTGTGTGTACATTTCATATAAAATGGACCATTGTTTGTTGTCAAAGTTGAGGTTTAAGTTATCATAAGGATAAGTTTCAGAATTGAGATAAAGTTTAATGTTCGTTAAATTACAATGATCAAACTGACTCATAAATCTTGCTGGTATATTTTTCCTATAGGTTTGAAATCCGAAAATAATATATCGAGGTTTTTCCAATTGCGCACTGGTTTTTACTGCCCATGAATGTCTCATTGTTTCTTGCAATAGGGGATATTCTTGTAATTCCCAACATCTGAAAGGTATGTCAAGGTCTCTGCCGCTGTCGACACATTTTAATATTTTCAGTTTTTCCGTATCAGATACAGATACATGGGGAACCTTCCATAATATTTTTTGTAATGCTATTTTAGGGGTTTCATCGGGTTTGTTTGTGTGAATAGCATTCACATCTGAAGTGCTCCTAATTAATATCAATTCTTGTCGTGTATTAACTATAATTTTGTTGAAATCCTCAGCAAATCCAAGAAACATTTTTAAAGGTAAACATACACAAAAATTTCCATTCTGGTCTACTAGTTTTGGATTCGCCAAGTGGGACCATCCAGAATTATTAAGTTTCAAAGATTCATTTTCGGTGTAGGAAACGTAGCCCTTCATTAGAGCAGTTACACCTGGATTTCGAACACGATCCACAACAGTTCCACCTAATTCGTACCGAATTTCATCAAATAGAAAGAGAATGCCACAGTTAATAAAACTTAAAGTTGTACTGGCTTTTCCGGTTTGATCCAATAGTTTTCCCTCAATGTACAGAAAACTTTGTGACGGTAAAGTGTAAACATCCTGAGTTTGGATGGGTATTCGTATTTCATCGTTGTTATTATAACTTGTTGATGCATAAGGTTGATGGGTATGATATTCCAATTTGGTAATGGAAGTATCTACTTTCACCTGCTCTTGAATATTTAACATATCAAAACTCATATTGTTCTTCGTTTCTATAGCGACAGTTGCACCTTACAAATATGATAAGCTTTCTTATATTTACACTAAGCCTCAACTTGAAACTGTACCAAAAATTTCTAAATAATTTACTAATGTTTTTTTAAGCTAAATCCCAATAGTCGTAAAAATTTTTTGTTGCGCGGTATTAATCGTTTCACTTGTCGTCTCATACTAAACTGTCTTCTTCGTGCATCAGTTATTATTGTATTCTGAGGAGTAGGAGCCATGAAAACGGTTGGCAACGAATTATCCATATATCTAAACACCATCTTGTTACACAACTTCTTTCAAATGCAATCTTACCGTGATCAACTCTTGTTTAAAATTGATTAGATTACCATCTTGGTCGGAGATTTTAAGTACTATTTCATCAATGTATTGTGTGTTAATTGGTAAATAAATAACATTTGAAGGATTTTCAATCAGCTTATAACCTGGTGCAACGTTCGGATAAAACATGTGTAAGATGTGTACGAGGTTTTCATTGTTGAAGGAATTTGTTACTAAATTACACTCCACACAAATTGAATTCACCTTGAAAATGTCTATTGGAAAATCTGATGTATGTTTAATATCAGCCTGAAGTATGCGAGGTTTAAACCCTAATAACGTTCCTATGCTGCTATTTTTCGTAAAGTCAACACTTTTATTACACTTTAGTTCACACTTTAATGTATTATTGTTGGCCTTCAAGGTTAAAACTGTAGGTTCCGCCTCTTCTTTATCTGTTATATGATTCATTATATATTTTTCAATATCCTCTATTTCATAGGACCCTTCAGGTATAACCACTTCACTATTTTCATCATAATGGAATATATTATTAGAATTATCTACATTCGGAATTGAATTGTAACTAACAAAATCGATAAGACCCAAAACATAATCACTTTTAGGTAAAATTATAGGTGGATGAATTCGTGTTGAAAGTGTTGAAGTCCTCCCCGATATTGTAAACGTATATGACATGTTGACTTGTTAAAGGTTATAATTAAATAAATACATATTTCAAGTGTTCAACTATTTATTGAATAAAAATAATAAGCTTAAATGACCACACTTATAACTATTATAGGTTTGATATACCTTGTGATTATATAATACATGACATTGACCATTTGAATTAAAATATTTTATTGCTTCTGCAGGAGGCCGTAGATTTCCAAAACTATCAAAATAAATTATGCGATCTTTATATTTCTTATATGCAGTCCAGTGTGTACCCGGTCCATCAATATTGTCCAAGTTGATTACTCCTGTTTCATATACATGTATTTTTCGAGGTAAATTATTTCTCATAAATACACCTCTAAAATTTGGAATGTTTAATGATTTAGCAAATTTAGCGATATCAATATTTGTTAAGGGTCGATGAGAAAGTGTTAGGGGAAGTTCTTTGAAATTCGACGTGGTGCTAAAAAAAGCCCCAAACCACTTTTATAAGGTTTCAAGTGGACACCTTTACCCATAGCTATAGATTCCATTGTCTTATTGTGACGTTGAGATTCGTCCAATTGTTGTTTGGCTTGTCGAGCATCATTTACAGCTTTTGCTATGCCAGCAGCACCGCCACTTAAAGCGCCTAATGCACTAAGTCCAGCAAATATTGTTATTAATGGTAATATTCCTCCCTTTTTCGGTACGTTTACGATGCGAGGAGAAGGTGTGATCTTTTTTTTAATCTTTTTTGCTGCCTTCATAGCTACTTGAATTGCTCCTGCAATAGTTTTAGGTTTATGATGACTTATACTTTTTCCAATTCGCTTAATTGCTTCTTTTAAATGTACACTATTTCCTTTTCCCTTTTTGATACATTTTCTTTTCTTACACTTTGTTTTCCTTTTGGCTCTACACATTTTTTTTTTTTTAGATATTTACTGTTTAACGTCTTTTTTAAACTGAAGTTATTACTAGTAATTATTGCTATTTAAATAATTTTCGGTTTTTTGGTTATTGGTTCTATTTGTAAATTATCTTTACTATCATTGACATATTTACGTTTTCTGTGTAACGGTAGGGGCTCATAATGAGCTAATTTTGATATTTTTTCAGCAAAACTATCTTCACCATTATTGGTATGTTTTCGTTTCCGGTGGAGCGGTAGAGGATTATAATGATTTAATTTTGATATTTTTTCAATGGGACCCACCATATCACCATCCAAATCACCGTTAATGTCATTTAATTTTCTCTTCCTCAAAGGTCTAGTATCCAACAGTTTACGCATTTTTTTTAAAGGATCATCACCACCGCCTTCTTCTTCAATACCTAATTTTCTTTTCCTGTTAGATCTAGTATCTTTTAATTTATGTACTTTTTTTTTAAAGGACCATCATCATCTTCAATATTTAATTTTCTCTTTCTAAAAGATCCTATTTTACGTAATTTATTTAAAGGTTCTACACCAACAAAATCTAGTTTTCTTTTTTCCCCTTCATTATCATCATTGACATTATTTTTTTTGCAGTTTTATTCAAATTTTTTTCCTTCTCACCACATTTATATTTGTTTTACGTGCTTTTTTTACAGCAGCATTATTTTCCACATCTAATTTTCTTTTTCTGAACAATTTAATGCTTTTATTATTCTTATTACCATTATGCTTGTAATTAGATTCTATCTTGTTATGAGGTTGTTGTTGTTGTTGTTGTTGTTGTTGTTGTTGTGTATTAAAATGTGAAATTGTATCCAAATTTGCAATTCTACTATTGGTTACATATGTATTTCTTTTTAGTATTTTTTTTGTTTTCCTTCGCTTGCTTTTTGTTTGCTGAAATTGTTCTAAACACATGTTAATATTTTCTAAAGATTTCTCAGTTGATTTCTTAACTTTTTCCATTGATTTTACACAATTGCTCATAATGTTTTCTTTATTATCAAATCCCATACCAAGTTTTACTTTAGCTTTCATAGCCCCAGCAACTCCTAATGCTGCCAGTTTTTCCTTCCAAGATGCATCTTTTGCTTTAAATCTCGCCCAGGCATTTTTCCCTAAAGTTTTATCAGCAGCATGACGACTTTCAAGATCCGTATTTTTGGCATAAATTATATCATGTTCTTTGCATGCATCATCTAATCCGTTTATACCCTTATCACCTCGAGCTAACCTCTTTTCCAATTTCGTACCTACATGGAAAATAATAGGAAAATTAATAGATTTTTTTGAATTTTTAAAATCAAATTAAAAAATAAGAATTACCAGGACCGCAAAAGTTGTATGATGGGATATGAAGTTCAAAGGGTAATTTATTTATTGCTGAATTTATGAGACCCCTGCCAGATTTAACGTTACCCACATAGTATTTCATTTTAAATGAATATATATAATTTATGTCATCAATTTTATACTTATTTTTCACATGGCATTTGTTGTGATAATACAAATTGAGAAACTATGACAATGAAAAGAATACATAAAAATGAACTGAAGATAGACAGGCAAAAAGTTAAGTTACAAGTCAACAACCATGATTTACTGTTTCGAAAAAACCAACAAACAAAACATAGCGTTTTATTGCCAAACACAGTAAGATGCATAATTACTGGCCCATCAAATTGTGGTAAAACCAATGTAATCATCACCTTATTAGAACATGAAAATGGACTAAAATTCGAAAACGTATATGTCTATTCAAAATCTCTGAATCAAGATAAATATGTGTACCTAAGAGATATATTATTAGGTCCTATAAAAGGTATAAGTTGTTTTCATTATGATAACAGTGAAGACATTCTGGAACCATCAAAAGCTAATCAAAATTCTGTGTTTATATTTGATGATGTTGCCTGTTCCAAACAAAATATAATTAGAGAATATTTCTGTATGGGAAGACATAATTCCGTCGACTGTTTTTATTTGCATCAATCCTATGCAAAAATTTCAAAGCATTTGATAAGAGACAATGCTAATGCACTAATTGTTTTCAAAGTAGATGACTTAAATATGAAACATATTTATATGGATCATGTGAGTGCAGATATGACTTTTCCAAAATTTAAATATATTTGCTCGCTATGCTGGAAGCACCCCTATGGATTTTTGTCTATCTTCAAGGATTTTGATGTTAACAAAGGAGGATATAGGATTGGATTTCATGACTTTATCAATCCTGACACCATTTCCGATAAAATGATAAATTCTATAGAAAATAAATCAGTTTAGAAGCTAGAACAGATCCGTTAAAACCTGTTAAAAAAAAACCAGTTCAAAAAAAAACCTGTTCAGAAAGCAGTTCAGGAAACCTGTTCAAGAAAAAAAGTGTCATGGATAAGGAAAAATTAAAAAAAGAACTTGTAGCTAAACGCAATATTATCAGACAAAAGCTGGAATTATTAAAATTAAATAAACTACATCAAGACAGTGTATTTTTCCCTATAACAAAACATCTACGAAATATTGAAAGTAAACTAGAAACAAAAGATCGACGTTTAAGAAAAACAAAAGATGAGGATGTGGAAAAAGAGGAAGAGGAAGGAGAAGAAAAGCAAGAAAAGAAAGAAAAAACATTCCTAAAACTAAAAAATTAAATGATGAGTATAAAATGGATTATGATATAATACCTAGTACATCTACACCAAAAGCCTCTACATCTAAAAGAAATGTTCCAAATTTACCACGAGGTAATTTAAAACGAAAAATGATTGAACATTTTGATTCTGAAAATGAGGAAGATAGCAGTAGTAGTGAGCCTTTAATTAGGAATAGGCAAGAACAAATGTTTCAAGAATCATTTACAGATTATTTAAATCAATATGATGAATTACCTAGAAAATACATAAGTGAGATGATTACTACAACTGACAACGATGAATTCGATCATAAATATGGTGTTAGACATAATCCAACCCTGGAAAAGTTTTATATAGGCGATTCACAATTAAAAATAGATGGTTCTGATATTATAGTTAAAAATAAAAAATACAACGGCACCGAAGGTTTATATGAATTACTATTTAAAAAACATCCAAAAGATTTCTCTGATAATGATAAGAGAATGTATAAAGAAATTATTCTCGAAACAAATGCTCACAGACGTCACTATCAATCCTCGAAACAAGTTGATGGCAGCAAGTTGGCTAAATATAAAAAAATTATAGCTCCGATGGTGACAACTGGTTATGGGATGTTAATGGAATCAACAGAAAATAAAATAGACTACGTACATTGGGATGACCCCAACGAGTTAGTAGAGAGATTACGTTTATTGCTTGCTTCTCAAGAGGCTGGACATACTGGACATTTAAATGAAATTAATTCTATAATAGAAGAACTACGTGAAGCAAATATTATTGAATAAATGATGCCACCCAGAACTAAATTAGTAACTGATATTAAAAAACAAGTTGTTGAAGAACTACACAAACCTGCTAGAATTAACTTTAAACGGCGAAGAGTTATAATAAAATCTTTAACAGATTTATACCAGGCCGATCTTGTGGAAATTCAACAATTTTCAAAAGAAAATAAAGGATATAGATATATATTGGTTGTAATTAATTGTTTTTCAAAATTTGTTTGGGCCTTTCCTTTAAAAACAAAAACTGGACAAGAAGTAAGTAAGGCAATGGAGAACGTTTTCAGAACAGAAACAATTAAAAATCTGCAAACTGATAACGGGACTGAATATTACAACAAATACTTTAAACATCTAGTGAAAAAGTATAATATAAACCATTATAGTACATTTAGTGAAAAGAAGGCTTCTATTGTGGAAAGAGTTAACAGAACGTTGAAAAATTATATGTGGAAGGAATTTAATATTAACGGTCATTATAGATGGATAGAATTGCTACCTAAAATAGTTGAAAAATATAATAATACGAAACATCGAACAATTAAAATGAAACCAGTAGATGTGTCAAAAAAGAATGAAAAAAGACTCTTAGAAACAGTATACAATCATATAAAGATTGCACCTAACAAAGTGAAATTTCAAGTTGGAGATCACGTTCGAATATCAAAAGTGCGAGGAGTATTCGATAAAAAATATATGGCTAACTGGACAACTGAGATTTTTATTATTAAAAAAGTACAATTAACTAATCCAGTAACATATCTGTTACAAGATATCAATAAACAGGACATTCAAGGAGGATTCT
This sequence comes from Monochamus alternatus, assembly GCA_037114965.1. Classification (NCBI taxonomy): domain Eukaryota; kingdom Metazoa; phylum Arthropoda; class Insecta; order Coleoptera; family Cerambycidae; genus Monochamus; species Monochamus alternatus. The sequence continues at coordinate 62,017,031 of CM073427.1, read as the reverse complement.
ATCAAGAACAGTTACAAAAGGTCAAACACTCAGATGCGTACCTGGTTGAAAAAATTTTAAAACGGAGAAAAAACAAAGTCTTTGTTAAATGGCTAGGATTAAACAAACATAATAGTTGGATTTCTAAGAATAATGTGCTATAAAAGGAAAAGGAACAATTAAAACAGCTTAATAACCCTAAGATGCCCGTTCCGGTGAAATATAAATGTATAAGATGTAAAGGAGATACCAATTCTCCAAATACAATATGTTTTCCATGTTCAGTTCAGCAGTTTTTTCAAGAGGAAGATAAAGCTAAACATATACCTAGTAATTATTTTAAATGAATAACATAAAATTATGTAAATCATTCCAGTTTTTAATCAATAAATTATTTGGTTTCTGCTGCTGCACACACAGTTTAACGTGCAACTCTAGACAGTAAACAAGTGGAACAAAAAAAAACTCCAACAAGATGTCGATGAATGAGACAGAATTCAAAAAACATATAAAACTTGCCAGAGAAAAAATTAGTAGTGAGATAAACCCAGGGAAATCAACACCACCACCACCAGCTACTCTCTCACCTGAGTCATCAGGATCAGACTCACCTACATCTCAGGAAATGACAGCAGCAGCAAAGAAACGAAAAAGAATTACACCAACAACAATAAGACCAAAAACATCCACAAAAAATAAAAAGAAATCTACACCATTTGAAATTTTACACGGCAAAACACCTCTGGAAAAGGCAGAACTGTTATTTGCAATATTAGAAAATATTCTAGATAAATACCTAATTGAATGTTAATGTAGTTGTCTGTCGCTGTGTATTATTACCTAACATTTATAACAAATAAATTTGAAATACATTACATTATTTAAACAAATCGTTTTATTTTCTTCTTTGGCCCACTGTATAAACTAATTTTAATATTTTAACTCATAATTAAACATTAGGCGACCTCAAGGGTCAACTAATCTTGTTTATTCCATAATTAATGTGATAAAGATATAATATGACCCCAGGGGTCAACTAATCTCTTCTATTTTTGATTCTCGCAAATATCCAAGTTAAAATATACATGGCTTGAGGCGAGGCCGGCTCGGCTCGCTCTCACTCTAACACATTCTTTTACCCTCCGCACCCTCTGGTCATTGACGACCACTTCTTCTACTACCACCCTACGCTCTTCTACACTTCTTCGACCACTACCCTCTGGTCATTGACCTACTTTCTGCAAGAACTCCACCCTTCTACGCTGCCGTCCAGACTCGGATGGACAGGTTACCAAAGTGGTCCAGAACCCCAGTAGCTATACTACTTCTGTGCCCGCGAAACAAAAAAGTGATAGACTGTCAATTAGTGCAAAGTTGACCACTAATCAGAAGCTGATCTTTGAAGACAAGAAATCACGGCCGAGGCTATTTTACCAACTGAAGAATTGTTGAGGAGAATATACGAGGCAACACAAATGTAAGTCAAGCATTATTTCCTCTCTGAACCTTGTTATAACTCAAAACCTATTCTCTCTGAAAAATTCTTTTGAGAACAATAGGCTCGCTATTCATTGTGAATACGTAGGTTAAGAAAAAATCTCATCAAATCAAGTCCAACTCAGTCAAATCAATCTAAGTTTTAAGTGTTACTTAGAATCTAGTCACATACAGTTTTGGATCTTATTTTTTACTTTTATTTTTTCAAAATTTCGAATATATTAAATTTAGTAAACTCTTTGAGTAATTTAAAAATTTCTGAATCAAATAAAATGGCTACAAGGAGAGAACCAAATGCTCCACAAGTGGATTATCAACTGTTGCGTTTATATATTGACAATATCCCTAAATACGATGGAAATCCTTTTGGATTAAATACATTTATTAGTTCACGTGACAATTTAATAAATAACTTCTTTCATGCAGACAGGGAAGCACTAAATTCGTTCATACATCAATCTATTTTAGGAAAATTAGTAGGCAAAGCTCAAATGCTAGTAGGCTCTCGCATAGAAATTCAAAATTGGTTGCAAATAAGAGATATTTTAAGATTAAATTTTGGTGACCAAAGAGATATAAAATGCCTAGACCATGATCTATTAAATCTAAAAATGAAAATTATCATAGTTTTGGTTTAAGATGTCAAGAATTGCGTAGTTTATTAATTAGTAAATTAATACATTCAAAAAAGACACACAGTGAAAAGGAATTTTATGCTAAGCATTATGAACAAATGGTATTAGATACATTTACTAGATCTTTAAATCCTATGTTACAATTTATGAGCTATAACTATAAGCAAAATTCATGAAGAAGAAAATTTTTCTAATTATAGTAAATCTTTTCAAAATTCAAATATTGCAAGTAGATCAGATTACCAAAAACCAATAATACCATCACCACAAATCAAACAACCACAATATAATTTTATGCCACGACAAACTGTAGGAGTAGGTATGGATACGGTTGGGCATGGGAAAATTTGTCGGCGAGATCAAAGGGTACCGCCGAACAGGTGTTAATTACAGGTGTGAATCCGTCCCTCCCTAACCTAACAGAAAAAACATGCGCAGTAGCGATCTAATCTATCAGAAAAACATGCGCAGTAGGGACCTAATTTAACAGAAAAAACATGCGCAGTAGCGACCTAATCTATCAGAAAAAACATGCGCAGTAGGGACCTAATCTAACAGAAAAAACATGCGCCTAACATAAATTCAAATCTGTTTCTGCGCAAGTTCCAAATCTCGGTAAATTCAAATCTGCGCATACTCTATTGTATTAGAGAATCCAGCATTATTTGTGGCCAATTTATTTCAATGAAAAAAAACTTTACTCTGTGTGCGATTTGAACCCGGGACCTCTCGCCTGCAAAGCAGACGCTGTACCACAAGACCACTATGACTATTACAGAAAGGTTACAGTAACTGCGTAATATCAGAGGCAAATTGAAAAGTGGCGGGAAATTCAAACTAACCTAACAGAAAAAACATGCGCAGTAGCGACCTAAATTCAAACTGATGGAATATTCAAACTAAGGAAAAAGGATCTAACCTAACAGAAAAAACATGCGCAGATCTACAGTGGTAGAGTTATAGTGACGTCACACATACAGTTTTTAAATTTGAAAACTGATTTGATTGGTGACGTGCGTTGTTGCTTTTTTTTCGTAACTAGTGCCCTTCTGGTTTTTAGCAGTTTAGAGCATTTACTACTGTTTGAAATATTATGATATTAAATATAAATATTTAAAATTTTACAGGTGATATTAAATATGACACGGAAAAAAAACTGGTAGCGCTGGGAATAGAACCACGAACCTCTAGAGAGCAAAGCGTGTACGTTAGCGGTAGACCATCAGGTGATGGGGTTGTGCTGGAACGGGAGTGGTGGTGAGATTAAGAGGGGAACTAGTTGTGACAGGAGTGACGGTAAATAGTTCAAAATGCGGATAAGTGCTTATCAGTAGATGGTGTTGCAAGTGGAGCGCGCTACTCCTTTAGAGTGAATTATTATTAAAACTCAACTAGTAGTAAGATAGGAAATCCTACTACAGTGAAAATTTTACGCAGTATGGTACAAATAATATTTCTAATTTCTACCAACAGCAAAAATACTACTGTAGTGGAAATTTTAATGTAATAAAATTTATAATTTCTACCATTATCAAAAATGTTATTATAGTAAATATTTTAATGTAATAATATTTCTAATTTCCACCATAATCAAAAACGCTACTATAGTGAAGATTTTAATGTAATAAAATTTATAATTTCTACCATTATCAAAAATGTTACTATAGTGAATATTTTAATGTAATAATATTTCTAATTTCTACCATCATCAAAAACGCTACTGTAGTGAAGATTTTAATGTAATAAAATTTATAATTTCTACCATCATCAAAAATGCTACTATAGTGAAAATTTTAATTTAATAAAATTTATAACTTCTACCATCATCAAAAATGCTACTATAGTGAAAATTTTAATGTAACAAAATTTATAATTTCTACCATCAAAAATGTTACTATAGTGAATATTTTAATGTAAAAATATTTCTAATTTCTACCATCATCAAAAACGCTACTATAGTGAAGATTTTAATGTAATAATATTTCTAATTTCTACTATCATCAAATATATCTATAGTGAAAATTTGACGTAGTACAGTGCAAATAGTATTTCTAATTTCTACCAACAGCAAGCAGTGGAAATTTTACACTATAGTTTTTTTGGTAACCGCTATGAATTTGCGCCCTGTATAATATTTTACCGATAACAGCAAAACGATTTGGCGTACTCACAATACACCTTATGTTAATGTAAAATCTCATACTGTACTTAGTTTTATATAAAAACAAGATTTGTCATTCCAACATAGTGGACTGGCTCTACAGCGTCCGAATGCACGATTTGGGGTACTCACAATACACATTATTTTAATGTAAAATCTGAACATTTACCTATGCATTAGCAATTTATATTGAAAACGCCCTGTATAATATTTTGCCGATAACAACAAAACTATTTGGCGTACTCTCAATATACCTTATTTTAATGAAAAAATCTCATACTGTACTTAGTTCTTATAGTTGGTAGTTTTCTCATTACGTCTTTGTTTCTGTCTCCAACTCCAGCCTGGTAAATCCAAATTTAGATGCAACCATAAAATCGGTAGTGGCTCAAGACCCATCCAAAAGTGTGACATATTTCTGAATCTAGCTCAAGGTCCAGTACTTCCTTCTAGAAAAAAATGGGAAAATGTATGAATTAAAAATAATATATAAATTTGTAAAGAACCACCAGTAAAACCAGTAAAAACAGGTCCCAACCTGTAAAAACAGGTAGCTGGCAGTAAAAAACAGGTAGCTGGCAGTAAAAACAGATAGCTAGCTGTAAAAAACAGGTAGCTGGCAGTAAAAACAGAAAGCTACCAGTAAAAACAGGTAGCTGACAGTAAAAACAGGTAGCTAGCAGTAAAATATAGGTAGCTGGCAGTAAAAAACAGGTAGCTAGCAGTAAAAAACAGGTAGCTGGCAGTAAAAACAGGTAGCTGGCAGTAAAAAATAGGTAACTAGCAGTAAAAAAACAGGTAGCTAGCAGTAAAAACAGGTAGCTGGCAGTAAAAAACAGGTAGCTGGCAGTAAAATACAGGTAGCTGGCAGTAAAAAACAGGTAGATAGCAGTAAAAAAAACAGGTAGCTAGCAGTAAAAAAACAGGTTGCTGGCAGTAAAAAACAGGGAGCTGGCAGTAATAACAGGTAGCTGACAGTAATAACAGGTAGCTGACAGTAAAAACAGGTAGCTGGCAGTAAAATACAGGTAGCTGGCAGTAAAAAACAGGTAGCTAGCAGTAAAAACAGGTAGCTGACAGTAAAAACAGGTAGCTGGCAGTAAAAAACAGGTAGCTGGCAGTAAAAAGACAGGTAGCTGGCTGTAAAATACAGGTAGCTCGCAGTAAAAAACAGGTCCCAACCAGTAAAAACAGGTAGCTGGCAGTAAAAAAACAGGTACAGACTCGATAAACACAACGTTGTGCTACTGAATGCTAATAATGAGCAGTTAGCAGAACTTATGATGTATGTAATGATCGAATTCCTTTCTATATCTACTATTACTGTCAGCAGTGAGCTATTAAAATTTATATCGTTATCAATGTGAACTTATAATATCTAAGCCTTCTTACCAATACATGAATTATAATTATATCTAGGAAATTTTGTAATAAAGAATTCGTTGAAAATACTACTTTGATATACAGGGTAGACAAAAAAAAATCAAATAAACAGGAAACAATTTTGTTACTTTTTATTGTATAAACAAAGCTTAAATATTTTAATACAATATTTTTTAAAGCAGGGAGGAAATAAGCTTATAGAAAAATTTTGTGGGAAATAACATGTTTAAATTAACAAGCTATGAAACTCATTTTGTAATAGAGAATTTGTTAAAACTATAATATAGTTTAAAAATACTGCTTCGATATACAGGGTAGGCAAAAAAAATCAATAAGCAGCAAACAATTTTGGGTAAATAAGTAAGTTACTTTTTATTGTATAAACAAAGCTCAAACATTTTAATACTATATGATTTTTAAGCAGGGAAGGTAATAATAAGCTTATAGAAAAATTTTGAGTAAATAATGTTTAAATTAACAAGCTATGAAACTCATTTTGTAATAGAGAATCTGTTAAAATACAGTTAAAAAACTAATACTTTGATATACAGGGTAGGCAAAAACTGTCTAGAAATTTTTGTAATAGAGAATTCGTTGAGAATACTACTATTGATATACAGGGTATATACCTAAAAAATTTTAGGTAAATAATAGACTTAAATTATAAAGTCTTTGCCTAATTAGAACTTTTTCTGATTAGATTAGATAATCTCGAATTTGGTTTAAGTTTGCACCAGAGTGGATCAATTTCAATGTTTTTGGAGGAGGTTTTCGTATTTCCCGTAGATATAGAAAAAAGTATCTAAGGTCTTGATTTTTAAGAAAACTACATTTCAGTGTCTCGATTTGTTTAATTTTTCTATGATGCTGATCCTTGTTTATTAATATTTTTTATTCGGTTTTTATGTAGATTTCGCACTTTACTCATTATTTTTTAAATATAATGGTTTTTAAAAATGAAACACCCTGTATTTTATTTATTTACGGTCTAGGAATATTTGCAATTAAAAAAACATAATACAGTTGGAAAAATAATGCTTTGATATACAGGGTGAGCAAAAAAAAATATTTCAAAAAGTTTTATTGATTAGGATTTTACTATAACAAAGGGAATGTAAAACAAAAATCTTTTTTTTTAGTAGCCTACTGGGGAAAATTAAGAACAGAGAGAGAGGTGTTGGGTAAGTTGCTTAAATTTCTGCATTACAGGTCGCGTCGTTTGTGTCTTTATCAATACATGGTAAAATACGCCAACTTGATAGACACCGTGTCGTATAGTGAAAATCTTTAACGATAATCTCAAAGAGATAATCATTGGATTGTTCCCTGCCAACGAGAGAGAGAGAGGTTTTCAGTCACACACACGCGAAAAACTTTAATCCGAAACCGTGGACGCGTAAAGGCCTCCGGGCTATCGATACGTTGACTGTCTCGTTTAGGTTGTCATAAAGCTGGGTTAGGTTAGTCAGGGTTTCAAAAATAGGCTGCACATTGCGACCGAGAAAAAACAGCGAGGAGAGGCGACGACGAATGCTCTACAAAAATTAAACTAACCTTTTTGATTTGTTTACTTGTTACTAGTTAATTACATTTAAATATATCCTATTAATGAGACATCTTTAATTGAATACATTGGAAAAATTATAAGAGTGAATTTCATTGACAATTTTCTTTTTTCGCGGTCAAAGATTTGCTGGCCCATACATTGGAAGAAGGCATGATTATCAAAATTTTTAGTACAACAGTGATGTCTCATTAATACAGGACTAACGACAGATTTTTTTTACTTATATATTATTATTTATTTTGTTAATTAATTAAATTTGATAATTTTATCCTATTACATTACAAACACTTTTTCCTTAATCAGATACATTTGAAAAACTGGAAAATTGCAAGTGACTCAACCGGTCAATCAGGTTGTGCCTTAATTTGCATGTGTCTTAATGGCGAAATGTGCTACACCCCCTGAAATCGTCAAAATTACATTGTTTCTTATGACAAACACGAACAAATAACCGAACGCAGAGGGCCTTTTCGTACGCGGGTGCTGTAACAATTATATGACGATTAAATTTGATAATTTTATCCTATTACATTACAAACACTTTTTCCTTAATCAGATACATTTGAAAAACTGGAAAATTGCAAGTGACTCAACCGGTCAATCACGTTGTGCCTTAATTTGCATGTGTCTTAATGACGAAATGTGCTACACCTCCTGAAATAGTCAAAATTACATTGTTTCTTATGGCAAACACGAACAAATAACCGAACGCAGGGGGACTTTTCGTACGCGGGTGCTGTTACCATCATATGACGAAATATTTCACACCGGTCGCATAGCGGAAATTAACATTACTTCCTATGTAAAACACACACAAATTACTAAACGCAAGGGGCCTTTTTTCGTCACGTGGCTTCCTTTTTTTCATCTCACCGATACTAGTTAGTGCAAAATAAACGACTAGGGGTAAATTACGACAGTGTGTCAGTTTTTGTGTTGATCTTCAAGACGTGTAACGCTTTTTTTTTTAAAAAAATGGAAAAGTTTTTTATTATTCGTGATACAGTGAAGAAGGTTCGTCGCTTAAATCTCCACGGTCGAACCTTGGAATTTAAAATTAAAACCCCTTCTGTTGGTGCCGAACCAGTAAGCTGGATTAAAGATGCCATCACGCAAATCATTGCTATGGGGACGGAAGGCCTGAACCTCAACGACCTGGTGGCGTTCTCCTTCTGCTCAAAGGAGTTCAAACGTGGCGATGCGTGGGTTCGCTTTAGGCTCGCCGAGGAGGTGACCTACGAAGACGTATGGAGTGTCATCTCCAGCGTTTACCAGTCCAACTCTGCGGGCCTGAATACTGAAACGTTCTGTCTGGGAGGATGCCTGCGGGTAGAGGGAAATATAATAGTTTTGATGAAGAATGCGGGGCTCGTAGAGGTATCGTGAAAATAACCAATAAGGACAACTTGTGTTTGCCTCGTGCTCTCGTTGTTTCACGGGCAAATGTGGATAAAGACTCAAATTATAAAAAACTGCGACACAACACTGGAAAAATCCAAACACAGAGAGCTAGAGAACTCTGTCAAAATGCAGGTGTATCGATACCTGAAAAAGGGGCCGGCATACCCGAACTCCAGCAATTTCAAAGGTATTTGAAGAATTACAATATCGTCGTATACCAGTATGGGTCAAAGGGAGCCGTAGATGGGCCAGCACTAAATTTACTCTATCACGAAGGACACTATAATGTGATAACATCGTTGACGGCGGCCTTCTGTTGCAAGTACTACTGCGAGACCTTATGATACCATATAATGTCAAGGCTAAACACAGGTGCGGAGGAATATGTCCTGCATGTCAACAAGCACCCACATGCCCCAGGGATGTTTCTGTTACATGTGCCGACTGCCATCGTAGCTTCAGAGGGCAACAGTGTTACGATAACCACCTGACCAATATCTGTGCTCAAATTTACCGTTGCCCCGATTGCTTCAAGGTTGTAAAAAGGGGTAGAATCCATGTCTGTGGCGAAATATATTGCAAGATTTGCAACGCCCACGTCCCCACAGACCATCTGTGTTATATGCAGCCAAATAACGGAAAACCGAAAACAGACAACGTACTCTTCGTATTCTACGATCTGGAGACCCGTCAGGAAACGGTGCGGGAAGATCGCTCTCTCCTTCATGAACCCAATCTATGTGTCTTAGTCAACAGATGTGATAAGTGTATACATGAAAGTAACTTACACTTTTGTCAAAAATGCGGATACAGGTTGATTGTATACAAGAAAAACGTTATAACTAGTTTTATACAATACGTATTGGAGGTCAGAAAAAAATTCAAACAGGTGGTGGTTATAGCCCACAACGGGCAGGCCTTTAACCACCAGTTCTGCTTAAACCATATATTGGTTAATACCGACCTGAAGCTCGATCTAATTATGCGCGGAACAAAAATAATATCTATGGTAATTGAGAATGTAAAATTTTTGGACTCCCTTAATTATTTCCCGATAGCCCTTTCAAAGCTTCCGAGAGCCTTCGGCTTGGGGGGCGGATTCAAGAAAGGGTATTTCCCTCATCTTTTCAACACGAATGCAGTAGCAGAGTATGTAGGTCCCCTACCGGCCATTGAATACTACGACCCCGATAATATGAAGACTGAAGACAGAGCCCGATTTCTCGAGTGGCACGAGGAACATAAGAACGACGTGTTTGACATGCAGCGGGATCTAGTGGAGTACTGTACATCAGATGTGGAGATCCTAACTGCTGCCTGTCTCAAATTTCGTCAGCAGCTCCTCGACACCGGTAACGTCTGCCCCTTCACCGAGGCCTGTACCATAGCTTCGGCCTGCAATAAGGTGTTTAGACTGAACTTCCTTAAACCCAACACCATAGGCATTATACCTAAAGGCGGTTATCGGTGGAGGGATAACCAGAGTAAGATAGCCATCCAGTGGTTGGTGTGGGAAGAGCACATGAGGCGTCTCAGCATTACTCACGCAGCCAAACAGCAAGAAGCACGAGTTGCAGGGCTCAAAGTCAATGGTTAGGTCCCCCAAAACCAAACAAGTGTTTGAGTTTCACGGGTGTTACTTCCACGGTTGCACTATCTGTTATCAGTGCAATCGTAACGAACCCCTGCAGGATGACCCCTCAATGACGTTAAATACCCGAATGGAAGCCACAACAGCCAAGACCGAAAGATTAAAACAATTGGGTTATGACGTCGTTGAGATGTGGGAGTGCGAATTTAGAAGGCATTTTCAGCAAAATAAAGAACTGCGCTCGTTCACGGAGACCCACCCACTGGTAACTCTCACACCGCTTCAACCTAGGGAGGCCTTTTACGGTGGCCGCACTGGTAACACCGTAGAGTACTACAAGTGTCAACAAGGCGAAAAAATAAAATACGTAGACGTCTGCTCCCTCTATCCGTGGGTGTGTAAGTACGGAAAGTTTCCCATTGGACATCCCAAAGTGTACGCCGGTGATGATTGCAACGGTTTGGATTTGACCGACATCAACGGAGTTATAAAATGTAAGATCCTACCGCCTCAAGACCTTACCACCCTATGTTCGTTCTCTGTCGCACGGGTGGTAAGCAAATGAACCAGAACGAGTGCGATCACAATGATGACGAACAGAGAGCCTTGACGGGGACATGGGTAGTGGACGAGGTGAGAAAAGCCCTCGAAAAGGGGTACCGGATGCCGGAAACCTACGAGATTTGAAGCTACGACGTACTTCAGATCGATAAAACCAAAAACATAACATTCACCGAAATGATGAACAAGTTCATTAAAGTTAAACAGGAAGCAAGCGGGTGACCCTCACACTGTACCACTAAGGAAGAGAAAGCGAGATATATCAAAGAATTCTTGCAGAAGGAAGATGTTCAATTGGAATTTTCCGAAATAATTGAAAACCCCGGTTTAAGATCTTTGGCTAAGCTAATATTAAATTCGTTCTGGGGGAAGCTAGTCCAGAGAGAAAATCAGCCCAAAACCAAGATCGTGAGAGACCCTGCGGAATTCTTTGGTATGCTTGCTAACACCGGCATCTACGTAAATTCGGCACTCCCCATCAACGAGGGTACTCTCATCGTCAATTGGGAGCACAAGGAGGACGGTTATGATCCTCTCACAACAGTTAACGTCGTGATAGCCGCCTACGTAACAACACAGGCCCGGCTTAAATTGTACAGCTATCTGGAACAGCTGGGTAACAAGGTGCTGTACTACGATACGGACTCTGTTATCTATGTGGCCAGAGACAACGAGTATAACGTACCAACAGGCGAGTTTATTGGCGAAATGACAAATGAACTAGAGATCTACGGCACGGACAGTTACATCACAGAGTTTGTCTCAGGTGGGCCGAAAAACTACGCCAGTTTTGGACTTGATTTGAAAAAATACTTTTTAGGAGCACAAAACGTTTTAATGAGAATGCCAAGTACAATATTGATCTGTTCTAGTATTTGCTGGTATATTTATTAGATTAAGAATAAAGAAGCTCTGTTTTAATTAACACGTGCTTATCTAAGCTGACTCTGATAGTCTTATAACTTAATATAATTGTTATGAAATGAAACGGAAACGATAAGAAAATATATATACAGTGTGTTCACATAACTCGCCTATAAAGTGTTCTCCACAAATGATAACGAGGAGAAGGTGGTATGTAAGGTGAAGGGAATTTCTCTCACACATGCCGCATCGCAGCTTGTAAATTTTGATACCATAAAGGATATGGTACTTAATACCACTACGGCTCCTCTGTGTGTAACCTCCAAGAATATCTTGAGGACAAAGGAGCACGAGGTGGTAACAGTAGAACAAGATAAACTGTATAAACCTCTCTCCACCAAAAGACGATTCTTGGAGGACCACACCTCCGCACCCTACGGCTTTAAAAGGCTCAGACAAGAATAATTGACAGCTTGCATGGACCTCCAGATATTGACTGCACATATTTCATCTGATTTATCATATTTTTAACATCTTTACTCCCTTATTAATTTAACCTGCCCCATCCCATCCTGGCAAGGATATGTTCATACCTTCCCGTTGGTCCTTGCTGAGCAATAACATATTTCATTATAAAATAGGTTAACTTAACTTTTAGAACTTAAATCTGAAAGTGGTGTAATATTTTAAATATGTTATTGGCTAAATGAATATATAATATGTAATAAACTAATATACATTTTTTTTGATGTCTCATTTAATATAATAGGATCAACCGTTTGCATATCACATAAGGGCTATCCATATCTTCAAAATCATATTATAATGCTGAGAGGGATCTAAATCGACATTCTTCACACATTTCGGATAAGGGTTAGTATTTTGTAAAATATTTTAAATATCCTTCTAATTCTATTTTGGATTTTTAAGTAGTTCACGATGAACAGCAACTGTAGTGCTAGTGGGAGGCATTTGGGCTGAGTATAGGAGACAGGTATGTGTACCACTCTTATTATCTTTCATAAGTTTACGTTTATACATATCTATCGGTTTACTCTGTATATCCGTCACAAAAGTTTTCTCATCGTTATAATAAAAACATCAATTTGGTTCTGTGAAAGTTTCTAGTGCAAAATGGTTCGTCCTTTTACAAAATGCTAGCAGTAGTCTTAGTCACGTGTGAGGATGTCGTATTTCGGAATCTACCTCCATCTCGAGAAATTCCATACTTTTATTCATATACAAACTGGTGAAAATCAGTTCATACAGTTCAACGGAATTCATATTACTGTGTAAGTTGCAACAATTTGATATATAAGCATGCTGCATTCGTCGAATATATTAATTCTTATACAAACCTATTAGTGTTTACTTCAATTCATCAATTAATTTTATACCGTTCCATATGTGTGAGGATGACTACCTCAATCTCGAGAAATTCCTTACCTTTATTCATATACAAATTGGTGAAAATCAGTTCATCAAATTCGATTTCCCTATCCTGTTTATATTAGGAATGATCCATTCTAGGACTACGTTATCTAATTTGACGTTTATTCTGTCTCTATATACTTGTCCAAATCTGTTACATAAAGACATTTCCTAAAAAATCCTCCACTTATTTACATATTTTTTTTCAACCATATGGTATCTCATACTGTAGTAGTTTAATCAACTCCAGTAAAAGGTTGGGTTACGTCTTATCATTGGCGATCAAGCTGATTGGAGCAACATTTCGATGCCACAGTAGTTCCTTTTCTGTCCTCAGAAATATTTCGCCATACTCCAAAGTATAATTTAAATCCATATCTATGTAGTTTGACTTAGTCAGTTCATGGAACGGGTCAGAAACGACCCGTTCTAGGAGTACGTGTATTTTAAACTATTTACAGAATAGTAGAGGAGCTAAGCAGTCAAGTCCATTAGCATCAGTGCCAAGCCGAGGCTCATCCATTTGCGATCAAGCTAAATAACATATCGTTACAGTTTGATGTCACAGTATTTTCTTTTTTTTTTGTCTGTACCCTTAGATATTTTATTTTTGTTTTGTCTGTATCTGCAAAAGTTGTGTTATGTATCTGTAACGTCTTACCAAGCTTCTCTTGAATGGTGTTCTTCAGCATTTTCTCGATATTGCTAATTCAGTATGTTGTAAGTTCAACTTGTATGTGTGCGCGGAATCTAAACCACAAGACACCTGTTTCAACCATCATGTAGGAATAATTGAATACAAAGCTACAATGTCATTTGTACAACTATGGTTTCTTTTTCTGTCTGTATCCTCAGACATTTTATTAAGAATATAGGACACATACTGAGATTTTTTTCTCATTCGTCCCTCTTCTTCAGGTTCCACCATACTACCAGCCGGCTAAGAAGCAGCAGACCGAGCTCAAGAAGCAGGCAACTATCGTCACATTCCAGAGTATAATTAAAATTCATGTATAGGTAAGAAGGCTTAGATGTTATAAGTTCACATTGATAACAATATAAATTTTAATAGCTCACTGTTGACAGTAATGGTAGATATAGAAAGGGAATTCAATCATTACATACATCATAAGTTCTGCTATCTGCTCATTATTAGCATTCAGTAGCACAACTTTGTTTTTATCGAATCTATACCTGTTTTTTACTGCCAGCTACCTGTTTTTACTGCTAGCTATCTGTTTTTACTGCCAGCTATCTGTTTTTTACAGCTAGCTATCTGTTTTTACTGCCAGCTATCTGGTTTTTACTGCCAGCTACCTGTTTTTACTGGTTGGGACCTGTTTTTACTGGTTTTACTGGTGGTTCTTTACAAATTTATATTTTATTTTTAATTCATACATTTTCCCATTTTTTTCTAGAAGGAAGTACTGGACCTTGCGGTAGATTCAGAAATATGTCACACTTTTAGATGGGGCTTGGGCCACTACCGATTTTATGGTTGCATCTAAATTTGGATTTGCCAGGCTGGAGTTGGAGACAAAGACACAGACGTAATGGGAAAACTACCAACTATAAGAACTAAGTACAGTATGAGATTTTTTCATTAAAATAAGGTGTATTGAGAGTACGCCAAATAGTTTTGTTGTTGTCGGCAAAATATTATACAGGGCGTAAATGGTAGGTAAATGTTCAGATTTTACATTAAAATAATGTGTATTGTGAGTACACCAAATCGTGCATTCGGACGCTGTAGATGCCAGTCCACTATGTTGGAATGACAAATCTTGTTTGTATATAAAACTAAGTACAGTATGAGATTTTACATTAAAATAAGGTGTATTGTGAGTACGCCAAATCGTTTTGCTGTTATCGGTAAAATATTATACAGGGCGCAAATTCATAGCGGTTACCAAAAAAACTATAGTGTAAAATTTCCACTGCTTGCTGTTGGTAGAAATTAGAAATACTATTTGCACTGTACTACGTCAAATTTTCACTATAGATATATTTGATGATAGTAGAAATTAGAAATATTATTACATTAAAATCTTCACTATAGTAGCGTTTTTGATGATGGTAGAAATTAGAAATATTTTTACATTAAAATATTCACTATAGTAACATTTTTGATGATGGTAGAAATTATAAATTTTATTACATTAAAATTTTCACTATAGTAGCATTTTTGATGATGGTAGAAGTTATAAATTTTATTACATTAAAATTTTCACTATAGTAGCATTTTTGATGATGGTAGAAGTTATAAATTGTATTACATTAAAATCTTCACTATAGTAACGTTTTTGATGATGGTAGAAATTAGAAATATTATTACATTAAAATCTTCACTACAGTAGCGTTTTTGAAGATGGTAGAAATTAGAAATATTATTACATTAAAATATTCACTATAGTAACATTTTTGATAATGGTAGAAATTATAAATTTTATTACATTAAAATCTTCAGTATAGTAGCGTTTTTGATGATGGTAGAAATTAGAAATATTATTACATTAAAATATTCACTATAATAACATTTTTGGTAATGGTAGAAATTATAAATTTTATTACATTAAAATTTCCACTACAGTAGTATTTTTGCTGTTGGTAGAAATTAGAAATATTATTACATTAAAATATTCACTATAGTGTGACATGTGTGACGTCACTATAACTCTACTGCTGCAGATCTGCGCATGTTTTTTCTGTTAGATAAGGTCCCTACTGCGCATGTTTTTCTGATAGGTTAGGTCGCTACTGCGCATGTTTTTTCTGTTGGGTTAGATCCTCTTTCCTTAATTTGAATATTCCATCAGTTTGAATTTAGGTCGTTACTGTGCATGTTTTTTCTGTAAGGTTAGTTTGAACTTCCCGCCACTTTTCAATTTGCCTCTGATATTACGCAGTTACTGTAACCTTTCTGTAATAGTCATAGTGGTCTCGTGGTACCGCGTCTGCTTTGCAGGCGAGAGGTCCCGGGTTCAAATCGCACACATCAATTTAAAAATCAAAATTTCCAATCTCAAACGCAAAAACCAAATTTCCCGTCACAACCAATTAATATACAACCTAGACAAATGCCCGAACAAAAATTCCATACAAACAGTAAAGTTTTCGGAAAACCACCACCGACACAAAATGTTTTTAAACCTACAAATGTAACCCCTTCGTATAAACCAACACCAATGTCAACAACATCCAAGGCAACTGTACCAAGACCCTACAACCATTTCCAGTCTACAGGACCAAAAAATTGGATCTCTGAAGAATTACACAACGTGGAAAACATGACCTCCCAAGAAGATTATTATCAAGACCAACAATTTGAAGAAATGAACCAATTTCCTTACGAAGAACATGATCAGTCAGTTCAAGAACAAAATACCGAGGAAGCGCAAGAGGAAGATATTAAAACTACCCTATGCCACCCTATCGAAATAAATGCCCTTATACAAGCGTGATTTACCTTATATCATTATCCAAAATCCCCCCATGAAATTGTTAATCAATACTGAATTAAAAACTTTTGTTGGAACAACAAATGCACTTTGCAAAGCTGATATCCCAATTTTCGATGAATTCAATTCTGATCAATTCATAACAGTTATTCTCCATGATTTTCATGAATATTACGATGGTCTAATAGATCTTAATGATTTGCAAAATTTACAATTATCAATAAAGTTTTGTGAACAATCATTATGCAACCCTAATAAATCAATAAATATTCCAATTTATTATAGAAATCCAAATGATACTACTAAACGTTATTCAATAAATGCTCATGAAATTTTAATTAAAGAAATTCCCGTTGACGCAAACCCAATTGATTTAAATACTAATCCCGGAGACAAAATTACAGACAGACTATTTTATATCAGAAATAGGCGATCAAATTAGAGAGACTAATTGACACCGCAACAATCGAACAAATATTTGAAGAAATTGAAATAGACCAACCACCTCCACAAGTTACACAAGATGACTTAGGAACACAACATACCGCTGATGAAAATCCTATACAAGAAATACCCTACACAGGAAATTGGTTTAACCAATATAATATCCAAATTATTATTCAGGAATCAAATAATACCATTATTAACTCATCAACATCCGAAAATCCGTTTAAAACAAAAATCTGACATCTAGTAACTTTTAGAACGACAGCATCTGACGATGACGTTACTATACTACTAAAATCTTTAATTTCTCCCAAATTCACTTACTGTTTATATTTCAAAACACCAGAGAGAAATTTCACAAATTTAAAATTATGTATTTCTCGAAAACTACTTGAAGATGTAGAAAATAATGAGGAACAAAATGAAAAACTTAAATACTATCATGAAGGTAAAATCAGTCATAGAGGCATCACCGAAGTTAAAACCTCACTTCTTAAACGATATTATTGGCCAAATTTAGTTAATGATGTTACAAACTATATCAATTCATGTAAAATATGTCAAAAAGCAAAATATGAAAGACATCCTCAACATATTAAATTTCAAATAACACCAACTCCCAAAAGACCATTTGAAATAATTCATATGGATTTGTTTTTCGCAGAATCAAAAATATTCTTAACAATACTAGATCCTTTCTCAAAATTAGGTCAAGCATATAATATTAAAACTAAAAATTCAATCGATACTTACGAAGCTTTATTAACTTTTATTTCTCACTATGGTATTCCGAATAAAATAATAACAGATAACGGCAAAGAATTTAACAATAACCTTTTTAAAGAATTTTGTAATTTACATCAAATTGATTTTCATATCACTACAACAAAAAATTCAAATTCCAACGCACCTGTAGAACGTTTTCATTCTACACTTTTAGACTTAATACGTTGTACTAAATTAGAATATCCTAATAAAGTTCTTACTCAGATTATGAAGTTAGCAATTATAGGTTATAATAATGCCATTCATTCAGTCACAAAATTAACACCATTTGAAATTGTATTTGTTAATGGAAGAGAAATTCCATTCGATATTAATGAAACTGAAATTTTAAATGACTACATTAGTGAACAAAAAGATATTTCTAAAAAATTATATAACAATCTAGAACAACAAATTTCTAACAATAAAGACAAAACAATCTCTAAACTAAACGAAAAACGTGACGAACCAGTAAAATGCCAGACTGATGATACTGTTTATCTAAAGACAAAAGACAAATTTACCTCAAAAACTAAGCCTATATTCAAAGAAACACAAATCGTTGCTGACAAAGACCATTTAGCGACAACAAAATTACGAACTTATCATAAAAATCTAATCAAAAAACCTAGAAAGAAACTAAAAGATTCTTCTCCATCACAGGTTCCAAACAAAGATTAGTTTGAAGACTATATTACTGCCTACCGTATTCAACCTGTCCCTGAGACTGAACCAGGCGAACAGTCCCACGTTCCAGACAATAACGAACCCATCCAACTAGGACCGGTGAAAAAAATTAAATCGACTCATAAATTTGTATATCAAATAGACATCTCATTAATTTCAGATTATTTGATAAAATTATATCAGTCCTTTGAAAACCTTAAG
Organism: Monochamus alternatus; assembly: GCA_037114965.1. Taxonomy (NCBI): domain Eukaryota; kingdom Metazoa; phylum Arthropoda; class Insecta; order Coleoptera; family Cerambycidae; genus Monochamus; species Monochamus alternatus. Next base: position 61,998,403 of record CM073427.1, on the reverse strand, counting down.
CAAACAACCAACGATGAATCTTTTTCTCAAGTGAATTATACATTAAGTAAAGTTGCTCAAAAATTAGATCCTTTAATGCTAAGTAAAAACAGTAAAAGAGGTTTAATAGATGGCATAGGCAAAATATCCAAATATCTCTTCGGAACTCTAACAGAAGATGATAAATTAGAAATAATGAATCAGTTAAAAACTTTAAATAAAAACCAACATAATATTGCAACTCAAATGGATTTGCAACTGTCCGTTTTACAACCACTTTTGAAAACTTTTAACGAAACAATTTCAACTTTGTATTACTAACCAAAATAAAATTGCAACTGACACAAAAAACTTAAAAGATGACTTTCGATTGGAAAATATTAGGTTAGTTGGACAACAAATTATTAATAATTGCAACACTCTTTTAACCCTTATTGATGAAATATATATTGCAATTTCGTTTTCCGCATTAAGAACAGTTTATAATCCTACCACAGTATAGAAAGAGCAGTAGGGACAGCTAACGAATTTATGAATGAAATCCGCCAGTCGAATTCTTTGACCTTGTTGTTTGAAGTGAAGATAGCATCACTCCCACTTGGGAGTGAGGCTCTCTTCACCATTGTTTATGGTGTGATTTACTTTGTAACCTGTGACTGTCAAAATTTAAATTGTAACTGTGGTACTCAAAATGTAATATGATTTTGAAAATTTATAGTAAATGATATTGGTTTTATAAGCTATCTATAAACAGTAAATTTAATGTAAATAGTTTAAATAACGAAATAAATAAATAGAAGTTGGTGTGACCTTATTTTACATTTTTTGTTTTTACTTACTACTACATATATATTCATTATTTGTAATTAATATTGTTATTACCAGCAGTTTTTTTACCCAATTTTATTATAGTTTCTGCAAATATAAGTACATTTTCTAGATTTATATATTTGTTCGAGTCACCAGAAATTCAAATAGGTTTTGCTACAAGTATAAACATGCAAATTTGTGAAATACGTGTAATTTTTAAAAATAATACAACAAATTATAATTACATATTGTTTAAATTAGCAAAAAACACTAGATGTGTGAAATAAATTGTCATGATAGTTTAAATTCTTCGAGCTAATAAATTACGAATATATAGTTTTATTCGTATTACGTAAAATTTTTAAAATAAATATCTTGAGGTTCATTATTAATAATTTAAGAAGCGTATAAAAACTTTGAAGACAATAAATAAAACAGAGATGTTTCCACCTGGAACTATGACATTTAATAAAATACAATTTATATAAACATTTTATTTCATTAACAGAAAAATGGCATAAAACTATGGCGAGTGTACATTCATATTTAAAATTGAACATACTCAATTATTTCTTACTTATAAACAAAAGTAACTTTGTTGAACATTTCCGGGGTTGGTTGCCGTGTTGTCACTTTAGGTTTTTTGACTTTTCAAGAGACATATGTAAGTTCGCTTCTTCAGAAGCTATTCTGAAATTAAATTAGGTTCTCTAATCGGAAGTACCTATATAATGTGCATTGACTCATGGCATTTCAGTGCATTGCTTGACGTCAATCGCACACAAATTTACAAATGAAATCCCCGAAGCATGTTGAAATTATATAGAAGTTGGTGAGATAGATTTTCCTCCTTGTTGTTTGATGCTACCAAAATAATTCTCAAGACAAACTCAAGACTGCATTCAAATTTCCACATTTTTCTGTGATAATTCTGAAAAAAACAAAACAAAATCAAAAATGTTCTAAATATCTATTTCTATATGTTCAAATACTGATAGCTATTTCAAAATAAACGTTAAATATTTTTACCTGCCACTATATCGTCTGAAAATATTGTAAGCATTTGCCGTCGTTTTCTTTTCGTATCTTTGAACATTTCTTGTGAAAAATGCTGAGCACATATTCGAAAATTATGTTTTTAACCAAATGATCTCTCTTACATTTAACCGCCCACTAATTCGCTCTAAAACAACAATAACTTTATTTTAATACTTGTTACATGAATTTCAATCATAAAATACAATCAATTATACAAACACAAAAAATAAGAAAGGAATACTGTTTGCAAATTGCAATAAGTATGTAATGCTGGTTGAAAATAATATTCCTCCGTTACAAACTTTATGCATTACCACAAAAACGATACACGGAAAATAATAAGGAATATTTTATGTTCTTAATTTATTATAACTATAATTAATGATTGTAAAATTACCTTCTGTTGTCTTTTGGGAGTAAAAAAACTATATCTGTATAATTTCCAGTATAATTGTTTTTGCAACTTCCTACTACACAATAAACTCCTACTATATTACACTTTTTTGTACCTTGACCCGGTTCTTCTGATGCTCTCATAATTATTTTTTTAGAGATATAACAAAATAATAAAATTTAAAACCAAGATTGGAACGCAACTCAAATAGGTTAGGAAGTTGAATATCACAAAACGAAAAGACACACAAGCGGTTATACTACGAAACGTAAACCAAAACGAGTGCGTAAATGGTTATGAATGAATTCTGAAAATGGCTTGGCGCGAAAGTGCAGCTGTCCCTACTGGTCTTTCTATACTGTGATCCTACTATAACTTTTAATGAAATAAAATTTATGAAAAATACACTTTTCCGAATGAGCACATTCTTTAAGAGAAAAGGCATACGTAAGGGTACCTGGACCTCTCCAGATGGAGCATATACGAATCAAATTGATCATGTTTGCATAGATGAGAATCACAGAAGTATAATAAAAAATGATAGGTCATGCAGAGGGGCAGACATAGACTCGGATCACTATCTATTAAAAGGAAAGGATTACAAAGGAAAAAAAGACAACTAGATATGGCGACATTACTAAATGAGAGAACCAAAAAGAAGTATGAAGAAGAGATAAGGAAAGGTTTGCAAGAAAACATACAGATATTGGAAGCAAATATAAATGAAGAATGAATAAAGATCGAAAATGTCATACAAACAGCAAGTGAGAGAGTAACACCAAAAAAGAATTTGCAGGGAGGAAAATATGGTGGGATAAGGAGTGTATAAGAGAGGCGGAGAAGAGAAATAAGCTAAGAATTAAAGCACTTCAGTCAGTACAAGAGGAAGATAAAGAAAAATACAGGGAACAAAGACGAAAGGCGAAGAAAGTGTTTAGACAAAAGAAGAGAACAAAACAGGTTAAGAAAATAGAGGAAATAGAGCAACATTATAAGAGGAAGGAAATACGTAACTTCTACAGAGAGATAAAAACGGGAAGATAAAGAAGGAAGTAATATATGTGAGGGATGAAAGTGGAAATCTAATTGCAGAGGAAACAGAAGTGAGAGAAAGATGGAGGCAATACTTTGCAAATATGTTGAATAAAGAGAGTGTAAGGGAAGGAGAGGAGCACGAGGAGATGATACCGGGAAGAGAAGAGGAAGTGGATATAGAAGAACCTACAAAAAAGGAAATAGATACAATTATAGAAGCTTTAAAGAATAACAAAAGTCCAGGAAAAAACAGAATAACAACAGAGAACATTAAGTACGCAGGAGAGGATTTAAGACAAAGAATATACGAAATGATACGAATGATCTGGAGAAGAGAATGTATGCCTGAAGATTGGAGAGATGCTTTGATTATACCAATCTTAAAAAAGGGAGATGCAACAGATTGCAGAAATTATAGGGGTATATCATTGTTAGATGTAGGGTATAAAATTATGGCAACGTTAATAAAACAAAGAATAGAACCTATAGCAGAACTACGAATAGGGGAGTATCAAACACGTTTTAGAAAAGGAAGGTCAACAACGGACCAAATCTCCATGGTGAAGGAAATTCTGACTACATGCTATGATATGGGATCAAAGCAATGGTTCTATTTGTGGACTTCAAGAAAGCATATGATTCGATCAAAAGGAATAAACTAAGTAAATTTTTTAAGTTATGCAGATGACGTGGCTATTATTGCTAGAGATAGTAGGGAATTAGAAGAAGTAACGAGAAAACTTGTGAAGGAAGCATGTAAAGTGGGATTGCAGATAAATCAAGACAAAAGTAAGCTTTTGAGAATAGGAGAACAAAAAAAGGATACCAATTTTAAATTGAGAACAGAGCATGGAGAGATGGAGTTTGAGGAAGTTCAAGAATATGTATATTTGGGGGCGCTAATAACAGCTAACTGTGATGAGAAACAAGAAATAAATAGGAGAATAATAAAAGCAAACAGAAGTTCGGCAGCAGTCAACCACTTATTAAAATCAAAAAATTTGTCCAGAGGAGTAAAATTTAGAATGTATAAAACAATTTTGAGACCGACAGTGCTGTATGGTAGTGAAACCTGGGTTCTCAATAAAAAGTCAAGAGAAAACCTTTTAAGGTGGGAAAGGAAAATCTTAAGGAAAATTCTAGGGGGTAAGAAGACGGAGGAAGGCTATGTAAGGAGAAATAATGAGGAAATATATGCAATGTACCAGGCACCAACAATAGACGAAATTGTAAAAGCCAGAAGAGTGCAGTGGCTAGGGCATCTAGAACGTATGGAAGATGAAAGGGCAGTTAAGAAAATAATAGGGAGTAAACCTAACTAGAAGAAAAAAAGAGGTAGACCGAGGAAGCGATGGAGAGAGGCAGTGGCAATAGATCTAAAGGAGAAAAATGTAACGGATTGGAAAAGAAAGGCGAGAGAAAATATTTAACCGATCATGGGGAGATTCTATTACATACATTTCAAATGCATGGGGTATTGGTGGGAAGATGACGCACGGCAGGTCAGTACTCCCCTACTCTCCTACGCCTACGGCCGAACGCCAAACGAATAGTGTGCTATACAAATACTGGTTTAGTCCTCCAAAATAGAGGAGGATGCGTCAAGCTTGAACGGCGAGCAGTGGAAGGGATTATTCTTAGCATTTCATATGATCGGTTAAATATTTTCCCTATCTGTATACACTTTTCCGACTCTACGATAAGTCTGAGTTACTAAATCTAGAAAGCGACCTTTCATATTTTAAATTAATGCATCAAGACGTTTTCTTTAAATATTCAAGATTTAATTTTGTAATTACTTTACCATTGTTCTCGAATGAAAATATATTCCTATATAAACTTTATCCAATTCCACAAAACAACCATACCTTAATTCCTCCCAAACCTTTAATAATGCTTGGCGAAGAAAATCAAAAATATCTTGAAAAAGAGTGTCCATTGGTAGAACATTATTACATATGCCAGACGAAAAGCCAGATCCTGTCCAAGAAGACTGTATTGTCACAACTATCCAAGGTCGACAACCCTCTAATTGCCAATTCAGAAAAATCAGCATCATACAAACCATAACAACACAAGTTGCCTCAAATCAAATACTTCTGATTCCTCAAAAAGATGTCAATATCAGATTCCAATGTGACACTAATGGAGCTGAGAGGAAAAGTTCTCCAACGCTGATCACTATTACCACCCCATGCCAAATTTGGATTAATGAGAAGTTGTTTCTGTTATCTACCGATCCAACAACAAATGTAGGAACAGGGATCCTACTACCACCCTTGCCTAATGAAATCGATGCCTCAAATAACGCATCACATAATCTAAAATTGAATGCAATCCATTTTGAAGATATCAATAGAATCATTGAATCCATCCATCACATGTCATCAATTGACCATATCGAGCCACTTCCTGAGAATCAGTCCAATTTATTATGGATTGTCCTAACCATTATTATCATCGTTACCTGCCTTCTGTCCATCTGTACATGCTGTCAGAAGAAGATCCAGTCCATTATTTTGAGGATTCCTGAGAGAAGAAGAAATTCCCAGAATCCTGTCAAAGACGTCCCAGCGGTCCGTTCTAAATGGGGAGGAGTGATGTCCCCTGTATATTTATATTTTTGCTTCATAAATAACTTTCAGTTCATAACTTAGTTATTAAGAATTCCTAATATCAACCTTAGATAAAATTAATGTGTAGTCAGCTTTTTGCAGTTCTTATAAATTATAATATTTTAACCTTGCTAGTTAGTTATAACATATCGGTCAGTGGTCGCGCGATTTAAGGCGTCAGTACTTCAATCGAGGTGACTAGATCGGAGTTGGTTCGCGCCCAGCTGCCGGTAGACCGTATATAAGCTATATTCGTGGAGAGGATTGGCACCCTCTCTGCAGGTATGGTAGGGTGGAATAATGTTAGATTGGGTCAATGTGAGAGATTGATACCGGTTGATATTTGACTACCCCCCTAATTAATGAGGTTTTCCAGGTTTCCCTCATTCCTGCACTGAATAGTGGTTAGGGCCTACCAACGTAAGTCGTTCCTGGACGCAAATGCGGCCTGCTTAATAATAATATGCCGCCCCCTGTCCCGCACAAGTCTCCGACTTCTGGGCTAATCCCTGTGATTAGAATGAGGGGTAGAGATATTATTATTTATTATTATTATATTCTTTGAGCCGTAATCTTGTACTTTCTTAAATAAAATATTGGTGCTATTAATCGGATTATTAATTTCATAAATAAAACTCTCGTATCACATCCAACCCGTACAAAATACTCTTTCCCAAGTTTTTGCTTCTAGGATGCAATTTAGTCATTGGTTGTTAACACAGAATGATGCAGATAGGGACTTTGTAAGAAACATTCTATTTACGGATGAGGCAAGCTTTACAAGAAATGGATTGACAAACATGCATAACAGCCACGTATGGATGGATTTGAATCCCCATGCAACCATTGTAGCACACCATCAATTTACATTTAGGGTTAATGTCTGGACGGGAATAGTGGATAATATTCTGATGGGTCCCCTTTTCATACCAAATAATTTAAATTCAGCATCATTTTAAAATTTTCTGCAAAATGAATTCCGAGGTGTTTTACATGATACCTGTTATCGTACGTGACGATACCTGGATGCAGCTTGACGGTGCTCTACCCCATTATGGTAGAAAAGTCCGACAGTATTTAAATATCCATTTATTTCCCAATCGTTGGATTGGTCGAGGACAAGAAAATGATCAGAAGAAAATTCTACGTTTGATACTAAAAAGTTGCATAGGCGTACTTAGAAATAATTGGAGGAGATAAAGGGTACTGCATACCTCAGTTCCCTCCATTCGCCGTTCGATTCTTTTCACCAAAATTACATGATAAGTATGCCGGAATAAGATAAAAGTACGTGCAAAATTTCAAATCTGTATCTTACAAAACAATGGAATTATTAACAAAAATACTTTTTTAAAATGCAATTTTAACACCCTGTATATTGAAACAGGTACGTCCAAATAAAAAATGACATAAGAAAAGTCGCATTATTTTTGTACAAAGAATTTGTGGTTAATTGTATGGCCTTTTATTTTGGGACACCCTGTATAAACCTACTTCATTTGCGTTAGAGAGTTTAGTGTAGGTGTATCTACATACTCAACGCATTGATATTTTACAATCTAAATAAATTTTTATTTCAAATAAAAAAGATAAAATGTTGCCTGTGAATATAATGATTGTTCAAGAATTACAGCAACGAGGAGCATTTAGAATTCAAACTATTGGAAGAAGACAATTAAGAGATACAGCTGACCCATTGTCTTTACCTAACACAAGATTTGTGAAATTGTTTCGCTTAAATAAAAGGATATCATTCAAAAAATGTTCAGATAATGTTTAATCTATATATAAGTATTTTATGTAATTTTGAAATAATTATTTTTAGATTTGTGACTACAATTTAAGAATTCTCAACATTAATGCTAGGGATGCTGGTGTGACTCATGACGCTTATATATGACGATTATCTGCAGTCCAACGGTAGTTAGAAATTTGTTATCGAAATGGTGATACTAACTCTTGGTTGCTTGGCCTCTAAAAAATTTATATATAATTTAAACATATGCTCTAATGAAAATATGGAAAAAAATATAATTTGAAGTTATTAAATAAATAATTAATAAACTAATCACCTGACTTCCAAGTCCAATTTCTTCTACCACACCATCACCTTCCAAGGAACTCGTCCCATTAGGCCCATCAGTCTCTCTTCCTGTGGTGTCAATTTTTTTCTAAAGATGGTTCCCCTCTTGTCTTAGTACGCTGAGTTCTTATTTGAGCGTATTTTTGTTTCACATTGTACTTCCAGTCAGTAAAAGACTGAAACAAATAAATTAGGCATTAGAAAACAATTAATATTTTCTTAAAGATAAAATTTATTTTACTAGGTACTTACTTCTTGCCATTTAGTTGCTGTTTTCATGCCATATCCTAACGAATTTAATATTTCTGCCAATTCGCTCCAAAGTTTCTGGGCTTGGTGTTTGGCATTGGGGTCTTCAAATTTTCCAGTAGCCATTTCGGGATGTTCAGTAACAAAATCCAAAATATAATACCACATCGTTGGGGTAATTTTCATTCTCTTCGCAGGCTCCATTTTCTTAAAAAAAGTGTATGATGTATAGAAATAAAAAACAATCACAAATAAATATATATTACCTTTGTTTGTATATTTATATTTTTATATATCGAGAACAGAAAATAAAAGTATTTATGATTTTATGCACTTACTTCTCTAAAGGCTTTGAACAAACTAATGAAAATATACAGACAGAAAGCAGGTGAATGAGAAATATCAGTTTCTCTAGTAATATATACAAAAGACATCATTAATAACCTAACACAGTAAAATAAATAGGTATATACTTAACTTGTAAACATTTCCTAGTCTTTACTAAAAATTTACGGGACACATTTATATTCCTCTTTCAAAACCACTTAAAATTTATTTGTAGGATAAACAAATAAGTTCACACTTCATCTCACACTTATAGGTTACATACGTTATTTAAGTCAAAATAAATAATTTTAATTACGTACGCGCAGTGCGCACGGCCATTACGGTGATGTTAGAAAGAAACAGCAAATGCAATACATGTGTTAGAAAAAGAAAATAAATAATTTCGGCTAGCCAAGCCTCGTTGATATCATTTCGATTCGAATGGACAGATTTTCGACATTATTTCGATGGTAAAATTTTCAAGAGTACCAATATATCGATATCATTTCGATCTCCATCAATAATGATCGAATCGAGATTTCGGGAGTCCCTACACTGAGAGGTTTTTAATTTTACCAATATTGATCCTATACCTGCAATATTTGATCAGCAAACAATAACAACAAACAGACTTTTTACGATAAATTTGCAAACACGTTAGTGATAGACTATAAACCTGAATAATGTCACTTAAATTTAAACTATGTGGGAATAACTAGACGCATTATAGCGGACATTATTGACTATTTTATTCTTAAGGGAATTTCCTTAGTCTATGTGATTTTTGTTTGGGTAATTTTGCGCACTACTATACCTCAATCATTAATTATACATACTTGCTCATCTTTTTTGCTATCAGTGATATTTGCAGTATTCATGGTAAAATCTGGTGGTACTCCAGAACAATTATTATGTGGTATTCATATAAAAGATGCAACTACACTTGAAAATGTTACCCTAGTACAAGCAATAATTGGGTATATTTTGATTGAAGTTATTCACTTCCCTATACTTATTACGAGAAGGGAATTTTTTAATAAGTATACTTCTGAGTGGCGGATTGACCCTTCGTCAGGCTTAATCTTTGTGGGCCTAATACTGTCACGGATTTCCTAACCCGAATTTTTCTTACTGCCAGAAAAACAATCCGTTAATTAATTACTTATCTTTATTAACTACTCAGTACACTACTGAACACTAATTACAACTCAACTAAACACTTATTTAATTAATAGCTATCTAAATTACTTTGATCTCTCCAACTAAACACTTCAATTCAGACTGTAATACAAGACTGACTAACTCGGCCGTTTATTCTTCTTTTATAGACCCAACGAATATTCCAGGTATATTCTAGCATCTCTAGATCCATTTTCCCGAACGACTCGAATGCTTCTCGTCAATTCCCCATTATTCCAGTCCCATCTCGATCCACGGCATTTTGCTTGTTTAACAATCGTGTAGGGTGATCGGGGCAATCTTAGCAATTCGCGGTACCACAGTCGTCGATTTGGGTGTGAGTGGGGCAAATTCTGTGACACTGCCCCCTCCTTAGGACCGATCGTCCCGATCGGATACACCTCTATACGGGGACAGACGCTCCAGATGGACGACCTTCATCTTACTCCTGGAAGTCCTCTGTATCCGGTAGACAACGCCATTGATTCTTTTAATGACGGTATAGGGGCGTTCCCAATGGTTCTGTAGCTTAAGCGATTTACCTTTCTTTCGCATGGGGTTGTACAGCCACACCAGGTCACCTTGTTGGAATCCGACTGTATTGGCCCGGACTTCGTATCGAGTCTTCATGCGATCGCTCTCTAGTTGCATTCGAGATCTGACTTGGTCGTGTACGGCTAATAGTCTTCGTTCTAGCTCATGGGTATAAGTGTCTGGCTCTGTGGGTTGTTCCGTAGGACGACCAAATACCAAATATGCTGGAAGGCGAAGCTCTCTTCCAAAGATAATCCTTGCGGGAGTCTTCCTAGTAGTTTCATGGACAGCTGAGCGGTAAACTAACAGGAAGAGTGGAATAGCTTATCCCAGTCTGTCTGGTTCTCGTTCACAAACATCCTCAGATTGGTTTCTAGTGTGGCGTAGAAGCGTTCCACCATACCATCTGACTGGGGATGCAGTGGGGTGATCCTGGTTTTCCGGATTCCCATAAGCTCGCAGACCTTTCGGAACACACCTGATTCGAAATTTCTGCCCTGATCTAAATGTAGTTCCATGGGTACACCAAATCTGCAGAACAGGTTGTTGACTAGCGCTTCTGCTACAGTTGTGGTCCCTTGATTGGGAAGGGGGTATACTTCTGGTCATTTGCTGAAGTAGTCCATGGCTACTAGCAGATATCGGTTCCCACTTTGAGTTTTCGGAAATGGGTCACCGATATCAATGGCAATCCTCTCGTACGGTGCTCTCAGTCTAAGAATTCGGACGGGGCTGTTGGATAAGCCAATCGAACCAGTCTAGCAACATCGGTCTCAAAATGTTGTAAATTCTCTCCACTCTGTTGGTGACAATTTTTCAATTGTGACTGGTACAGTTGCTGCAGGTACTTATCCCCTCATCTCATTTCCATATGTTGTTTTAGAACGTCGTAGTTATTCTGCTACCCAGCAGGAACTCCTTGTAAGACGTCGAGAGCTTTCCCTCGTAGAGCAACTATCAGAGCAGTGGCCTTTTCATAATCAGACCATTCGTTTGATTCAGCTGCTGCTTCGAACTGACGCAGATATACATTCCAGGAACTTGCCGTCGAGTTCAGGGGGTTTCGTCTTCTTTGATTACGCCCTCTTTTGTTATCTTGTCTAATTTAAGTCGAAGCTCTTCTCTAACCTGGTTTATTTCTTCGTCTATTTCTTCTTTTTTTCCTAACAGTTCTTCGTTGATTTCTTTTCTTTGTTCTAGCAGTTTCTCTTCTACTTGTTTTTCCCCTTTATGTGACTGTTCCTCTAGTTTTTCTTCTAGTGTATTCTCCAACTTTGCCTGCAGTTCCTTCGTCCGTTCTCTCATTTCCTGTTGTATTGTCTGTATCTGATCTCTCATTGTATATCCTTGTTCTTCTAGTTTCTCTTCTAATTTCTCCTGCATCGTCCGTCCTTCTTGTTCTAATCTCATTTGCATCGGTTTGCATCATTTCTAACAGTTTCGCCAGTTGTGCATTCATGTTGACTTGACTTCTAGTTACAGGCTATTAATTCTATTTTCTTTGGAAAGTTCTAGAATGTCCAGGAATGTGTTTGTAAATATCACCGTTGACTTCCTTACAATGAAACGAGTGCAGTGACATGCTACACTTGGGTCTTTGTCTCACTTTGGTATAAAGTTCTAGAATGTTCGAGATTGTTCTTCGCAAATAGCACCGTTTACTTCCTTAAGTCACGACGAGTGCGGCGATATGTCACACTTGGGTCTTTGTCTCACGCACAGGGTTCCAGAAAGTTCTTCAAACTTCCACTGAAATCCACTCACGCCCAGGGTTCCAGAATGTTCTTCAAACTTCCACTTAAATCCCACTTTATGGTTAGGGTTCCAGAAAGCTCTTTAACCCTAGGTTAGGCGCGCCCCTATTCGTGACGTAGTTAGGCGCGCGGGCTACAATTGTAGACCAATTTGGATGAACAAAAATGCTAATCGTGGCCGTTTTTTGAGCTATTTTTATCATCAGGTATACTCAGTATGATATACTAAATCATATAAATACAAATTTTTTACATTCCCGCTCAGATATATTTTAAGAGGTTCATATAATAGAGACTAATGAATTTTCCATGTTATTTTGCAAGCAGATCGTATTTAATTATTAATACACAAAAAAAGAACATTCAACGTTATGCCTCAAACTTAACATTCTCAAAACATAACAAACTTTGAAATAAAACAAAAGAAAACAAGTAAAATTATAAAAAATTTTGAGTTGTGGAACCTTGAACATAACATATTTTTATTCCGCCAAGCAGGCCGTACAAGTATCCCTCATGTGTTCTTTGCATGCAAATCTTTCGCGACGCAAACAACGTTTGCTTGTAGATTTGTTACGTCTCCTGGGATAAATATGAGAGCGCCCGATAGAGTTTTGCCGTCTGTTGGGGAGGGGGGGGGTGGTACCTCAGGAACATTTAGAACTCGTGCCCGCCGTCTCATTTCAGCTGGAAGTGATGGAATTGTTGTTCGGATCTCAATAAAGGGTCGAATCAGATCCCATGCACAATTTCGATATGATTCTGTATGATTTGTCTTATAAACGCTCAAAGCGTTTATACCAGATATGTTGATTAGGTCATAAAATACTACCATCGGCCAACGGCATGTATTCCTTGTAACGTTGTAATTCTGACACAATTAGTCTACCAGATCAACTCCAATTTTTGTGTGATTATAATCGACTATGATTCCTGGTTTGGTCGATTCCTCATGGATTGCGAATTAAGTATGTACCGAACGAGAACGTTGTTAATAACTTAATACATTTATAGAATCGAACGACGTTTATTCAAAGTAAGCGGTACAGAGGTATAGTTCACACTGAAGCTAAGCTAGATCTGGAACTCTATATATATGGAAATAAATGCAAGTCTCAGCATAAGATAAAATGACTAGTATGGTAACTATATGTTACAGCAAAGAAATAGAATATAAGCAAAAATATATATATGGTATAAAAAGGGTGTATGTATAATTCCTCCCGTCGTAGAGGGAGCTCACGGGGTGAAGCGACCAGGGTCCTAGTGGGCGGTAGTCACTCCTTCTGGGGTTGAGACATCTAGGGCAGCGAAGTCCTCATCTGAAACCAAGGCTCAGGGGTGCTTCTTCACTTTGATGCTCATCTTCGCGGAGGGTAATAAGGAAACAGCAGAGAGTCGCTGTTCCTGGTGTGGTGACTGGAGATCATCAATGTATAAACGTGATTCCAGTCGTTGATTTATATTCGTCGTCATTGGGTTTGACCTTCGTATACAAATTCTAGGTGCTGATTGAGGCTCTTGAAAATATAATGTATTATTATTATTAAAAATTATGCATATGAAATTGTGAAGTTGGATCTTGGATCTTGATCAAACAATTCCAGGGTTGGATTTTATATTTGGGATATACTCTACGCTAAACTACTCAGTTCATCTATATGTATATCACGGTGAGTTGTGAATTATATGAGTAACGAATTTTGAATTTGATGTATGGAATTTCTTTCAATTTTGAATGTAGTACAGTCGATAGGATTCTGTCACTGCATTAATGAATTCGTGCAGTTGTCTCTGTTCGTGTCGTTCCATGGGTACAGGCTTGGTATTTGGGTACATTCCTCCTTTGAATATATCTTGTTGATTCTTAAGTAAGTGGGTTGAGGTAGGAATATGTAGGTATTGATTCAAGGGTACAGGTAAAATTTGTAAGTAATTGAAACATGGGAATTTGAAAGTTGATATAAAGTTTATAATTTTGAACATATGTTTTGACTGATAAATGTAGAGTATTATTAATTTTGATGAAAGAGTTTAAGTAACTTAATTGTTCCTTTCATTTAGTTTATAAGTTAAATTGATTTCTAAAATTTCTAATTTATTTTTATTTGTTCTCTGTTTTGATCGTTCATGAGGCCAAAGAGTTTTATTGTATCCAGTACTAATAATATTTAGAATTTTTCTACAAGTCAGATTCCGAATAGTGTTTGATGAGTTTATTTATTTCTGAAGAGGCGTGCCAATGGAATATTGTCGTCACTATCAGTAAAATCTTCATCCTTTGACAGAGGAGAAGTGTCAGGGGGTTTTAATTTCTTAACATGTTTTTTATGAATTTTTCCTTGTTTTGTTTTAATAGTAGGGCCGTTATCTTCCATAACTATAGCTTTCTTAAATTTTGGTCTTGTTTTGTGTCTGTTTGCTAAATTGTCTTTTATTAGTATGTCTTGAAGAATTTCGACTTTTTGTGGTTCAGTTTTATTTTTATTTACCCGGTCTAAAGTTTTTTGTTTTGTCACTTCAATTTTGTTTTGTACGTCCTCGTATAATTTTGAATAAATTTGTTTTTGTTTTTCTATAAAATTTGTGGTAATTATTCTGTCATCTATTTCTATGTTTTGGGGTGAACCTAATATTATCTCTAAGGGTGTTTTTTGAGTTACAGAATTTACGGAATTATTATATCCAATGGTTGCTAATTTAATTAGAGTTTCTTGATTTAAAGTAGGGTTATCTAATTTCAAAGTTCTGATGGAGTCTAAAATTGTTGAGTGGAAACGTTCGACTGGACTATTAGAATTTTAATTACTGACGCTAGTGAAATGTAAAATTATTTTATGTAGTTGACAAAATACTGAAAATATTTTATTATTAAATTCGCTGCCTTGATCACAGATTATTTTGACTGGTTTTCCGTAATGGAAGATGTAATTTAGAATAGTATTAGTCGTCGTTACAGCATTTGTGCTAGGTATAGCATAGGCTTGTCCTAATTTTGAAAATGTGTCAAAAACAGTTAAGAATTGATTTTTATCAAAGAATAGTATGTCTATGTGTATAATGTCGAAAGGTTTAGTGGGCGTTTCCGTTATTTGAATTGGTGGGTTTTGTGGGTGTCTATCATATTTCGCTCGATTACATGTTTCAGAATTATTTATATAGGTTGTTATAGTTTCTTTCATATTAGGCCAATAGTGAGTTTTTGCTAAAGAATTATAAACAGTGTCAATGCCTCTGTGTACTGTATTTACTTCATGTTGTTTCATTATTAATCTGATTTGGGATTCTAGTTTTTCTACATCTTGAGTTTTTAGTGTGGAGATTCTAAATTTAATTGTATTATTAAAGAATTTTGGTATCAAACGTTCAAAACATTGTCTAGCTTTTTGGTCATAAAAATATAAACAGTTTATTTCTTTTGGTTTCAGAAAGTTTCGTAATATTTTAGCTTTATTTTGGTCTGAAGGTTGAGGATTAAATACTATAAAAATTGAATTTTTATCAAAAGGTCTGGTTAGTCTGTGCCAATAAGGTTGAACAAGATTTGGATTTAGAGCGATAGACATTTGATATTTAAATTGATTTACTGGTTGGTCGGTTATGGGTAATTCTGCTACTGGATTTTCTATCGAGGTATGTATTGTTTCGTTGTCGTCAGGTTCTGGAATATGTAATACTGGAGGAGAGGGTTCTGGTATGTGTAATACTGGAGGAGAAGGTTCTGGAAGTTCTCGTAAAATATCGTTAAGTAGTTCTTCGTCAATAGGTGTGTTAGGTCTATCCACATTTACTAACATGGAGAGAGTATCGTCATCTAAAATAGGTAAGTCTAAGGCTTGAGAAGTAGAGAGTTGAAGTTGGTGAATGTTAATGTCTGGGGGAAATCGGGAAAATGCATCTGCAACATTGTTTTCTTTTCCTTTAATATATTTTACTTCGTATTCAAATTCTTCTAATTTTAGTCTCCAACGGACTAATCTAGACTGAGGGTCTTTTAAGGAGAAAAGCCACTGAAGGGGTTTATGGTCTGTATTTATTATAAATTTTCTTCCATATAAATAAGGTCTAAAATATTTGGTTGCCCAAACGATTGCTAATAATTCCTTCTCAATTGTCGAATAATTTATTTCTGCCGGATTTAAAGTTCTACTCGCGTATGAAATTGGATGACCGTTTTGAGATAAAACAGCTCCGATCGCAAAGTTAGATGCGTTTTTGAAAAATCTGGGAAAGCTAAAAGGGGTTCATTAGATAAAATATTTTTACATAAATTTACTGATTCTAGAAATTCAGGGGAGTGTTCAATTTTATTTCCCTTTTTTAAAAATCGAGTTAGCGGTTTTGTTATTTTTGCAAAATTATTTATAAATTTTCGATAAAATCCAAGAAATGATTTTATATCTTTGGGTGTTTTAGGAATAGGGAATTTTTGAATGGCTTTTACCTTGTCTGGGTTTGGTTTTATTCCTGAAGGGCTAATAATATGCCCTAAAAATGTGGTTTCTCTTTTTAAAAATTCGGATTTGTCTAATTGAATTTTCAGATTTGCTTTTCTTAAAGCTTCAAATACTAGCTTTAAATTTTGAATGTGCTCCTGAAGAAAAGTGCTAAATTACAATGTCGTCCATATTTACGAGGCAAATTTTATTTTGTAAATCTCTTAGAACATTGTCCATGACTCTCTGAAAAGTGACGGAGGCATTTTTTAGTCCAAAAGGAACCCTTAAAAATTCGTAATGTCCATTGTTAGTGTTAAAGGCGGTTTTTTGGATTGATTCTGGGGACATTTATATTTGATGGAAACCGGATGCTAGATCAAGGGTAGTGAAATATTGGGATCGTCCTAGTTTGTCTAATATGTCTGTAATGTTCGGAATAGGATATCTGTCAGTAATTGTCTTTTCGTTAACTTTTCGATAGTCTACTACGAGTCGCCATTTTTTATTTCCGGAAGCATCTAATTTTTTGGGTACAATCCATATGGGACTGGACCATGGTGAATCTGAAGGTCTGATAATATTATTTGGTAATAATGATTGGATTTGTGATTTCACTTCTTGTTTATGTATTTCTGGATACCTATATGTTTTTGTATGAACAGGAATTTTGTCTTCAGTTTTTATTTGATGTTTAACTTGATTAGTAAAAGTCAAAGGATCGCCAGGAAAATAAAAAACATCGTGATAATTTTTGCAAAGGGGTATTAAATGTTGTTTTTCTTCTTTAGATAAATGTTCCGTTCTTAATAAATTTGGAATTTGTTCCTTTTTACATTTGCTTGTATTTGAAGAAATTTGGAAATTGTATAATTCGAAATTTTCTATATTTTGACAAGGAATAGGATTTTGAAAATAAAAAGTTTTTGTTTCACTAGAGGGATTGAAAAGTTCTACCATATCCGTATTCGCTGGTTGTTAATGTTTCTCTAATTATTAAATTGTTTAAATTTTGAAAAGGTATTAAAATATCGCCAAAGTTTGCTTCTACAGGGATGGTCGTTTTTAAATACTCATTTGGAGCAAGTGTTACTCGTCTTGTTATGTCATAAGGATCACGTAAATAAAGGGGAATATTAAAATTTTGTCCTATAAGTCTGTTATTAGGTAAGTCAATTATCATGTTAAATTTTTTCATATCATGGTAGCCAATAAGTCCGTCAAAATAGTTATGGAAATCATAAGATAATACTTCTAAATTTTTATTTGAATTAAATTCTGAAAAAGCGGGTACATGAGCTTTTTGTTTAATAGTACATTTTCCTAAAATAGTTTTTACTTGAGTCGAAAAATTAAAAATTTGGTTTGGACAGATTTTTTCTATTATGTCAGGTCGTAACATAGAATATGAAGCGCCTGTATCTATTAAAAGTTTCAAAGGGGGGTAAGGATGTTGAGAAATTTTTATATATGGTAACTGGGCAGCTAATTGAATATTACTTTCTACTACGTTTGGCTGTCTTGAGGAGGGGTTAAAGGAAAATTTTGGTTATTTTCACAGTTATAAAAATTCTGGTTACAATTTTGATTAAAATCTTCGTGATTATAATCTGTTTCAAAATTTTGTTCAAAAGGTAAATTGTCATTTTGACATTCTTGAATAGGGTCGAAATTTGGATCAAAATTTTGTTCAAAGTTTTCTTCTTCAATATTAAAATTTTCGTTAGTTCTAGGGAAATTTTGCCTATTCGGTTTTTGTCTAAAATTTTGTTGGTTTTGCCTGAAATTTTGATGATTACTTCTAGTATTATGTGTTTGATTTACAAATGATTGAACTCCTGACATGGGAGTGGGATGGTTTGGTTTATAATTTTGATAAGTTCCCGAAGCTTGTTGATTTCGGTTTTGATTATAATTTTGGTTGAAATTTTGATTAAAATTTGGATTTCTTGGTGGAAGAGGTGGTCTTGCAAAATTTTGATTTTGGAAATTCGGTTTAAAATTGTGGTTAGTTCTAAAATTCATATTAGGATTATGGTTTCTTTGGGGAATTTTAGGTGGGACTGACGGCGATTGCGAATAAGACATGTTTTTTCTAAGTTGTTCCTTGTACTGATTAAACTGTAGTTCTCGGTTTACAAAAGATATCGCGTCTTCTAATGTAGTTTTGTCAGCTGTCCATATCATTGACTGTAAGTTATCTGGCAAGTTCGCGACGTACGTGTCGAGCGCGAGTCTATCGTAAATGTCCTGATAAGCTTGTTTTTCAATAGCTGTGATATTCAAGTTCACTAGTTTCTGAGATAAAATTGACCTCAGGTGTTGGATTCTATTTGAGAATTCCTGCAAGATTTCGTTTTTAGGGTTGTATCGCATATGAATTAAGTCTTGCTGAAGGCATGGGAGATCCCTACAATCTCCGAAATTTTGCTGTAATAAATTTTTAATTTGTGTCCAAGTTTGAATTAGAAATTCAACGTTGGTTCAAAATAATTTCGGCTTGGCCTGTGATTTTTGATCTAATTCCCGCAAGTAAATATACCATACGGTCAGTTCTTTCGGGGATATTAAAGATTCTAATTAGTTCGTCACATAATTTGCAAAATGTTTGTAGTTTGGTTTGTGAACCATCAAAAACTGGTATCACATCAAGGAAAGCTTTAGCTTCATTGATATTGTCAGCAGTCATATTTTCGTTATTAAATGTACTAGATAACTGATTTATTAAACTATCTATCTCGTTTTGATTTACGGAGAGTCCAACACCGACAGGGACCTGGTATGGATTTTCTAATCGTAATCTAGCTTGAGAATTACTATCCTTTGGCATCTGAACAAACAATTCGCTTTCAGTGGAGTTAACTCATAAACAAATTGTTTTAATAGTCACTCAACAAAAGAAGCACTTTGGACAGAGAAAAAAAAAATGTAAAACAGGGTCTGAAAACAGTCACTCGTGGAAGAGTTGACTCACGAATTCAGAACAATTAAATTCACTTAATCATTTCTTAAAAATTTAATCCTAACTAATTTTGACTGTACACAGGCAAGTGTAAATCAAAATGTCTTTTCGCCGCACAAGTATATAAAAAATCAGTTTATATCAACTTAGCGAGGAAAGGAGTGGAAAAATACAAGAATTACTTTGAATCGTCGTTGACGGTCCAGGGATCTCGGCGTCAAGTTGACCAACCACTTGAAGTTCCGTATCCAATAAAGTCTCAGCATAAGATAAAATGACTAGTATGGTAACTATATGTTACAGCAAAGAAATAGAATATAAGCAAAAATATGGTATAAAAAGGGTATATGTATAATTTGCGTTGTCAAAATACATAGATGACAACAAAATTACAGACCTATTTTTTTTTTTTTGGCAATAGGATACCATGGTACAATCCTCCTGAAAACCAAACTCCGATGACTATTTTGCTTGGTTCTTGTTGGGCAAGAATTGTGGAGGGATCTCTTTTTTATTTTTTCGCATAATGCCGATGTAAGTGAGTTTATCTTCTCGCAACAATTTTTTCACCAACGACAAGCTAGTAAACCAGTTATCCCCTGTGATATTCCGATTAGTACCTGCCACTGGACATACTAATCTAAGCACCAATGTCTTCGACAGAATTGCTGAGTTTATACGGGCCTTCTGGTTGTGTTCCTACACATGTTTCCAAGTTGAACGTGTATGATGTCTTCGCATCCACCAAGACAAACGCCTTGATTCCATATTTGGCTGGCTTTGATGGAATGCTCGAAGGGACGTGGTCTACAACCGTAGCCCGCGCGCCTAACGTAGGGTTAAAACTTCCAGTTAAATCCACTTCCGACACCAAATTGTCATGGATTTCCTAATCCGAATTTTTCTTACTGCCAGAAAAACAATCCGTTAATTAATTACTTATCTTTATTAACTACTCAGTACACTACTGAACACTAATTACAACTCAACTAAACACTTATTTAATTAATCGCTATCTAAATCACTTTGATCTCTCTAACTAAACACTTCAATTCAGACTGTAATACAAGACTGACTAACTCGGCCGTTTATTCTTCTTTTATAGACCCAACGAATATTCCAGGTATATTCTAGCATCTCTAGATCCATTTTCCCGAACGACTCGAATGCTTCTCGTCAATTCCTCATTTTTCCAGTCCCCTCTCGATCCACAACATTTTGTTTGTTTAACAGAATCGTGCAGGGGTGATCGGGATAATCTTAGCAATTCACGGTACCACAGTCGTCGATTTGGGTGTGAGTGGGGCAAATTCTGTGACAATACTAATTTTCATATGTGCAATATTTGACCGACGCAAGCAATTTCTTCATGATAAAATTGCAAAAACAGTAGCTGTAAAAAAGAAAGCAGAAGTAATAATGATAAATAAACCTACAAGCTAATTTACGTGTTTTGTTTTTTCTATTCAATTTCTGATCTGTATAAAATTTACTGAAAAAGTTGTTGACACTAAAAATATTCGTGTTACAGGTAAGGTCATATTTGGTATTTAGATAAATTGTCTACGACCATTTAGTTTTACAGTGAGGGTAATTTCTAATTACACTTAAGGGGGGGCGAAATGGGTATAGGTCAGCAACAGTTAACTGGTAAAATAGCTACAAGAGATTTAATGTTACGGTCTAGCACTTTAAAGCAGGGAAGTCTAAGTGATAAAATAGATTGTGCAGAGGTAAGTAGCTCCATATATGATGTAATCGCCGAAAATCAGAAGGATGATGCACGTAAACTTCTTAGTCTAACTCTAAGTGATTAAATTTTCGTTAAATGCTAATTTAGGTGGGTTTGTAAATGCTCTTTGCAAGTATATTACTGGGAAACTTATAGATAATTTTATAGAGCAGCTTATTGAAAAATATACAACCGAAGAAGGCTTTTATGCAAGAAGTTTGTGAAATTGTTTTAGATCCTTTGCCTGGGCTCAGAGTTGCAGTGAAGGTTTCTCAAATATTAAATAAAGAATATGTCACAGATCTTTACACTTAGCTGCTGAGCAAGGTAATTTAAATGCAGGGAAATATTTTTGAGGCTGATATTAATTCTAAGACCCATGGCGATGATACTCCTCTCTACAAGGCTGCATTTGTGGTTGAAATGCAGCTCGCTCGCGACAAGGTCTTTGAAAAACGCGCACAAGCATATGCTGGTAAAGTTTACTCAAGACAGTTTGACAGATATACTAATTTAAAGAAGGTCTTCTTTATTGCTATTTCAAATTGTATTTTGTTTCCTAAAAAATCCAATTATATATCTAGCAATACTATAAGAGATGATGAAACTAATGAGCATGACTTACAATGCTTAAGCTTAAAGCATTAGATGCTTTTTATAAGATATAAGGAAGAAACTTATCAATAAGCCCCCATCAAGAATCTTAATAATAATGCACCTAATTTTAGCCTGATTTTGGTGAAAATTTATCTTTGACTAAATTTTTGAAAAAAAAATGTACTTCTTTATTTTTATCCTAAAGACGATACTCCGGGTTGTAGGATGGAGGCAAAAGGCTTTAGAGATAAAATAGATGATTTTTCTTCCCTTGACACAGTGATAATTGGTGTATCAAAGGATAGTATTAAGCGTCACGCTAACTTCAAAGCAAAATATTATCTGCTATTTTCCTTAGTTTCTGATGAGAATGCTGAAATGTTGGAAAAATCTGGTGTTTGGGTAGAGAAAAGTATGTTTGGTAAAAAGTATATGGGAATGCGCACTACTTTTTTAATAGATAAAAAAGGTAAAGTAGTGAAGATCTGGAAAAATGTATGTTAGTGGGCATGCTGATGAGGTTCTGGAAGAAGTAAAGAGAACCTAAACTAAAAATAGGTTAATGGTTACCCATTGCTACATAAAAAAGCTGAAATTACATAATTTTCGTAGCCACTCAAACTTTGAACTGAATTCAGATGATAGCTCAGTTGTAATAACTGGCGAAAATGGTATTGGTAAAACTAATACACTTGAAGCAATCTCGTTGCTTGCTAAAAGCAATGGAATGAAAAAAGCAAAAGCCAGTGAGATACAAAATAGATTCAGTAATGAAGATTAGGTAGTGCACTATGATTTTTTTAATGAAATGGATCTTAATTCATTTGGTATCGCAAAGAGTTTTGATAAGAAACTAATACAAATTGATGGAAAAACGCAATCAAGTTATTCATCTCTGTATAAGATATCCTATATAATATGGCTGATTCCACAAATGGACTATGTTCTTAATTCTCCAAGTGACAGATCAAAATTTTTAGACCGTATAGTTTCACTGTTTGAAGAAAATTACACTTGCTGCTACATGAAATATAGAAAACCTAAACATGAGCGAAGTAAACTATTGAGGCAACCCTTGGTGTGCATAACGATAATTTTCGGATTTTTTGTCAAAAAAAGAAACGTACCAATAAATCTGTGTTCCACTGGAGAACAAAAGTTATTACTGCTTTCTATTATTTTATCCAGTGTAAAAGCAAGGTGTATTCATTACAATAAGGTACCACTTCTTCTACTTGATGATATAATGTCTCATCTGGATAAACATAACAGAAAGGCGTTAATAGAGGAAGTGTTAAGTATTCAATGTCAAACTTGGATAACTAATGTAAATCAAGATAATTTCAATAGCTATCTTTATTCTTTCAAGTTTTTTAAATTGTTAAGTAAATAAGTGACAAATATTCTTCTGCAAAAGGAAAGAAATACTTACGACCTTGGCCTTTTATTATATGACTGTGACCTTACCCAGATGATATGAATAAGTATTGCTTGGTTGAAAGCAAGAGAAGATAATAACTTTTCAGAGTGGATAGGTTGCAGTTTGGTACTTCTTTTGAGGCACTTTCTGCTCTTACATGAAGGAAGAAGATCTCGTGCCCAGATATGTTGCCTGAGGCAAGGTATAAAAGCAAACAATGTTAGCAGTTATAGTATTTTCTAAAACAAATGATAAACGTCTAAAATGGTATTACCAACTAAAAGGTTTTGGGAGTTTTATGGAATGTAGCATTATCCATAACTATGGTTATATTACGCTGCAATTGTGGTTCGCCCTAACCATAAATTAAATACATCTTTATTGCACCCTCCTGTGAAGGTCATTGGTGCAATAAACTTTCTTTCAATCCATCCACCTATTATACTCACTCTTTACCGCTTTTTTCCTGGAACATCAGCATATATTTTTTCTCCTCTTGGAGCTTGTGCATATTCTCGGTATATTATACCTTTATCATTCGCTTTTGAAAATAACAAAAATAAAAACAGAAACAAAAGTGCTGTTTATTGCAGCTTTTGGGTAATTTAATGGTAAAAATTTTAGAGAGAAATTTTATAGACTATCACTGATATTCTCCCTTAAGTTGACGCCATTGCCTGAACAGATACACTCGGATTTTTTATATAACTATATTTACTATCTTATTTGGTACAGCATAGACAGTGCGAACTTTCTTTGATCGATATTACTGGACACAGAGTTTATCGCTATTTACATCAATTCTTCTTGAGGTAAGTTAATTGCTACCTTTATTGTGGTGCGTAATTTTCCATTGATTTGCACTGCTATAGTTACCGTATCGTCAACTAATAATAATTCATCAGCTTTTGGCCAAGGACCTCCTATTTGTTACCATATTTTTTCAGCTAGATTTGGTATGAATGGTTCGATTACTCTGATTAATATACATATACCTTCATCAACAAGAGATTTTCCAGTTTTTACATGTTTTCAGCTATTAAATTCGTCATCTGACGAAATTTTGCCATTACACAGTTTAATCTGCAGTTTTCCAAGTCATCTGTAAGTTCGTGTAAGAGTTTTTGATTTTTTTTCGGTACTCTAGAAGTCCACCCGTAATACTTTCATTATTATAGTGTATATTTACAGGTCTCAGCTGCATGACCATACGCCATAATTTATTTACATAACGAGGACAACCTTCCACGCCATCATATGACCATTCCTTTTCTGGAGGAATGTCGGACAACACAAACAAGCGGGCAGTATTAGCACCATACTTTTCTATGATAAAATTTGGATAGCTGTTCTTTTTCGACTTGCTCATTTTTTCAACATTGCCCACTTGAATCTTAGCAATCAACTCTTTTGCTTCTGCGGGAAATGCCGTTGCTCTACTTACCATTAATCCGTTTAAGAACTCAGAGTTAAACATTATCCCGTCAACGATCTTCAAGGTGTCTATAGTTTGTGCCCCAAATAAAGTATGAGAATAAGTTGCAAAAACCTTCAATTTGATATTTAAGCCAACTACTTCAAACTCTATAGTTGCTCCTTCAGATTTTCCATTCCAACGCTTCTGCATTGTTTTCTGGCCAATTTTTCAAACTTGGCAGGCACTTGAGTAAGTCTTCAGCGAAATCAGTAATCTTTAAAAACCATTGGGACAACTTACGTTTTTCAACAACTGCACCTGATCGCCACCCTTTTCCATCAACCACCTATTAATTTGTAAGCACTGTTTGGTCCACTGGATCCCAGTTAACTCATGACTCTTTTCGATAGGCAAGTTCATGCTCTAAAAAATACAGACAAAATGTTTGTTCTTGTTTGTAGTAATCACGCTCACATGTGGAGAGTTCACGCTCCCAATTATAAGAAAGACCTATAGATATCAACTACGTATATTATCTATATTTTCTTCTGTCCATGTTTCAGGGTTAATATTATTGTCCCTTGCTGCATTTTGAGCTGGTAATTCAAATGCATCCCAGTCAATTGGATGCAAAATCTCAAATCCGAGCTCTCTTGTAACGCGCTATCAGATCCCCTATTGCATTACGTAAGTACCCAATAAGAATTTTACCGGATGGATATGGAAACATCACCAATACGTAACATTTCTCTTGTTCTCTATCCTTGCTTACAGAAAAATCCCATTTATCTTGATAAACATTTTCAACACTTTTAAAATCATATTTCATATAAATCCAAATTCAATTACAGTTCACATGCATCAAAGGATCAACTGCTTGGCCAATATGTCGTATTGTGAAACATATCTGTGGATCTTTATCGTGTGTGCTTGATTTGCCTGCATATCCAATCCTTGACCTTGCTTTACTTTATCACCAATTTCAACATGTATGTTTTTTAAATAGGAGTACACAGTCATGTAATTATCTTTGTGTTCCATCTCAGCCCTTTGCCTACATATACTACTTTCCAGGGTGCAGAGGCAACTATATTCGTTCCATTTTGAGCAGCAATTTTTTATGCCATCCTTACACATTTCATCAGAAGAGGTAGCTGAAATAACTGGCATTACAAATTAGCAATTTACCCCTACGTTTTGTGCATTATTGTTATCTTTGTATATCCTGCTTATGATGGCTTTTCTATTTTCTTCTTATAAAAGTATAAACTATCTGAATATTGCTGAATATAACAACCAAGTTACTGATCAGCCAAATGAACCAAGCCTTAGCTCTGCTTTCCGTGATTTATTTTTATAAGTAATCTATTAGAAATTTAACACTAAGTTTCCTGAATAAGTGCTGGAATTGACTTTCTTTAGCTTTATTGTATAATTAAATAATTTTATTCTAGAGATTGGTAATATGGCACCACAAGATAAATCTCAATTCAAAAAGTTTGACAATATATTAGCAAGAATAAGTGACACCATTGATTCTGGTAAGGGTGATTCTATTTAGATCTATGATGAAATAAAAAATTAGCTGAGAGACTTAATAATGTATATGAAGAATGAAAAAGTAGTGAATTTAATCCAAACTTTAGATTGAAATTAGATGATGGTAGAAGTAGAAACAACGCTACTGCACATTGCCATTCAATGCAGGAAAAGTGCTGCATGTGCACCACTAGTCCAATGCTTGTTAGATCAGGGAGCTGATCTCAACGTACAAGATAGTCCTTATAATAGTTTTACCTTAACCTGTGTCCTAATGCCTTTTTTAAACCACCCGTGTCCAATCTTTGAATGTGTGCCAAACCGCGATTCATCGAAGAAAAACAGCTCTTTTTCAGGATGCATGACAATAGTTTCCTTAAGATTTTTTTTAACTCCTCTTGTTTACTTTTATCTTCTCCGTTATGCACTGGCCTTGGCGTGATATATGAGAATTTCATTCTTTCCATATTACGGTGCACTGTAGACTTGGTAAACCAAACCTTTCCTGAATTCTTATTTTCATTTCTTTTATAGTAATATTGAGGTTTTCCTCTATCCACACCGCAACTTGTTCACGTTGACTTTGATTCAATATAGTTTTTCTACGGCGTTGAGGTGGCGTAAATAATTTTTCTTCTCTTCCAAACTTTAGGTAGTGCCTTTCTTGAAATGCAACATATTTTTGCTACGACTGTTATACTACGCTTTTTTGCTGCAATTACAGCATTTAGTTTTTTTGCAACATATGTGTTATTTCTTACTTTATTCAGAATTTCTTTTGCATACTTTTTCATCGAATAATTTTGATCTTAATGCCATTTAAACCTCGCTATTTTACTTACTTCAGTATGGCTTTTTTTTTTCATTATTGTCTATCCGTTACTTGTATAGCGGGAATTGGTATAACTAATTTACTTATCAACATATCGACTAGCTATAATCTGTATACCGCTACACAGTTAGAAGTATTTTTTGATTTTACAATACAGTTTGAGATTCAATTTTTATAATTTTCTTGTTGACTACCCAGACGGTATCTACCTTCTCGGCTTGCTGCTTTTGATATAGTGTGGTTTTCAAAACCATATCAAATAGATCCTATTAAAAATCAATCGAATCTTCACATGTTTGTTCTTCATAAAAGAAGTTCAATGTTATCGTAGTACTAAGTTTTGCTTCACTTTTAATGTTGAAAGTTCCACCCATTAACTCTACTAATTTCTTGCTTAGCAGTAATCCGATGCCCGTAACTTCATTTCTATATGCCGAATCTACTTCGCCAAAAACATACATAACTATATATATATATCCTGCTGCATTATTCCTATTCCATTGCCATGAAACTCAATAGTTAATAAGTTTTTTTCTATATCTTCTTTTATCACCATTCTTATTAAACCATCTTGATTGAGTTTGATAATAAATTTATTATAACTTATTTCATTCTCTTAGGATCTGCAATGACTAATAATTACTTATTAGTCGTCTCTTTTTTAAAATTAATCCCGACTTATTTTAATTTAGGTAATAGCATATTTACGCATGAATCTATTATTTTGTTCACTTTTCTACTGCTAAACTACTTGATTCAGCTTTTGAAAAATCTATCACATCATGAATTAAGTGTGTTCCTGCATTATATATATCGCCTGCATACTCCTTGCATTGAGAGTTATCCATTGAACCTAAAGTTTCATTTTTGATCAACTCCGCAAGTCCAATAATAGCATTAAGAGGAATGCGTAATTCATGTGTATAAAATATTTCTTGGTAACTGTTCAAAATCATAATCTTGAGTGTTAAAATTACTGAATATTACTCTGCTGGTTTTATCATACAGTATTAAGCTGAAATCCTTTACTTTGCTCACTGATTGTAATAATTCAGCACGCAGTTTTACCAGTTGGTTTATGTTGTCAAAATTTTTATATTTAATGTGATGTTTTTCTATTAGTAAATAATGGTATTTTTTATTATGCCATTTTCCAGTATACTTTTTAAGTTTACACTTGAATCACGGTAAGAAGAAAGGAAATTCCTCCTTAGTAAATAATTACAATATATCACACTGAATAAAATCATGAAGATCGATGAGAGTATTGCAATAACTTTTGTGTATTTGTTTTTCTCCAGCGCAGAAAACATTGATTTACCTAGCTTATACATATTCTTCTTATTGTGAAACAACGGTTTTTATGTTATTAATCATATTTAGCATATATTTTATGATAATTTCTCTTATTTTGCCAGTGTATAAAATATTTCCTAGGATTTGGTCATAATAAAAAAAATATAGTTTAAAATACTATGCAATCATAGGAATTTATTACGATCGTTTCGGGTTAACACCCATCTTCAGATAATAGAAATTTTTCTCAAAATATTTTTGCTTACCTACATGTTTGTATTAATCTAAAAGGAATTATGAACAATTTAATAAAAACATACTTTTAAGTGTAGGCTACTATTCTTGTATTGTCTGAAGCTATTTATTTGTGGCATAATTTTAGTTTTTCTTAAGTTTTGTTGGGTTTTTGCCACACTTCTGAAAAATAATAAAAATTAATTAAATAAGCCCTTGCGCCAAACGGAACAGTCAAGGGTTATTTTTGAAACTAAGTTTGCCTAACCAAAAAATCTCACACTGAAAAAAGCAGATAAGTAAAAAATAACAAAAATCACATCACTATCGCGCACTTCCGTAATATTGACGTTTCGAAAAACTCTCTGTTTTCGTTTTCAAAATAGTAGTAAAATATTAAACCGTTTGTCAAGTTTGACAGTTTAAAATTTGTTTATCTGCTTCCATAGAGATGTTAAATGATTTTTATTTTATTTTTACTTACTTCTTCTTGATACAACTGTAGCCAACAATGATCGATGTTTACTGAACAGTTTGACACACACTTATCTCCGTTCAACAAAATAATCGCGGTCTCTTTTAATTTTCTTTTTGTCGCGTTATCTTCCTTCTCTAAAATTTTTGCCGAATCCCATTGAATCACATGACCGTTTTCCCAAGCGTGTTCGCAAATTTTGGATTTTTCAAATTCCCGTCTTTTTATATAATTTTTATGTTCCTCAACTCTAACACTCATAGGCCGAGACGTTTCTCCGACATAATGTTTATTGCATTCACAAGGTATACTGTAAATGCAATTTTTTGAATTTTGTATATCATTTTTTGGACGCGTTTTTGACAAAAATGATCGTAAGGTATTAGTTGTCTGAAAAACTGTTCGAATATTAAATTTATTACCGATTCTTCTTAACTTTTCTGATAATATAGGAATGTATGGAATTTTTATTGTATGATTAATTTCTTTTATTTGTCTTAAAGTGTTAGTTTTATCTGCAATATTTTTGAATGCTCTATCAACAAAATTTGGAGGGTATTCATTATTTATTAAAACATTTTTAATAAATTTTAGTTCGTTGTTAAAGATATCATTGTTTGATGAAATTAATTTTGTTCTATCATATAAACATTTAACAACACCTTTCTTAATATCGATGTGATGGTTAGATTTAAAATTTAAATATCTATTGGTGTGAGTTTGTTTTCTATAAACACTTGTTTCTACAGAATTATCGTGTTTTTTAATTAAAACATCTAAAAATGGTAGCATATTATTATTTTCTATTAAATGAATTTTTAAATGATATTAACAATAAAGAACCAACAATAAAATTCACTTTGGAAATAGAAAATAATAATATGCTACCATTTTTAGATGTTTTAATTAAAAAACACGATAATTCTGTAGAAACAAGTGTTTATAGAAAACAAACTCACACCAATAGATATTTAAATTTTAAATCTAACCATCACATCGATATTAAGAAAGGTGTTGTTAAATGTTTATATGATAGAACAAAATTAATTTCATCAAACAATGATATCTTTAACAACGAACTAAAATTTATTAAAAATGTTTTAATAAATAATGAATACCCTCCAAATTTTGTTGATAGAGCATTCAAAAATATTGCAGATAAAACTAACACTTTAAGACAAATAAAAGAAATTAATCATACAATAAAAATTCCATACATTCCTATATTATCAGAAAAGTTAAGAAGAATCGGTAATAAATTTAATATTCGAACAGTTTTTCAGACAACTAATACCTTACGATCATTTTTGTCAAAAACGCGTCCAAAAAATGATATACAAAATTCAAAAAATTGCATTTACAGTATACCTTGTGAATGCAATAAACATTATGTCGGAGAAACGTCTCGGCCTATGAGTGTTAGAGTTGAGGAACATAAAAATTATATAAAAAGACGGGAATTTGAAAAATCCAAAATTTGCGAACACGCTTGGGAAAACGGTCATGTGATTCAATGGGATTCGGCAAAAATTTTAGAGAAGGAAGATAACGCGACAAAAAGAAAATTAAAAGAGACCGCGATTATTTTGTTGAACGGAGATAAGTGTGTGTCAAACTGTTCAGTAAACATCGATCATTGTTGGCTACAGTTGTATCAAGAAGAAGTAAGTAAAAATAAAATAAAAATCATTTAACATCTCTATGGAAGCAGATAAACAAATTTTAAACTGTCAAACTTGACAAACGGTTTAATATTTTACTACTATTTTGAAAACGAAAACAGAGAGTTTTTCGAAACGTCAATATTACGGAAGTGCGCGATAGTGATGTGATTTTTGTTATTTTTTACTTATCTGCTTTTTTCAGTGTGAGATTTTTTGGTTAGGCAAACTTAGTTTCAAAAATAACCCTTGACTGTTCCGTTTGGCGCAAGGGCTTATTTAATTAATTTTTATTATTTTTCAGAAGTGTGGCAAAAACCCAACAAAACTTAAGAAAATACTATTCTTGTATTAGGAAAAAATAGACAAAAAACAGTACCGCTCGATTTCTTTTCAAACATTCTTTTGCTTTGGTTCGATTAAAAATAATATTTCATGTTATTCTGCCTCTGACTTTGTTGGTAATAACTGGTTCTGATTTTAACAAAAATGTAAAAATAAAAATTTTATAAATCTCGACAAGTCATGTCTTTTAACCAATTGGACTAAATTGTAAGTTTCGTATTTTTTGATACTTTTACATTTTATTAAATTGTTAATAATTCTTTTTAGATTAATACAAACATGTAAACAAAAATATTTTGAGAAAAATTTCTATTATCTGAAGATGGGTGTTAACCCGAAACGATCGTAATAAATTTCTATGATTGCATAGTATTTTAAACAATGTTATTTTTTATTATGGCCAAATCCCAGGAAATATTTTATACATTGTTATGTCATGGTCAGTAAATTGAATATTTTTATCTATTTTGCCAGTTTATTCTCCTGTTAACATACATTTTTCTTATGGTAAAGGTATTTACTTGTATGATATTGACGGTAAGCGCTACGTAGATTTTCACTCTGGAATAGCCATTAATAGCTTATGTCACACAAATTCGTGATTAATTAGTGCTCTAAAATTGCAAGGAGAAGAATTATGGCATATATCAAATATCTATAATATACCTGCTGCCAATAATTTTGCAGAAAAATTAATAAACAACAGTTTCGCTGACACTGTATTTTTCTCAAATTGTGGATCAGGGGCAGTAGAATGTGGGCTTAAGATTGCTAGGGTCTATCAAAACGGAAAAGGCAACAAAATTTTAACATTCCATGGTGCATTTCATGGAAGAACCTACCTAACTTATGCTGCAAACGATAAACAGAAATTTTCTGAATTACTGAGTCCCTGTATTGATTGGTGTGATAATATCGAGCCCAATATTGAGAGTGCAAAGAAAGCAATTTTAAGTGGTATAGGCGTTATAGTAGAGAATCAATACAAGGGCAAGGTGGTATCAAAGTAATTAATAGTCTTTATGAAAGAACTAAGAAAGCTGTGTGATGAAAATGACATATTGTTATTTTTTGATTGCGGTACTGGTAGAACAGGAAAATTATTCGCATACGAACATATAGGAGCGGAACTTGATATACAGGGTGTTAAAAAAAGAGTGTAAAATATTTCAGGAGGTAATAGTATGAACCAAAATAAGCAAGAAAGTCTTAATAAACATGGGTCCGCAAAGTAACGGTTGCGGAGATATGGACCACTATTCGTTTTTCAGACATTTTATTTTATTAGAAATAAACCGACAAAGGAAGCTTTTAACAAACAAAAAACAAAGTTACAAGAGATGTTTAAAGTGCTCTCCGTCCATTTCCAAGCAGGCACGACATCTTCGTCTCAACGATATTCGAACTCTTTCAAAAACACCCTCCTTGGTTTGGATTTCTTGCAACTTTTTAATAATCCGTAGCTGCAGCTTTTCCAGGCTATTTACAGGAGTACCATACATTAATGTCTTCAAATATCCCCAAACAAAGAAACCTAGAGGGTTCAGATCAGGCGATCTTGGAGGCCATAAAACAGGTCCGGCCTTTCCTACCCATCTATGTGGAAAAGTTTGGTGTAAATGCTCTCTAACGGTCATGGAAAAATGAGCTGGAGCACTATCATGCTGGAACCACATTTGTTGCCTCTGATTCAAAGGAATGTCTTCCAAAAACTCATACAGTGTATTCTGCAGAAAGTTGAGGTAAGCAGCGCCTGTTAATCGGTTTGGTGAAACAACAGGACCTAGAAACCTGTCACCTACAATACCCATCCAAATGTTTAATGAAAAACGTGTCTGATGTCCAGATTCTATTATAGCATGAGGATTTTCGTCGGCCCAAATATGCGTATTGTGAAAATTAAACACTCCATTTTTTGTGAACCCGGCCTCATCAACATAAATAATGTTTGCAAGAAAACGAGAGTCTTTTATATATTTTTAGGTATTAATAATACTGTGTGAAACTAACTACTCAGTGGACAAAAGCCCCAACCTGCGTTGAATTACACCCACAATATCTACCCATATATTCCTTATTATTAGCTTTTGTAACATTTTTTTGCTGTTTTAGAAAGGTATTTTAAGCTAATATAATTCAAATCTCCTACAATTCCTATCAATGAAGTCATATGTATGTTCTCTGATACCAAACATCTAGGTATGCTAATGAACAATTCCACAGACAAAGCTCTATTCAATAATTATCTAAAGAAAATAATCTAATTTACTCACTCTATAAAAATCTAACTTCACTTTTTTGGCAGTGGGAACACGACAAGTTCAACCACAATAGATAAGATCTGACCTATTTCTGCATTTTTAGGATTGCTTCTTCAGGTGGTCTCCTTTAAGTTGAATTAAATATCTAACTATAAAAATTATTATAAAAATTAAAATTATTTGAAGTGAAATATCGACAATGACAAAAAAGTGACATCCTGTCAATGAATTAAATATGACAATACCTACTTGA
Source organism: Monochamus alternatus (assembly GCA_037114965.1). Classification (NCBI taxonomy): domain Eukaryota; kingdom Metazoa; phylum Arthropoda; class Insecta; order Coleoptera; family Cerambycidae; genus Monochamus; species Monochamus alternatus. The sequence goes on along the minus strand of CM073427.1, from coordinate 61,964,946 downwards.
AAAATGTTCACCTTTTATATAAGAGTTTTTATATATTTTTAGGTATTAATAATACTGTGTGAAACTAACTACTCAGTGGACAAAAGCCCCAACCTGCGTTGAATTACACCCACAATATCTACCCATATATTCCTTATTATTAGCTTTTGTAACATTTTTTTGCTGTTTTAGAAAGGTATTTTAAGCTAATATAATTCAAATCTCCTACAATTCCTATCAATGAAGTCATATGTATGTTCTCTGTAAATTAGATTATTTTCTTTAGATAATTATTGAATAGAGCTTTGTCTGTGGAATTGTTCATTAGCATACCTAGATGTTTGGTATCAGAGAACATACATATGACTTCATTGATAGGAATTGTAGGAGATTTGAATTATATTAGCTTAAAATACCTTTCTAAAACAGCAAAAAAATGTTACAAAAGCTAATAATAAGGAATATATGGTTAGATATTGTGGGTGTAATTCAACGCAGGTTGGGGCTTTTGTCCACTGAGTAGTTAGTTTCACACAGTATTATTAATACCTAAAAATATATAAAAACTCTTATATAAAAGGTGAACATTTTTCAAGTAGGTATTGTCATATTTAATTCATTGACAGGATGTCACTTTTTTGTCATTGTCGATATTTCACTTCAAATAATTTTAATTTTTATAATAATTTTTATAGTTAGATATTTAATTCAACTTAAAGGAGACCACCTGAAGAAGCAATCCTAAAAATGCAGAAATAGGTCAGATCTCATCTATTGTGGTTGAACTTGTCGTGTTCCCACTGCCAAAAAAGTGAAGTTAGATTTTTATAGAGTGAGTAAATTAGATTATTTTCTTTAGATAATTATTGAATAGAGCTTTGTCTGTGGAATTGTTCATTAGCATACCTAGATGTTTGGTATCAGAGAACATACATATGACTTATTATTAGCTTAAATACCTTTCTAAAACAGCAAAAAAATGTTACAAAAGCTAATAATAAGGAATATATGGGTAGATATTGTGGGTGTAATTCAACGCAGGTTGGGGCTTTTGTCCACTGAGTAGTTAGTTTCACACAGTATTATTAATACCTAAAAATATATAAAAACTCTTATATAAAAGGTGAACATTTTTCAAGTAGGTATTGTCATATTTAATTCATTGACAGGATGTCACTTTTTTGTCATTGTCGATATTTCACTTCAAATAATTTTAATTTTTATAATAATTTTTATAGTTAGATATTTAATTCAACTTAAAGGAGACCACCTGAAGAAGCAATCCTAAAAATGCAGAAATAGGTCAGATCTCATCTATTGTGGTTGAACTTGTCGTGTTCCCACTGCCAAAAAAGTGAAGTTAGATTTTTATAGAGTGAGTAAATTAGATTATTTTCTTTAGATAATTATTGAATAGAGCTTTGTCTGTGGAATTGTTCATTAGCATACCTAGATGTTTGGTATCAGAGAACATACATATGACTTCATTGATAGGAATTGTAGGAGATTTGAATTATATTAGCTTAAAATACCTTTCTAAAACAGCAAAAAAAACGAGAGTCTTCATCATCATGACGTAGAAATCAGCGACAAAAAACCAAACGTGCTTGATGATCATTTATTGGATTTAAGGCCTGTACTCGTTGCACATGGTATGGATAAAGCAGTTGCTCGTGAAGGATTCTCCAAACAAGAGGACCACTAATTCCTACCTCGGCTAATATTCTCCGCACACTCGTACCTGGATTCTGCTCTACCAGTGCTAGAATTAATAGCTAGAATTAATATCGTTGAGACGAAGATGTCGTGCCTGCTTGGAAATGGACGGAGAGCACTTTAAACATCTTTTGTAACTTTGTTTTTTGTTTGTTAAAAGCTTCCTTTGTCGGTTTATTTCTAATAAAATAAAATGTTTGAAAAACGAATAGTGGTCCATATCTCCGCAACCGTCTCAGCCAGGTTAAGCTGTACTGCGCTGATGAAGGGCAAAATCCCAGAAACAACGTTGTCCGCAGTTGCTTCGTTGTTCCCTCTATTTTTTTTCTCTGGATCCATCAAGCCGTTAAAATCCACCTGTCTCTTATAAGATTATGATCCATTAAGCTCCTTTCCTTCTTGTATATTTCCTGGCTGAGACCCTGACAGTGGTTGCTGGACTCTCTTCCGCGGCGACTGTTGCTCTTGGCCTCAATACCGAGGCTGTATGACACGAAGCAGCAAATAGAGATAGGCATGCTACTTGTCATTCTCTTGTGTTCGTGTCCTTTGTCCTTCCTTCTTATTCCATCCTGTTTTTAAGCTGCACTGCGCTGATGAAGGGCAAAAACCCAGAAACAACGTTGTCTGCAGTTGCTTCGTTGTTTCCTCCATCTTTTTTCTCTGGATCCATCAAGCCGTTAAAATCCACCTGTCTCCTATAAGATTATGATCCATTAAGCTCCTTTCCTTCTTGTATATATATATATATATATATATATATATATTGTAATGTGAAATTTTATGTGTGTGTGTGTTTTTCCGGATAGCTCAGAATTATATCACTTACCGTTCTTTTCTAAAGCACCAGTCTGAAGTATAACACTTTTTAAGTTTAATTTTCAACAAAGTTCTTGAATTGTATTTTTTTTTATTTTTCTTCAGACATTAATATTCTTTATTTTCTTCTTTATTATTTATTTTTATTTTATGAAACAAGTTAATCAAAATTTTTAATTATTAGCATGAGAAACCTTTCTCTCAGGAGCGGTTCAGTGAAGTTTGTATTAAAAATTATATTTTTTTTATATAAAAAAATTAAGACAATTTTATTATAAATAGATATCATCCAATATTTATTTAAAGTATTTAAAATTACCCTACGTAAAACCTGCTCTACTTAATTTCTATAATTAACAATATTATCATTAGCAACTATAAAATTTTTATAACCCTGTTCAAAGTCCCTTAAATCAGTCTTGAAACACCATTTAATAAAAGTCTAATATTTTACCTTCCAATTTTCTGTCGTTTTCTCGTCTGTGATTGTCTCTAAATACTTGTCTTTATCTGTAGATGCCTTGTAGAACTGCTCACTGTTGTTGTTTGAATTTAGCGCCTTCTAACTGTCAGATTTCTTTGACACCCGCTTTGCAAATGTCCAGTACTCACTGCTTCGGTCTTGTAACAGATTGTCATTAAAATATAATACCTTTTACTGTAGTTTTCTTGGTTATATGTTCCCTATGCTGTGGTAAATAGTGAATATAACCCTCAATGTAGTTTTCTTCGCTCTGCTGGATTGGATTTCGATATACAATGTTTGTTATACTTGTAGGTTAACTTTATTTATTCAGGTACGGTTTCTTTCTTACTAATTTCTTACAATTCTTCCAAAATTTTCTTGTCTTCTCCAAAATCTCGTATCTTATTTATTTTCCAAATCAACAACTTCTTTTTATCTTTTCGTTCCTATGCGACGTTTTTGCTTTCTCACAGAGAGTTTTTAATACACTACACTAACTATACTAATTATAAACTAAGTTGAACATACTTTTTTCTTTACATTTTATTATTTTATTTTGATATCTATTTATATTGCTTTATAAACTTCAAACATTTACTAACTAATAACTAAACATTTATAAATATACTAAATATACTTTTTAAATTCGTCCTTTTTATACCAATTGAAACTTTTATTTATATTTCCTGTAATTTTAATTTTTGTGTCCATTACAAATTTCCCCAAATTTGTTTTGCAAATCTGTATCACTGTGCTGCAGATTTACAAAACAAAATTTCTCTATTTCTATTATATTCTTGAAAATTTTTTAATATATAACATGTTTTGTCTCTTTCTTTTAGATTACATGGTATTATCTTGTTCAAATTTATAAATTTGGCTTATATGGAAAATTCCCCTTATATTCCCAGTCTCAGGATTAATTAACTTATAGCTGTTCACCCCATTCTGTGTATCGATAATATACGGTCCTTCATAAGGCAATAATAACTTAGCACATTTTTGTCCTTGTCTACTCGGTACTTTCAAAGCTTTAACAATCACTAATTCCCCTTTTTTAAATCTTTTTTACCACTACCAGTGGGTTTATATACTGTGTAGTGCTTCGAGATATTATTTTTTTCATCTAACAATTTATTAATTTCTTTTTTTACATCTGGTTTATACTTGTATGGAATTGGATACGTTTTTACTCTAAAATTCTCAATATCTCTTACTTCTAATTTATGAATATAATCTGTAGCCACTTTTGTTTCTTTCATTATTAACTTTTCATACTTTCCCAATATTTTCTTTAATTCACATTCATACTTTTTATCGCAGTTTATCTGCACATCATTTATATTTATACATAATTCTATATCATCATCTACTTCTACATTATCACCACTATCATCATTTTCATTATTATATAAATTATTATAATTATTATACACCATTTTACTTTTTAATTCACACATTCTCCTACATACATTATTCATTCTCTCGACATTAGTTACTACAGATTCTTGTTTTACTAATTCACAATTATTTATAAAGTTTATATTTTTCCCTTGAATATTTAGATTTTTCTTTATATAATTAATTATGACTTTATTTTTATCCAATTCATCATTCCCCAAAACTATATCATTTTCCAATACCGGTACTACCAGTAATTCTAAATTTAAAATAATACTTTCTATCTCAACAGGAATATTAATCAATTTATTTACTTCGTACATTTTCTTGCTGTTAGCCCCTATTAAACTAATTCTAGGTATTTTAACAATATTATTTTGTAATTGAGGGTGTTTTTAACTATACTTTCTTTAATTAATGAAGCTTCGCTACCAGTGTCCACTAAAATTGTCACATTATTTTGAAATATTTTTCCAGCTATATGAATTCAATTTTGAATTTTGTTTGTTTCTAGATCAGGTGTTAGTTTTATGAACTCCCGAGAATGTTCGTAGCTACATACTTGGAATTCTATTTTTGGATCGCAGTTTACTGAAAATTTTGAGATGTGTACACCTCGTATGAAGTACTTGGTGTCACCTGTCTCTCAACTTCCCCATCTATAGAACGTGTTTCTACCCTACTATAATTTTCCCTATTGTCACCATCAGAACGATCTGCTGAACGACTATACCTTTGGAAATGTACTTGTCGTTGAGAAGCAGAATTATTCCTGAAATTTTGACGTCCATCATTATTATTGCGTGAATTATTATTATTATTTCTGTTTCCATTAAAATTATTATTACTATAATTATGATTATATCTCCCATAATTTCTATTAAAATTATTATTATTATTATAATTTCCCCCATTATAATTTCTATTGTTATTATTATTACAATTATTATTTAGATATTGAGCTTCATTTCTACTTTGATAGTTTCTATTTCCCCTATTAAAATTATTATATCTGTGTTGATTGTTATACTGACGATTATATTGTGATTGATTATTACGATAATTTTGTAAATCATTATTGTCATTTATTTGTGTATCTCTAAAATTATTATTACTATTATTAGGACCGTTATTATAGTTACTGTCTACATTTGACCTTATATTGTTTCGTTCAATTCTATTTAAATATGTACAAAGTTTATCCATAGTTGCAATATTGTGAATCGCCAAACTTTCTGCTATTTTTGTCTTAAAATGTCTGGAAATATAAATAACTACCTCATTTTCAGGCATATTAGGACTTAAATATTGAGATACTGCATATAACTGTAAAGCATATTTAGACATACTAGTACCTTTATCAGTTCGGTACTTTCCAAAATACAAAGTTTCACGTACTTTATTTTGATTGTCTTCGCCCCAAAAATAATTCAAAAACAATGTTTCAAATTTTTGAAAAGTATCAATGTCATGCTCTTTTCCAGCGAACCATACTAAACTATCTCTGGTAAGATTGTCTGTAATTAATTCTTTGATATCCTCAATGTCGTGTATGTGTTTTATTTTATGTTTGTCTGTCCTGTCCTGTCCATCGTATTTAATTGTAGTGTTATTGTTTGTACATGTATAAATTCTTGTTTGCGTTAATTGTGTTTGTTTTTCTTGTAATTTCATAATTTCCACTTGTAACTCTTCCCTCATCTTCTTTATCTCTTCATTTTCTGTTGCTCCATTATGTTCTTGCACATTTTCTCTTCTTCTTATTTGCCTATCCACATCTTATAATTTTTCTTTATTTTCTTCAATTTTCTTTTCTAATTTATGTAATTCATTATCAGTTTCTTCAATTTTTTCTTGTATTGATTTCTCCATCTTGTCAAAATTCTCCCATACTTGTACCATTCTATTCTTTTGCACTGGCTTTCTTTCGTTTTCTGCCTTACTTCAACTTCTACTGTCTTCTGTTCTATTATATTTATTTTCTTTTCCAATTTCTCTTCAAATTCCAGCTGTTCTTTCCTCAATTCCTTTTTTATTTCTTCAAATTTCTTGTCCATCGTTGTTTTCATGTTTTCAAAGTTTTCTGTTATTATTTGTTTTAATTCTTTTTTTTCTAGTTTTCTTTCTTCTTCTTGCTTTCTTCTTTGTTCTTCTTGCTTTATTTCCTGTTCTTTTCTTTCTTCTCTGTCCCTTTCTCTTTGTTCTTCTAACTTTCTATCCTGTTCTTTTCTTTCTTCTCTGTCCCTTTCTCTTTGTACTTCTAACTTTCTATCCTGTTCTTTTCTTTCTTCTGTGTCCCTTTCTCTTTGTTCTTCTAACTTTCTATCCTGTTCTTTTCTTTCTTTTTTTCTTTCTTCCTTTTCTTTATTCCCTTGTCTTTCCATTTCTTCCTTGAACATTTCCATCAAACAAACCATCTCTGAAGGTCTCGCTCTTGTTTCTTGTGAATCCCCTGTTCCTGTTTCACTTCCTGTACTTTGATCCTCCTCCTCTTCTCTTCTCGTAATATTTCCACTTCTTAAATCCATTTTGCTATTTCTTATTTTTCTTATAAACTTCTTCTAATTCGAAGCAGCCCCACGTTGGGCGCCATTAATTTGTAATGTGAAATTTTATGTGTGTGTGTGTTTTTCCGGATAGCTCAGAATTATATCACTTACCGTTCTTTTCTAAAGCACCAGTCTGAAGTATAACACTTTTTAAGTTTAATTTTCAACAAAGTTCTTGAATTGTATTTTTTTTATTTTTCTTCAGACATTAATATTCTTTATTATCATTATTATTTATTTTTATTTTATGAAACAAGTTAATCAAAATTTTTAATTATTAGCATGAGAAACCTTTCTCTCAGGAGCGGTTCAGTGAAGTTTGTATTAAAAATTATATTTTTTTTATATAAAAAAATTAAGACAATTTTATTATAAATAGATATATATCATCCAATATTTATTTAAAGTATTTAAAATTACCCTACGTAAAACCTCCTCTACTTAATTTCTATAATTAACAACATTATCATTAGCAACTATAAAATTTTTATAACCCTGTTCAAAGTCCCTTAAATCAGTCTTGAAACACCATTTAATAAAAGTCTAATATTTTACCTTCCAATTTTCTGTCGTTTTCTCGTCTGTGATTGTCTCTAAATACTTGTCTTTATCTGTAGATGCCTTGTAGAACTGCTCACTGTTGTTGTTTGAATTTAGCGCCTTCTAACTGTCAGATTTCTTTGACACCCGCTTTGCAAATGTCCAGTACTCACTGCTTCGGTCTTGTAACAGATTGTCATTAAAATATAATACCTTTTACTGTAGTTTTCTTGGTTATATGCTCCCTGTGCTGTGGTAAATAGTGAATATAACCCTCAATGTAGTTTTCTTCGCTCTGCTGGATTGGATTTCGATATACAATGTTTGTTATACTTGTAGGTTAACTTTATTTATTCAGGTACGGTTTCTTTCTTACTAATTTCTTACAATTCTTCCAAAATTTTCTTGTCTTCTCCAAAATCTCGTATCTTATTTATTTTCCAAATCAACAACTTCTTTTTATCTTTTCGTTCCTATGCGACGTTTTTGCTTTCTCACAGAGAGTTTTTAATACACTACACTAACTATACTAATTATAAACTAAGTTGAACATACTTTTTTCTTTACATTTTATTATTTTATTTTGATATCTATTTATATTGCTTTATAAACTTCAAACATTTACTAACTAATAACTAAACATTTATAAATATACTAAATATACTTTTTAAATTCGTCCTTTTTATACCAATTGAAACTTTTATTTATATTTCCTGTAATTTTAATTTTTGTGTCCATTACAATATATACATATATTGTTTAGATTGAAAGTATCACATGATTTTTTCTTTACACCTCTCTCCATTGTCTTCGTTCAAACTATTTTGTGTACATGACCTAATACATTTATAGCCTTCACACTACTTTCAAAGTAGCAGTTTCTGATTATGTGCACATATACCTTTGCATCAGCATTTTCAGACTTACCTACATTATCCACTTTAGCAAAAAAGACTAAATAGTCAAATCCTGCCCATAGATAGTACATGGACTTTACAATAGCACTTTCCACAGAAAATAGAACTAAGGGTGTGTAAGATAATTTCCCGTTGTTTTTAATTTTGCCTTCATATGAACAAAGATATTTTTCTGTGCTTTTTAAAATTTTACGAAAATCTTCTTCTGTCTTTCCTACGTCAAAATGATTTTTATCATGTACTTTTCCATATATCTCTTTTATCAAATCCGTTGAAAATTTTTTCAGAGCTAAGTCATCGATATTTCCTAGTGCATCCATATTTTTGCTAATATAGATCTCTATTTTTTCTCCAAGCTCTATTCCCATTCTATTTTTTATTAGTCTATTGTACCTATCAGTGGCTGGAAATAAAACCTTTTGACAAAAATCCTGCGGTGCGCTTTTTAATTTTGCTAAAACATTATATACAAATAACTCATTTTTTTCACCTCCAGCAGCGAAAAACCAAGGTTGCCTGTTTGGATTGCGTTTTCTATTTCTTCCCAAATTCTGCAAATCTTCTGCTAGATTGTTGAACTGACTAGTTGAATCTATAAATACTGATGCAACGTGATTATACTCACTATCGAAACCACGACCTTTTGACTCGTCTATAATTGTTGTCAACGCATATTTAGCTAATGCACGTAAATCGCCTTGGTCATAATTACAATAGTCAGCTCCATATTTACCTGCGTCATTACGTGTTATTTAAAAAAAAGGGTTATTTGTCTCAATACCAAGATCATTTCTTCCAAGTCCTGCAAAAATACATTTGTTTTCTCTACAGAAACTACGTAGTACATCTTCTCTTCTTTACTTTACTTTCTCTTGTCTACTATTAATCTGCTTCGATCATTGTTGCTTGTTTTCAGTGCACTAATAACTGTATTTACCTGTGGTAAAAGCTGCAGTACTAACCTTATTTTTAACCTCTTCTATTAATCCACCTAAATCTTTTCTTCTTTGTTTATCCAAAGCGGTGTTATCGCATCCCACTAAATACGAAAGTGTAAGATCAATTATTGAGTGCATTACTCTGTATTCTAGATACTTAGCAGTATCGCTAAAATCTACCTTGTCTTTCAATTTAGATATCTGTTCCGTTAGACCAGGGTGTTGTTTTTTAACGCAGTTTATACAGTTTGATTGACGTAATTTAAATCTGTAATCTTGGTACGACATCCCTTTAGGTTGAAATTTATTATAAGCTACATAACACGTACCATCTTCATATACCAAATTATTCTTACCTTGCAATGCAAAGCTAAGGTTAATTATGCTATTCACATCATTAACTAGAATAAGAGCATTTTCCCCAATCGGACTATGTATGTTCCACCTTACAGATTCCAGCAGATTATCAGAGTCAACAAGTTTATTGTAATTAAAAACTTCTTCACATTCTTCAACATATTCATGAGCTGGACTAGATCTTTCCCTAGTGAATAAGCTGCGTATGTTATCAGCGTTTGCTGCTGCTGCTGATCAAAAGAACTGCTCCTTAGATTTCTAAGGAGCAGTTCTTTTGATTCTACTCCAGTTATTTTGGTCAACACCCACCAAATTGGTATTACTGTACTAAATATAAACATAGAAACTATACAATATAGATTCTCAATTAAAGCGGAATACAGCCAATGATCTGAAATTAGACCAATTATTGCAGCAACATTACCATTTATAATAGGGAATAATGTAGTTAAAGGTATTATGGCAGCAGCAACATTCACCACGAATGTTCGATTGAGTTTTTCTTTTTAGTTTAGTATTATGTATTATGGAATACATTGTATTGATAGAATTACAACAAACATTTTTAGGTATTTTATGCCTTATAGAAAAAAAAATCCAACATTAGTTATCATCTTAATATGAACGACAATATGGTATGCCTCAGATTGATTACTTCTCCTCACGGAATTAAAGGAGCTGTTAAATTAAAAACTTTTACCGAAAAACCTGAAAATATCTTCTTATATGGTGATCTAATAAAGTGGTGATGAGAATTATAATATAGACTTAGTATCCGTCATCGGTGATAATCTAGTAATAGCTACAATAAGCGGAGTAAATTCCCGTAATGAAGCAGAGCTTTTAAGGAATAAGAAGCTGTATATAGAAAGAAGCAACCTACCGAAGCTAAATGATGAGGATGAATTTTATTAAAGTGACCTTGTAGATATGGGAGTAAGACTGGAGAGTAATGAATTATATGGCAATGTAAAATATAATTATATAATGTGTATGTGTATAATTTCGGCTCAGGGGATATATTATAAATTTTAGTTATCAGCACAAAAAATGCATTATGCTATCTTTCACTAAAGAGATATTTCCACATATAAATATATAGTATATAGTATTAAATATGTCAGAATTTATTGACTAATAAAGACTTTGATATTTATATAACGCTATTTATAATTGTAAGATCAAACTGAAAACGTAATTATGGCAGAACGAGCTAACGATATCAGATCAGGTCAGGTGTTGGAACATAACGGCGGATAATTTTTAGTTGTAGGTATTATGCATACTCAACCTGGTAAAGGTGGTGCATACATACAAGCCGAAATGAAAAACATAAAACCGGAGCAAAACACTATGAAAGATTTCGCTCTGATGCAACAATCAGAAGGACAATTTAGATGAAGAGGAGTATGTTTACCTTTTCTCTGAAGGAAACATTGTAAATCTTATGCATCCAAGTAATTACGAGCAAGGCACTATAAATTTGGACTTATTGGAAGAAAAAATATTTATCTACAGAACAATATGAAAGTTAAAGTAGTAACTTATCAAGACAAAATAATTTCTGCGCATGTGCGCAGGACAGTTTACTATGGAGTTCACAAATATAAAATTTTGCTCGGTAGTCTTTTTCTGCAAGAAAGCGGTGGAAGGCTGACGGAAGACAACGGATTGATTATTTCTGGCGATTCGAAAACTTTTATAAGAGATTCTGTTAAATATTCTATTATTTCATCAGTATGATAAGGTGTAGGGGTAATACGGAAACGCTCAGTTCCTCTTGGCACTGTTGGATAATTTATATGTTGAACGTATATTCCATCATCAAATAATAATTTTGATGCTCCTTTGGCTAACTCTGGGTCGCCAATTATTATTGGAATTATATGAGTTTCTGTTGGAATGACGTTAATTCCTGTATTTCTCATTGAGTTTTTTACTTTTTCAACGACTTGCTTTTGCTTTTCCCTTTCAATGTTGCTCGATTTTAGGTGTTCAACGCTTGCTTTTGCATTATGTTGATCTGCGAGATCGCATATCGCTTCAAGCGGCGCTATATCGCCATCCATTGAATATACGGATTCAATTGCTATTATCTTTGGTGCTTTTGTGTCTACGGACTTTAACAACTGCTCTAAGTGATCAACATCATTGTGTTTAGATATATGTTTTGGTCTTTTTCCTGATTTTATGCCTTCTATCATTGAAGAATAGTTCGTCTCGTCTGAAAAATATACTACATTTAGGATAATAGACGATAAAGTGCTAAGTGTTTTCTGGTTGGCAAGGTGGCCACAAACAAAAGTTAAAGCAGCCTCTTTTTTGTACAAACAAGCTAAGGATTTTTCCAGTTCGACAACCTCTTTTGTTGTACCCGATATAGTTAGTAGCATTCTTCCTTTCAACCGAGCTTTTAGGTGTGCAGCAGTATATAACTGCAGCAGCAACCAGACAACAAGCTCCAACTGCTAACATCTCTAGGCAAACTACAATAGCCGCTCCCGAAGAAACTCCAGCTAGTGCTAGTGCAGAAACAGCTATAACAGGCAACTTACTACTTTTTATACTTTGTGGGTGCGTTTCAACATCGTTACCTTCAATAACTACTACTACTTATTAGAATTACCGAGGACAGTAACCTGCGGACCTTGTGAATCACTTTTACCTGTAGGTTGATCATTACCCTCTTTACTATCTGTTGTTGCTCTTCATTGTCAGTAATATCTTCAGTTGTAGACACATCGCCAGCATTTGAAGAGGTGCTGCTATGCTCATTACTGCTTAAGAGACTAGCATTATCAACCAAGGTGTTTGTATCGTTAACTAAAGTTTCTGGTTGTGGATAAGATGAAGGTGAAGGTGAAGGTGAAGATAATTCACTTTCAAGCTGGTGATTCTCCTCCTCATCACTTGACGAATCTGGCGTATTACTTGTTTGTAGTGTTATGTATTTTGTAGACTGATTAGCAAGAGTACCTGTAGTATCACTAGCATCTTTACTTGAAGAATCTTGCTCATCACTATCAAAAGGTGTTATTTGATCACTTGTAGTAGACTTGTACTGATTGTACATTGTACAAGATACAGATCTTGTACTAATGCAAGTTGTTCGAATTTAGCTTCTGACTCAACTTTCTCTAGTTCAGTTGATGCTGCTACAATTTTTTCGGATTTAGCTTTCAGATCCAAACTGACTGACTTCTTTTTACTTTGTTTTAAATGGACCTGATTGACACCCATAGACGGGTGTGTATTCTACACGTTCATCCACAGTCTTTTCACCTTCTTCAAGATTATTCCGACTGTCAATATCAAAAATGTCCCCCGAATTGTCCCAGTTTTCAAACGATTCTACCAAACCAGTCTCATCCCTTTTGTTTTGTTCCCTCAAATTGATCGTCGATCCTCCTTTAGAATTAGTCAAATTGTCAATATTAGGAAGTGCTTCTCCCAAACTGACTGACTTTTCACTTTGTTCTTTAAATTTGGTCATTACACCCTTATTCTTATTTTGATCTTTCACTCGTTCAAAATATTGTTTATCACTATTTGAATTTGTGCTTGGAATAAGACAACTGGGTACAGTTATACATCATACACTTCCCTAGCAGTCCGGGAAAGGATGTAGCATGTTGCAGATGTATTATTATGGAATTTAAAATTTTTTGGCTTTATTTTTAAAATAAGATCATGATAAACTTCCAATTTGAGGTCATGTAGCGCCGGCACGGAATGTCTTTCTATTTTTAATTGTTTGCCTACATCTTTATAGCCCATAAAATTAGGTGGTAATGAAGGTATGGAATCTGATCAATCAACTACTCTAATAGTCTTTTTTCCGAACAGACTACAGACTTTAGCAGCATTACAGTTAAAAACCCTTGGTGCACCAAAAGTTGCAATATGCAAATCTTTTGCATCCTCTGTTATACTTAAACATAGAGCAGCTATTTTAGCGACAGCACCTCCTATGCTGTGACCTGTAAGATTAATTTTTAAATATCTGATTTCTAGTCCTTGATCGTTAGCATATCCTTTTAATATCCCGTAAAGGCTCTCCTAGGAATTTTCAGATACGGAATAGAAGCCTAGGTGAATTTTACCACCTTTGGGCAGAAGTTCATATCGACGAATTAAAGGTATTTCAACATCTCTCTTGAAGTTATAAGAATTACAAGTACCGCGGTATGTTATAGTTACTTCCTTACCCCTTAACCAGTATATCGAACATCTTGGTTAGAAATAATGCCATGAAATTGAACAACTTTGTAACCCTCTTTCTCAAGTTGAGCAGGAGTTTTATATCCTCCTTTCTTTAGCTTAGTAAACTCATTGTTTTTACAACCACAATCACTAACATAATAGCTTACCATAGCGAAGTTGATCATCTCTAATAACTATTTGGTTAAATCCTGCAATTTTAGGGAAGTGGCTAGTAACCCGGGAGTTTCGGGTCAATAGACTGTAAGCTAATCAACCGAAACTCTCTGGTTAATAGTTTAATTGCTAATCCTCCGGGATTGTGTTGAATATGCGAATAATTACAGCTTAAAGCTTAATCCAAAGCTATATAGATTTGCCCACAAATATTTAAACATCTGTATAAAAACTGTTTACACATGTTTGTTTAAAAATATTTAAACAAATGCACCTATGTTTTCTGTTTTCCGTCGAGGATTGAAAACGCGTGTTTTTATTTTCGCAAACAAACAATTTGCCCATTTTCGGGGCAAATTGGCTAATGTTTATTAGTATTATTTTAAAGTATTACCTATTCATTTTGTTAATAATGGATGTAAATAAAACGTGATTTTGTAATTTCCTTTTAGAATAAAAGTTTTGCATTTTGCAGAAATTCGCGTATCCACCGTTTTTGTTCCTTTTTATTTAAAGTTAAAAATAATACATAGCCAGCACAAATTCCCGCCACTGCTTCACTACTTAGTTTTTGATCTGGACGCAATTGCAACTTGGTTACGGTTTTTTTAAACAAAACTTATTCCTCCACAACAAAATGTATGTGCTTTGTTTACAGGCAAATGTTTACAAACATTTATTTTTGGGAAAACACGTGTTTTTATACTATGGGCCATCTGCCAAATAACTATTTGTCAAATAAATCTATATCTGTCATCTTCTGGCACATATAATTTTTGTGAGGCAAATATAGAAATAATGGGCAAATAAAGTTATTAGAAGATGGAAAAACTGACCATAGACAAGAATGAAAAGTTGATATTGGAACTGCATAATCCTGCATTATTTTAATCGAAATTGAGAAATATTTGTTTAAATGAAATGCAAAATATACATAATGGCGTTTAATCGCAGGTTGTCTGTGATCTTAATCAATAATAAATGAAAATCTATCAGTGCTTTGCATTTTAGGTTTCATATAAGATTAATTTTATTATGAAATAATAGACTACATAATTAGGTTTTCACATAATAAAACCTATTAAACGAAAACCCAAATTTAAATAAATGAAAAAAATATATTTCTTTCTTACATTACAACTAGGTACGTACACAAAAATAACTTAAACAATATTGCACTAATAATGTTATTATCATTTTTTTCTTTTTTATATAGAAACAATCCTAATCCTTATTTCTGCTTAGCTTTCATTCTTGTCCGCTTTAAACCTATTACTGTAGTATCAACTCCTTTTGGACGTCCGATTCTTTTCATCTTAAGAGGATTTATTTTTATATCTTTCAATTCCACAAATACTTTTTTGTCATCTTTTGGTTCTACAGCACAGTAATCATGTTCTGCTTGTATCTGATTGTCATAATTTAATGTACATATAGTATTTGACATTGTTTCTTCGCTAACATTAGTAAATAATTCATCCATAGTTTGCTCTTGAATAACTTCATCTAGATTACTAGTACATGCCAATGTTTCTTTACAAACATTTATTTCATTTGTAGAGTTTTCAATAAATTTATTTAAGTCATTAATACATGGCTCTGTTTCTTCACAAACATTGATAAGTAATTCATTTGTAGTTGAATTCATAATATCTTCATTTATGTCATTAATAGATGTATCTTCGATAACTAATATTTTTTTTCTATTTTGCACATATTCCCGAAATATTTTTAATTGTTCAAGTATATGGTTAAAATCCGTATTTTCATATTCTGAAGAAAAACTCCCAATTTCTTCACTTATTCTCATTATTTTTTTGTATTTTTCACTGCCAGATAATATTCGCTTGTGAGATGTAATCACCTGGCGAATTTCAGTTTCAGTTGCATTTTCATTAATTAAATACGGCTGTTCCATCGCATGTACCTGAGTTGTAATGTAATATTTTCTTGTAAATTTCACATTAATTAATGATTCATCATATAGCTCTTCATTATTAAGCATACGTTTGTAAAAAATATGCTTACATGGCAACTTCATATTAGCCTGAACGTAACAGCTACAGTTATTCGAAGTGACGACAAGATCAGCGTTAATATCTTCTAAATTTTTAGCCTCCTCTAAATTTTCCAAAACAAAAGTAGCTGCATATGGAGTCAATAAATTTAGATACCTGTCTTCAGCAGATAATTTTGGATAATGATGAACTGGTACCTTGTTTACCATATTACATGCATCTGCGTTCATCATGAAGAGCGTCAAACAGAATCAATAAGTCTTTATAAAACACTGCAAGGTTACTATTTCTTATAACAACTTGTTTTATCTTTTGATTTATTGATTCTAGATGGTTTGTAGTTGCAATATTGAATGTAAATGAATTTTTAATGAAACCTTTTACCCATTCATTTCTGTTTGCATGCCAATTGTCATTAAAATATTGGATTACCTTATCGCAATTTAATGCAACTAATTTGTTGTAATTGTGTGTGTATGCATCATTATTTGTTGAAAATACAATTCTCTGTAGTGCCTTCAAACACTCGGCTCGTTGTGCTGATGTTATATTCATCTTTTCACAAGTAATTGTTGTTCGGAATGTTTTTAATGTGTGAAACAAACAAAGTAATAAAGTGGCATTGGGAAATTCAGTTTTAAATGCTTTCCGCTCTTTAAAATCTTTGTCTGTAAAAATTGTACTGATATCACACCAGCGTTCATTAAACTTCTTAAATATCTTTATCATCTCCATAATATTTTGAGTATTTTCATTTGCGAGTAAAAAAGTAGCAGCTATTTCGCCATTACCATTGCCATTAATAATTAGAAAAATATATAACGGCATTCTGAGATTATTTAGTTTATATGTAGCGTCGCATAATAATATCTCTGGATATAGCTCAAAAGATTTTTTCATATCTTTACTTTGATAAAATATACCTTCTAACACATTATATTCCTGAATTAAAACTTCTACTGTTGAACCTTCCACATTTTTTAGGAACAGTACAGCGTCTTCGAGTTCGGTTCCGTTTGATGATCTATTCATTTTAGTATTAATATTACTGATATCCTTTAATGTCACTACTTTTCCAGTTCTTGTTTTGATTAAGTTTTTAACCAGCTTCTTGTTGCACCTTAACTCCAGTAATTGCTTTACTTCAATTTTGGTACTTTCTGGAAGTGTCCGTTGTTTTGGTAATGCTTTATACAATTCTTCCGAGATAGTATGAGAATGTTCTAAATTTGTTTTTTGAATTTCCAAACTTTGTCCATCTTCTGATAGGCAAAAATAAATTTGAAAAGGGCATTTTTGTCTTAGTGTACTAAAACAGTAACAATTATATGTCAAGAGTTTAATTCAAAGCTTTCATATAACCTACCTCGATTTTCTTTTGTTATTTCCTTTAAATTTATATTTTCCACCATGTATACATCGGTATTCCAAGAAATAATATTGTAGAGTTTTTTTAGCATTACGAATTCTATTTGGACACTTTTTTAGTAAAGATGGACAGCTAAGTCTTTTGCTATCATAGCAATGCAATTGACAGTAAGCTGAAGTTTGAAAAAATTCTATAAACGCTTTTACTTCTTCATATGATGTAAACTTTTCACCTATTTTCAGATTTATCGTGTTTTCTTCCATCGTTATTTACATAACTAACTAGGTATCAATATAAAGTATTTTATAGCTGATAGATGAATACACTACAAATACAAACACATCTATGCTGTGCAAACACTATGACAGCGACAGTACAAAACTTCTTGAGGTTAATAAACACAAAATTAGCAACTATATTATTTAACCCGAGAGTTTCGGTTGATTAGCTTACAGTCTATTAACCCGAAAACTCCCGGGTTACTAGCCACTTCCCAATTTTAGTTAGATTCCTAGAATGATTCCTGCTTTTACCTTTTCCTGTAACACCTGCTGTTTGTGGAATAGGTTTTCTAAGTAGATTAATTATATATTACCTCACATAAATAACTAATCTAGATTAGTTATTTATAAATAATAATATATAATATATACTATATAATATATAATAATATATATAATTATAATTATTAAAATATATAATAATAATAATAATAAATAATATATATATATATATATATATATATATATATATATATATATATATATAGATATATATATATATATATATATATATATATATATATAGGTAAAATTACCTAGAAACAATAATTTGATTAGTTACGAAGAAAACTGTGAAGAGAAAAGAGGTGTGAATTTGATAGAGCCGAAAATTTCATAATTTATAGTTAAATTTAATTAAAATTAAAAAAAACTCATACGTACCAGTTTCACAGTATAATTAAAACTTAAAGTAACTCAAGACAACATTGATCAATATCACAATCAGGAATTTAGTGGAAATCATCTCCATAACCAGACCAGACCAGACCTGGGGGTTTTGCAAAAGGTCGAAGAAATCCATTCTTAGAGGGAATTAACCTCAAAATCCACATCAAGGTCTCGACAAGACTAGAAGTTTAGAATTCAACAGGATACCAGGCCGGAGGATCAACAGTATCCAGAGAATATAACATCATCCAGAGAGGAGAAATTCCAGACAAGAACATTGGAAATATCATCTACAAAAAAGTAAGAAATAACGTATACGTTATACAAGGTTATCTAGCTAGATCGAATACAAATTGATAAATAACAATAGGTAACTTCTGAACGATTAATAACAATATACAACAGTTAATTACTTACCTTCTATTAGATTTCACTTATTTTAAAAGCTTAAACTTATAAATACAGTCATTAAATGTTGTAAGACACAAAATAGAAACTAAAGACGTCAAAAACTAGAACTTTAAATAGAAGTAGACAAGTTCCATTGCATTCGTGTAAATAAAAAACACACGAGGCAATATCTAAGAAAAGTCAAACTTGTTAAATGTTAAACTGTAAAAATATCCTTTAATATTCATTATTTTGAATGCTTTCTAATTTCATTGAGGAATTATCATTTTGCTGTTTTATTTTAATAAAAGTTAATGTACTATCTTTTAAAATAATTGTTTCTTTGTATGTACTGGGTGGTTAAAGATATTGAACATTTAAAAAAAAAGAGATTATTAAAGATTTATACTCTGCAAGAATCCACTCCTGAGAAAAGAGGAAAAACATAGCCAGAGTATTAGCAAAGTACAGGTAAAAAATTTTTATTAAAAAAATAAAATCATAAATTAAATTTAAAACAAAACTTATATTTAATCACTTATACACACCACATATAACATATAACATAAATACAATCTACACTAATAAAAGATTAAATAAAACAAAATAAAATAAAATAAATCATTAGTAGGGGAAGTATAAGAGGGTAAAAATCAAGGAGCAGGAGTAAATAGCTATAAGAGAGGAGTAATCAATGACCTACTTAAAAAAAAAATCTAAAAAAAAAATTTTTTAAATTTTTTAAAATTTAAAAAAAAATGTAAATAGTATGAATAAGGCATGGGAACCATACAGTATATGTACAGATGTAACAAACATACTGTATTACATTATTTTCATCGGTTGGCATTATTTCTGGACATCGCACTGTATATTACTTCACCCATCTCGTCTTTAATATTAGATAAATTTTATATGAGATATTGTAACATGTGTCCCTCCTTAGGAGAAATATGTCATGTGTTATGCGATAAGACTCCAGTTTAGTTTGTATATTAAAAGTGTAAGTCAGATGGGATTACATCTTATATGTATTCTGAAGCGTTTAATACAGGACAAATTTTAATAGTGCTTAAAGAGCTAATTGTTTATGCACATAAACATGTGCAGATATTATTTAACTGCATTCTATTTTATGACAATACTTTTTAAATCAAAGTGTAATTAGGGAAGTGCAATTCAAAAAAAAAAATAAAGATCTGCAAATCATATAAAGTGTGCAAAAAATATATATACATAGATATAAAATAAAATAAAAAATATTAATTTTTTTAAAAGTCTTTTTGGGGTCCTTCACATTCTGAAAGCGTCCTCAATCGCCTTCTTTCCGCATCCCGAAACTTTCTTTTTTCTGATTTGGATTTGCCAATTGGAGGTGTATGAACCACCGGTTTATCAAGGATTGTCGAAGAAGGATCGTAGATCTCACACCAATCGTTATCCCACGATTCCTCAGTAAAGAAAGAATTTGCGGAAATTGGAACAACACAGTTACGTCCTAAAACCTATTTTCTATAAAGAAATGCCTATTTTTCGGCTAGTTGGGCACAACGAATTTGGTCTTCTTTTTGATAGTCTGTATCCCAATCAGTGTCCCAGGAAGGTTTTTTCGACACAGCACTATTTGTTGATGTCACTTTTACTTGAAAATCATTACCGTTTTTGATAGACATTTTCGAATGTTTTGAAAGTACTGCAGTAAAGTTGCACTGATGCTTACTTATATATCGGTGGTGCTAATTAAAAAAAAATTCTGAGAATATTAGAAAATACTGAAATATATACAATAAAATAATGTCGTAAGAAGGACGTGGGATTAATAACATCCTCAAAATGGAGGACAACGACGCTGTTTGTGAAAAAACATAGAGGATCAAGTGGTTACATGACAGATGCTTAAGAACTAATCATAAGAAAATTGAGGACATCCACATCATATTTCGAAATGGATACCACATTCTGTCGAATTGGGGTGTAAAAATGTTTGACAACGCAGAGAACAAGTCAATGTTCCCACAAATGAGAGAAAAAAAATGTAGGACAACGACACTGTGTAACAGAGGGGGTCATTTTTTTGATATTACCACAATTTACAGAAAAATTGTACTATGCGTAGTAAGCAGATGCTATTTTAAACCAATAAGAATATCAAACCAAGCTTGTAGGCGGAGCATTGGGTGGCATAAATTTTTGAAAGCCATAGCATGCAAGCGAAAAAATAAAGACTGCCTGTAATTGGTTTACGTCTCATCACAAAACTTTAATTAAATCTAAGTTGTGGAGTAGGAGTGTTTGTTATATATTTGTATAATTCAGTCATATAGACTTAGTTTAACTAAATCATCAACTAATCATCAACTTATTATCACGTAACACCCTAAAAACATGAAAGTGAAAGTTCTGGCTGGTAATAGTTCGGGGGTGGGCAAATTTGTCCCCAAAAAGAACATCAAGCTTCTTCAGCATTTAAGAATGGAGGCTGGAACTTCAGACTTCCAGGATATAAGAGCTGAAGAATTCAATAGCAGTTTTGAGATCATCGATGGTGATCTTAAAAATTTGCGTCCCATTGGACACTCCAGAAAAGTTCTTCCTTCTACTTTGGTTCCAAATACTAGCGTCCCGAGGTATGAAAACATCAGTGGACCAGAAACGACGTCAACACCGCGGCCGGACGAAAGTGGCGATGAAGAAACTGCAGGAATACAAAATTTCTTGGGATTTTTGGAAGAGGCGCGGCGGCTCAAAGAGAAAAGTAAAGACTATGCAACCGCCAAAGTTATGCAACGATCCGAGCTGCTAAAAAAGGTACGCAAATATGAGCGTAAATTAAATAATCTTCGAAATTTATTGGCGGGGTATGAGGAGGTTTTGAATATATGTGATAGTGTTTCCGAAATTGTAACATAAATTTACAATTGAATTTTATATTAAAATTAAATTAAACATTTTATTGCATATATTTAGCACCCCATCAAATTTTTCTGCCACACCGTATACAGTTTCGAGGTAAGGCTCATATTTGCGAACTTTTACTGCGAGTAAAACTATATTTTCTTCTATGTAAATATTGTCATTTGTTTATGTTTAATTTAAAAAATATATACATTAATGATTTGCATAAAAAAATGTAATATTATTTTGTGATATTTTTTATTTGTTAAAATTAGTGTTTCCAGATATTCTTATATTTGTAGTGTCTATTTTTTAAAATAAATTATTAAGCATTATTTGTTTTTAAATTGAAACAGCCAGCTTTTTTGAATATATATATATATATATATACTTAAATGTATTGTTTAAATAATATGTTAGTATATACTCTTGTATTTACACGATATTTATCATAGCAATTGTTTTAAGTATACAAATATATGAATAAAACTAATGCAGGTGTCTTTGAAATATGCATTTTTTTGTAATTAAACAACCAAAAATAAGAACTGCTTAAATGAAAGGAATTCATATTTGGACCGAACACTGATAAACATATAGCTATAAAATAAGGGAGGCTATAAAATAATGTAATTGTTTTACATAAAAGATGTGATACTTAATGAATAGATATTTAAATTTAACGTGCTCAAACTTTATAAGGTGAGTGAAGTACTTACAAATTACAAAGTTATATAGTATCCAAATATTTAAGTCACTTGCAGTGCAGGGCTAGAAAAATACACTCACTTTGCACATAAGTAACTATATTTAACCAAAAACTACCACATAAACTAAGAAACAACGGCGAAAACCAATTCATAGTCTGAAAATTTTTACAGCGACCATAAGCGTTACATTTATTAAGACATTGACTTAAAATTTGTAACGTAAAAAATGCGCGCCAGATGTGATTAAGTAAGTAAAACTGCATCACAGCGGCCTCTATTCGACAATAGAGTGAATAAAATAATGTAATAATGGTTGTATACATATAGCATCAGTTTCTTAGCGGGTTTGGATTTTCAAATCTAATATTGGGATGCAAATAATACAATGTTAACAGTTTACAAGTATTTATTGTTTTATTTACAGTCATTTCCAAAAATAGAATATCTGGTATAGATATGTGTACGTTAGTGAGTATTTAGTAAGTACGTATCTAAATAGTGGTAAACTACAGGTGCGACATTGAAAAATTTGACCCGCAAAATTAGAAGCAGGTACTGTTGCGTGTAGGGTGACTTGCTTGCAGTGTATACTGATGCCAAAACCTTCTACGACATCATACAGGCAGAAAGTACAGAGCTTCATTTCTTTATCTTCCAATATATCGATAGTAAAAAAATTATTTGATACACAAATCATATTTGTGTCTGAGTTTGCAGTAATTTGTAAACTATCTACAAAATATTGTTTTTAAATTTTCAATTCACTGTCAACACAAATTTCATCACTCATTTTTTGTGAAGTTTACTCAACTTCGTATGAGAAACAAGTACTGGCATAAAATTTGAACGCCTTAATATATAATGTTTCTCATAAAAAATAGCACATTTTCTTCCAAGGATTCTAAAAAGCTCTGGAAAGCATGTCATTTCTAAAATTAGAGTATTACATCACTTCTAAAAAATAAAATATTACAGCACCACATCTGGCATTAGGTTATTTCTAAAATTAGAGTATTACATCACTTCTAAAAATAGAATATTACATAACCACATCTGGCATTAAGTCATTTCCAAAAATAGAATATCTGGTATAGATATGTGTACGTTAGTGAGTAGGGGGAAAATTACTCTATTAAAAGCATTTAACAGAGCAATTTTCAGTCAGTTATGGAAGACATACAGATTGAAGTCGAAGGAAATTTGTATGGTGAAGTCGAAATTCTAACATGTTTGGTGCGTAATAGTATTCTTGCAATGCGATATTTATCTAAAAGTAAAAGGTGGCTGGATAGACATAAAATAAATCAAAAGTTTTGCTTACGAAGCTATAAAAGAATAACAAATATTAAAAGTGAATTAATATGGGATTTTGATCCTCTGAGATTATTATTTGCTGAAATATGAGTGCTAATGTGGAAATTCTTCAGTGCTGCGTTTGTCGTAAGATAATTAGCAAACAATATTGTGATTTGTGGTTATTTAAACCTAGGTTTATAATTGGTTATTGTAATAAAAAGTGTCTGCAGACCAGACTCGTTCGCCTTTTTAGATTAAGTGCTGCAAATAATTAAAAAATGTGGTGTGTAGAAGAAATAATAAAAGACCTTGACAGTGGTGTTCTCAATTTACGTCAAACGTTCTCAAATTTAGAGTTTGACGCACTACACGAATCCATTTATGGTGTGGGTAAATATTTTCCTCCAGACTATTGCAACAAGTTAGCTGAGGAATATAAAAAATTGGTAACATTATGTGACGATTACTTACAAGGGCATTGCACAGTAAGTGATTTTGTTGATGGAGTTATTAGTTCAGGTAGGAAATATTTGCTTTATAAAATTAAACCTTTTCTGGATAGCAATTTAGCTAATAAAATTCCAGAACCTAAAGAAGGAAGCGACGAGGAAGTGACGTTGTCGCAATCCTTTGTTAATATCATTATATAATATATGCTATTATCATAAAATTGTTTTATTATTCCATATAAAATATATATTACCATAAAAATTAGTCAGTGTATCTGTAGAAACAACAATGAACGCTTCGCAGTTTTTAGTTCTACAAGCCATTTTAAAAAGTTCGCTAATTATACAGCGACCTTATCTCTAAACCCAACTCTAAAGAGGTGTTTATTTGCTTTGATTATAATGGGACACGTAATGATAGCTGGCCCTTTAATTGGAAAAGAATGAAATCTTATAAATATGATTATCAAGAAATGTTCAAAGCTTCTATACCAACCAATACCACAAGCTACAAATTACGAGTAAGAAGGAGTAATGGTGTCGTGCAGGGCTCTGGTTGGCTGGAGCTTTACAGAGAACACCCCTCTACTAATAATAATACGATAAATAGTGATGCTGATGAGGGATATAGTTTAAATGAATTTCTCCAGTGGTATATTGCAGTTTCCTGCTCCATAATCTTAATAGTCACTTGTGTTCGAGAACTATGGCTCAAGGTTTGTGCTGTTTAAAGTGTAAAGAAGTGGAAGTAATATCACTGCATCAAAAAGGTAAATCATTGTATACCTTTACTGAAGCAGAGCTTACAAATTTTCCACTACAGTATCTGATAGAAAATGTTAGCCCCTTAGAACTTTTACATGCATGGCCCGATATACCAGCACACTACAGAGAGGAGTTTAACCTTCAAATACAGCTACCATGTTTTGTGCATCATAACCGCCCTGACTGATCTTCACACGTAGATGGTGGACCATCTTCACAGTCCAGGTGTCATTTGTGTAAATGGGCTCTACAAAAATGTAAGCAAATTTTTTGTAAATCACTTATATAACTGATAAATAAAAAAACTTAAAATTATATTTAAGTTTTCTTATTTTACAAAAAAAAAAACTAAGACAAATAATAAAAAAAAGTAAAAATAATTCAAAATGTACTTTGATTTAAAAAAATTTCAGATGTGGGATTCGAACCCATATTCCTTTATAAAACTAAGACTTAAATCAGGCGCCTTAGACCACTCGGCCAATCTGGTTGATGTAACAATTAAACAAAAATTCTTTTTTAAGATTTTATTATCAATCACTTTACAAATTCAATAAATTTAAATCGAAATCCCATTCCATTTCATCATCTTGAGCATCTAATATTTTTTCAGCTTCTTGTATGAGAAGTTTTAAATTTCTATTGGCATCCTCATTAAGGAGGTAATGTCCCCAGGATCGGGTTGTTATTCCGTTAGCTTCAACATACCTCTTGTCATCATCTGAAGAAAGGGCAACTTTGTTCTTCAGTTCAGTGTAAATGGTGTGTAATGTAGATTTAAATATATACATTTTGCGGAATATTTTACCACCCTTTTCAACGATTTCTACATAATCAGGAAAATGTATGTCTTTTTTGATAACACTTTTTGATATACCCTTTGCCTTCTTCGTTACATCGTCGGCTTTAACACAATATGCTTTGGCACCTGTACCATAAAAGCTCTCTATAGACCTTCCAGCATATTCATCTTTAAATCTGCCTACTATTGACTCCGTCTTGGGTATATTATGGATATTGTCTACAGTATAGTTAGAGGTGTCAAAATATTGAATGTTGTTTTTGATGTCATCGTATGGGTTGTCGCAGAACAGTTCCAAAATTAGGGAATCCGTATCAGTATACAAGAAGATTACCATATTTAGGTTTGACGTAGCCTTATAGAAATTCGTAAATGATGGTCTTGGAAATATCCAAAATTGAGAAGCCAACGTATAGAGGTTTATCATAAATGACTTTTAATTTTCTTAGCTGTACTGCTACTAAATTCTCATCAAATATGGTGCACGTTTTGAAATGTGGAAATGCTATTAACGCTCTTGCATCTAACTGACCTCTTCTGTTCTCCCAGCATGAACAGAACTTAATGTTTTGTCTTTTGTCGACATTTTCCATAGTCTTTCCAAATATTGAATTAACCATCAATTTAAAGAAATCTTTCTCGAATTCTCCTTTACCAGAATTTCGGAGTCTAGTGTTTAAATCGATGTAAGGCGCTAACCACGATGATTGAGAAAATTCCAAGATTCTATGTATTTTTCTCAATTTCAGTCCATATCTTAAACTCTGCTTCAATTTTCTGTAGTGGATAACATAATTGTGTTTGTTGTATAAGTTGGGAATAAGTTTTGGAAGTTTGCAGTTTGGTGGGGTAATCATTTCTGGGCAAAAAGGTAAATCATTGTGTTTATCATGGAGTTCTGATGGATATTCCAAGTCGACTTCTAAAACATAGCCTTTAGACGAATAATCCTCAATAGTGGAACAATCAAAGTTTTCAATCTCTTGTTTTTCCATCCATCTGAAGTCACCAGTTGGAAGATATTCTTTCATAGCTGCCCCATATAAATTAATGACGTCCAGATACATTATATATGATGTAGGTTTCTTAGGGTCATAATTAGGTAAAAATTTATTATTTGCCACAGACTTTCTCTTACTACATTGGGATTCACCTCCACGAATTGATTTTCGAAAGAAATGTAAAGCATCCACGTCTGTTAGCAGCTCTAAGCTAACCCCAGAGTAAGACATCATCGCATCCCAGCTTAATGAAGGGGCCGTCAAATAGTGAGCCGGATCCAGTTTGTATTGTTCCAAACACACTTTTCTAAAATTTTCAAACACATCAGCTAGTAACAAGACGTCTGATTTTAGATACAGATCTGCGTATTCCGCTAATGTTCTGCAGCTGAAAGTATTCCATACATCTTTAGATCTTTCATAATCATCATCAGAAAGAGCCTGCTTTGTTAAATTATTATAAAAATTTTCTTTTATAGGTAATTCAGTTTCTTCCAAATTTTCGAACGAGTTCACATAACTATAAGGAAAAACTCCTTTCCGCCTGATTAATTTGAACTTTTCTTCATCTGGAAAATATTTTCGAGTTTCGATACACTGATGGGATTCCAAAGTTTGACTCAGATTGTCAAGGGACTTGGACAGAAATCGAAAAGAATCTACAAATTTCAATCTCAGGTACGTATCCGGTTTTTTTTGGATCGCCAGATTTCTCCACAAGGATTGACTTAGAAAATGATATGTAGTTTTCTTTGTTTCGAGCAATCACATAAATGGTTTCCTTCTTGGTAGCCATTTTCTTAATAAAAAGCGAAGCATCATAGTTGAGGTTGTGGAAAAAAATTGGTATGAATTTTGGAATTTTGTAGTTCAAGTTACAAACAGAATGTGTTGCAAAATTGAACCGTCCGGTTAAATGGGAATGATCTCTAGCTTTTATATTCCAGGGCATAAATGGTTTATTGCAAATATGACAGCATTTTGCTGTATCAAAAGCAAATTTCTCTTTGTCAGTAAGGGGCAGCATTTCTTTAACATGTCCTAAATGGTTTGTGTACAAATCCAAAGCTACTTTATCAAGCTTTTCAATTAACATTTCTGCAGCATTTGGTCCCCGGTATGACTCAAATTTTGAATACTTGTCATCAAAATTGCATTTCACATAAAAAGCGAAAGAGTATGGTACATGTTCACTTATTTGAGCTGTGAATGACTTGTCATCAGAAGGCTCGTTATGGTCAATGGGTTTTACTCTCAAAGTCGGCATAAATTACAATAGTTACAATCATTTTCCTCGCGTGATTTCAATTGTTCCATTTTTCTAAATGATTGCAGACATCCATCACAGATATGTAATCGCCCATTGTAATTAGATTTCTGTTTCGACACCAATCTTGAAAAATCAGTTATGAGACAGTAGTGATTCACACCTGCAGTTGTGTCGGATAAAAGTAGTAAATTGATATGTGTAGGTTGCCGTCTTGAAGTAAAATGCAAAGGTCCAACTACTTCAGTAATCACTTTACCATCTTTGAATTCTGACTCTATTCCAAATACATTGATCGATATATTATTCAATTTTTCAAATGTTGCAATGTCTTTGAGTTTCATAGGAAGTTCCAAACCATTAAAATTTAATAAAGTGTTATAATGTGGATACGAACTGGTTTTTGTTGGATCACCTTGTGAGGGAAATATTGCTGCGATAACGGACCACGCAAAACAAGCACTATCATTGTTTTTAACATTTAGTACAGCTTGTTTTCTTGCAATATTTTGCGGTAGTTTAATATATGAAGATGCCGAAAGTGGTGTATATTTGTTTATGTTCACATCGAGAAACGTTATTTCCTTTAAGGTCCACCCTGATTTTTTTCCTGGAACCTTGATGTTTGAGATGTCATCTCCGCTATAAACTCTTCAAACATTGTTTGCAACTCTGTTGCTTCTGTCACAATTTTATTCTTTCTATTAAATGATTTTATCTCCGACATCTCCATTTCAGGGATAATGTAAAATCCAAACACCTCAAAATTTATCTTGAGAGCCCTGTATTTTCGTAAATGATCACTTATAACATCAAGCACTTTTTGATGAATTTCGTCAAAAAATCCTTATAGTCAATATGAATTCTGGGACTTGTGAATCGAAAACTTGATATTCTGCTGGTGAAAGCACTATGGACTTTGCTCACACCATCTTCCACTATAGTAAGGGGTCGGTCAATTCGTTTTCGTTTTTTGGATGGAGCGGGGGCTGCAGACCCATCTACACCCCTCTTTTTGCAGTCACACTTGCTTTTGCTTGGCGAAGATTTAATTTTCTGTTTAAGAACTGGGCATGCATTTTTAATATGCCTCAGTAAGTTAAATTTTCTAGAGAAGCACTTCTCACAATGTTCACACTTCATTGTCGAAGTTATAATGATACTTGACTACACATGTGTGCATTTTATCTTTTACCTTTGCCTCTGTTTCAAAATAGATAGCACATCTGGCATTATGTCATACCTATTAATAAACAACATCTGGCGTTATGTCATACTTATGAATAGATCACATCGTTTCTAAAATTAGATCACACATCTGGTTTTATTAGTTCATTAATAGATCACATCTGGCACTGCGTTTCATTTACAACTTATTCAAACAACAAAAAAACATAATATTCAGAAACATATTTTATTTGTTAAAAAAAATCATGACATTATAAAATTTTCATAAAGGAAATAGTGAGTACATTGGTCAGAGAACAAATACATTTGGGTTTAATATGATAAAAACATCTGGGTTCTTCAAACGTAAGTGGCGGATGGTCTTGCAGTTCATATACAGGGTTGGACGAGTATTCTTTTATGTAGGCCGCCTTTTCTTATCCTTTTCCTCTTCATATGCAGTTAGTCCACGGATAATGTTTGCACAAGTGTGAAACGGAGTATATCCTTCATTCCAATCTATACAGTGGTGGTTATTTATTAGCCAAGTAGCTTGCTTTTCAAACTTTGGTGGTAGATGCTTTTTAGGAAATGGAGGTTTAAAAATATAATGATATTTTGTATCCGTTATATGTCGATAATTCTTTCACAATAAATTTGTTGTTTTCTATCTTAAATCCTTGAATGTCTATCACTAATGGCATATTTTTAAATTTGCTAACTTTTTTGTTACACTCACTCTTTCACTATACAGGTCAATTACCTTCTTCAGATTTTTGAGTTTTATTCTGTAATCTTGCAAAGCCTTTCTGTATCTGGAGATAATATCTATTTGACTTGTCTAACAATTTTAGTTAGGGGGATGTAGCTGAACACTTTATCATGTAAAATTAAACAGTATGCAGTGGTGTCCTTAGGCATATTTTCACTTGTTTCAAATTCAATCCGCATAACAACAGATCCACTTTGAACGGCCTCTTTCTGTCGGGAGCAATCTATATGTACAATAGGGCAAATAGTTAAAAATTCTTCAGGTGCGTAAACAGGTTCTTTCGCTGTTTCATAGTAAGATGCTCGAAAATTTGAAAACATTTCATACAGAGAAGCAAACTTTTTAGCCTTTAAATTTAAATAAAGATCTTGATATGGATATCTCTCACTATTTAAAAATCCGCGAATATTGGTCAAGTTAATGTTGTCAAACCAACTCATGTCACTAGTAACTTTTTGTTTTTTGTTTTTCTGAAATCCGACGATTACATGTCTGGGAGTTTCAAGTCTACTACTTGTTTTTACGGACCAAGAATGTTGGGTTGTTTCACTTAAAGATGGATATTCAATCAATTCCCATGAGCGAAAACCGAGCATAAGGTCAGTATTTTTTTCTATAACTTTTGTTAGTGCCAGTTGTTGAGGAATGTCTACTGGAACTCTCCAAAAATTTTTATTAATTACAATTTTGGGTTTTTCACTATCATCTTTATTAGTAACATGTTAAGAGGGATGCAAACGTTAAAATTTCCATCATCATCTGTAATTTTTTCTCCCATTTTATGTACTCTTGGAATCCATCCCGCGTTATGAAGCCTAACACTTTCCTTATCGGTGTAAGATAGATAGGCTTTAATTGTTGACGTTAATCCTACATTTCTATTGGTGGCGACTGTGACTCCATTTAATTCATAACGACATATCAGACTCATGTGATTGACCTTTCGATAGAACTGTTTTATTAAATCCTAATACTTCACGTATAGTGCCTTGTTTTAAAAAATAATCTCTAAACAAGAAAGCAACACCATTATTAATAAACTTTAACTTTGTAGCTTTAGTTCCGTCATCTTTGGTTAATTTTCCCTCAATATATAAATGACTTTCGGAAGGTAATGTAAATAGATTAACCTCTTGGATAGGAATTCTGATTTCGTCATTATATTCGAATGATCCTGACACAGATGGTCGATAACGATGTAATTCGAAGTTTGTGATGGAGTTGTCAACATAGGGCTTTGATGTTACATTTAAAATATTCATTATACCAGTACTTTAAACCCAAGGTTAGTTAAAAACGTATGATTCTTAGATGTTAACGCTTTGAATGTATTTTGCATACTAATTTTGGATCAATGTTTTTTCTTTTTATAAGACTTTTGATTTGGAACTTCTTTATTATATCTAATCACCATTTGAAACTTTTTTTAAATGGAGTCTAACGGTTATAGTTTCACCTCTAAAATTTATTAGTCTTCCGTCTTGATCCAGTACTTTTATGGTAATATTGGTTATCGTCTGGACACTGAGAGGAAAATATAATATTGGGAGTGGGGATTCAACAATCTTGTATCCTTTCTCAACGCTTGGAAAGAACTGATGAATAATGTGCACAGGCTTACCATTTAAATAGCTATTTGTGCAAATATTACAATCGATACAAATTAAATTTATTCTTAAAATTTTCACTATATTATCAGACTCATGTGTTTGACCTTTCGATAGAACTATTTTATTAAATCCTAATACTTCACGTATAGTGTCTTGTTTTAAAAAAATTGATTTTTTGTGAACATTTAATTTTGCATTTTAATGTGTCCTTATCGACTGTTAAATTCAATTGTGTGCTACTTAGGTCTTTTACTTGTTTTGTTAACAATTTAGCTAAATCTTCAAATTCGTACGATTCGGTTGGTATTGTTATTTCTTTATCGGCGTCATCATAATAAAATTTATTATTCACCCCTTCTTCAATATTTGGAATGGTCATAAACTTCTCAAAATCTGTTAATCCGATTTCATATTGATTGTTTTCTAGATAAATAGGAGGATTAAAATCAGCGCTTAGAATAGAATTGTTTCCAGAAAGAGCAATGGTGGTTGTCATTGTTA
Source organism: Monochamus alternatus (assembly GCA_037114965.1). NCBI lineage: Eukaryota > Metazoa > Arthropoda > Insecta > Coleoptera > Cerambycidae > Monochamus > Monochamus alternatus. The sequence goes on along the minus strand of CM073427.1, from coordinate 61,932,925 downwards.
ACTCTTTTATGTGTTTAGTTAAACTGACCAACACTATTCTCGGTAGAAGTAGTTATACAGAAATTTAAGCGATAGGTGACCGCAATTATATGAATTATCTGTTTGTTTTGTTTCGTAGTTGTATTTCACAATATTATTGTTACCATCGTTTTTAAAGTATCTTAGTAATTCTATTGGTGGTCTCAAATTTCCATAGTTATTAAAGTAAATTATTTCAGAATTTTCTTTAACGTAGCACGTCCAGTGACTTCCGGCATTTTGCTCATCATCTAGATTTATAATGGCACATTCAATTTTATGTATTTGGTGGTATGGCAGGTAAAGCATTACGCATAAACACTCCTCTGAAATGCGGTATTTTTAACAGTTTAACATACCGAACGAGTTCGTTGTTGGGTAAGGCGTGATGTGGTAGCTTTATTGGAAGTTTTTTTTATATGGTGCAAGATATAATCCGCGACCCCGATACGGTTTAAAATACAGTCCTTTCCCTTTCGCTTCCATGGCTTTATTATGCCGCTGTGTTTCTTCCAATAACTGTTTGTTTGCTTTTGCATCATTGACAGCTTTTGCTATACCAGCCGCACCACCTCCTAAAGCTCCAAGAGCCCCCAAAAGAGGGAATAAAAGGGGTAAGAATCCACCAATTCGTTTAGGTGTCTTAATTATACGTTTTTTCTGCTTATTCATCCCCCTTCCTTTTTTAATTTTTTTTTCTAAGACCCATTCCAAGTTTAGTTTTTGCCCATTCCAGTTACGCCTAAAGCTGCAAGTCTTTCTCCAACACTAGCGTCTTTTAATTTAACTCGCTCCCAAGACTTTTCTGCTAAAACCTAATCAGCCTGATGTCTCTTCTCAATATCTTTGCTCTCAGAGTACTTTCGATCGTGCTCAAGGCAGCTCTGATCTAATTTGTTTATACCTGGATCACCTCTGGCAAGTCGTTTAGAGAGTTTAGTTCCTGGTCCGCAATAGTTATAACCTGGTATGTGTAATTCAAAAGGCAATTTATCAATAAGCGTGTTCACAAAACCCTGACCTCTTCTAATATGTTTTCGCTTATGACTGACTACCGTCGGCGTGTGTATCAGCATTTATATAGATGTCTTCTATCCCAAGATTCAAAGAAAACTGCTTATCTAAAGCAAAAGCGTCCTATAAATAGTTTTTTTTTACATACAGTACTTTTTTAGTAGATGTCAAACAATGAGAATAGTCAAACAAAACTTCTCGTTACCAATTACCAATCATGAGCAGACGGTACAAGATAGTTATCAGAAGCACAACGGTCTTTTTGGAGGTCATTCCAAACGATGTTTAATTGTTGGTCCCTCGGGGTGTGTAAAAACTAATGTTATGGTTACATTGTTAGAGGTTTAAGCCAACCCAAAGGTTTAAGGTTTGAAAATGTTTATATATATTCCAAATCTCTTTATCAACCGAAATATCATTACCTGAGGAAAATATTTCAACCTCTTAAGGATATTATGAATATGGAGAAGAAGACATTATTCCACCCAATCAAGTAAAACCAAACTCAGTTATAGTATTTGATGATATTGCATGCTGTATTTAAAGTCCCATGAGAGACTATTTTTGTTTCGGACGACACAAAGACACAGATTGTTTCTATCTATGCCAAACATATTCATCTATACCAAAACAACTAATCCGTGACAATGCAAATCTGGTTGTAATTTTTAAACAGGACAAAACCAACCTTAAACATATATATGAAGATCATGTGACCACAGATATGTCTTTCCAATTGTTTAAAGAGATGTGTAGTATATGCTGGAAAAGTGGGTACGGTTGTCTTGTTATCGACAAGGATTGTTCTTTAAGAAGTGGACGGTATAGAAAGGGGTTTGATGCATACATTTTACCATAAAGATTATAAATACATCTACATATATCACTCTCAATCATTATTTAACAAAACAGCAATGAACAAAGAGTTGGCTAAACAGCTGGTTACAGCCAGAAAAGCAGTAAAGCAATAATTCCGAAGTCTAAAATCCGATGTGGCTAAAACACAGGCTCAATTAAAACAAACTTATCAACCCGTTACCCAACCTCTGCAACAGCTTTATCACCATAATAGGTAAAACAGAGGATTTTATTCCAAAGGTGGAAGCAAAAGAAGAAGAATCACCTTATGAATCTACACCCAAAAGACCTAAGAAATCCATTAAGACCTCACCCCACCTTTCTCTGTTTGAGACTAGTCTAATAGAAAAAACTCCAAAACAAAGAACGGGTAAAACTCCTTTGCTACCTACAGAAGTACCTTTTCTAGAAACTGACGTAATCTCAGAAAGCAGAATTTCCGACGAAGATTCTTTGCAAAATCGAAGCATTACTGAAATATTAGAACAAACTTGGCAAGCAGTGGAACAGTACGTTAATACACTATCCTATCAAACCTACCTGGAAGATTTTCACGAGTTACCCAGAAAATATATAGACGAAGGTGTTAGGGATACCCAAAATAAGTTTGATCATCACTATGGGATAATTCATGATTTGGAAACAGATAAATTATATCTCGGACTAACGCTAAAACCTGTTAATCTTATTGGAAAAGACGTTAGAGTAGAAGGGATAACATATCCTGGGACTCCAGGTCTTTACGAGCTACTATTTAAAAAGGAGCCCAAAAGTTATAAAAAGGACGATTTAGACAACTATATGGATATTTTGAAACGAACGAACGCATACCACAAAAATTATGATGCAAACGAGCAAATAATCGGAATCGAATCGAATAATACAACAAAATATATTACTATAATTGGACCATACTTACAAAGAACGGAAAGAAAATTTCGGCCACAAGACCACAATCATCAATCTTTTAAAATCATTTAAGAAAAATACCGACTATGTATATTGGGACAATGTCAACGAATTAGTAGACAGACTGCGTTTGCTGGTAGCATCAATGACTGCTGGTAACACTGGATATGAAAATGAATTGGTCTCAATCGTCGACGAGTTAAGAGAGGCTAAAATAATCCCATAAATTAAACTTACTTGTAGAAATATTAACAGTATTGTGCAATATGCCGATCAATAAACTTGGAAAACATTTTTTAAATAAAACTAACACACATTACTGTGTTTTACCGATCTATGGAACAGATTGTAGAATTATATTTACACGCCCCTCGGAAATTACTCCTATCGGTGCAAGTTATAATTTAAATTATGGAGAAGACATTTACCAATTTCCATTAGCGGCTGCAGAAGTTGATGATATACATATTCACCCACCAAACACATTAATATTGGTAAATGACAAGATATTCACAAAAAATGATTTAATTGGGTATACTTTCTCAAAAATTGATAAATTATGGTTAATTAACCCCTTTATCAAAATTGCGCCAAGACTTCCTATAAAAGAAAGATGCTTTGTTCAGTTTGTTTTGAAGTGTGAAGCATGAGCACCATCAAAGAAGAAGTAGTGAACAAGATACACAGACCAGCTAGAAAAAAATTTCGTAGACAACGTGTTATTGTCAAGGGACTAAATGATCTAATTCAAGAAGACTTAGTAGAAATGATTCCTTATGCAAAAATAAATAAAGGTTTTCGATACATACTTGTAGTCATCAACGTATTTAGTAAGTTTGTCTGGGCGGAACCAGTTAAACGAAAAACTGCAAAAGAGGTGAGAGATGGAACGCGTAAGATTCTCATGTAAATGAAAATTAAGCCTCGTAATTGTCAAACCGATTTGGGGAAAGAATTTTACAACAAAGATTTTAACGACATAATGACTGAATTTAAAATCAATCACTACAGCACTTACTCTGCCTTAAAAGCTAGTGTAGTGGAACGTGTTAATCGCACTTTAATCAATTTAATGTGGAAACGATTTAGTCTCTAAGGAAACTACAAATGGATAAATATTTTACAAGATATTATTAAAAAATACAACGATACTCCGCACAGAACACTTGGTGTACCTCCAAGCAAAGTAAATAACACAAATGCCAAAACAATCCTTGACACTGTTTACAACCGTATTAAAACTGTGGATCCTAAACCTGCAAAATTTAAAAAAGATAATTTTGTGCGAATTAGTAAATACCGAGAAGCATTTTCAAAAGGGTATACTCCAAACTGGTCCAACGAAATTTTTCGGATTGCCAAAGTCAATAATACTAATCCTACTACATATTTACTTGAAGACCATAGTGGGCAGGAAATAAAAGGCGCCTTTTATACAGAAGAGTTGCAGAAAACCAAGCATCCGGACGTTTATCTCGTCGAAAAAGTTGTACGAAGAAAAGGAAATCAATACTTAGTTAAATGGCTGGGACTGGATAAAAAATTTGATTCATATATTAATAAAAATGAATTAGTATAATGTATTCATATTAGTTTAAATAAAACACATGATTTTCAAATATATATTTTTTTGTTTTTCTGTTTCACTATTACAAAATCTTTCATTATATATTTTAGACCAATGGGTTGGATCTAATACGGGATTAATTATTTTGGAACTTGATTCTATTTTCCTTAGAAAACGATATCGGTCAGCAGCTACATACTCGGGGTATTTCTTCCTAGAAGAGCGGTAGGCGTGGTTCCAGGCCACCATTAAATGCACTTGATTCAATTGTTCTTTGATTGTAACCTCCTACATTTTTTTTCAAATATCTCTAGATATAAATATAACACTTCGAGTGTCAAAGACACATTCTGACCATTCGGATTTTCTTCAAGTCTTAGAATATTTAAGGCGTTTGAGAAAGGATTAACTGTCTGCTTTTGTAATCCACTTTTTAAAACGTTGAAGTAAGTGGCAAACTTTAAATTTTTCATCATTACAGCTAGATATTTTATAAGCGGTAGTAGCTCCCACAAGTTTCACACTGTCTCAAAACCCAAATATAGATTATTCCAGTCTTTTTCTAAACAGATCACTTGTTTGGTGGAGAACCGCTCAAAATGTTTTGTAAAGCTGTCTGTAGTAATAGAATCCATTGTATCAAACATGTAGAAAAAATTGCTAATAATGCTTTGATGAGATAACAGGTCACTCCATTCTTTTAAAGTGAATATTATTTTATCACTCTGTTCCAACAAGAACTATACACGGCTCATAGTTGAAATTTTCACAAAGGCCTACACAAATCGATTTTGTATTGGATTTATTCAATGCAAAACTTTGAGCACCAATAATTACATATTTATTACTGCTTCGCACTGCACTGGACTGAAAATTATTGGATGAAGCCATTTTAACTACTGATGAGTCTCAACCGCATTAAATCCTATCCTATTAAAAGGATATCCCCCACTACTATACCAACAGGTGTCGTTTATTTCTAAATCTATAAATGATTTCACGCCGAATGCGACCTATTTTTAGATATAATATAATGCCAGATGTGCGTTATATTTTTAGAAATGATGCAATGGCAGATGCGAGCCAGATGTGCGTTCTATTTTTAGAAATGACGCAATGCCAGATACGCGCCAGATGTGGGTTCTATTTTTAGAAATGACGTAATGCCAGATGCGCGCCAGATGTGTGTTCTATTTTTAGAAATGACGCAATGCCAGATGCGCGCCAGATGTTCTTTAAGTAGGTCATTACTCCTCTCTTATAGTTATTACTCCGTGCTCCTTGATTTTGCCCTCTTATACTTCCCCTACTATCATTGGTGCTCAATAAAAAAATGTTTAAATACAAAATAAAATCATATCACATATCATCACAAACACAACACATACACAAATTGCAAATTAACAAATCAATAATAATATATATAATATAGTATAGTAGTAGCAAATTATTAACTCTCTTAGCAAACAGATTTACATCATCCATCTCTTCACCTTCCACTATACATGCTTGGTAAAATACTAATTGAATCATGTCTTCCAATGTTGGGTTTTCACTATTATCAGCGCGAGATTTCATTATACTTTGTATTACAGGATGTTTAGTTACCTTCATCAACTGCTAGACATACAGGGACGTCTATCTGGATGAAATAAATCAAAAGGTTTAATAGAGGGAACATAAAGCAAATTTGTATATTCTATTGCACCTTCATTTTTATTATGCAATATCATCCAAGGCTCCCCGCCAACGTGAGCAACACTGCGGAAAAAATCATTGTGTTCCTCTTGAGTAACATCATTGTCCAAATTGCAGCCTTACTGTTTAACTTTTCACTTTTTCTTTTTTCAATTTAACAGGAAAATTTATGTGATCAGAGTAAGTATGTTTTCAACACGAAATTTATCTAAAAACTCAGATATATCAACAATATTTTGATGATGCACTATTGCAAAACATTGCTCTGAATCAGGGAGTAGAAAAAATGTCGCAGACACTAAAAAGTCACAATATTTATCTAGCAATACTAAGTAATAAGAAAAATACCAATTTACGTAAAGAAGTTGCCTATTTTAAACTAGATGCGATACTGCAGAAGAGAAACCATCTGCAACCTCACTGCTATTTGCACTAGAAGAGAGTATGTTACCTATAAATAGAGAAAATGTGTTTTTCGTTGGTGACAGCATCACAGATGTTCTGTATGCACAAAATGCCAATTGTTTACCTATTATATACGGTCAATCAATAAGCGGTTGTGAAGATTTGTCATGTTTTCAACATTTTGATAAACTTACAGATTTTATAATAAAGTATTTAGAGGATAGGTAATGACCGCTGTTACAGAGATTGCCAGTATACAAAGGCACAGATAATTCTCAACTTTGACGTTTCTGTCACTCGCCTTCTACTTCTCAATATAAACTCAGTACATGTTTTTAGGTATCTAGAAATTTCCTAGGTCCTCAAGAACGCATCTGGAACCAAATCGAATATAGCCTGGAATGTTCTAGAAAACGTCAAAATAAAGGTATAAATTTGAAATCAAACAGGAACATAATTAACAAACTAACTGGGTATGTGGGCTTCCATGACGATATGTTAATAATACTCATGATTGCCACTGCCACAGGTGGGGGACCAATACCTAGCTATTTGAAAAAATAATGTATATACATGAAGAATTTTTTTTATTACCACGAAACGAGCTCATCCCATTTTTCCTTATTACCTCCTCATATAAACTTCGCTTCGCATATAAAAGAGAAACTTGTTTAGCGTCACGAAATAATTTTAAGAAAATTAGAAGCCACCCTAATGCATCTTATATCTTTAAAGGCCCAAGCAACTCCTGGTCAACAATCAATGAACATACATACATACATACATGGAAGATTCTAAAATAGATTTAAGTTTAGCATTTGATAGAAGCATTTCTCATTTTTTTCTTTTTCTATTAAGGAACATAATATTTATCCTCATCGAGCTTTTCCAAGAACAAAACGCTTTAGTAAATGCCTTAATCGCACTGGGAGCAATTATAATGCTGCTCACCCTGTATTGGTATCTAGTTGCTTGCTTCTCTAAGAAAAAACAGACATACCATGACATGCTATTTAATACGGGTGTTATCAAAGCAACTATTAAATTAGTTGCTATAACTATCGTTATCATATAAATTATAGTGATAAATTGAACTCAGGGAAGATTATAAATGAAGAGATAGTAAAACATTTGAACAAATTATTGACCAATGAGCTGACTTCTGTACGCCAGTATCGTTTGCATTTTGCGGTTCTCAAAAACAATGGAATTAATAGACTTGCATAAAAGGTAAAAAATGAGCTTACCGAAGAACTTGAGCATGCGAACAAGTTGGCAGAAAGAATTTTGTTATTTAAAGAGGCCCAAATTTTCAAGATACAAATGGAATCTCAAAGTATGATAGAAAGTTTACTAAAGATACAATACAAAAAATTAAATTCAAATTAGAGGGAAAAGGTATTAAGGATATCAAAGAAACAATTTCTATCGCTGAGAAAGAAAAAGATTTTGTTAGTGTAATGTTATTAGAAGAGATGTTATCTTCAGTGCACTTCCATTGGATTAAGAAGCAGATTGATCTTATTGAACTAATGGAAACTATTTAAGATTACATATATAGAGTATTATAGAGTATTTATTTTAATTGTACCTTGTTTGCTCCTTTTTTTATTAGGATTATGGCAAGTATTCAAATTGAACTGGAAGAATAATATTATCAAAAATATGAATCTTCCTGTTGTTCATCTGTTGCCCAATAACGACCTTGACATTTTACTATAGGCATGTCAAGATTGGTGGGGTTCTAAGTCGTATAGAACTATATGTTTTTGCAGGACAACACGGCTATTATGTATTATCTCCTATGCTGATTGCTATTGGACATTATATGTTAGTTAGTGAACAAATGAATAGTTAAAGAAAAAAAGAGAAAAAAGTAAAAATTGATTGCAGATGGTACTTTATATTGCGATAGCCTGAGTACAGAAGTTTCCAATGAGTGAGGTATTAAGTATAAATTGTGTCGATGTGTGGGAGAACTTGACTTATATTAATCTTAAAAAATAAATTCCCACGTTGCTACTTAAATACGAGGAGATGCTCTATCAAAAAGACTTGCATTCTCTCTTGGAGTCTACAACTCCTATACTATACAGAAATTTTGATATACCAAGGTGTACTGCTAAAAATTATCTGCAGTTTCAAATTCCAATTTACATTATACGGATCATTGCTCAATTGCGCCTTTGTAATAAATTCTGCATAAAGTTCTTTTTCAATGGTATTTCATACTCAATTGATCCCTCAGAGTTGTGTTCAATATGTAACCAATATAAATTGGAAACCATTGAGCACATTTTCACTGAATGTCCTATATATAATACTTTGAAGCCGCCAGAATTAAGAAATATTACATCTGTCGAGGCGTTAGTGCAGTTTCTCGATAATCTAACACTCAACAACGCTAAGGCAATGTGTAGATTTGTAGCTGGTTTTCTAAAGCTTCGCTCATTTGTGTTGAGTGAATAATCCTGCCCTATTGTATTTGTTTCTTTTTTCGCTATTTTGTACTGTTGTTGCTTTGTTGTTGATTATATATTGTACTGCATAATATGAAACAATGTATTAGTTGTGTGTCGTTATTAAATTCAAACTTTTTTTTGTGTTATCTAAAGAGTACTCTTCCTGTAAAAAATGTATTATTTTTTTTTGAAGGAATAAAGATTATTATTATTATTATTATTATTATTAAGCTAGAGAAGTGTATATTGTGGCCGAACAATTTTGGCAGCAAATTAGCTATACGGCCAATGAAGCATTTGGAACATGCAGTTCCATTTAGCTGCAATCCTATCTCAGATGTTTCAAGAATAATTTTACTAGCGCCTAGATCTCTATAAACCTCCATATTACTCAGATCTGGTAAACATATTACAATATTTACATGCGGAAAATTTGCAGCAACTAAGGGAACAACTTTTTTTATAGTAACTTAATAAGCAAGGGCTTATTTAATTAATCTTTATTTTTTCAGAAGTGTGGCAAAAGCCCAATAAAACTAAAGAATAACTTAATTCTTTATTGAAATAACGAGAGCTTGAGCTGTTTCTATTTCTACTGATTTAAAAATTTCACATCTTGTAACATCTCCAAGATATATAGAAAAACTATAACTTTTTCCTTCTTTGACTATTTTTGATTGAATATCTACAACAATGTAACTTAAATACTCTGCAGTAATCACTTTTGTTACCATATATCCCACTCTACCAAATCCAGCAACTATTACATGGTTATAATGATCTTGTGCATCTGTTTCAACAGCTTCATCATCTAATATTGTTTTCTCAGTGCTAAATGAGTTTGCTATCCAATCTCCAAGCCCCGATAAAAGAGGATTGAAAGCCATAGTTACTGTAATTACCATCATAAGTACTTGAGCGATTTCACTTATTCTGCTCATCTGCTAAGCGAAATAAAATAAACGCAAATTCACCGCCTTGTGAAAGCAGTAACTCAGCTTGTATAGCAGGTGCACTCTTAAACCCAAAAAATCTACACAATATATATGATAGATGTTATTTAAAACGATAAGGATAATTGATAATAAAGTAATTAGTGGTAACTTATTGAGTAAAAGTTCGGTATTGATAGACATTCTAAAAGAAATTCAACTACTTCAAGTAGTAGTAAGCTACCATACTGAGCAGCCACATGTAGAGGTGTATTACCATACACATCTTTAGCTTTAATGTTAGCGTTCTTATCAAGAAGAAACTTAACTATATCGAACTTGTCGTGTAAAGTGTAAAAGTGTCCAATCATTATTATCTTTAGTATCTAAGCAAGCACCTCGATTTGCAAGGCCTGCAACTTTATTGAGATCTCATCATGTACTGCAGTCAATGATTTTTTGTCCAAATCTGTGTTGTTTCCTAAAATATTCTTATATTTATGTAATTCTTTTTAACAGCCAACTCTAAAGGTATTTCACCATCTTTATTTTTAGCCTTTAAGCTAGCTCCCTTTTCGATAAGATATTCCACTACTCTCAAATGATCATTCTGAGAAGCATAATGTAAGAGAGTGTTACCATTGCTATCTTTTTCTCTTCTAAGCTAGTAGCTTGACTAACAAGATCCTCAACTTTATAAAGATCACTATTTTTTATGCAGATAAAAATTTTTCATTTAAGTCTGACTGTACTTGTTTTATCGTATGTACCTTTTTGAGTAGCTAAATGTATTTTTACATCTCTGTTTGTAGCCTTTAAGTTGGCTCCCTTTTCGATGAGACATTCTACCACCTTCAAATGACCATTGCTACAAGCATTGTGTAAGGGAGTATTATCATTATTATCTTTAATCTCTAAATTAGCACCTTGAGCAATAAGATCTTTAACTCTGTTGAGATTGCCCTCTCGTGCATTTATTGACAATGCTTGATCCAGCTGCGCTCTCTTTAAAAGCCCTATAATATCTCCTTTAGTAGCTAAGTCTAAAGGTGTTTTATTATTCTCATATTTAGCATTGACACTAGCACCTCTATTAAGAAGAAGTTTTACTACGTTCAACCTGCCTGCTTCAACAGCAAGATGTAAAGGCTTTTTATTATCTTTGTCTTGAGATTCGGTGTCAGTACATTCAGTAAGAAGAGATTGAGGTATATGCAGATTAGCATCTTGAGAAGCAAAATGTAAAAGTGTTTCCTGATACGTTATCTCATTATATTTATTATTAAATTTTGCGCCGTATACTAAGAATAAGCTTAACCACATCCCATGCATTTACCTGATTGAGCAACATAAAGTATTGGTGTTCAAGCAAGCTTGTCTTGAACTTCAATATTAGCATCCCTGTCAAGAAGGAATTGAACCATATCCAAATTATCTTTTTGAGCAGCGTAAGCGTAAGTGTAAAAGCGTATGTCCTTCCTTATCTTGATCATCAATATTAGCACGTTTATCAAGGAGTAGTTTTACTATACTCCATTTACCTAACTTGAGTAGCAAGAAATATTCTCGTCTTGAACTTCGGTATTTTAGCACCTCTGTCAAGAAGAAGTTTGGCCTTACTCCATTCGCCAGTTCCGGAAGCAAGATGAAAAGATGTCCTACCAAGTTTACCTCGAGCATTTATATCTCCACTGTTTGGAACCTCTGAAGGTATAGAATTCTATTGTGAATTAACAACAGAACTCACATTATTTAATTCATCAATACTATCTGAATTACGTATTTTATCTATTTCGTTATTTAATAATATTTCTTTGTCAGCAAATTTTATAGATAATGTTTCCATTTTAGGTTTTAGGTGCTTTATAGAAATCTCGAAAACGTATAAATACACGACTCACTTGCTTTTGTATCAGCATTAAAGGCATTGGTAACTATCAAACCATATTTATCATGAATATAGGTATACTGCCCTGCTTTTTTAGATATGATTAGTTTATCCTTTTCTTCCATGTCTACAATAATTTTTTCATCAGAAATAAAAAATGAAGACTTTTTAAATCAAAAATAATATGTAATTTTTTATTTAACTTATTTACTTTTTCATATTTTTCAGCCAAACTGTTATTACATCTTGCTTGAAGCTGGTAGCTGATATAGATAACTTAATTAATAAATAATTTTTGTCTTTAATCTAATCGTTGGTATCGGTTTTATACTCAAATCTCTATCTACTTGCTGTACCAACTGATGTAAATTTAATCTACTTCTTAAACTTTTTCTGCCATTGCCATCATCATTAATCGCTACTTCTTGAATAGGGAAGTAAGTTTTCAATATCAAGTGTTTCATTACCTGAAGTAATTACACGTACGTTATTTCCTCCTAGAGTAATATTTTTTCCCTCACTTGCATTAAAGTTCACTACATATATTTCTTCTCATAAAATCCGCAGCATTGCTTTCCCCTCTATTATTCAAGTAACTGTCTAAATCTAACTTACTTCCTGATTGATTTAAAGTACGCCTTTCAACATCTTCAACTATAGCAGATATTCTACTTACTATTTGCTGATGATCTTCAGTCGATATAGACTTATCGTCTACTGCAATTTGATTATATAACCACAATGATGTAATGTGCGTTGATGAAGCTGATAAAAATGGTTGGACACGCTGCTAGGTTTGGTCAAATTTCTTAGTAGGAAAAGGAGCAGATATCGATGCCGCAGATACCTCTACTTCTGGTAAAAAACAGGGATATTATGGAGTTGGTTCTTACTAAAAAAGTAAGCATTAATGATACTGATGAGCAAGGTCATACACCACTGCACTGGGCTTCTTGGGGTGGTCATTTAGATTTAGTAAAATATCTTATAGGTAAGGGTGCCAACATTAATGCTGAATCCAAAGGTGGTAAAACACCGCTAGATGTTGCCAAAAAATGATTGAAACAATAATTGTTGAATGCAGTACAAGATGGTGAACTTAATAAAGTTAAAAGTCTGATTAGCAGGGGAGCTAGCGTTAATGCTAAGAATAAGAATGGTAGAACTCCTCTATATTATGCTTCACGGTCTCTTTATTTAGATATAGTGAAGTATCTTATAAATAAAGACGCTAATATCGATGCTCAAGATGACAATGGTAGCACTCCTCTTAATGATGCTAGTTCTAATTCAGTAAGGATGGATTTAATGCAAGCACACTTGGATAAAGAATTATTAACTACTGTAAAAGGTAATGATCTTCAAAAAATTTAAGGTCTGATTTCTAAAGATGTTAGTAGTGATCAAAATAGGCATGGTGCGTGTTATTATGCTTGGAATGGTAACTTAGACACAGTAAAGTTTCTTGTTGAGAGATGTGGATATTAATGCTACTGATAAATATAATTGTACGCTACTGGATTGGGCTGCATTGATAGGTCATTTAGATGTTGTTAAGTTCCTTATTGTTAAGGGAGCTAATGTTAATGCTGAGAATGTTTTTGGCAGGAAGCCCATACATGTGGCTACTATAATGTTGCGTTGATGAGATTGATAATGGTTGGACACGGACACCATTACCCTGGGCTTCTGATGGTGGTTACCTGGATGTAGTAAGGTGTCAATATCAATGCCAAAGATAAGGATGGTAAAACATCTCTAGATATAGAGATAAAGGACATAGTAATATTGTAGAATATTTAGAGAAAAACTCAATGAAAAAGAAGAAAAAACTGTGCAACGCAGACGCCGTCATCATCAAGGAGATCATGCTCGTTATCGAATATGTCAGGAAAACCTCTTGCTATAGATTCGAGTAATCAACCTGAGGTAGCAGCAAGTAGTGGCACAAGACCATCTTTATGGATAAATCATTTGTTTAGTTGGGTGCAAAAATTAGCAGCTAGCACTTTGTCTATAATTCCTGGATTACCTGCTCAATATAACATTGCAGATAAGAATGATGATATTGACGTGAAAAGTGATAATAACAACGTACCACAAAGTATATCATCTGTTGGTTGGAATAATTTTCTAAACAGCGAGAATGTTGCTCTTGCAAGTTGTGTTACCGATGCATTAGATGATACTCGAAGTAGACGCTATCAAAACTTAATAGAAATAACAGCATGAGGGGAAGAAAGAGGAGTTGAATTTAGTGGTAGTTAGATAATGTTTTAGCAAAGTGCAAGAAGTGCTTTTGTACCTACCAAAGGATAAAGTATCAACTTGTTTTTCTGATGTTGGATTAACTAAGTTTGGAAATAATGTCAGTAGGTAGATTAGAATATGAGAGGTGGAGCTATAATATGCCAAGTGGTAGAAAATTTAGAATAGAATTTATAGTAAAGGCTGTAGCAATTAGCCAAAATATTAGGGAGATCCGTAGCAAGTAGCAAGTTTGAGGGTTATAGATAGATAAAGTAGAAATTAGAGGTACAAGACTGGGATTAGGAAATAAGTGGTAATGTACTCTCCATATTAAACTTACAGTATACATTTTTGATACAGAAGGCTGAAAGAAGGGCTTCGTTATAATAGTAATCTATGTCATTCTGTGTGTAATTTTTATAGCTAGTTTAGATAGTTCACTAGACTCTTGATTAGGAGTATGTCTAACTTAGGAAAGATTTTCATAAATGTTGAAAAGGGAATAGGTTGGAATATTTATGTTTTTTCCTTAAGTTGTAAAATTTCAGAATGAGTATGTGATATGATGTCGATAGAGATGGCAGCCTTAAGTAGATTTCTAGCCACAGAGAGCTTTCATTTCACCTTTTTCCTCACCAATTTGGAAGCCTTCTTGTCTACCTTCTTGATTAGCATCATCGAGTTTTGGTTTCAAGATAGGAGCTTCTTTCTGTAAATCCATTACCCTTTCTTCATAAGCTAATAGGTCCTTCTCATTCCAATGAAACTTGTCTAATTCATCATATGCTAGCTTTATTATTGGTGATTTTTCTGCTATTTTCCTTAAATCTATATCAGGTTTCTTCTGCATACTTGAAAAAAAAATTGTAAACGATCTACTACATTTTCTAGCTGCTCTTCTTTACTTTTGAGAAATTCAATGAAAATAAATTTAAATCATGATCGTTAGTTTTTTCTCTCTCTTAAGGTATGGCTATGGATAATCAAGCTTATCAGGAAATAAATTACAATTGGAAATAGCAATAAAGAAAACCTTCTTTAAATCAATGTACTTACCACCTTTATCAAGCCTGCCTTGGGTAAGCCTTAGCAGCATATAATTGAGCCCGTTTTCCTTTGTCACGAGCGAGTTGCATCTCAATCACGTATCTATTTAAAGTGTGAACTTCTCATTTTACTTATACTACTCTTCAATAAAGATAACAATATGCTAGCAAAAAAAAATTAAAATGGCAGATTACGAAGAAGAATGATTGCTAGCTATACTAATTCTTTAGACCACAAAGTGGGAAGAAGGTAAAAAATCGTAGACTAGCAAAGGGATATACTTAAAATGATTTAGAAAAAAAAAATTGAAACAACATATCAGGTAATAATACTGCAATATGAAAAAGGAACACGCAGAATTTCAATTAAGAGAATAATTATATGAATTAGCAGAAGCATTATCAACCACTGCTAGAGATCTAGCTTGCGGACAGAAGTATCAAATGAGAAAGGGTATGAGGGAAAAGAGATAGTAAATCTAGTAAGAAGACATAAAGAGATTAAGGATCAAGAATGACGTGAAACGATTTATTAACTAAATTCATCCGCATCAGTGAGGAGGAAAGTGGAAAGGTAGTAAAAATAGAGGTGGCAAAAAGTTTAGTTAAGGAAGGAGTTTCTGCTCATGTTATCTCTCGAACGACCAGTTTATCTATTGATGAATATGATAATGATGAGAACAAAATTTCTATTCCGTATAAAGTAGGTCAAAGAATAAAAGAATGGAGGTTAAAAAGAGGATACACTCAAGAAGATTTAGCAAACGAAGTGGACATAATAAATCAAGAATATATGAATATGGACGAGCTGCTGTTTCACTTGAAATGTTAGATGAAATAGCAAAAGTACTATCAATTAATAATATTAAAGATCTGCTTCCAGAAACGACAGAAAATGAGAATAGTGAAGAAGAGCCATCAAGGTAATAGAAGAACACAAAAAGATTAAAAGCCAAGAAATACGTCATGTACTAATAAAATCTCTGTTTGAAAACATACAAGTTTGCAAAGAGAAAGTGAAGAGAGCAGAAAACATAAAAATTGCAAGGAATTTAGTTAAGGAAGGAATTTCTATCAATATTATTTTAAAAACAGTAGGCATCTGAAGACGAATTTTAACAAGTTTAAAAATAAAGAAATCATATCTATTAATATCTTTAAAATTTCATAAAAAAAAGGACTGAGAAATTGTAGTCCTGTAGTTTAGAACAAATTGAGGAATTAAAAAATAAAACGCCAAGTAGTAATCAGATTTTAACATTGCTTGACAAGTTAGAAAGCAACCTTTTGCTGAATGACTATGATTCAAACATAATAGATCAGTGCAATAAGTGGATGATCTCTTTAGGGTTGAGAGTATTGAAACCTTTGGCAATTACAGCAGTTTATGAAGGTAAATGGGATGAAGTTAAAACTCTTCTAGATAAAACTGCTAAAAAGAGTAATGCCATTGAACATAAAAATCAGTGTTCACAGAACTGGACGCCTTTGCATTATGCTACTTACAACGGTAATGTAGAATTAAGCAAGAGTGTATTCAAAGCATTTTTAGAGAAGAAAGGTAATATTAAGCTTTAGAGAGTACTAGTTGCAACAGTTGTAGTTGGGCGCTTTTGCACTATGCTGTTTATGATGGTTAGCTTTCTTATAGATAAAGGTGCTAATATTTTAATTAGAAGTAAGGAGGGTAAGACACCCCTGTATTTGGCTGTTGAAGAAGCCAAGCAATACATAATTAATCTTCTTCTTGATTGAGGTGCTGATATCGAGGCTAAAAACAACGATGGTAGAACACCTCTGTACTTAGCTGCTTACAATAATGACTCAGGTGTAATTGAACTTCTTTGTAACAGGATCAAGACTAAAAGTAATGACGCATTTGAAATAATAAAACAGGTTGAATTTTTAAAGAAGGAAGTAGTTAACCAAGCAAATATTTCATCTAATGCAAAAAGATCGGTAGAGTCTTGTATAAGTAGTTTAAGAGATTCCATAAAACATGCAGCCAAAAAGGTGCTAAAGAACTGCATAATCTCAGTGCTTCAACTATTGAACTTCTGGATAGGGTTTATAATTTCGATTGCCGAAGCAATTAAGGAAGCTGTAAATGACGTATAGTGGCAAGTAGATAAAAAATAAATGTTAAAGTTTATACATAGTCATAATAACCCTGGTCAGAGTATCTCAGGTTATGTGGCTGTGTTTGATAAAATGCCAAAGAACGCTGGTGCATTATTTGACTTAGCTCGCTGTATTAAAAATACAGTAGACTCTAGTAAATATTCTAGTGTCCATTCAGAAAAAAGAACTGACCTTGAGAAACTAAAAAGTAGATTACCAGAATCAGTGAGGAATGCAGTATTTTTGTCAAAAGTATATATTAAAAATGTTAAGTATGATGAATACTTGTATGCTGCAGATTCCTATAAGTATGACGACTATAGACGGTACACATAAATATGCCCCTTTGTATGCCAAGTAAATACTTGGCATACAAAGGGGCGAGTAGGAGGCCCAAGTCAGTAGAAAATTGAGCTTGATGGTGGTGGCAATGGTCACATAGAGAACGTTCAATATGGTGAATACTTGTATGCTGCAGATTCCTATAAGCATGACAGCTATCTATAGAAGATACGTATTTACTTGGCATACGCAGAATTGAGTGGAAGATCAAAGTAGATGGAAAATTGAAAATTGTGGAATTACTCGTAATAGACGTAGTATATAAGAATCAAATGGCTATATAATCAAATTGAAATCTATATTGAATGAAGATGATCAGCAAATAGCAATAGAATATCTACTATAGTTGAAGATGTTGAAAGGCTGAAAGCTTAAATCAATCACGAAGTAAGTTAGATTTATATAGTTACTTGAATAATAGAGGAGGAGAAAGCAATGTTGCGGATTTTATGAGGAGAAATATATGCAGTGAACTTAATGCAAGTGAGGGATAAAATATTAAGGTACTATTAATTAATATTACAGATCTGCTTCCAGAAACGACAGATAATGAGAATAGTGAAGTAGAGCTATCAAGGTTAATAGAAGAATACGAAAAGATTAAAAGCCAAGAACTACGTCATGTACTAATAAAATCTCTGTTTGAAAACGTACAAGTTTGCAAAGAGAAAGTGAAGAGAGTAAAAAAGATAAAAATTGTAAGGAATTTAGTTAAGGAAGGAATTTCTATCAATATTATTTTGAAAATAGTAGGCATCTGTAGACGAAATTCAACAAGTTTAAAAATAAAGAAATCATATCAATATTTTTTTAATTTCATTAAAAAAGCTAACCATAATGACAGCAAAGTACAAAAGCGCCCAACTATCACTGTTACAACTAGTACTCTCTAAAGCTTAATATTACCTTTCTTCTCTAAAAATGGTTTGAATACACTCTTGCTTAATTCTACATTTCCGTTGTAAGTAGCATAATGCAAAGGCGTCCAGTTCTGTGAACACTGATTTTTAGCAGTTTTATCAAGAAGAGTTTTAACTTCAATCCATTTACTTTCATAAACTGCTGTAATAGCCAAAGGTTTCAATACTCCCAACATTAAAGAGATCATCCACTTACTGCACTGATCTATTATGTTTGAATCATAGTCATTCAGCAAAAGATTGTTTTCTAACGTTTCAAGCAATGTTAAAATCTGATTACTACTTGGCGTTTTATTTTTTAATTCCTAAATTTGGTCTAAACTACAGAACTTTTCTGTAAAGCTTACATGGTCCTGAAGTGAAGAAAAACTTAGACGTTGGTATATTAGGTTCTTGTTTTCCATTATAAAATTATTAATCGATACTATACATTTAAAGTCATTTTCTACGTTAGGAGTATATTTACTTTTATTATTCTCTGAAGATTTTTCCATAAGGTCTTGTACTTTCCTTACTTCATATAAGCTAAACCTATCTAATCTACCGAGCGTTATTGGTTCTAAACCTAGATGAAACCCAATGTAAAAAATCTATGAGACTATTCCAATTCTTTATACTGCTACTGTTGAGTCAGTTATCCCTTCTACAGTTTTCAAGTCATCTAATTTCCTGGCTTAAAACTCCTCCTAATCCAAAACTATCTATTAGCTTTCTAGCACTAATTCGAGCTTCTTCCCTGTCATGCACTGCACTTAGAAATGTTTCTATTACTTTACGATCATGTAGAGATTTACCGTTGCTTTCTAATGCTCTGAATTCCATTTCTTCTTTACGATCTTTACTATTTTCCTTATTATTCATAAAAATTACCCCTCACTAATAACAAAATCTTTTTATATATTTACTGCCATTTTTAGCAGTCTTGGCATAAAACCATAGCTTTTGAGTGAAGTCAAATCAATTTTTCAATCTTTTTTTTTAATGAAGTTATAAAGATGTTAATAGCAATCTTGGCATAAAGTCATAGCTTTTGAGTGAAGTTAAATCAATTTCTTAATCCTTTTTTTTAAGAAATTATAAAGATATTAATAGATATGATTTCTTTATTTTTAAACTTGTTGAATTTCGTCTACAGATGCCTACTGTTTTTAAAATAATATTGATAGAAATTCGTTCCTTAACTAAACTCCTTACAATTTTTATCTTTTCTACTTTCTTCACTTTCTCTTTGCAAACTTGTACGATTTTATTAGTACATGAAGTAGTTCTTGGCTTTTAATCTTTTCGTATTCTTCTATTAACCTTGATAGCTCTGCTTCACTATTCTCATTATCTGTCGTTTCTGGAAGCAGATCTGTAATATTAATTAATAGCACCTTAATATTTTATTCCTCACTTGCATTAAGTTCATTACATATATTTCTCCTCATAAAATCCGCAGCATTGTTTTCTCCTCCTCTATTATTCAAGTAACTATCTAAATCTAACTTACTTCGTGATTGATTTAAGCTTTCAGCCTTTCAACATCTTCAACTATAGTAGATATTTTACTTGCTATTTGCTGATTATCTTCAATCAATATAGACTTATCGTCTATTGCAATTTGATTATATAACCATTTGATTCTTGTACGTCTATTACAAGTAGATCCACAATTTTCAATTTTCTATCTACTTTGATCTTCCACTCAATTCTGCGTATGCCAAGTAAATACGTACCGTCTATAGATAGCTGTCATACTTATAGGAATCTGCAGCTTATAAGTATTTATCATACTTAACATTTCTAATACATACTTTTGACGAAAATACTGCATTCCTCACTGATTCTGGTAATCTACTTTTTAGTTTCTCAAGGTTAGTTATTTTTTCTGAACGGACACTAGAATATTTACAAGAGTCTACTGTATTTTTAATACAGCGAGCTAACTCAAATAATGCACCACCGTTCTTTGGCATTTTATCAAACACAGCCACATAACCTGAGATACTCTGACCAGAGTTATTATTATATGACTGTGTATACACATTTCTTTTTTATCTACTTGCCAATATATGTCATTTACAGCTTCTTTAATTGCTTCGCAAACAATCTTTCATCGAAATTATAAACCCTATCCACACGTTCAATATTTGAAGCACTAAGATTATGCAGCATACCGTCCTTTACCACCTTTTTGGCTGCATGTTTTATTGAATCTCTTAAACTATTTATACAAGACTTTACCGATCTTTTTGCATTAGATGGAATATTTGCTTGGTTAACAACTTCCTTCTTTAAAAATTCAACCTGTTTTATCATTTCAAATGCGTCATAACTTTTAGTCTTGATCCTGTTACAAAGAAGTTCAATTACACCTGACTCATTATTGTAAACAGCTAAGTACAGAGGTGTTTTACCATCGTTGTTTTTATCATTATCAGCACCTCTATCAAGAAGAAGATTAATTATGTATTGCTTGGCTTCTTCAACAGCCAAATACAGGGGTGTCTTACGCTCCTTACTTCTAATTAAAATATTAGCACCTTTATCTACAAGAAAGCTAACCATCATGAACAGCATAGTGCAAAAGCGCCCAACTACCACTGTTGCAACTAGTACCCTCTACCTTTCTTCTCTAAAAATGCTTTGAATTCACTCTTACTTAATTCTACATTACCGTTGTAAGTAACATAATGCAAAGGCGTCCAGTTCTGTGAACACTGATTTTTATGTTCAATATTAACTTTACTTTTTTAGCAGTTTTATCAAAAAGAGTTTTAACTTCATCCCATTTACCTTCATAAACTGCTGTAATTACCAAAGGTTTCAATACTCCCAACCCTAAAGAGATCATCCACTTATTGCACTGATATATTATGTTTGAATCATAGTCATTCAGCAAAAGGTTGTTTTCTAACTTTTCAAGCAATGTTAATATCTACTACTTGGCGTTTTATTTTTTTAATTCCTCAATTTGTTCTAAACTACAGTAATTTTCTGTAAAGCTTACATGGTCCTGAAGTGAAGAAAACCTTAGACGTTGGTATATTGGGTTCTTGTTTTCCATTATAAAATTATCAATCGATACTAAACAGTTAAAGTCATTTTCTACTTTAGGAGCTATTTGAGGATATTTGCTTTTATTCTTATAATTCTCTGAAGTTTTTTCCATCAGGTCTTGTACTTTCCCTACTTCATATAAGCTAAACCTATCTTATCTACCGAGCGTTATTGGTTCTAAACTTAGATCAAACCCCAATGTAGAAATTCTATGAGACTCAGAATTACACCAATTCTTTATACTGCTACTGTAGAATCAGTTATCCCTTCTATAGTTTTCAAGTCATCTAATTTCCTGGCCTAAAACTAAAAATTCGTAAATGATGGTCTTGGAAATATCCAAAATTGGGAAGCCAACGTATAGAGGTTTATCATAAACGACTTTTAATTTTCCTAGCTGTATTGCTACTAAATTCTCATCAAATATGGTGCACGTTTTGAAATGTGGAAATGCTATGAACGCTTTTGCACCTAACCCACCTTGCACCTATCTCCCAGCATGAACAGAACTTAATGTTTTGTCTTTTATCGACATTTTCCATAGTCTTTCCAAATATTGAATTAACCATCAATTTAAAGAAATCTTTCTCAAATTCTCCTTTACCAGAATTTCGGAGTCTAGTGTTTAAATCGATGTAAGGCGCTAACCACGGTGATTGAGAAAATTCCAAGATTCTATGTATTTTTCTCAATTTCAGTCCATATCTTAAACTCTGCTTCAATTTTCTGTAGTGGATAACATAGTTGTGTTTGTTGTATAAGTTGGGAATTAGATTTGGAAGATTGCAGTTTGGTGGGGTAATCATTTCTGGGCAAAATGGTAAATCATTGTGTTTATCATGGAGTTCTGATGGATATTGCAAGTCGACTTCTAAAACATAGCCTTTAAACGAATAATCCTCAATAGTGGAACAATCAAAGTTTTCAATCTCTTGTTTTTCCATCCATTTGAACTCACCAGTTGGAAGATATTCTTTCATGGCTGCCTCATATAAATTAGTGACGTCCAGATACATTATATATGATGTAGGTTTCTTAGGGTCATAATTAGGTTAAAATTTATTATTTACCACAGACTTTCTCTTACTACATTGGGATACACCTCCACGAATTGATTTTCGAAAGAAATGTAAAGCATCCACGTCTGTTAGAAGCTCTAAGCTAACCCCAGAATAAGACATCATCGCATCCCAGCTTAATGAAGGGGCCGTCAAATAGTGAGCCGGATCCAGTTTGTATTGTTCCAAACACACTTTTCTAAAATATTCAAACACATCAGCTAGTAACAAGACGTTTGGTTTTAGATACAGATCTGCGTATTCCGCTAATGTTCTGCAGTTGAAAGTATTCCATACATCTTTAGCTCTTTCATAATCATCATCAGAAAGAGCCTGCTTTGTTAAATTATTATAAAAATTTTCTTTTATAGGTAATTCAGTTTCTTCCAATTTTTCGATCGAGTTCACATAACTATAAGGAAAAACTCCTTTCCGCCTGATTAATTTGAACTTTTCTTCATCTGGAAAATATTTTCGAGTTTCGATACACTGATGGGATTCCAAAGTTTGACTCAGATTGTCGAGGGACTTGGACAGAAATCGAAAAGAATCTACAAATTTCAATCTCAGGTACGTATCTGTTTTTTTTGGATCGCCAGATTTCTCCACATGGATTGACTTAGAAAATGATATGTAGTTTTCTTTGTTTCGAGCAAAAAACATATTTTATTTGTTAAAAAAAATCATGACATTATAAAATTTTCATAAAGGAAATAGTGAGTACATTGGTCAGAGAACAAATACATTTGGGTTTAATATGATAAAAACATCTGGGTTCTTCAAACGGAAGTGGCGGATGGTCTTGCAGTTCATATACAGGGTTGGACGAGTATTCTTTTATGTAGGCCGCCTTTTCTTCTCCTTTTACGTATATTACCTCTTCATATGCAGTTAGTCCACGGATAATGTTTTCAAAAGTGTGAAACGGAGTATATCCTTCATTCCAATCTATACAGTGGTGGTTATTTGTTAGCCATGTAGCTTGCTTTTGAAACTTTGGTGGTAGCTGCATTTTAGGAAATGGAGGTTTAAAAATATAATGAGATATTTTGTAAGCGTTATATGCCGATAATTCTTTCACAATAAATTTGTTGTTTTCTATCTTAAATCCTTGAATGTCTATCACTAATGGCATATTTTTAAATTTGCTAATTTTTTTGTTACACTCACTCTTTCGCTATACAGGTCAATTACCTTCTTCAGATTTTTGAGTTTTATTCTGTAATCTTGCAAAGCCTTTCTGTATCTGGAGATAATATCTATTTGACTTGTCTAACAATTTTAGTTAGGGGGATGTAGCTGAACACTTTATCATGTAAAATTAAACAGTATGCAGTGGTGTCCTTAGGCATATTTTCACTTGTTTCAAATTCAATCCGCATAACAACAGATCCACTTTGAACGGCCTCTTTCTGTCGGGAGCAATCTATATGTACAATAGGGCAAATAGTTAAAAATTCTTCAGGTGTGTATACAGGTTCTTTCGCTGTTTCATAGTAAGATGCTCGAAAATTTGAAAACATCTCATACAGAGAAGCAAACTTTTTAGTCTTTAAATTTAAATAAAGATCTTGATATGGACATCTCTCACTATTTAAAAATACGCGAATATTGGTCAAGTTAATGTTGTCAAACCAACTCATGCCACTCGTAACTTTTGTTTTTTGTTTTTCTGAAATCCGACGATTACATGTCTGGGAGTTTCAAGTTTACTACTTGTTTTTACGGACCAAGAATGTTGGGTTGTTTCACTTAAAGATGGATATTCAATCAATTCCCATGAGCGAAAACCGAGCATAAGGTCAGTATTTTTTTCTATAACTTTTGTTAGTGCCAGTTGTTGAGGAATGTCTACTCAAACGTATGGAACTCTCCAAAAAATTTTTTTAATTACAATTTTGGATTTTCAGTATCATCTTTACTACTGATAGCATCTGTATCATTATTCGAACGTATCAAAACTAGTTCTTGTTTCATATTTATAATAATTTTTCTATAGTCTTCAAAAAAACCTAGTAACATGTTAAGAGGGATGCAAACGTTAAAATTTCCATCATCTGTAATTTTTTCTCCCATTTTATGTACTCTTGGAATCCATCCCGCGTTATGAAGCCTAACACTTTCCTTATCGGTGTAAGATAGATAGGCTTTAATTGTTGACGTTAATACTACATTTCTATTGGTGGCGACTGTGACTCCATTTAATTCATAACGACATATCAGACTCATGTGATTGACCTTTCGATAGAACTGTTTTATTAAATCCTAATACTTCACGTATAGTGCCTTGTTTTAAAAAATAGATTTTTTGTGAACATTTAATTGTGCATTTTAATGTGTCCTTATCGACTGTTAAATTCAATTGTGTACCACTTAAGTCTTTTACTTGTTTTGTTAACAATTTAGCTTAATCTTCAAATTCGTACGATCCGGTTGGTATTGTTATTCCTTTATCGTCGTCATCATAATAAAACTTATTATTCACCCCTTCTTCAATATTTGGAATGGTCATAAACGTCTCAAAATCTGTTAATCCGATTTCATATTGATTGTTTTCTAGATAAATAGGAGGATTAAAATCAGCGCTTAGAATAGAATTGTTTCCAGAAAGAGTAATGGTGGTTGTCATTGTTAACTCTTTTATGTGTTTAGTTAAACTGACCAATACTATTCTCGGTAGAAGTAGTTATACAGATATTAAGCGATAGGTAACCGCAATTATATGAATTATCTGTTTGTTTTGTTTCGTAGTTGTATTTCACAATATTATTGTTACCATCGCTTTTAAAGTATCTTAGTATTTCTATTGGTGGTCTCAAATTTCCATAGCTATCAAAGTAAATTATTTCAGAATTTTCTTTAACGTAGCACGTCCAGTGACTTCCGGCATTTTGCTCATAATCTAGATTTATAATGGCACATTCAATTTTATGTATTTTAGCAGGTAAAGCATTACGCATAAACACTTCTCTGAAATACGGTATTTTTAACAGTTTAACATACCGAACGAGTTCTTTGTTGGTTAAGGCGTGATGTGGTAGCTTTATTAGAAGTTTTTTTTTATATAGTGCAAGATATAATCCGCGACCCCGATACGGTTTAAAATACAGTCCTTTCCCTTTCGCTTCCATGGCTTTATTATGCCGCTGTGTTTCTTCAATAACTGTTTGTTTGCTTTTGCATCATTGACAGCTTTTGCTATACCAGCCGCACCATCTCCTAAAGCTCCAAGAGCCCCCAAAAGAGGGAATAAAAGGGGTATGAATCCACCAATTCGTTTAGGTGTCTTAATAATACGTTTTTTCTGCTTTTTCATCCCCCTTCCTTTTTTTAATTTATTTCTTTTTCTAAGACCTATTCCAAGTTTAGTTTTTGCTTTCATTATTCCAGTTACGCCTGCAAGTCTTTCTCCATCACTAGCGTCTTTTGATTTAACTCGCTCCCAAGCCTTTTCTGTTAAAACCTTATCAGCCTGATGTCTCTTCTCAATATCTTTGCTCTCAGAGTACTTTCGATCATGCTCAAGGCAGCTCTGATCTAATTTGTTCATACCTGGATCACCTCTGGCAAGTCGTTTAGAGAGTTTAGTTCCTGGTCCGCAATAGTTATAACCTGGTATGTGTAATTCAAATGGCAATTTATCAATAAGCGTGTTCACAAAACCCTGACCTCTTCTGATGTTTTTTCGCTTATGACTGACTACCGTCGGCATGTGTATCAGATGTCTTCTATCCCAAGATTCAGAGAAAACTGATTATCTAAAGCAAAAGCGTCCTATAAATAGTTTTTCTGCATACAGTACTTTTTTAGTAGATGTCAAACAATGAGAATAGTTAAACTAAACTTCTCGTTACCAATTACCAATCATGAGCAGACGGTACAAGATAGTTATCAGAAGCACAACGGTCTTTTTGGAGGTCATTCCAAACAATGTTTAACTGTTGGTCCCTCGGGTTGTGGAAAAACTAACGTTATGGTTACATTGTTAGAGCATCCCAAATGTTTAAGATTTGAAAATGTTTATATATATTCCAAATCTCTTTATCAACCGAAATATGATTATCTGAGGAAAATATTTCAACGTCTTAAGGATGTCGGATATTATGAATATGGAGAAGAAGACATTATTCCACCCAATCAAGTAAAACCAAACTCAGTTATAGTATTTGATGATATTACATGCTGTATTTAAAGTCCCATGAGAGACTATTTTTGTTTCGGACGACACAAAGACACAGATTGTTTCTATCTATGCCAAACATATTCATCTATACCAAAACAACTCATCCGTGACAATGCAAATCTGGTTGTAATTTTTAAACAGGACAATACCAACCTTAAGCATATATATGAAGATCATGTGACCACAGATATGTCTTTCCAACGGTTTAAAGAGATGTGTAGTATATGCTGGAAAAGTAGGTACGGTTTAATTGTTAACGACAAGGATTGTTCTTTAAGAAGTGGACGGTATAGAAAGGGGTTTGATGCATACATCTTATCATAAAGATTATAAATACATCTACATATATCACTCTCAATCATTATTTAACAAAACAGCAATGAACAAAGAGTTGGCTAAACAGCTGGTTACAGCCAGAAAAGCAGTAAAGCAAAAATTCCAAAGTCTAAAATCCGATGTGGCTAACAGGCTCAATTAAAACAAACATATCAACCCCTTACCCAACCTCTGCAACAGCTTATCACCATAATAGGTAAAACAGAGGATTTTATTCCAAAGGTGGAAGCAAAAGAAGAAGAATCACCATATGAATCTACACCCAAAAGACCTAAGAAATCCATTAAGACCTCACCCCACCTTTCTCTGTTTGAGACTAGTCTAATAAAAAAAACTCCAAAACAAAGAACGGGTAAAACTCCTTTGCTACCTACAGAAGTACCTTTTCTAGAAACTGACGTAATCTCAGAAAGCAGAATTTCCGACGAAGATACTTTGCAAGATCGAAGCATTACTGAAATATTAGAACAAACTAGGCAAGCAGTGGAACAGTGCATAAATACACCATCCTATCAAACCTACCTGGAAGATTTTCACGAGTTACCCAGAAAATATATAGACGAAGGTGTTAGGGATACCCAAAATAAGTTTGATCATCACTATGGGATAATTCATGATTTGGAAACAGATAAATTATATCTCGGACTAACGCTAAAACCTGTTAATCTTATTGGAAAAGACGTTAGAGTAGAAGGGATAACATATCCTGGCACTCCAGGTCTTTACGAGCTACTATTTAAAAAGGAGCCCAAAAGTTATAAAAAGGACGATTTAGACAACTATATGGATATTTTGAAACGAACGAACGCATACCACAAAAATTATGATGCAAACGAGCAAATAATCGGAATCGAATCGAATAATTCAACAAAATATACTATAATTGGACTATACTTACAAAGAGCGGGAATTACAAAAGTATAGAAAATTTCAGCTAGAAGACCACAATATAGAATTACTCGACAAACAAACAAAAAAGGTGGTAAAAGACTCCTTTTAAAATCATTTAAGAAAAATACCGACTATGTATATTGGGACAATGTCAACGAATTAGTAGACAAACTGCGTTTGCTGGTAGCATGCTGGTAGCTGCTGGTAACACTGGACATGGATATGAATTGGTCTCAATCGTCGACGAGTTAAGAGAGGCTAAAATAATCCCATAAATTAAACTTACTTGTAGAAATATTAACAGTATTGTGCAATATGCCGATCAATAAACTTGGAAAACATTTTTTAAATAAAACTATCACACATTACTGTGTTTTACCGATCTATGGAACAGATTGTAGAATTATATTTACACGCCCCTCGGAAATTAGCTGCAAGTTATAATTTAAATTATGGGAAAGACATTTACCAATTTCCATTAGCGGCTGCAGAAGTTGATGATGTACATATTCACCCACCAAACACAATAATATTGGTAAATGATAAGATATTTACAAAAAATGATTTAATTGGGTATACTTTCTCAAAAATTGATAAATTAAGGTTAATTAACCCCTTTATCAAAATTGCGCCAAGACTTCTTATAAAAGAAAGATGCTTTGTTCAGTTTGTTTTGAAGTGTGAAGCATGAGCACCATCAAAGAAGAAGTAGTGAACAGATACACGTGTTATTGTCAAGGGACTAAATGATCTTATTCAAGCAGACTTAGTAGAAATGATTCCTTATGCAAAAATAAATAAAGGTTTTCGATACATACTTGTAGTCATCAACGTATTTAGTAAGTTTGTCTGGGCGGAACCAGTTAAACGAAAAACTGCAAAAGAGGTGAGAGATGGAACGCGTAAGATTCTCATGTAAATGAAAATTAAGCCTCGTAATTGTCAAACCGATTTGGAGAAAGAATTTTACAACAAAGATATTAACGACTTAATGACTGAATTTAAAATCAATCACTACAGCACTTACTCTGCCTTAAAAGCTACTGTAGTGGAACGTGTTAATCGCACTTTAAAAAATTTAATGTGGAAACAATTTAGTCTCCAAGGAAACTACAAATGGATAAATATTTTACAAGATATTATTAAAAAATACAACAATACTCCGCACAGAACACTTGGTGTACCTCCAAGCAAAATAAATAACACAAATTCCAAAACAATTCTTGACCAGCGGTCCAACGAAATTTTTCGGATTGCCAAAGTCAATAATACTAATCCTACTACATATTTACTTGAAGATCAAAGTGGGCAGGAAATAAAAGGCGTCTTTTATACAGAAGAGTTGCAGAAAACCAAAAATCCGGACGTTTATCTCGTCGAAAAAGTTGTACGAAGAAAAGGAAATCAATACTAAGTTAAATGGCTGGGATTGGATAAAAAATTTAATTCATATATTAATAAAAATGAATTAGTATAATGTATTCATATTAGTTTAAATAAAACACATGATTTTCAAATATATATTTTTTTGTTTTTCTGTTTCACTATTACAAAATCTTTCATTATATATTTTAGACCAATGGGTTGGATCTAATACGGGATTAATTATTTTGGAACTTGATTCTATTTTCCTTAGAAAACGATATCGGTCAGCAGCTACATACTCGGGGTATTTCTTCCTAGAAGAGCGGTAGGCGTGGTTCCAGGCCACCATTAAATGCACTTGATTCAATTGTTCTTTGATTGTAACCTCCTTCATTGAGGGTACATTCTTTTTCAAATATCTCTGGATATAAATATAACACCTCGAGTGTCAGACACATTCTGACCATTCGGATTTTCTTCAGGTCTTAGAATATTTAAGGCGTTTGAGAAAGGATTAACTGTCTGCTTTTGTAATCCACTTTTTAAAATGTTGAAATAAGTGGCAAACTTTAAATTTTTCATCATTTCAGCTAGATATTTTATAAGCGGTAGTAGCTCCCACAAGTTTCACACTGTCTCAAAACCCAAATATAGATTATTCCAGTCTTTTTCTAAACAGATTACTTGTTTGGTGGAGAACCGCTCAAAATGTAGTAATAGAATCCATTGTACCAAACATATAGATATAATTGCTAATAATGCCTTGATGGGATAACAGGTCACTCCATTATTTTAAAGTGAATATTATTTTATCACTCTTTGTTCCAGCAAGAACTATACACGGCTCATAGTTGAAATTTTCACACAGGCCTACACAAATTGATTTTGTATTGGATTTATTCAATGAAAAACTTTGAGCACCAATAATTACATATTTATTACTGCTCCGCACTGCACTGGATTGAAAATTAGTGGATGAAGCCATTTTAACTACTGATGAGTCTCAACCGCATTCTCTATTAAAAGGATATCCCCTACTACTATACCAACAGGTGTCGTTTATTTCTAAATCTATAAATGATTCCACGCCGAATGCGACCTATTTATAGATATAATATAATGCCAGATGTGCGTTCTATTTTTAGAAATGACAGAATGGCAGATGCGCGTCAGATGTGCGCTCTATTTTTAGAAATGACGCAATGCCAGATGCGCGCCAGATGTGGGTTCTATTTTTAGAAATGACGCAATGCCAGATGCGCGCCAGATGTGCGTTCTATTTTTAGAAATGACGCAATGCCAGATGCCCGCCAGATGTGGGTTCTATTTGTAGAAATGACGCAATGCCAGATGCGCGTCCAGATGTGCGTTCTATTTTTAGAAATTACGCAATGCCAGATGCGCGCCAGATGTGTGTTCTATTTTTAGAAATGACGTAATGCCAGATGTTCTTAAAGTAGGTCATTACTCCTTTCTTATGGTTATTACTCCGTTCTACTTGATTTTGCCCTCTTATGCTTCCCCTACTTACATTACCGTTGTAAGTAGCATAATGCAAAGGCGTCCAGTTCTGTGAACACTGATTTTTATGTACAATATTAACATTACTTTATTTAGTAGTTTTATCAAGAACAGTTTTAACTTCATCCCATTTACCTTCATAAACTGCTGTAATTGCCAAAGGCTTCACTATTCCCAATCCTAAAGAGATCAACCACTTATTGCACTCATCTATTATGTTTGAATCATAGTCATTCAGCAAAAGGTTGTTTTCTAACTTTTCAAGCAATGTTAAAATCTGATTACTATTTGGCGTTTTATTTTTGATTCCTCAATTTGTTCTAAACTACAGTTTCTGTAAAGCTTACATGGTCCTGAAGTGAAGAAAAACTTAGACGTTGGTATTTTGGGCTCTTGTTTTCCTTTATAAAATTATTAATCGATACTAAACATTTAAAGTCATTTTCTACTTTAGGAGCATATTTACTTTTATTCTCATAATTCTCTGAAGCTTTTTCCATCAGGTCTTGTACTTTCCCTACTTCATATAAGCTAATCCTATCTAATCTACCGAGCGTTATTGGTCACCTAGATCAAACCCCAAAGTAGAAATTCTATGAGACTCAGAATTATTCCAATTATTCCAATTCTTTATACTGCTACTGTAGAGTCAGTTATCTCTTCTATAGATTTCAAGTCATCTAATTTCCTAGCCTAAAACTCCTCCTATTCCAAAACTATCTATTAGCTTTCCAGCAATAATTCGAGCTTCTTCCCTTTCATGCACTGCACTTAGAAATGTTTCTATTACTTCACGATCCAGTAGAGTTTTACCGTTGCTTTCTAATGATCTGAATTCCATTTCTTCTCTACGATCTTTACTATTTTCCTTATTATTCATAAATATTACCCTTCACTAATAACAAAATCTTTTTATATATTTACTGCCATTTTTAGCAGTCTTGGCATAAAGTCATAGCTTTCGAGTGAAGTCAAATCAATTTCTGAATCCTTTTTTTGTAAAATTATAAAGATATTAATAGATATGATTTCTTTATTTTTAAACTTGTTGAATTTCGTCTACAGATGCCTATTGTTTTTAAAATAATATTTATAGAAATTCCTTCCTTAACTAAACTCCTTACAATTTTTATCTTTTCTACTCTCCACTTTCTATTTGCAAATTTGTACGTTTTCAAACAGAGATTTTAATAGTACATGACGTAGTTCTTGGCTTTTAATCTTTTCGTATTCTTCTATTAACCTTGATAGCTCTGCGTCACTATTCTCAATATATGTCGTTTCTGGAAGCAGATCTGTAATATTAATTAATAGTACCTTAATATTTTATCCCTCACTTGCATTAAGTTCGCTACATATATTTCTCCTCATAAAATTCGCAGCAATGTTTTCTCCTCCTTATTATTCAAGTTACTATCTAAATCTATCTTACTTCGTGATTGATTTAAGCTTTCAGCCTTTCAACATCTTCAACTATAGTAGATATTCTACTTGCTATTTGTGGATCATCTTCAGTTAATATAGACTTATCGTCTAGTGCAATTTGATTATATAACCATTTGATTCTTGTATACTACGTCTATTACGAGTAGATCCACAATTTTCAATTTTCCATCTACTTTGATCTTCCACTCGATTCTGCGTATGCCAAGTTACCGTCTAGAGTCGTCATACTTATAGGAATCTGCAGCATACAAGTATTCATCATACTTAACATTTTTAATATATACTTTTGACGAAATTACTGCATTCCTCACTAATTCTGGTAATCTACTTTTTAGTTTCTCAAGGTCAGTTCTTTTTTCTGAACGGACACTAGAATATTTACTAGAGTCTACTGTATTTTTAATACAGCGAGCTAGTTTTGGACTTGATTTGAAAAAAACACTTTTTAGGAGCACAAAACGTTTAATGAGAATGCCAAGTACAATATTGTTTTATTCTAGTATTTGCGGGTATATTTATTAGATTAAGAATAAAGAAGCTTTGTTTTAATTAACGCGTGCTTATCTAAGCTGACTCTGATAGTCTTATAACTTAATATTATTGTTATGAAACGATAAGAAAATATATATACAGTGTGTTCACTTATGTGAACACACTCCTCCCTCTTTAGAATGGAACCGACGGAGTGGAACGTAGTTCGGTTTTATTGGGTTGTATGGATCTCGAATTCTTCTTCCTGAATGGACAACGGGAACAAAGTCTCATGATGGGTTTCCAGAAGATTATCATCAGAGCACAGGAACAAACGATGATTATTATCAAGTAATATTTCATATTGGAATGTGGATCGACGTCATCAATCGAAAGAACAGGAACGTGGTTCATTTTCATCTGGACGTCATGGATTTCGTCTAATGGGACTTGTTGCAGTATTAGTGGTTTATTGGTGGCAGTCAACAGGTCTGGCATGGCTTCAATTTCGGATAACTTGAACTGTGAGCCATTAAATATAATTTGGGTTCATGGAAAATACAGAACCATTAACATTGATTTTGCATCCTTCGGGGATGGTAAATAGGGTTGGAATTTTAATACGGGTGACACCATTTTCATCACAGTGAAGGTGGACATCGATTAATTGGTTGGTCAGTGCTAAGACGTGCTTTTGGCTAATTTGTTCGATAATTGGCGTGGTTAAAATCAAAGGGGTTGCCTGACAATGGCTAGGTTCTAGCTTCAATGTCAACAAAGAAGATCTTAGAGAGATGGTTTACAGCTGGGCACATATTTTAACTATTTTAAATTAAAAACCTTTTTGGCATACATACGAATATCAAATTATTTTATTGAATCAAAAGTATAAACATTTACAATCGATAATGTGTCAATGTTACACAAGTGAAATTGAAAACAATTAAAAGTGTCCAGTTGCAAGGTTACTATCAAACTAAACTATGTCTATCCTTCTTGCTCTCTCTAAGAACTAAGCGATAGACTTGCTGGCTGTTCCCATAGTTTCAATAGATAGTATAATTCTGACGGAGTCAGCATTTTCCGAATGTGTATAAATACTATTGAAACTGGGCCAAAGCCAGCCAGTTCATGGCCACCTACAACTGCTGGTTGACAGAAGCTCCTACCATGGCGCCCCGGAAGTGAGTATACTAATTAAATGTTTTTTTAATAGATGACTTATTTGTTGATGGCGTTTTTTCTCTGTACCTCAGAGGCAAAGCGAGTTTGCCCCACGATAAGTAATTACTTTTTTTCCCCAGCCATAAGCATTTTTCCTTTCAAAGGTGGCCGTGACATTTGGTGGAGGCGCCCTGCTTCGTTCCCTGAGTTAATTCTTCAAAATTAACTCAAACAAATTTATTTTAGTATATATATATATATATATATATATATATATATATATATATATATATATATATATATATATATATATAATTTTTTTTTTTCTCTTTTTTCCAGAATTTTATTTTAATTATTAAGTTAGGATATTATATTCCTATCCTAGCTGAACAAGGATTTTTATAACTTTTGCCATTGCCTGTGGTAACAGGCTGGGAAAAGAAAGTAAAATTCTTTGCAAAGATACATATGTGAGGTTGTGCTAGTGGATACTGGTTAATCGAACATGTGTATTGCTTAACGTACACTAAGGTCTATAAATTTTTTCATTGCCTGTGGTAACAGGCTGGAAAAATTGTAGATTCTTAGCTAATTAAATAATTTGTATGTTTACTTGTGCTAGTGTCACTGGTTAGGTGGAGATGCAAATTAATCCTATAACCTATTTACCCTTTTAGTTATTTGTGTGGAAATGCCACGAATTAAGCGTGGTAAACGAGAACGTCAATTACATAGGGAACTGAAATTAATAGATATAGCAAATCCTATCACTATTAGAACGAATGAAGCAGGGTTACCGCTTACTCCGCGGGCTGAGAAAGGTGATAAAAAATTTTGTTTTCTGGAGGTAGGCACTGCTGCAAATCTGGGGTATAGCAGGAAATTAATTTTGAAGTTGAAACAGTTATTTGGGGACAATTTTGATTTATTATAACC
Source organism: Monochamus alternatus (assembly GCA_037114965.1). Lineage (NCBI taxonomy): Eukaryota > Metazoa > Arthropoda > Insecta > Coleoptera > Cerambycidae > Monochamus > Monochamus alternatus. The sequence continues at coordinate 61,898,082 of CM073427.1, read as the reverse complement.
TGCTTATTTTAAATTACCAATATTTTCTTTTTCACATATATAATAATAATAATATATAAAAATAAAAAATAAAATAAAACTCACTGTCTACGTGACGACAATGGGCAAATAAGTATGTCTAAGGTGACTAACCCTAACAAGGTCGTCGCAAGAGCTACTGCGACAGCTTTAAAGGTTGCTGTAAAGGAAAAGAAAACTACTTTTCAACCAGCACACCGGAGCACAGAGCAGTTTCATACAGCGGACCCTTTTGCAAGATCACCTAGGATCTCGAGGTCGCCGTCACGTGGTTCAGTTATAGCGATAGCAGACCAAACGGCACAGGAAATAGTTCCTGTAAATAAGGAAGCTATCGAGGAAGAGCTGGATACTGCAACAGAGGACGAGGAAGAGCAGATAATCCTAAGTCCCAGCAAAAGAAAACTGACCCCGACTCCTTCACTGTACGAAGATTTATACGAAATTAGAGAAAACGGTACCATAGAACAACAATCCAACGTAAACAACATGGCTAACGTGACACTTATGGATAGTTTGAACAACCCAAGGACGCCTGCAACACCGAAATTTCTATGCCCACCTAAAAAATGTAACTACATTTATAAAGAGCTACGAGAGAACTGCAACGGCTAACGGTTAGGATGATTGTTTAAGAATATCCTACCTTCAGTCGTTTCTGGAGGGTGCCGCCGATTTGTGGTTCGAGCGGTACAAGAATATCCCAGCAAATGGCCAAAAATCATGGGAAGAAATAAAACAGGACTTCTTAGGGGGAATTTGAGGGAGAAAATGTAAAGCGACTGGTAGAAAAACGGTTATATACGAGGAAACAATTACTGACGGAGACTTTAACATCATATTACTATGATTTACAAGCACTTTTTGGGGAATATGACACAACCTTTGACATCAACCATTTTCTAAAATATTTTGAAAACGGACTACACCCAAATCAAAATCACCGCTTACTGATAGATGACAATATGAACTGGAACAAATTGACAAAAATAATTAATAAACTTGATGACATTGCTACTCAAAATAAAGAACCAACGTTACCACCATCCAACAATCTTCCTTTAGTGCCCAATACCAATTGTCAAGGATGTCACTGTCGTCCCTCCTATCCTAGATTTTTCCACAATCCAGTACAAAATAGACAATATAATTCTTGGCAGGGACAAACAAACAAGCAAAATTTTGGCTATAAAACAAATACGAACAATTATTATTCTAATCGATTAGCAAATAACAATTTCAGGCATAGTGGACAGTCAAACTACTACAATAATAATTTTCGCAATAACCAACCCCGAAATAACGGACAGCAACAAATGACATACACGCCACGATACAATCCCCCACCTAGTCACCCGCCAAATAATTTTGTACCTAATACAAGACACCACGATGGTAGACCAAAGTGTTACATTTGTAGCAAAATAGGACATTTTGCAGGGACATGTAGGGAACAACGAGGTAATCAGTACCCAAACGTACAGGGACGACAAAATTAAGCTCCGAAGTCGTCCTCGTAAATAGGAGCTATGCTATGTCTTCCCGAATTTTAATGGTCACTGTTTCTGTCAACAATACAAATACTAAGGCGCTGCTAGATACCGGGGCGGAAGAAAATGTTATAGCAGCGGAATTATTGAAGAATTATTCAACAATAAATACCCCGGAGAAATATTTATTAGTAGCAGGAGGGAAAAAGATTCCTACAATTGGGAAGGCTACTTTTAATTTAAAAATTGGTAGCATATCTTCAGTTTGCACCGCGATGGTTATAGAAAAATCACCCAGTGCCTTTGTTATTAGGAATGGGATTTCTACGTCAATATGAATCTATCATTGATTTAAAAGTAGGAAAAGTTATATTAACAAAAAAGGAAAATCAACAACAATAAATTTGCATGAAGAACAGGAAAATAAAAATAGTCTCAACACTTCTTTAAGTCTGGGTAACAACTTGTACAATCAGCAGTTTAATTATAAACAGGCTTACCATGAAGTTATTAAGAAAGCTATAGGGAAGGACCTATTCAATATAAATCAAAACAATAATAAACCTAAACCTGGAAAACAAAGAAAAATAACCTTCTCAAGAATTAAAATAGCAGAAGCAAAAGAGCTGAAATTAAAATCGCTGGACGATGAAACAGATAAGAGAGATATTGATGGAAGTTTTCGGAAGTTTCATAATTCGAAGATAAACTATGAAAATGAAATTACGAAAGTAAAAATAGAGGAAAAGATCTCAGATATTTTTGATATATCCAAAGATTATGCACTAGCTCATTGTATATCAAAGGATGTGAAAATGGGACGAGGAATCGCTCTGCAATTTAAGAAAAGGTTTCCTATGAATCAGTTATATAAACAAAAGATACATTTAGGAGGCGTAGCCACAGTTACACACATGGGCCAAAAAATTTATCATCTAATAACAAAAAGATTTTATTGGCAAAAACCCACTTATAAAACTTTGTGGAAATGTTTGCATGTATTAAAGGTACATCTGCAACAAGATAATCAAAGTAAACTGGCTATTCCTCGAATAGGGTGTGGCTTATCGAACTATCTTGGCAAACTGTGAAAAATATGTTACATTGCGTATGCAATCTCCCATTGGCAGAGACAGCAGCGAGTGAAACACATCTTATACACACTAATGATTTGGAAAGCATTAGGATTAAGGACAATGCAGAAAATCAACTAAAGTTATTACCCTCGGTAGAGAAACCAGTAAAGGTAATGGTACAAGAAGACTGTATATTGCGTCCAAAAAGGGAGTATAATATAAATTTAACGCTAGGAGAATATGTGGATGAAGACAATATAGAAAATTGGTATTTTAGGGAAAAAGAAGAATTTTTTATACCTCGAGCCCTTGTAAGTTTGAATGAACCAAATTGGTGTAATCAAACTGCTACAATAAAACTTAAAAATATAGGCCATAATTCAGTAAAATTATTAAAAAATTCAGCATTAGGATTTCTACAACCCAGAAAATGTGAAGATGAATTACCTTCCATAACCCTGTACTCAGAAGTTTCGGAAGAATTAGTTACACTCGAAGATCACGACTTAGGTCACTTGGAGAATAACTTTTTTAAACAAAAATTAAGTAATTTATTAGAAGAATTTTCAGACATTTTTTCAAAATCTACGAAACAGATGGGATTAACGAATCTGGTGGAACATAAAATAGATGTAGGCGGTGCAGAACTAATTAAAAGCCGCCCATATAGAGTATCACAGAAAGAACGTGAGATAATAGATATACAGATAAAAGAGATGTTACAAAATAATTTAATTCGTCCTTGTCACTCCCCCTGGTCTAGTCCTGTAGTACTAGTAAAGAAAAAAACGGGGGAAACACGATTTTGTGTTGACTATAGGAAACTGAATAATGTAACAAAAAAATCTGTCTATCCTATACCAAATATGGACGACATTTTAACATATCTTGGTGATGCTAAATATTTTACAACTTTAGATATGTTTAGTGGGTACTGGCAGGTTAAAATAGAGGAGGATTCAAAACAATATACGGCATTTATAGTACAAGGACATGGCCTGTACGAATTTAACGTGCTTAGTTTTGGATTGTGCAATGCACCAGCCATATTTCAAGAATTGGCAGACAGAGTGTTTAGGGGGATGAAATGGAAAGACGTACTAATATATCTGGATGATATTGTAGTCTTTTCAAGAACTCTCGAAGAACATCTAGAAAAACTAACTAAAGTCTTTCTAAGATTGCGAGAGGCAGGTTTAACCCTGAAACCAAGTAAGTGCGTGTATGCAAAAACACGAGTAAAAATTTTGGGGCATATAGTTAGTAGCAAGGGTATTAACCCGACGAAGAAAAACTTATGGCAATAAGAAACTTCTCAGAGCCTAAAACTATAAAACAAGTTCAAAGTTTCATTGGCCTGTGTAACTATTACCGAAAGTTTATAGAAAATTTTTCTATTATAGCTCGACCTCTTCATGAGGCAACTAAGAAGAATATAGGGGTTTTATGGGAAGGATGTGAATTAAGGGTAGATGCAAGTTATGTAGGAATTGGTGCTGTATTGTTACAAGAAGGAGAAGACCAACAACTACATCCTATAGCGTACGTTAGCAGGAGTCTTTCAAAAGCAGAGAAAAACTACTCTGCAACAACATTGGAGGGTCTGGGTTGCATATGGTCACTAAGTTACTTGAGGCATCTAATATATGGTAGACCTGTAAAAATAGTAACAGACCATCATGCACTATGTTTTCTAAAAACAATGAAAGATCCCACAGGGCAACTAGCGAGATGGTCATTGAAACTGTCGGAATATGATTATACGATAGTACACAAAAATGGAGTGGCTCATAAGGACGCAGATTGCTTGTCGCGCAATCCAGCTCTAAAAGCAGAAGAAAATATTCTCGATATAGAGGACATACCGACATTCCTAGTCATACCTTCAAATTTAGCAAAAGAACAAAGATTGGACACGGAGTTGAGACAACTCATAGATGCTGTGTCAGACGCATCTAATTCGTCGATTCCCATAGGTGCAGCAAAACGGGCAAAAAATTTTAGAATAAAGGATGATGTATTATATAAAATAAATCCACATCCTGATGGCCGCGATATGTTACTGGTCATACCTAAGTCACTGATAGCGGAAATTCTATTTTCGCACCATACAGAACCATTGTCTGGACACTTAGGTATCGCGAAAACTCTACACAAAATAAAAACCAGATACTATTGTCCTAATCTACAAAAAGATGTAGAAAAATTTGTCAAAGGATGTAAAGATTGTCAGGCCAGGAAGGGGCAACCAAATAAGAAACCCGCAGGTTTATTACAACCTATTCAAGTAGGTACTCCTTTTGATAAAGTAGGGATTGATATATTAGGACCGTTTAGGAGGAGCAGGAATGGCAAAACTGTAATAGTCGTAGCAACGGACTATGCAACTCGGTGGGCGGAAACAGAAGCTCTTTTATCAGGAAAGGCAGGACCAGTCGCAAAATTTATTTTGGAAAAAATTATTACACGTCACGGTGCTCCTAGGAACTTACTTAGTGATAGAGGTCAAACTTTCAGATCTGAACTGGTGAGAGAACTGTTACGATATATGGGAACTGCCAGTCAGTTTACAACAGCCTATCACCCAGCTTGCAATGGACTAACTGAAAGACTAAATAAAACTCTTGCGGACATGCTAGCTATGTACACTAATACTAAACAAACAGATTGGGACGAGTATCTACCACATGTAACCTTTGCTTATAATACATGTCGTCAAGACACGACAAAATACTCCCCATTTATGTTAGTATATGGAAGAAATCCTGTCCTACCAACTGAAGCTAATTTAATGGAACCTGGTAATTCAGTAGATGCGCGTCAAATTAGGGAAAAAGCTCTCGCCGTAAGAAATTTAGCTGTGGAAAATATTTATAAGAGACAAAGTGAAGACAAAGTACGGTACGATCGACGGCATCGCCATTTGGCCTTTAAGGAAGGGGATCAAGTTAAAGTGTTCACCCCTATAAGAAAAGTCGGTCGATCGGAGAAATTATTATTACGTTGGTTTGGTCCATATTATGTAGTTAAGAAAATAAGTGATGTGAATTACGAAATCCAAAAAGGGGCAACTAAAAATGCGAAGAGGGAAATTGTTCACATAAGTCGCATCTTACCGTATAATGATCCTTGGACTCCCGAGGTCTCCACAAATATAGATAGAAATATTAATTAAAAATGGTAGTATAAGATAGAATACTTAGGTTAAAAATTAATAAAGTATAAACATGTTAAGATACACAAAACTTAATCATTCCCAAATAACTTTATTATAGATTCTTATAGGGTGATTCAAATAATAATTAATATGCATATTAATCCCATTTTTGTGTTAACAGGTTCATCATTTTGTTTTTATTGACGTACATTTATTATATTATGGCTCAAGAACTGGAGGTCTCTGTAGGGGCCTTTTGGAGAAGCCTACCTTCCACTGTCACATACGAGGCTACGATACCACTAAATTATGAAGCAATATGGTATGGAAAAGAAGAAAGCGAACAAATGCAATTCCCAAAAAATTGCATTAATCATACAGAAGGCAAACCAGAGTGCTATATCTTAAAACAATTGCAACTATTAACACAAGCGTATAATTTAGAGGTTACGTCTTTAGAAAATAGTTGGAATATAAAATACTTACAAGATTTTTTAACAACTCCTGAAAGTCACTATCGTAATAAAAGGTCGTTAGATTTTCTAGGAGAAGGGTTGTCTTGGTGCTGCGGGGTAGCGACACAAAGAAAACTCGATACGTTCACAGCTAGAGAGGATATTTTAAGAAATCAAATTTTTAAATTAAATAAGGGCCTATCTAAAACACTTACTCAAATTTCAGAAAATTCAAAAGCATTTAATAATTACGAGAAGACGGTGTCTACTGCCTTCAACGCGACAGAAAATAGAATCCATTTATTAGAATCATATACAACAAATTTAAAGAATCAAATTTTAAAGAATGAAAATGAACAAAGTAATATGGTATTATCAATTATGTATAACCAATTTCAAAATCTGAAACATGTTATTCAAATAACGAGAGCTATTAAAAAACAAAGTATTTTAAATTCATGTAGGCAACATCAAATACCTATAGCAATTCTTAATCCCACGGTACTTTCAGAAGATTTAGCAAAGTTGGAAAATGAGTTGAAACTTTCCAATCAAGGCTTAGCCATACCTATTAAAGAAATATCAAAATTATACCATTTACCGGTATCCGAATGTGCATTCACGAAAAACAAAATTCTAGTGCATATCAAAATTCCGATCACACACAAAGGTCAATATTGGGAATTATTTGAATTAGTTACTACCCCTTTTGCTTGGCTCAACCAAACTTGTATTATTAATCACGATACCCTTTACCTAGCAGTTGCAAAAAATCCGAATCAACTTAATAATGATTTAAGACAAATTTCAGGTAGTGGCCTTCATCATTGTAAACCTTATCATAATAAACTATGTTTTTTACCAAGGTTTTCGGCTGATACACTTAAAGGACCGGCATGTGCAAAAAAATTGTATCGTGGAGCAACAGTGGAGGATATTAACCACCACTGTCCTATGAACTGTCATAAATCCACAACCACAATTATTTCAGAGTTGGATGAAGAAATTTATATCATAACTCATCCAAAACCCGTCACAGCAATTAACTGCCCACAAAACTCTAAACAACTACCCCCTTCAGCCTATAGTTCTCCAGGCGCACTAAAAATTCGTCTATCTTGTAATTGTGAACTTACAACGAACAAAGAAATTCTCATCCCAAAAAGATTTCCCTGTCCAGAAGCACTACCTAATGAAGCAATATTTACTCATATGATACCAGCGGCATGGTCAAATTTAAAATCATTCGTACTTAACCTTAAGTACCAAGACAACTTACCAAAATTTAAAAATTTTACTGAATGCTTAAACAAAAATTGGTCAGTCACAGTGCCCCACCTAAATTTAACATCTAATAACGATAATATTCGAGAAATTATTGATAATATGGATAATTATGGCAAACTATCGTATTCAGATAGTTTTGGTACACGTAGTGATACAATATTTCTAATATGGAATACAATTATGTCGGCACTGTTAGGTTATATAATTTTTAATAGGCGTAACCTCCCATTAGTTACAGGTGTACTAGGTTCAGCCAGCGAGGAAAAAAATACACCCCTGGAACACAATATACTTTTCTCTTCCATTTGTTCCGCAGCATTGTTATTCATTGTGTACATTACCATTAGATATTTTAAACAATTCTGTGATTCCAAAAGAAGAAACACATCAGAATGCACAACGAATGACGCTTCGACAGTATCAACGGATACACAGCGACATATGAAAAACCAATATATATTAGAAATAGATATAAATATATCAACACTGACGCCTGGTGACAGTATCAGCTGCACACTTCATAATGTGCAGTAATGACATATTTTAAAGATACATTTAGTTCAAGGACAGCTTAGTTATTTTTATTTTTTTCTCTACAAAATAAACATATATTGCTGTTATTTTACATGGTTATAACCAAAACAAACATTTTTTAGTACACGTTTTTTGCTGGTTTATTTAATTCAATGTCTGGCCTGATATTGAATGAATATTCCTTCAATTGACACTAAGGAATAGATAACATGTATATGCATATACATGGAGACTCAATTATAAAGCCTTATTTTAGTAATTTTTTAAGGGAAATAGAATAATAGAGTAACAATTGTGATTTGTATATCCTAACCCTCTATTGATTGACACAATTGTTACTAAAGTTAAAATGAGGGATTGGATTAAATTATTTTTTTTAAGATTCTGATATGTTATGCTTATTTTTATTACTATTTAATATTATTATCATTATTTTTTTCATGTATAAAAATATAAAGAAAGCCGAATGGACCACACCACTCCCGCCGAAGCATACCACTCCGTAGGCACTCTGGAACCACAGCTGTATGAGGTATGACATCTTATTCCCAAAGAGGCACCAACAGATACCAGTTACAGCAATGGTCTTAGCAATAGATGCAAGCTCACAGATACAATGGTTCATCCATAAGAGTGACAGCAAAGCCCATGTTAGTCAACCACCTGTCGACCATGTCATCGCCAAAATGACTACACAGTACTACAGTGGAGCAACAATCAAGTTGGTCCAACAACAGGAGTCACCATTGTCAATACGAGACTTCGCATCTGCTAGAATTAATGGACCATCTGCAATCACCCCCATAGTCCGTTAGGTCCAGCCAAGTGTTCTCACGGGAAATGGTGCCGATCTCATACGCTTGTGAGTAGACAGTCGCAAAGAACTGAATCTATGCAGTATTAGTGCCGTTAAAAACAGTACAGAGTCGTGGAGTGTACTGCAAATAACTATATACAAATGTATGCAAAACTGAGTGCGGGAGATTACGCGAGACATTTAATGTGGTGTGATAAACAATGTATTTAATTTTCTTTTCAATTTTGTATTAGTTATAAGTTATTTGATTGTAAATTAAGGTAAATATTATTATTTGATTTATATAATGTAATGTCTGTATCAAATATACAAAAGCTGGGGGGCCAGCTTTTTCAAGCGGGGGGAGTAATGTCAACAAAGAAGATCTTAGAGAGATGGTTTACAGCTGGGCACATATTTTAACTATTTTAAATTAAAAACCTTTTTGGCATACATACGAATATCAAATTATTTTATTGAATCAAAAGTATAAACATATTTACAATCGATAGTGTGTCAATGTTACACAAGTGAAATTGAAAACAATTAAGTGTCCAGTTGCAAGGTTACTATCAAACTAAACTATGTCTATCCTTCTTGCTCTCTCTAAGAACTAAGCGATAGACTTGCTGGCTGTTCCCATAGTTTCAATAGATAGTATAATTCTGACGGAGTCAGCATTTTCCGAATGTGTATAAATACTATTGAAACTGGGCCAAAGCCAGCCAGTTCATGGCCACCTACAACTGCTGGTTGACAGAAGCTCCTACCATGGCGCCCCGGAAGTGAGTATACTAATTAAATGTTTTTTTTAATAGATGACTTATTTGTTGATGGCGTTTTTTCTCTGTACCTCAGAGGCAAAGCGAGTTTGCCCCACGATAAGTAATTACTTTTTTTCCCCAGCCATAAGCATTTTTCCTTTCAAAGGCGGCCGTGACAGTATCATCTGGGAAGCACAGCCTTGGTGATTTGGTCTAAGATCTCCTCGACATAGGAATTGATCTTCAATTTGTGGACATACTTCATCCCTCATTAGATGATCGTTGAGACCGAGTATAAGGATAGGTTTGACAGGTATAATAGTTTGGTTGTTAACAGGAATTGGATGCAGGTGATAACTGGTAAAGGATTCAGATTGTAATATTGGAACATATATTGCAAATATTACATTTGTGTTTTCAAAAATGACTTTAACTCCAAATAGTTTATAATAAGATTGTAAATTTTTTAATTGCATTAATTTATTTTCAGGATATATCTTATTCAGTTCATGAAGAATATCTTGTAAATTTTCTAAACTTAAAAGAGAATTATGTAGAACATTCAATGAAGTAAAAGTAATTGCATTTTCTAGTTCGTCCAAAAATTCCAAAATTACGTTACAGTTATTAATAATCTGTTGACATATATAAAGTATATAAGATCCTTTAGTCCAATAGGTAACTTTATTTTCCAGTTCACTAACATGTGATAACAAAGATTTTTTATTCTGGCTAATAGTTCTGATAGTTTTATTAACCTGAGTTACTAAAGTTTTTACAATTGAACTCTGTAAATTTACTTGGTCTACTATTTTATGTTGTCCTTTATTTAGGGTTTCAATAGCTTGTTTTATTTGTTCACCGTCATCAGCGTCTAAAGTACCAAAAAGCCATTTATGTAAGGTTCCGATACCGTTAATGAGTCCTCGTTTTAGTCTTCGATTCGGAATAAGAGCAACGATCTTTTGATGTGTCATAGCGACCATAATTTGAGCGACTAGTATTAACTTTATCTAGTTCATATAAGTGATGTGGGAGGTTGGAACCGTACACAGTGAAGCACTTGGAGATGTTTACTTGATCGTTTATTGCTCTGAACTGGTTACAACAAATGCAAGCGCGTTTATATAATTATAATTTTTAGCTGAACATGCATAATAAAATATATAGTATAAATGTTATATAAATTACTAAAAGAACTTTGATAAAAATAATATAAAGTTATTGGGACACTAATATAACTCCTCCCGACGTAGTGATTGCTTCGTCTCCTGACTATGGAGTTAATTCTGGTTTCTTATGGTTCCTTCTAGTAAGTTGTTGTACCAGTTGGGAACATCGGGTTGATCGCCTGATGTGGAGTGCTGCAATCATTGCTATGCATATAGTGATGGCAGTGGCAATGTATATCCAGTAATTGGTGGATGTCAGTGTGTCGATGGATTCAGGGGTCAATCGTGATAATTGACTAGTTTCTCTGGCTAGGTTGGCTAGTGAGTTAATGCTTGTGGTGTCAACTTCTTTCAGTTGTAAAGGTAATGCTTTGTTTACTGTTAGATTCCAAAGTTGGGATGTCTTTATTTCAGGTAATCGAAATATTGGTAGTTGAATTTCGGTTTTGGTTGCCGAAAATCGTTGATTAGCTATTACTGTATTACAGCCTTTTGGTAATTGGAGTATGACAGGTTGGTTGATTGTTAATATTCCATCTTCACAATTGGGGAACTGCAATGTGTCAGTGGGAATTACTAGAACATGGTTTTCTTCTAGCATAATGACAATAGGTTTTGTGGGTTGCACATGATGCACTTGGCAACGACTGGGATCAGCTTCGGATAGTAGTTGCACTAAGCAGCTGTCATCTTTTGGTTGATTAGGTGAGTTGCATAGGTATACATCCTCGATTTTTGGACACGCTTGGCTGGTGGTCGTGTAGGTTTTTGTACTCATTCCAAAATAAGGGACAAGGGGAATGATTGTAAGGTTCTGAACAGGAACTGGAATTATGTGATAGTAGGAATACTGTTCTGCAGTTAGAATTGGCATGCTAATGACAAAGACAATTAGGTTGTTCATGAAATATACTGAGGTTCCTAAGTATGAATAATAATTTTGATAATATTTTAATTCTAAGACACTTTGGCTTCCGTACAATTCTTTAGCCTTTTCTATAATGTACATTAAATTATCTTTTGGTAGAATAGCGTTTTCTAATTCATCTAAAAATTCATTTATATATTGCAAATTCGTAATTGATTGCATCAGTACATTTTGTATGGAAACTATAGCAAAGAGTTGAGTTATCTGATCTCCAAATCTCGAAACAACTTGATTTATAAATTGTCGAATCTTTTTTTGATTTTGTACTAAGGTCGTTATAGTATTGTTATATTCCTCAATTAATTTGGAAGTCAAGCTAATTTGTGCTTGTAACTGATAGTCAAGTTTATTATTATTCTTATTTAATTTTACAATTGCCTTGTTAATTCTTTTTCGATCAGAGTCATCTAGGGTTCCGAATAACCATTTAGAAACAGTGCCAAGTCCATTAATGAGTCCTCGTTTGGGTCGCGAGTTTTGCTTGAATGTTAAATTTTCTAATTTTGACTTGGTATTAGTCACTATCTGAAGTGCTTGTGTTATTGTTACAATTAGTCCTGTATCAGTATTATTACGGTTAATTTCGTTAGCTTTTCTGCCAAGTAAATATAACTGGGATCTAGTATTGTCTAGTTCGTTTTCAATTGATTCTAAATTTATATAATGTACAAATTTATGTTGACTAGATTGCGTTCTCATAGTTCCTAAATTTAAGGTCAGTAGTCCATTATTAATAGGGGTAACTTTAATTTGGCAAAGGATTTTTGATATGGTTAAGGTTAGGATAAGTAATGAGTACGTCATCGTCATCTTTCCTAAGTTGTAGGTGTTCCTGGAACAAGGATACGTTTCTTTTTTACTCGTTTTTTATGATATGTGCCTTTAGGTGTTTTGACTTTTATATTTTGATCGGCTTCTACGTTAGTCTTGATAAATCGCGGGTTATTTTTTCTGCGTGTTTGATCATTTTTTATAAATATTGTATCTCTTTGATTTAGATTTTCAGGTATGGTAGTTTTTTGATTTAAGTTCTCCGTTCGTTTTTCTTTTTCTGAAGAGATTTTGTTACGGATATTCTGATATAATGTTTGAGAATTTTTAGCGTGATTATTAACGTAGTCTGTTGTTATATTTTCTTCGTTTATGTCAAATGGTATAGTCTGTTTTAGATGACCGAATAAAATTTCGAATGGGGTGTGTTTAGTGTTACTGTGAGGTGTGTTATTGTAACCCATTATTGCTAGTTTCATTAACGATTTTACATTTTCGTGGGGTTTTTCTTTAATTAGTCACCGAATTTGATCTAATAGGGTCGAGTGAAGACGTTCTACAGGAGAATTAGATGTAGAATTGTGCAAAGTGATGTAGTGTAATTTAATTTTGTGTAATTTGCAAAAATCTGAAATTATGTGGTTGCGGAATTCTGTACCGTTATCACAAATTATTTCATTAGGTATACCGTCGAATGATATGAATGTTATAAGGGCTTCCATGACTTCGATGGCTGATTTTTGAGTGACAGGTATTGCTTGTGCGAATTTAGAAAAGGGGTCTAAGAATGTTAGAAAGGTATTGTTGTTGATGAAAAACAGGTCAATGTGAATAATTTCTAGGGGTTTTGAAGGAGTATGAGTTATTTTAAACGGTGGGTTTTGAGGTTTCCTTTCATATTTACAAGTTTGACATATATTGCAAGTGTTTATATAATTTTGAATATCTCTAACCATATAAGGCCAATAATAATTTTTTGTTAGTGACATTAATGTGGCATTTATCCCTTTATGTTGGGTTTTCCCTTCGTGGTGGTATTTAATTTTTTCATGTCTTTCTTCTTCTAATTGGATGTCGGTCACGAATGAGTTTGAAATGGTTAATTTTAGTTTTACAAAATGAGTTCGTAATGTTCGTAAAATTCTTAGTTTAAGTAGGTCATCTCGGTTAGTGCGGAAAAATAGACAGTATTGTCGTTTAGGGTCAATAACATTTTTGAAAGTTTTTATGATTTCTTCTTCGGTGGCATTTGATTTGAACGTAATTTTGTGACGAGTATTATTAAAAATTGATTCGTGTATTGCGAAGTTTGCGAGGCAATTAGTAGATTAGGTGATAATAATTTGGTTAACATATTGATTTATAGGTTTTTCTGTAATGGGGAATTCTTGAATTGGATTTTCGTGGGAAGAATGTATAGTTGCTGTTTCGTCATTGTCTCTTGGGTTTGGATTTTCGGGGGCTGTGATGATTGCATAAGGAATTTCGTCTTCGAAGTCATTCTGTGGTGGTTCTATTGGTGATTCTACTGGTGGTTCTATTATCGATTCTTCTTGCATGGGTTCTGTTAGTGTGTCTAGGATTTCTTTTAGGCTTATTTCGTCTACGTCTGGTAGTTCGTCTACGTTATTTAACATTGATGACAGGTCGTCTTCTAAAGTTGTTTTCTTGCTTCTTGTTACTACATGGACTTCGTATGGTTCTTTATTAATTTTGATTCTCGAAAGTGCGTCTGCAACATAGTTTGATTTTCCTTGTTTATATTTTATTTCGTAGTCGAATTCTTCGAGATGCAGTCTCCATCTTATTAATCTGGTGTTTGGTGATTTTAAATTAGCTAACCATTCGAGTGGTTTATGGTCAGTGTATATAGTAAATCTCTTTCCGTAGATATAAGGTCTAAAATATTTACAGCTCCATACTATAGCTAGTAGCTTTTTCTCAATTGTCGAATAGTTGGTCTCTGCAGGGTTTAAGGTCCTAGATGCGTAAGCTATTGGATGGTTGTCTTGTGATAACACAGCTCCTACGGCATAATTGGATGCGTCTGTAGTTAAATCAAAAGGTTTTTCAAAGTCTGGATATGCCAAAATGGGTTCGTTAGATAATAATGTTTTACAATGTTCGAAACATGAGACATATTCTGGTGTTAATTCAATTTTTTGGTCTTTCTTTAGACAGTTAGTCAAAGGTTTTGTTAATTTGGCAAAATCTTTAATAAATTTTCTATAGTAACCTAATAGTCCGAGAAATGATTTTATTTCTTTGTGAGTCTTTGGTATGGGAAATTTCTTTATTGCTTCTATTTTAGCTGGATTTGGTCTGATTCCATCTGGGGTGACAATATGTCCTAAAAATTCAACATTCTTTCTAAGGAATTCTGATTTATCTAGTTGGATTTTGAGGTTAGCATTTCTTAGAGTTTGGAAAATTCGTTTTAAATTATTAATGTGTTCTTGTAATGAAGTCGAAAAAACAATGATATCATCTAAATATACTAAACAAGTTTTGTTGATATGTTCTCGAAGGACGTTATCTATCATGCGTTGGAAGGTGCTTGGGGCATTCTTTAGTCCAAAGGGCATTCTGAAAAATTCATAATGGCCACGCTCTGTGTTGAAAGCTGTTTTTGAAATTGATTCGGGTGACATTTCTATTTGGTGAAATCCTGAAGCAAGGTCTAGAGTGGTGAAATAGCAACTTCTGCCTAGTTTGTCCAATATGTCTGTTATATTTGGTATGGGGTATCTGTCTGTTATAGTCTTTTCATTCAACTTCCTGTAGTCAATTACAATTCTCCATTTCTTTTTACCGGAGGCGTCAGATTTTTTAGGGACTACCCAGATAGGTGAGCTCCACGGGGATATACTTGGTCTGATGATTTGATCGGATAGCATTTTTGATAGCTGAGTTTGCACTTCGTCTTTGTAGATGTGTGGATATCTATAGGTTTTTGTATGGCAAGGATTTTCGTCGTTGGTTTTTATTTCATGTTTGATTGTATTTGTAAATGGCAATTTTTCATCAGGTTTTTGGAAAAGGTCTGAATATTCTGTGCATAGTTGTATAATGACAGATTGTTCTTCTTCATTCATATGGTCAGTTCTAATAGAATCTTTTATATTGACATGAGAATATTTTTGATCAAGGGGAATAATTTTGTAGTTGTAAATATCATAATTTTGTTCATTAAATGGTTCTGATTTTTGAGGTTCAGTAAAAGTAACAAGTCTATTTAAATTTGTTAAATTATGGACTTCTACATCTGCAAAGTAATTTTCACTTGTTGATAAAGTTTCAGGAATATAGTATAAATTTGACTGATATTCGGGTATTAGTACAGGTCCATTTTCTACGACAACAGGCATTTTTATTTTTCTAATTTCTAACGGGTTTAGATTGTAACTTCTGGAGAAAAAGTCTTCGCGAACATGTAATGGAATACGGACAGAATCATTTTCTAAAACTTGATCTGAAAGGTTTATGTTTAATTTAGTATTAATTAAATCTTGTAATCCGATGAGTCCATCAAAATAATCATGAAAATCGTGTAATATGCAATTTATTGGTATTTGTGAATTAAATTCTTGAAAAGGTGGAATGGTTGCTTTGTAAAGTGTTTTGGTTTGTCCTGCACAAGTCTGTAATGTAGTGGGGTCATGATAAATTGTATTTGGATAATTTCTTTCTACTATCATAGGTCGAATTATTGTAAATGAACAGCCGGTATTAATTAAAAATTTATAAGTTCTGTTTTTGAATTTAATATTAATGTATGGTAATGCATTGATAGCATTTATGTCGGGTATTCTGTTGGCTCGGCATTGGTAAAATTTGAATCTTCAGGTTCTTCAGTTTCTTCAAAATGTTGGTCGATATTGAATTCGGGCTCTTCTTGTACGTATTGTGTGACGTCTTCGTTTCTTTCTTGTTGATATGTCAAGTTATAATGGTATTGTTCCGTTGCGTATGGTGATTCTTGTTCAATTTCTGTGTTATGCATTTGGTTTACGCCGGACATTGGTTTTGGAGTAAAACTGTTATTAGTTAGTCGTGAAGTTGTTGACATTGGTGTAGGTTTGTATAAATTTTGTTTTTGATTTGGTTTCCAAACATTTTTGTTGTTAGGTTGAGTACCGAAAGCTTGGTTGTTGTTAGGAAAATTTTGTTTAAATTCGCGTGGTTGAGTGTTAAAGGGTTGTCTAAATTGTGGTGGAATTGCATTTGAATTAAAAGGTTGGTTATTTCTAAATTGTGGTGGAATTGCATTTGAATTAAAAGGTTGGTTATTTCTAAATTGTGGTGGAATTGCATTTGAGCTTGAAGGTTGATTTACAAATTTATTATTTCCAGAATTTTGAATTGGTTTAAAGATAGGTTGAGCTGGTGGCTTGTTTTGGTATAGGTAAGTTTTGAAATTCTTCTTCTTCTAGTACTTGATTTAAAGCTTCTTCCAATGTAGCGGGATTTTTCATTCTAATAATAGTTTGAATATGGAATGGCAAATTTGTAATGAACATAGTTTTCGCGATGTTGTTATAATTTAATATCTGCAAATCTCTCATTTGAATGTCTGGGAAATCGTCATTAATTTTGATAATAATAGTGGCTCTAATTTCTTGTAGTCTAAGTCCAAAGTCATATGGTCTTTCGTTTTTGTGAGGTCTCATTGATGTTAACTGGTGAGTTAAATATTGTAAATCACGTTTGTCGCCAAAGGTTAATTTTAATAATTGTTCAATTTGATTCCACGTTGTTAAATCAGTTCGACTTGCGATTAAATTTTGTGCCCTACCTCGTAACTTATTTTTTACGGCTTGTAAAATTAAATTGTGTGTAACATTATGTTGGTCGTCTGGAAAATTTACGAACGTACCTCGTACTGCTTCGATGTAAGAATGTAGTACTAAATTGTTTCCATCAAAAATTGGTACTGTGTCAATATATAATTTTAATAACTGAGTGTCTAAAGTACGCCGCTGTATTTGTACTGCATTTGGTTCTGAGGAATTCATAGCTGATAAATTTCGATGTGCGTCTTGCGCTCTCTGTCTGCTTGTTGACATAAATTTTAAAATGAAAGTACTGAATTAGCTTTAGGTTTGTAATAAGAGCTTCGTTTTTATTCTTATCTAATTAGGTGAGCAATGTGGTGTATGAAATACGATACAATGAACAATGGATGAGTTGTGTGTTGACCTTGAATTGTGCGGTTGCCTTATATTAATGATCAAACTAGATCAATGACTTAACTTAAATGACAAAGTGTCAGGTTTTTTAATCTAAATGACAAAGTGTCAGATTATGCCAATCGGGCATGCGAGAACAGAGGAAACAATGGACAAGTAAGACGAGTTGAGTACTCACTTTGTTGTTCCAGAGGGTCCTGAAGGTGACTTGAAATGCAACGATGATAGCTTTTGTGGCACCATGCACTGATAGCAATGTACGAAGCACTCTCGTTCCCCTCAGCCTTTTCGACTGCGCCAGTGATGTGGGAGGTTGGAACCGTACACAGTGAAGCACTTGGAGATGTTTACTTGATCGTTTATTGCTCTGAACTGGTTACAACAAATGCAAGCGCGTTTATATAATTATAATTTTTAGCTGAACATGCATAATAAAATATATAATATAAATGTTATATAAATTACTAAAAGAACTTTGATAAAAATAATATAAAGTTATTGGGACACTAATATAACTTATATTAAATTTTGAAGTTTAGTAGTTTCCATATATATAGGTTCTAAATCAACGTAATGAATAAATTTATGTTGGGAAGCTATGATTTTCGTGTTTCCTATTTGTAAGGGTAATAGTTGGTTTCGAAGGGATTCGATTTTAATTTCCTTAGTCATGGCTAGTGAAAAGATCAGGAGGATCAGGTGGTTTACAATAAGTATGGTCATTGTCCGTAGTTGAGTCCTGTAACAAGGAAGTTTAAGTCAATTTTCGTGGTTTCTTTATTATGTTCCGGCTTTAGTTTGTAAAATTTTTCCTTTGTCTTGGATGACTTTAGTCTTTTTAAATCGCGGTTTTGTTTTTGATCGTTTAGTAACTTCCTTTACGTAAACCGTTTGATCTGGTTCATTCGGAACAGAATCGCTGCGTTTAGTATTTAAATTTCCAATAACAGTTTCCTTTGATTTTTCAATACGTTCATTTAGTAATTGGTATATTCGTCTAGTATCGTCTTTATGTTGTTGTATGTATTCTGAAGTTAAGTGATTATCATTTAATTCAAAAGGACTGGGAATGTCCAGATGTCCGTACATTACTTCAAAAGAAGTGAGTGAGTCTCGTTACTCCATGAATCGCATTATTATAACCTATTATAGCAAGTTTCATAAGGGTTTGTAAAGTTTTTCCAGGATTATCGGCTTTTAAACATTTTAATTGGTCGAGTATCGTAGAATGAAATCGTTCTACGGGAGAATTCGAATTTGAATTTCGAGGGGTTGTTAGATGTAAATCAATTTTGTGAAGTTGACAAAATTCTGTAATCAAATGATTTTTAAATTCTGGGCCGGCGTCACAAATTGTTTTCCTTGGTATACCGAAGTGTGATATAAATGTTAAAAGAGCATTATAAACATCAACAATATTTGGTAGTCCAAACTATCGCTAGTAGTTCCTTTTCGATGGTTGAGTAGTTACATTCGGCTGGGTTTAACGTTCTAGATGCATAACTTACAGGGTGGTCATTTTGTGCAAGGACAGCACCTATAGCATAATTTGAAGCATCTGTTGTGAGAGCAAACGGTTTTGAAAAATCGGGGTAAACAAGAACAGGTTCATTGCAAAGAAGACGATTTTTTCACCTTTTTTAAGACACTTTGTGAAAGGTTTTGTTATACGAGCAAAATCTTTAATAAATTTACGATAATAACCAAGAAGTCCTAAAAATGATTTGATATCCTTTGGTGTTTTCGGAATGGGAAAGTTTTTAATAGCTTCTATCTTTTTTGGGTTAGGACGTATACCTTCGGGAGTGATTACGTGACCTAGGAATTCAACGGATTTACATAAAAATTCAGATTTATCAAGTTGGATTTTTAAACGGGCTTGTCGGAAAGCTTGGAAAACAAGACGAAGATTAAGAATATGTTCCTGGAGTGATGTAGAAAAAATTATTACATCATCCATATAAACTAGACACACTTTATGTTGAAGGTCTTTTAGGACATTGTCCATGACTCGTTGGAAGGTCGCTGGCGCGTTTTTTAAACCAAACGGCATTCTTGTATATTCGTAGTGTCCGTTCTCAACATTAAATGCAGTTTTGTGTATAGAGTTGGGATGCATCTCTATCTGATGGAATCCTGCGGCAAGATCAAGGGTGGTCTTAAAGTATTGGCATCTTCCTAATTTGTCCAAAATGTCACTGATGTTTGGCAATGGGTAGCGGTCGTCAATGGTTTTTCATTTACCTTCCTATAGTCGACAACTATTCTCCATTTCTGTTGTCCACTTGCATCCATTTTCTTTGAAACTATCCAGATCGGGGAACTCCATGGGCTAGAGCTAGGTCTTATGATGCCTTCATCGAGTAAGTGATCGATTTGTTTCCGTACTTCTTCTTTATGCACATGGGGATAGCGGTAGGATTTAGTGTATACTGCTTCATCATACTTGGTTTTAATTTCATGTTTCACGGTATTAGTAAAAGTTAGTCTATCGTCAGGTTTCATAAAAATATCTTGGACTTCGTCACATAATTTGAATAGAGATTTACGTTCCTCCTCGTTAAGATGATCAGTTCTTAAAAGATTTGCAATTTAGGTATTTGTTGATGTGGGTGGACTACATTTCGAAGAATTTTTATGATTTTACCCTTAATTGTCTTTCTTTTTGTTATTGTTGTAAATTTGTGTTTTTCGTTTTTGTTTACTTAAAGATCTGTCCGTATGCACGCCACTGGTGGAAGAAAAATAATATTTTTTGCATAAAAATATATATCTAGATTACCTATTGAAAGGTTCCAAATTTCAAATTTGGGTAATTGTAATGGTTTAATATCATATTCAAAAGAATCATAATTTTCTGAAGGTTCTGCATAAAGGGGTTCTGAAAAATTAACAATACAACTTTGACTTGAAATGTTATGCATTTCAACTAGAGCAAGACCATCTTTACAAGTAGTAATTATGTCCGGGATAATAACGTCTTTAGTTCGTGCACTAGGGATACAAATTTCTCCATCTGCAGCGTCTACAGGAATTGGTTTAACTAAGATTTCATGGGCATTGATACTAAACTTTCTAGAAGTTTCATAAGGTTGTCGAAAATAAAGAGGAATTTTAATTTGAGAATTAAAAAGAATTCGTTCTGAAGGATTTATAGTAAGGTTAAATTTCTGGAGGTCTTTAAAACCTATTAGGCCCATCATAGAAATCATGAAAATCGTATAAAAGGACATCCATGGTATCCTTTGAATAGAGTTCTGGAAAACTTGGAATAGTTACTTTATAGCGAATGGTATCTGTACCAGTGCATGTTTTAATTTGGGTTTTATCTTGATAAATACAAGACGGGAAATATTTTTCGATAATTACAGGTCGAATTATTGATTTAGAACAACCGGTATCTACTAGGAGAAACATAGGGGGTTTTGAAATTTTTATGTAGGGAAGTGAAGATGGGGTTGACAACGTATTAATTTCAATTAAGTCGGATGTTGTGTCTGAGAAGTTTCCTGAAAATTTTGAGTTTCATCCACGTTTTCTTCTGGACAAGTATCAGGGTACTGAAGTGAAACTGTATCATCATATGCGGGAACTAATCCTGCGTAAACATTGAATCCATGTTCTTCATTAAACCATTGCTGATTTCCTTCTTCTTGGCATTCGTTGTTATAGTCTTTCTGCTTGGAAAAGTTCTTCCACATGGTATCTTGGAGTACTTGTTGAAGGTTGGAAATATTGTTGTTGCGTTTGTCCAAAGGGTCGATATGGTTGAGCTGATGGTTGGGTTTGTCTTGATAAACCGCTCATCGGTGTTGGTTTGGGTCGAGTCTGTCTTGAAATATTTGTCTTGGAGTCTTGGAGTTGGTTTAGATTGAGGTGTAGGTGTTTTGTTTGGTTTCCATACAGTTGTAGGTTTTCCAAAAACTTGACGATTGGTTGGGAAATGTTGCGTCACAGGTCGAGGTCTTATGTCAATAGGTTGACTGGGCCATACAAATTTTGATTGTTGTTGAGGTTGAAATCGAAATTGTGTTTTATTTTGATATTGTGGTGTATAATAATTAGGAGTAGGAAAAAATTTTTGCATGGGTTTTGATTTAGAGTTGTTTGAATTTGAGTTTGCAAAATTATATTGATTTCCAGAATTTTTATTATAAAAATTAAAATTTTCTTCTTCCGCCACGATTGCTAATGCGTCTTCTAACCTGTTAGGTTTTCGTAACCGAATCATTAATTGTAAAACACTCGGTAGTTCGCGAGTAAATGTGTCTAAAGATAATTGTTCATAATGATTTGCAAGTAAAGTTTTTTCCTCAACAGTTTTGTTGGACTGGACTAACTTTGTCATGAGTAGAGTAGACTTCGCAAATCTTGACATCTAGTGCCAAAACTATGTAAAGCTTCGCCACGATTCAGTTTCAACTGTAATAAATCTTTTTCCAAACATTTAACATCCCTTTGGTCTCCAAAACTATCAGTTAAAACTTTTCTAATTTTGCCCCAAGTATTTAAATCTAAACGAGAACCTAAAAGCATTTGTGCCGTGCCAGTTAGTTCAGCACCTCTATCAAGAAGAAGATTAATTATGTATTGCTTGGCTTCTTCAACAGCCAAATACAGGGGTGTCTTACCCTCCTTACTTCTAATTAAAATATTAGCACCTTTATCTATAAGAAAGCTAACCATAATGAACAGCATAGTGCAAAAGCGCCCAACTATCACTGTTGCAACTAGTACTCTCTAAAGCTCAATATTACCTTTCTTCTCTAAAAAATGCTTTGAGTACATTTTTGCTTAATTCTACATTACGGTTGTAAGTAGCATAATGCAAAGGCGTCCAGTCCAGTTCTGTGAACACTGATTTTTATGTTCAATATTAACATTACTTTTTTTAGTAGTTTTATCAAGAAGAATTTTAACTTCATCCCATTTACCTTCATAAACTGCTGTAATTACCAAAGGTTTCAATACTCCCAACCCTAAAGAGATCATCCACTTATTGCACTGATCTATTATGTTTGAATCATAGTCATTCAGCAAAAGGTTGTTTTCTAACTTATCAAGCAATGTTTAAATCTGATTACTACTTGGCGTTTTATTTTTTAATTCCTCAATTTGTTCTAAACTACAGCAATTTTCTGTAAAGCTTACATGGTCCTGAAGTAAAGAAAAACTTAGACGTTGGTATATTGGGTTCTTGTTTTCCATTATAAAATTATCAATCGATACTAAACATTTAAAGTCATTTCCTTCTTTAGGAGCATATACACTTTTATTCTTATAATTCTCTGAATTTTTTTCCATCAGGTCTTGTACTTTCCCTACTTCATATAAGCTAAACCTATCTAATCTACCGAGCGTTATTGGTTCTAAACCTAGATCAAACCCCAATGTAGAAATTCTATGAGACTCAGAATTATTCCAATTATTCCAATTATTCCAGTTCTTTATCCTGCTACTGTAGAGTCAGTTATCTCTTCTATAGATTTCAAGTCATCTAATTTCCTGGCCTAAAACTCCTCCTATTCCAAAACTATCTATTAGCTTTCCAGCAATAATTCGAGCTTCTTCCCTTTCACGCACTGCACTTAGAAATGTTTCTATTACTTCACGATCAAGTAGAGTTTTACCGTTGCTTTCTAATGCTCTGAATTCCATTTCTTCTCTACGATCTTTACTATTTTCCTTATTATTCATAAATATTACCCTTCACTAACAACAAAATCTTTTCATATATTTACTGCCATTTTTAGCATAAAGCCATAGCTTTTGAGTGGTCAAATCAATTTTTCAATCTTTCTTTTTTTATGAAATTATATAGTTATTAATAGCAATCTTGGCATAAAGTCATAGCTTTCGAGTAAAGTCAAATCAATTTCTCAATCTTTTTTTTTATGAAATTATAAAGATATTAATAGATATGATTTCTTTATTTTTAAACTTGTTGAATTTCGTCTACAGATGCCTACTGTTTTTAAAATAATATTGATAGAAATTCCTTCCTTAACTAAACTCCTCACAATTGTTATGTTTTCTACTCTCTTCACTTTCTTTTTGCAAACTTGTACGTTTTCAAACAGAGATTTTATTAGTACATGACGTAGTTCTTGGCTTTTAATCTTTTCGTATTCTTCTATTAACCTTGATAGCTCTGCTTCACTATTCTCATTATCTGTCGTTTCTGGAAGCAGATCTGTAATATTAATTAATAGTACCTTAATATTTTATCCCTCACTTGCATTAAGTTCACTACATGTATTTCTCCTCATAAAATTCGCAGCAATGCTTTCTCCTCCTCTATTATTCAAGTAACTATCTAAATCTATCTTACTTCGTGATTGATTTAAGCTTTCAGCCTTTCAACATCTTCAACTATAGTAGATATTCTACTTGCTATTTGCTGATCATCTTCAGTCAATATAGACTTATCGTCTACTGCAATTTGATTATATAACCATTTGATTCTTGTATACTACGTCTATTACGAGTAGATCCACAATTTTCAATTTTCCATCTACTTTGATCTTCCACTCGATTCTGCGTATGCCAAGTAAATACGTATCGTCTACAGATAGCTGTCATACTTATAGGAATCTGCAGCATACAAGTATTCACCATATTGAACGTTCTCTATGTGACAATTGCCACCACCATCAAGCTCAATTTTCCACTGACTTTGGCTTCCTACTCGCCCCTTTGTATGCCAAGTAAATACGTTTACCGTCTATAGTCGTCATACTTATAGGAATCTGCAGCATACAAGTATTCATCATACTTAACATTTTTAATACATACTTTTGACGAAAATACTGCATTCCTCACTGATTCTGGTAATCTACTTTTTAGTTTCTCAAGGTCAGTTCTTTTTTCTGAACGGACACTACAATATTTACTAGAGTCTACTGTATTTTAAATACAGCGAGCTAACTCAAATAATGCACCACCGTTCTTTGGCATTTTATCAAACACAGCCACATAACCTGAGATACTCTGACCAGGGTTATTTTGACTATATATAAACTTTAACATTTCTTTTTTATCTACTTGCCAATATACGTCATTTACAGCTTTCTTAATTGCTTCGGCAAACAATCTTTCATGGAAATTATAAACCCTATCCACAAGTTCAATAGTTGAAACACTAAGATTATGCAGCATACCGTCCTTTAGCACCTTTTTGAATGCAGTTTTATTGAATCTCTTAAACTACTTATACAAGACTCTACCGATCTTTATGCATTAGATGGAATATTTGCTTGGTTAACAACTTCCTTCTTTAAAAATTCAACCTGTTTTATCATTTCAAATGCGTCATTACTTTGAGTCTTGATCCTGTTACAAAGAACTTCAATTACACCTGAATCATTATTGTAAGCAGCTAAGTACAGAGGTGCTCTACCATCGTTGTTTTAAGCTTCGATATCAACACCTCTATCAAGAAGAAGAATAATTATGTATTGCTTGGCTTCTTCAACAGCCAAATACAGGGGTGCCTTACCGTCCTTACTTCTAATTAAAATATTAGCACCTTTATCTATAAGAAGGCTAACCATAATGAACAGCATAGTGCAAAAGCGCCCAACTATCACTGTTACAACTAGTACTCTCTAAAGCTTAATATTACCTTTCTTCTCTAAAAATGCTTTGAATACACTCTTGTCTTAATTCTACATTACCGTTGTAAGTAGCATAATGCAAAGGCGTCCAGTTCTGTGAACACTGATTATTATGTTCAATATTAACATTACTTTTTTAGCAGTTTTATCAATAAGAGTTTTAACTTCATCCTATTTACCTTCATAAACTGCTGTAATTACCAAAGGTTTCAATACTCCCAACCCTAAAGAGATCATCCACTTATTGCACTGATCTATTACGTTTGAATCATAGTCATTCAGCAAAAGGTTGTTTTCTAACTTTTCGAGCAATGTTAAAATCTGATTACTACTTGGCGTTTTATTTTTTAATTCCTCAATTTGATCTAAACTACAGTAATTTTCTGTAAAGCTTACATGATCCTGAAGTGAAGAAAAACTTAGACGTTGGTATATTGGGTTCTTGTTTTCCATTATAAAATTATTAATCGATACTAAACATTTAAAGTCATTTTCTACTTTAGGAGCATATTTACTTTTATTCTTATAATTGTCTGAAGCTTTTTCCATCAGGTCTTGTACTTTCCCTACTTCATATAAGCTAAACCTATCTAATCTACCGAACGTTATTGGTTCTAAACCTAGATCAAACCCCAATGTAGAAATTCTATGAAACTCAGAATTATTCCAATTCTTTATACTGCTACTGTAGAGTCAGTTATCCCTTCTATAGTTTTCAAGTAATCTAATTTCCTGGCCTAAAACTCCTCCTATTCCAAAACTATCTATTAGCTTTCCAGCAATAATTCGAGCTTCTTCACTGTCATGCACTGCACTTAGAAATGTTTCTATTACTTCACGATCAAGTAGAGGTTTATCGTTGCTTTGTAATGCTGTGAATTCCATTTCTTCTCTACGAGCTTTACTATTTTCCTTATTATTCATAAACATTACCCTTCACTAATATCAAAATCTTTTTATATATTTACTGCCATTTTTAGCAGTCTTGGCATAAAGCCATAGCTTTTGAGTGGTCAAATAAAATTTTCAATCTTTTTTTTTTATGAAATTATATAGTTATTAATAGCAATCTTGGCATAAAGTCATAGCTTTCGAGTGAAGTCAAATCAATTTCTCAATCTTTTTTTTTATGAAATTATAAAGATATTAATAGATATGATTTCTTTATTTTTAAACTTGTTGAATTTCGTCTACAGATGCCTACTGTTTTTAAAATAATATTGATAGAAATTCCTTCCTTAACTAAACTCCTCACAACTTTTATCTTTTCTACTCTCTTCTACTACTATATATCTACTATCTACTATAGTTGAAGTTGTTAAAAGGCTGAAAGCTTAAATCAGTCATGAAGTAAGTTAGATTTAGATAGTTACTTGAATAATAGAGGAGGAGAAAGCATTGCTGGACGCCTTTGCATTATACTACTTGCAACGGTAATGTAGAATTAAGGCAAGAGTGTATTCAAAGCATTTTTAGAGAAGAAAGGTAATATTAAGCTTTAGAGAGTACTAGTTGTAACAGTGATAGTTGGGCGCTTTTGCGCTATGCTGTTCATTATGGTTAGCTTTCTTATAGATAAAGGTGCTAATATTTTAATTAGAAGTAAGGAAGGTAAGGCAGCCCTGTATTTGGCTGTTGAAGAAGCCAAGCAATACATAATTATTCTTCTTCTTGATAGAGGTGCTGATATCGAAGCTAAAAACAACTATGGTAGAACACCTCTGTACTTAGCTGCTTACAGTAATGATTCAGGTGTAATTGAAGTTCTTTGTAACAGGATCAAGACTAAAAGTAATGACGCATTTGAAATGATAAAACAGGTTGAATTTTTAAAGAAGGAAGTTGTTAACCAAGCAAATATTCCATCTAATGCAAAAGGATCGGTAGAGTCTTGTATAAGTAGTTTAAGAGATTCAATAAAACATGCATTCAAAAAGGTGCTAAAGGACGGTATGCTGCATAATCTTAGTGTTTCAACTATTGAACTTGTGGATAGGGTTTATAATTTCCATGAAAGATTGTTTGCCGAAGCAATTAAGAAAGCTGTAAATGACGTATATTGGCAAGTAGATAAAAAAGAAATGTTAAAGTTTATATATAGTCAAAATAACCCTGGTCAGAGTATCTCAGGTTATGTGGCTGTGTTTGATAAAATGCCAAAGAACGGTGGTGCATTATTTGAGTTAGCTCGCTGTATTAAAAATTCAGTAGACTCTAGTGAATATTGTAGTGTCCGTTCAGAAAAAAGAACTGACCTTGAGAAACTAAAAAGTAGATTACCAGAATCAGTGAGGAATGCAGTATTTTCGTCAAAAGTATGTATTAAAAATGTTAAGTATGATGAATACTTGTATGATGCAGATTCCTATAAGTATGACGACTATAGACGGTAAACGTATTTACTTGGCATACAAAGGGGCGGGTAGGAAGCCAAAGTCAGTGGAAAATTGAGCTTGATGGTGGTGGCAATTGTCACATAGAGAACGTTCAATATGGTGAATACTTGTTTGCTGCAGATTCCTATAAGTATGACAGCTATCTATAGACGATACGTATTTACTTGGCAAACGCAGAATCGAGTGGAAGATCAAAGTAGATGGAAAATTGAAAATTGTGGATCTACTCGTAATAGACGTAGTATACAAGAATCAAATGGTTATATAATCAAATTGCACTAGACGATAAGTCTATATTGACTGAAGATGATCAGCAAATAGTAAGTAGAATATCTAACTATAGTTGAAGATGTTGAAAGGCTGAAAGCTTAAATCAATCACGAAGTAAGATAGATTTAGATAGTTACTTGAATAATAGAGGAGGAGAAAGCATTGCTGCGAATTTTATGAGGAGAAATACATGTAGTGAACTTAATGCAAGTGAGGGATAAAATATTAAGGTACTATTAATTAATATTACAGATCTGCTTCCAGAAACGACAGATAATGAGAATAGTGAAGCAGAGCTATCAAGGTTAATAGAAGAATACGAAAAGATTAAAAGCCAAGAACTACGTCATGTACTAATAAAATCTCTGTTTGAAAACGTACAAGTTTGCAAAAAGAAAGTGAAGAGAGTAGAAAAGATAAAAATTGTGAGGTGTTTAGTTAAGGAAGGAATTTCTATTAATATTATTTTAAAAACAGTAGGCATCTGTAGACGAAATTCACCAAGTTTAAAAATAAAGAAATCATATCTACTATCTTTATAATTTCATAAAAAAAAAGGATTGAGAAATTGATTTGACTTCACTCAAAAGCTATGACTTTATGCCAAGATTGCTATTAATTTCTTTATAATTTTATTAAAAAAAAGATTGAAAAATTGATTAGACTTCACTCCAAAGCTATGACTTTATGCCAAGATTGCTATTAATATCTTTATAATTTCATTAAAAAAAAAAGATTGAAAAACTGATTTGACTTCACTCAAAAGCTAGCAGTAAATATATAAAAAGATTTTGTTATTAGTCAAGGGTAATTTTTATGAATAATAAGGAAAATAGTAAGGAACGTAGAGAAGAAATGGAATTCAGAGCATTAGAAAGCAACGGTAAAGCTCTACTTGATCTTGAAGTAATAGAAACAAGTGCAGTGAATGACAGGGAAGAAGCTCGAATTATTGTTAGAAAGCTAGTAGATAGTTTTGGAATAGGAGAAGTTTTAGGCCAGGTAATTAGATGACTTGAAAACTATAGAAGGGATAACTGACTCTACAGTAGCAGTATGAAGAATTGGAATAATTCTGAGTCTCATAGAATATCTACATTGGGGTTTGATCTAAGTTTAGAACCAATAACGCTCGGTAGATTAGATAGGTTTAGCTTATATGAAGTAGGGAAAGTACAAGACCTGATGGAAAAAGCTTCAAAGAATTATAAAAATAAAAGTAAATATGCTCCTAAAGTAGAAAATGACTTTAAATGTTTAGTATCTATTGATAATTTTATAATGTAAAACAAGAACCCAATATACCAACGTCTAAGTTTTTCTTCACTTCAGGACCATGTAAGGTTTACAGAAAATTACTGTAGTTTATAACAAATTGAGGAATTAAAAAATAAAACGCCAAGGAGAAACCAGATTTTAACATTGCTTGAAAAGTTAGAAAACATCCTTTTGCTGGATGACTATGATTCAAACATAATAGATCAGTGCAATAAGTGGATGATCTCTTTAGAGTAGGGGAAGTATAAGAGGGCAAAATCAAGGAGTAGGAGTAATTAACTATAAGAGAGGAGCAATGACCTACTTAAAGAACATCTGGCGCGCATCTGGCATTGCGTCATTTCTAAAAATAGAACCCACATCTGGGGCGCATCTAGCATTGCGTCATTTCTAAAAATAGAACGCATATCTGGCGCGCATCTGCCATTGCGTTCTTTCTAAAAATAGAACGCACGTCTGGCATTATATTACATCTAAAAATATGTCGCATTCGTCGTGGAATCATTTATTGATTTAGAAATAAACGACACCTGTTGGTATAGTAGTGGGGGATATCCTTTTAATTGAGAATGCGGTTGAGACTTATCAGTAGTTAAAATGGCTTCATCCACTAATTTTCAGTCCAGTGCAGTGCGGAGCAGTAATAAATATATAATTATTGGAGCTCAACGTTTTGCATTGAATAAATCCAATACAAAATCGATTTATGTAGGACTGTGTGAAAATTTCAACTATGAGCCGTGTATAGTTCTTGCTGGAACGAAGAGTGATAAAATAATATTCACTTGAAAAGAATGGAATGAAGCGGTTCTCCACCCAACAAGTGATCAGTTTAGAAAAAGACTGGAATAATCTATATTTGGGTTTTGAGACAGTGTGCAACTTGTGGGAGCTACTACCGCTTATAAAATATCAAGCTGACACGATGAAAAATTTAAAGTTTGCCATTTATTTCAACGTTTTAAAAAGTGGATTACAAAAGCAGATAGGTAATCTTTTCTGAAACGCCTTAAACATTCTAAGACCTGAAGAAAATCCGAATAGTCAGAATGTGTCTTTGACACTCGAGGTGTTATATTTATATCCAGAGATATTTGAAAAAGAATGTACCCTCAATGAAGAAGGTTATAATCAAAGAACAATTGAATCAAGTGCATTTAATGGTGGCCTGGAACCACGCCTACCGCACTTCTAGGAAGAAATACTGGGAGTATGTAGCTGCTGAACAATATCGTTTTCAAAGGAAAATAAAATTAAGTTCCAGAATAATTAATCCCGTATTAGGTCCAACCCATAGGTCTAAAATATGTAATGAAAGATTTTGTAATAGCGAAACAGAAAAATAAAAAGATATATATTTGAAAATCATGTATTTTATTTAAACTAATGTGAATACATTATACTAATTCATTTTTATTAATATATGAATTAAATTTTGTATCCCATCCCAGCCATTTAACTAAGTATTGATTTCCTTTTCTTCCACACGTACAACTTTTTCGACGAGATAAACGTCCGGATCTTGGTTTTCTGCAACTCTTCTGTATAAAAGGCGCCTTTTATTTCCTGCCCACTTTGGTCTCTAAGTAAATATGTAGTAGGATTAGTATTATTGACTTTTGCAATCCGAAAAATTTCGTTGGACCAGTTTGGAGTATACCCTTTCGAAAATGCTTCTCGGACAGTTATGGGACACTATACAGTTATTGGCCAGTATTAATGTAGAAATCTATAATAAGTCCATTATAAGGTATAAGCCATTGAAAATGTGATAGATGACAGCGCTATACGTTCGTCTATACATTTTCCATAATAGTTTCGTGATTTTCGTAAGCTGTACTTCGTTCTATGTCGTAAAATTTTTAGTTGTGCTGATTTCCTAATTTTGCTAATCATTTCATTAACGTAAGTATATTAAGGCATAATATTTTATTTCATATATTGCTTTAGTTTTTGCTTTTCTCTGTACATGGGGTCAATATTTATGATATAAGGCATGTAAATTATAGGTTATGATGAGTTGTTTAGGAGGGAAAATAGTAGTGAACGACTGTCCAATAACTGTTCAGAAAAGTATTTCAAATACAGTAACTGGACAGTCTGTCCAACTACTAAAAAAATTGTTTATTGCGTTCGTACAGTTATGGGACATAATATTTTCAATGAAGTGCAAAAGGTTTCATTAATTTTTTACAGATTACATAATGCCAAAACATAGAGAATATGATTCAGCCGTTATAAGAAAGGCTTTGAATGATCTACAAAATTCTAATATGTCACTAAGAGCTGTAGCCCGAAAATATGGTATCCCTAAGTCGACTATATCATTTAGAAAGAGAAATCCCGAAATAAAAGACACGTTTGGCCCTGCTCCCATTCTTACCCGTGAAGAAGAGGACAAACTTGTTAAGTGGATTTCAGAAATGGACAGAAGGGGTTTTCCTAGGAAAATAGAAGATTTGGTTGACAGTGTTCAAAAATACCTAAAAGCAAATCCTCGAAAAAATCCCTTTCCTGATGATCGTCCTGGACCTGGTTGGGTAAAAGCCTTTCTTCGTAGAAACGGCTCAATTTCATTTAGAACAGCCGAAGCTGTATCAGGAGCAAGTGCATGTGTAACTGAGACAGACATTAGAAAATGGTTCACTGAGTTAGATGAGTACTTCATTGATCATAATTTGAAGAAAGTATTGGAAGACCCTAACAGAATTTTTAATGGTGATGAAACTGGTTTTCAAATATGTCCCAATACTGGGACGGTACTAGCTCTAAAGGGATCTAAAAATGTGTACTATATAGAAAAAGGCTCATCCAAAGAAAATGTGACCGTAATGTTTTCTTTTTCAGCCAGCGGATCTATTTGCCCACCCCTAATTGTGTATCCATATAAACGGGTTCCTGAAAAAATAGCGAATTCAGTTCCCAAAGAGTGGAGTATTGCACGAAGTGATAGCGGATGGATGACTGCTGAAGTATTCTATGAATATATAGCCAATGTCTCCCATCCGTACTTTGTTAAACATAATATTGCAATGCCTGTTGTGTTATTTGTTGATGGGCATAAATCACATATAACATATGATTTAAGCATTCTTTGCACTAAGTTGCAAATAGAACTTGTTGCTTTATACCCAAATTCTACACGGATATTACAACCAGCAGACGTTGCTGCTTTTTGCCCAATAAAGTCAGCTTGGCGGAAAATTGTAAGAGAATTTTATTTAGACTGTTCAGGTGAAGTAGTTTCAAAACTAAACATAACACCATTATTGAGTAAAGTTGTTGCTACGATCAAACCGGAGTCGCTTTTAAATGGCTTTAAGATATGCGGTCTCTACCCTTGGGACGCAACCGCTGTGGACTACGGTAAATGTATTGGTTCAACTACAACTACAAATCGAGATCCCAATTTCAATGTTTCGAGTACTGCTCAAGATGAAAAACTAATGAGTTTTGCTACATTCCAAAGTATCATAGGTAATAAAATGCTGAGTAAGTTTGAAAATACTACAAATATATAAGACATAAATGAATTAAAACTTTATAATATTTGGAAGTACTTTCAAGAATTAAATCCAGTTACAATCACATTTAATAGTAAGAAAATACCTTGTCAGAATGCTGATCAGCCATACGAAAAAAATATTTAAACTGTGCACAAGGCACAGAAATGGGGGTTGATGAATTTATAGAAGGCGTACCTCATACATTAGAACCAAGACCTTTATGCAGTAGTACTATTCCTGATTGTCACATTGTAAATCCTTCGGTAAATAAAAGTATAGATGAGGCCTTGGAAATTGCTCAAACATCATTTGGATTATTTGTAGATGAAACTGTCCAATCTTCTACACATGTGCTTACATTAATACCACCCTCAACACCAGAGTCACGACCTCCAAGTCCGTTAGTAAAAATAATAGATAATTCGATATCTCCTTATCTTGCTTGGCCTCATTCCCCAAAGCGAAAAGGAAAGAGGCAAATCGAAAGAACCCCATATATGCATTAACATCATCCAAATATCGTAAAATATAAGCAAGATTTATCTGTATATTTACGCAATTTAAGGAACTTAAAAGAAGTTATCATAATATATGAAATTAATAAGAATTTTATTTTAAAATTACACTTATGAGTACAGTAAGGTTTAATGATATTCCACAAGTTTTTTATATTAGTGATGATGAGGATTCTTTAATGGATCGTCAAGGACCTTGGGAACAAAATGCTAGAGATCATGCACGGTTAAAACGAAGAATTTATCAACTTTCTGATATGTTAGATCCAATGTTAAAAGCAAAAATTAAATTTTTAAAAACTTGTAAAATTTTATGTATTAATGTATTTAATAAAACTAGTTTATAATATATATTGGTTTTATTTTCAATTAAATTATACAATAACATAATTATAAAGGTGTTTTTCTTCCTTTATACACCAATTTTTCCTTTTCCTCCCTATCTCTTTCTAGGCGGTGCAGCCTCTCTCTCTCCGCCATTTTAAAGGCCCACTTCACCTTTTTGTATTTGTTTATAACAGGATACGGTGTCCTTATTATCAATTTTTGTTCAATGTTTTATAATGGATTATACGTGGGATAATTATCATTATCCCATGATTCTTCTTCTAAATTTTGCGTGGTGGTACTCATTTTCGTTGGATAAGTAATGTGCAGATTTTAAATTTTTCTCGCTTGATATTTATATATAAGTCGAGCTCAGAATTTTTCAATTATAGTTGTCGTCACTAATACATTCGTAAACAAATTGGGTAATAAATAAAGTTTATTTAAATGACTTTGGGAGATGATAAGTATATCCTTGAACAGCTACAAAACAAGTGATAAAACTAATTGGATGAAAAGTTAAAAGGTTATTCTAAAATAACTTATTATCTTACTTTGAAGGAATAAACAACCTTATTTTGAAACAAGTCTAATACAAATTTAAGTTTTTTATTCTACATTGCTTTTGTCTATCCAACTATTATGACTGTTACCAAATCCAAGCCACTTAACAAACACTTTATTTGATTTACGTTTTAACACCTTTTCAACTAAAAAAATATTAGGATATTTAACTTTTTGAAGTTCCATTTCATAGAATCCTCCTTTTATTTCTTCCATATTCTCGTCTTGTAAAATATAAGTGGTGGGGTTGGTTAACTGTACTTTTTTTAACAATAAATATTTCAGGTGACCAATTCGGTGTAGCAGATTTGAATGGAAATGAATACATTGGTTTGTTGGTACTTTTTAGTATAAAATTACTACTGTTACTACTGTATTTCCTTCAAAATGTAAACAAATTATTGCTATACTTTTATCATTTATTTTTAGAATTTGTTTATCAACATAGTTTTTAGTAGCCACATCATTATTCTCTTCAGGTTCTGCTACATTTATAATCCTGCTATCACCCATATCTATGTCACCAGTAGGGTGAGGGTGAGGGGAATTTATTTCGTTTATATGACCTGTATTGCCTGCGGTTTGAGATGCAATTAACAATCGTAGCCTATTAACAAGTTCATTTGGATCATTCCAATGTACAAAATCAATTTTATTATTGGTTACTTCCATGCGCATGCCTTTTCCTATTTTTGATATTATTCTTTTATATTTCAGTAGTTTACTATCTGTCGTTTGCTTTAAAGTCTTTACTCTTACTATCCATTTTAACTAACAATTTGATAAAAAAAATAAACAGATATTATAACAACTTTGAACAGGTGCGTAACAGGTGTGCAACAGGTGTTAGACAGGTTTGAACTGGTATCAGATAGGTTTGAATATATAAACAAGTGTAAAATTCTTTTTAATGTACGCTGACGCATGTATTATAGAAAACTGATTCTCTTTTAATTTGTAATGTTATAAATATATAAAATGATCAAATTCTTTTCTATATCTGCCACAATTAATGGGTTCATCTTTAAATATAACTAAAAATCCATATGGTTCTTTCCAACATATCGCACATACATTTTTAAATTCTGTGTTTCAAATTTAATTCATCTTGTTTAAATATGACTAACAAATCGTATTATCTCTTATAAGATATTTAGAAATCTTTGCATAAATTTGACAAAGATAGAACTTCACACCACTTCACGATGACGCCCCATGCTAAAATATTCTTGAACGGTAATTTGAATGTTTGTTGCGATATCATCAAATATAAATGTAGAATTAGGTTTTACGTCAGACGGTGGCAATAAGTTATCGCTACTGTTAAATGTAAAATATCCAATTTCTTTTATTGGCTTTAATAAATTATTTAAATATACATATTTTGGTTGATATAACGACTTTGAAAAAATGTATACATTTTTAAATCGCAATCCATTAGGGTGTTCTAGTAGAGAAATTAATGCGTTTGTTTTCCCACAGTAAGACGATCCCACTATAATAGATCTAATAGATGAAAATAATAAATCACCATGCTTTTGACTTTTTTTCAACCATTAAATCATGATTATCAATAGTTAAACTAGAACCTTGTTTAATAATTTTCATGTCTTCTGTAGATCGTTTATAACGGTAATGACACTAAATTTAAGTTAAATAGATGTATTGATAAAATAAAATTAGTATATAGTAAACTAGATAGCGAGAACTATATAAATTATGCTCATTCCTTCAAATAGTCATTCTTCAGCAGTTGTTGGAGGAAAAGGTTTATTAAACAGTGTTATAAATAAATTACCTTTTGAATTACACGTCCCTGGATACAATTATTGTGGACCCGGAACTAAATTAGAAAAACGTTTAGCAAGAGGGGACAAAGGTATAAATGGATTAGATGATTTTTGTAAAAATCACGATATCGGTTATAGTAAAAATAAAGATTTAAAAAAAAGGCTGTACGAGACTGATAAAATTTTAACTGAAGGGGCTTTTAAGAGACTTTTTTTCAAAAGACGCATCTTTAGGGGAAAAAGCAGCAGCTCTAGGAGTAGCTACAGCTATGAAAGCCAAAGTTAAATTAGGAATGGGTAATAAACGTAAAGCAAATACAAAAATGGGAAAAGCAATAAGTTTTAAACAAGCTAAGAATA
The DNA here is from genome assembly GCA_037114965.1 of Monochamus alternatus. NCBI lineage: Eukaryota > Metazoa > Arthropoda > Insecta > Coleoptera > Cerambycidae > Monochamus > Monochamus alternatus. The sequence continues at coordinate 61,861,823 of CM073427.1, read as the reverse complement.
AAATAAAAAATAGAATTTTTAAAAATAGATCTGGATACATAGTGGTGGAGCGGCAGGTATTGCAAAAGCGGTAAAAGATGCAAAACCTGCAAGCTAACAATTAAAAGAAGCTCAGCGTCATAATCAAACAATGGCATCCATCGCTATGGGTAATGGATTATACTTTCGACCATACAAAAAAGGATTGGGTCTTTTTTTAAAACCAGACAAAATATTAAAAAACTCCCCATAGCATTACCTAAAAGACTATTGAGCAATGTTGACATAATAAATTCTGTAAAAATGTTAAATATTTCACATTTTAGAGGAGTATTTTTGAGAAATAATTTTCCTAATAAGATACATGTATATGAGACAGGTATAATTAATTTAGATGATAAAGATGGGTCTGGAACACACTGGAAAGCTTATAAAAAAATGGAAAAACATGTGAATATTTTGATAGTTTTGGTAACCTTAGACCTCCTTTAGAAGCAATAAAATATTTTAATTCTAATGGTCAATGTAAAATTTTATATAACCATGATAACTTTCAATCATATGGTTCTTCCAATTGTGGTCATTTTGTCTGTCATTTTTATATAATAAATAAATTGAAATATATAGTTGTGTTTTTATTTAACCCATTATTAATAATAGTAAAGGCAAAGAGAAAGTATGTCCTACACATCTACTTACATTTACTGAAAGAAATTCAGTGCTTTCCACAAATATTTATCCTCCTATTATTTTAGAAGAAAATGTAGAATATGTTTTAGGTTTAATTAATTTAGATACTTATTACTCAATTCCTAACGTTGATGAGAGTAACAATAAATTTTGTTACGCAGGTCAAACAGAGAAAGATAAACTTATAATAGAAATACCTGAAGGTTCTTGTGAAATACGAGATATACATAAATATTTGAAATATGCAATAAACGATGGTGAAAAGGAAGAGGAAAAAGTGTTTTTAGATATATCAGCTAATACTAATACTATGCGTACTGAGATAAAATGTAATAGAGTTATATTTTTTGATCAACCAAATTCTATAGGAAGTTTACTAGGATTTACAAAGCGAAAACTCGATGAAAATAATAAACATGTATCAGATTATCCTATTGATATACAAAAAGTGAATACTATATTTGTAGAATGCAACCTTGTTTCAAATTCATACAATAATGGAAAATCTGCACATACAATTTATACTTTTAGCCCGTCTGTGTCGCCCGGATATAATCAACACTCGTCAAATCAGTGAAATTGTTCTTAAAATACTAGACCAACATGGTAATTTAGTCAATTTTAGAAAAGAAATTATAACGATAACACTGCACCTAAAAAAAATTTAATATGGTATTTAGATACAATATTGTAAAACCTCACACTGCTAATCAAAATGAGAAATGTATAAATAAAATAAAAACGTGTAATAAAGACAGTTCTGTGAAGAATCTTCACCAGTTAACACCTAAAAATATAAACTATCTTCGCTCCTTAAGACTCAAAGTAAAGACATAGGAAAAATAAGACGTAATTTATATAAAATTAAATGCAGTATTTTCGTCAAAAGTATGTATTAATAATGTTAAGTATGATGAATACTTGTATGATGCAGATTTCTATAAGTATGACGACTATAGACGGTAAACGTATTTACTTGGCATACAAAGGGGCGAGTAGGAGGCCAAAGTCAGTGGAAAATTGAGTTTGATGGAGGTGACAATTGTCACATACAGAACGTTCAATATATTGAATACTTGTATGCTGTAAATTCCTATAAGTATGACAGCTTTCTATAGACGATACGTATTTACTTGGCATACGCAGAATCGACTTAAAGATCAAAGTAGATGGAAAATTGAAAATTGTGGATCTTCTCCCAATAGGCGTAGTATACAAGAATCAAATGGTTATATAATCAAGTTGCAGTAGACGATAAGTCTATATTGACTGAAGATGATCAGCAAATAGCAAGTAGAATATCTACTATAGTTGAAGATGTTGAAAGGCTGAAAGTTTATATCAATCACGAAGTAAGATATATTTAGATAGTTACTTGAATAATAGAGGAGGAGAATGTATTGCTGCGGATTTTATGAGGTGAAATATATGAAGTAAACTTAATGCAAGTGAGGGATAAAATATTAAGGTACTACCTATTAATTAATATTTCAGATCTGCTTCCAGAAGCTACAGATATTGAGAATAGTGAAGCAGAACTGTCAAGGTTAAAAGAAGAATACGAAAAGATTAAAAGCCAAGAACCACGTCATGTACTAATAAAATCTCTGTTTGAAAACGTACAGGTTTACAAAGAGAGTAGAAAGAGTAGAAAAGATAAAAATTGTAAGGAGTTTAGTCAAGGAAGGAATTTCTATCAATATCATTTTAAAAACAGTAGGCATCTGTAGACGAAATTCAACAAGTTTTAAAAGTAAAGAAATCATATCTATTAATATTTTTATAATTTCATAAAAAAAAGTATTGAGAAATTGATTTGACTTCACTCGAAAGCTATGACTTTATGCCAAGATTGCTATTAATATCTTTAAAATTTAATTAAAAAAAAAAAAAAAATTGAAAAATTGATTTGACCACTCAAAAGCTATGGCTTTATGCCAGACTGCTAAAAATGGCAGAAAATATATAAAAAGATTTTGTTATTAGTGAAGGGTAATTTTTATGAATAATAAGGAATATAGTAAAGATCGTAGAGAAGAAATGGAATTCAGAGCATTAGAAAGCAACGGTAAAGCTCTACTTGATCGTGAAGTAATAGAAACAATTCTAAGTGCAGTGCATGACAGGGAAGAAGCTCGAATTATTGCTGGAAAGCTAATAGATAGTTTTGGAATAAGAGGAGGTTTAGGCCAGGAAATTAGATGAATTGAAAACTATAGAAGGGATAACTGACTCTACAGTAGCAGTATAAAGAATTGGATTAATTCTGAGTAAAAAATAAAACGCCAAGTAGTAATCAGATTTTAACATTGCTTGAAAAGTTAGAAAACAACCTTTTGCTGAATGTCTATGATTCAAACATAATAGATCAGTGCAATAAGTGGATGATCTCTTTAGGGTTGGGAGTATTGAAACTTTTGGTAATTACAGCAGTTTATGAAGGTAAATGGGATGAAGTTAAAACTCTTCTTGATAAAACTGCTAAAAAAGTAATGTTAATATTGAACATAAAAGTCAGTGTTCACCGAACTGGACGCCTTTGCATTATGCTACTTACAACGGTAATGAAGAATTAAGCAAGAGGGTATTCAAAGCATTTTTAGAGAGGAAAGGTAATATTAAGCTTTAGAGAGTACTAGTTCTAACAGTGATAGTTGGGCGATTTTGGACTATGCTGTTCATTATGGTTAGCTTTCTTATAGATAAAGGTGCTAATATTTTAATTAGAAAGAGGATTAGGAGGGTAAGACACCCCTGTATTTGGCTGTTGAAGAAGCCAAGCAATACATAATTAATCTTCTTCTTGATAGAGGTGCTGATATCGAGGCTAAAAACAACGATGGTACTCTGTACTTAGCTGCATACAATAATGATTCAGGTGTTTTTTGTAACAGGATCAAGACTAAAAGTAATGACGCATTTGAAATGATAAAAGAGGTTGAGTTTTTAAAGAAGGAAGTTGTTAACCAAGTAAATATTGCATCTAATGCAAAAAGATCGGTAGAGTCTTGTATAAATAGTTTAAGAGATTCAATAAAACATGCAGCCAAATAGGTACATGCTGCATAATCCTAGTGCTTCAACTATTGAACTTGTGGATAGGGTTTATAATATCGATGAAAGATTGTTTGCCGAAGCAATTAAGGAAGCTGTAAATGACGTATATTGGCAAGTAGATAACAAAACATGTTAAAGGTTATACATAGCCATAATAACCTTGCTCAGAGTTTCTCAGGTTATGCGGCTGTTTTTGATAAAATGGCAAAGAACGGTGGTGCATTATTTGAGTTAGCTCGCTGTATTAAAAATACAGTAGATTCTAGTAACTATTCTAGTGTCCGTTCAGAAAAAATAACTGACCTTGAGAAACTAAAAAGTAGATTACCAGAATCAGTGAGGAATGCAGTATTTTCGTCAAAAGTATGTATTAAAAATGTTAAGTATGATGAATACTTGTATGATGCAGATTCCTATAAGTATGACGACTATAGACGGTAAACGTATTTACTTGGCATAAAAAGGGGCGAGTAGGAGGCTAAAGTCAGTGGAAAATTGAGCTTGATGGTGGTGGCAATTGTCACATAGAGAACGTTCAATATGGTGAATACTTGTATGCTGTAGATTCCTATAAGTATGACTGCTTTCTATAGACGTTACGTATTTACTTGGCATACGCAGAATCGAGTGAAAGATCAAAGTAGATGGAAAATTGAAAGTTGTGGATCTACTCGTTATAGACGTAGTGTACAAGAAACAAATGGTTATATAATCAAGCTGCAGTAAGGATAAGTCTATATTGACTGAAGATGATCAGCAAATAGCAAGAAGAATATCTACTATAGTTGAAGATGTTGAAAGGCTGAAAGCTTAAATCAATCACGAAGTAAGATATATTTAGATAGTTACTTGATTAATAGAGGAGGAGAAAGTATTGCTGCGGATTTTATGAGGAGAAATATATGTAGTAAACTTAATGCAAGTGAGGGATAAAATATTGAGGTACTACCTATTAATTAATATTTCAGATCTGCTTCCAGAAGCTACAGATATTGAGAATAGTGAAGCAGAGTTGTCAAGGTTAAAAGAAGAATACGAAAAGTTTAGAAGCCAAGAACCACGTCATGTACTAATAAAATCTCTGTTTAAAAACGTACAGGTTTACAAAGGGAAAGTAAAGAGAGTAGAAAAGATAAAAATTGTAAGGAATGTAGTTAAGGAAGGAATTTCTATCAATACTATTTTAAAAACAGTAGGCATCTGTAGACGAAATTCAACAAATTTTAAAAATAAAGAAATCATGTCTATTAATATCTCTATAATTTCATAAAAAAAAATTGAGAAATTGATTTGACTTCACTCGAAAGCTATGACTTTATGCCAAGATTGCTATTAATATCTTTATAAATTAATTTAAAAAAAAATAATTGAAAAATTGATTTGACCACTCAAAAGCTATGGCTTTATGCCAAGACTGCTAAAGATGGCAGTAAATATATAAAAATATTTTGTTATTAGTGAAGGGTAATTTTTATGAATAATAAGGAAAATGGTAAAGATCGTAGAGAAGAAATGGAATTCAGAGCATTAGAAAGCAACGGTAAAGCTCTACTTGATCGTGAAGTAATAGAAACAATTCTAAGTGCAGTGCATAACAGGGAAGAAGCTCGAATTATTGCTGGAAAGCTAATACATAGTTTTGGAATAAGAGGGAGGTTTAGGCCAGGAAATTAGATGACTTGAAAACTATAGAAGGGATAACTGACTCTTCAGTAACAGTATAAAGAATTGGATTAATTCTGAGTAAAAAATAAAACGCCAAGTAGTAATCAGATTTTAACATTGCTTGAAAAGTTAGAAAACAACCTTTTGCTGAATGTCTATGATTCAAACATAATAGATCAGTGCAATAAGTGGATGATCTCTTTAGGATTGGGAGTATTGAAACCTTTGGTAATTACAGCAGTTTATGAAGGTAAATGGGATGAAGTTAAAACTCTTCTTGATAAAACTGCTAAAAAAGTAATGTTAATATTGAACATAAAAATTAGTGTTCACAGACCTGGACGCCTTTGCATTATGCTACTTACAGCGGTAATGAAGGATTAAGCAAGAGTGTATTCAAAGCATATTTAGAGAGGAAAGGTAATATTAAGCTTTATAGAGTACTAGTTGTAACAGTGATAGTTGGGCGCTTTTGCACTATGCTGTTCATTATGGTTAGCTTTCTTATAGATAAAGGTGCCAATATTTTAATTAGAAAGAGGATTAGGAGGGTAAGACACCCCTGTATTTGGCTGTTGAAAAAGCCAAGCAATACATAATTAATCTTCTTCATGATAGAGGTGCTGATATCGAGGCTAAAAACAACGATGGTAGAACACCTCTGTACTTAGCTGCTTACAATAATGATTCAGGTGTTCTTTGTAACAGGAGCAAGACTAAAAGTAATGACGCATTTGAAATGATAAAAGAGGTTGAGTTTTTAAAGAAGAAAGTTGTTAACCAAGCAAATATTCCATCTAATGCAAAAAGATCGGTAGAGTCTTGTATAAATAGTTTAAGAAATTCAATAAATCATGCAGGTGCAAAAAGACGGTATGCTGCATAATCCTAGTGCTTCAACTATTGAACTTGTGGATAGGGTTTATAATTTCGATGAAAGATTGTTTGCCAAAACGATTAAGGAAGCTGTAATGTTAAAGTTTATATATAGTCAAAATAACCCTGGTCAGAGTATCTCAGGTTATGTGGCTGTGTTTGATAAAATGCCAAAGAACGGTGGTGCATTATTTGAGTTAGCTCGCTGTATTAAAAATACAGTAGACTAGTAAATATTGTAGTGTCCGTTCAGAAAAAAGAACTGATCCTGAGAAACTAAAAAGTAGATTACCAGAATCAGTGAGGAATGCAGTATTTTCGTCAAAAGTATGTATTAAAAATGTTAAGTATGATGAGAACTTGTATGCTGCAGATTCCTATAAGTATGACGACTATAGACGGTAAACGTATTTACTTGGCATACAAAGGGGCGAGTAGGAAGCCAAAGCCAGTGGAAAATTGAGCTTGATGGTGGTGGCAATTGTCACATGGAGAACGTTCAATATTGTGAATACTTGTATGCTGCAGATTCCTATAAGTATGACAGCTATCTATAGACGATACGTATTTACTTGGCATACGCAGAATCGAGTGGAAGATCAAAGTAGATGGAAAATTGAAAATTGTGGATCTACTCGCAATAGACGTAGTATACAAGAATCAAATGGTTATATTATCAAATTGCAGTAGACGATAAGTCTATATTGACTGAAGATGATCAGCAAATAGCAAGTAGAATATCTACTATAGTTGAAGATGTTGAAAGGCTGAAAGCTTAAATCAATCACGAAGTATGATAGATTTAGATAGTTACTTGAATAATAGAGGAGAAAGCATTGCTGCGAATTTTATGAGGAGAAATACATGTAGTGAACTTAATGCAAGTGAGGGATAAAATATTAAGAAACTATTAATTAATATTACAGATCTGCTTCCAGAAACGACAGATAATGAGAATAGTGAAGCAGAGCTATCAAGGTTAATAGAAGAATACGAAACGATTAAAAGCCAAGAACTACGTCATGTACTAATAAAATCTCTGTTTGAAAACGTACAAGTTTGTAAAGAGAAAGTGAAGAGTAGAAAAGATAAAAATTGTGAGGAGTTTAGTTAAGGAAGGAATTTCTATCAATATTATTTTAAAAACAGTAGGCATCTGTAGACGAAATTCAACAAGTTTAAAAATAAAGAAATCATATCTATTAATATCTTTATAATTTCATAAGAAAAAGATTGAGAAATTGATTTGACTTCACTCGAAAGCTATGACTTTATGCTAATATTGCTATTAATAACTATATAAAAAAAAAAAAAGATTGAAAATTTTATTTGACTACTCAAAAGCTATGGCTTTATGCCAAGACTGCTAAAAATGGCAGTAAATATATAAAAAGATTTTGATATTAGTGAAGGGTAATGTTTATGAATAATAAGGAAGATAGTAAAGCTCGTAGAGAAGAAATGGAATTCACAGCATTAGAAAGCAACGATAAACCTCTACTTGATCGTGAAGTAATAGAAACATTTCTAAGTGCAGTGCATGACAGGGAAGAGGCTCGAATTATTGCTGGAAAGCTAATAGATAGTTTTGGAATAGGAGGAGTTTTAGGCCAGGAAATTAGATGACTTGAAAACTGTAGAAGGGATAACTGACTCTACAGTAGCAGTATATAAAGAATTGGAATAATTCTGAGTTTCATAGAATTTCTACATTGGGGTTTGATCTAGGTTTAGAACCAATAACGTTTGGTAGATTAGATAGGCTTAGCTTATATGAAGTACGGAAAGTACAAGACCTGATGGAAAAAGCTTCAGAGAATTATAAGAATAAAAGTAAATATGCTCCTAAAGTAGAAAATGACTTTAAATGTTTAGTATCGATTAATAATTTTATAATGGAAAACAAGATTTCAATAAAACATGCATTCAAAAAGGTGCTAAAGGACGGTATGCTGCATAATCTTAGTGTTTCAACTATTGAACTTGTGGATAGGGTTTATAATTTCGATGAAAGATTGTTTGCCGAAGCAATTAAGAAAGCTGTAAATGACGTTTATTGGCAAGTAGATAAAAAAGAAAAGTTAAAGTTTATACATAGTCAAAATAACCCTGGTTAGAGTATCTCAGGTTATGTGGCTGTGTTTGATAAAGTGCCAAAGAACGGTGGTGCATTATTTGAGTTAGCTCGCTGTATTAAAAATACAGTAGACTCTAGTAAATATTGCAGTGTCCGTTCAGAAAAAGAACTGACCTTGAGAAACTAAAAAGTAGATTACCAGAATCAGTGAGGAATGCAGTATTTTCGTCAAAAGTATGTATTAAAAATGTTAAGTATGATGAATACTTGTATGCTGCTGATTCCTATAAGTATGACGACTATAGACGGTAAACGTATTTACTTGGTATACAAAGGGGCGAGTAGGAAGCCAAAGTCAGTGGAAAATTGAGCTTGATGGTGGTGGCAATTGTCACATGGAGAACGTTCAATATGGTGAATACTTGTATGCTGCAGATTCCTATAAGTATGACAGCTATCTATAGACGATACGTATTTACTTGGCATACGCAGAATCGAGTGGAAGATCAAAGTAGATGGAAAATTGAAAATTGTGGATCTACTCGTAATAGACGTAGTATACAAGAATCAAATGGTTATATAATCAAATTGCAGTAGACGATAAGTCTATATTGACTGAAGATGATCAGCAAATAGCAAGTAGAATATCTACTATAGTTGAAGATGTTGAAAGGCTGAAAGTTTAAATCAATCACGAAGTAAGATAGATTTAGATAGTTACTTGAATAATAAAGGAGGAGTAAGCATTGCTGCGAATTTTATGAGGAGAAATACATGTAGTGAACTTAATGCAAGTGAGGGATAAAATATTAAGGTACTATTAATTAATATTACAGATCTGCTTCCAGAAACGACAGATAATGAGAATAGTGAAGCAGAGCTATCAAGGTTAATAGAAGAATACGAAACGATTAAAAGCCAAGAACTACGTCATGTACTAATAAAATCTCTGTTTGAAAACGTACAAGTTTGCAAAGAGAAAGTGAAGAGAGTAGAAAAGATAAAAATTGTGAGGAGTTTAGTTAAGGAAGGAGTTTCTATCAATATTATTTTAAAAACAGTAGGCATCTGTAGACGAAATTCAACAAGTTTAAAAATAAAGAAATCATATCTATTAATATCTTTATAATTTCATAAAAAAAATTATTGAGAAATTGATTTGACTTCACTCGAAAGCTATGACTTTATGCCAAGATTGCTATTAATAAATATACAATTTCATAAAAAAAAAAAAAGATTGAAAACTTTATTTGACCACTCAAAAGCTATGGCTTTATGCCAAGACTGCTAAAAATGGCAATAAATATATAAAAAGGTTTTGATATTAGTGAAGGGTAATGTTTATGAATAATAAGAAAAATAGTAAAGCTCGTAGAGAAGAAATGGAATTTACAGCATTAGAAAGCAACGATAAACCTCTACTTGATCGTGAAGTAATAGAAACATTTCTAAGTGCAGTGCATGACAGGGAAGAAGCTCGAATTATTGCTGGAAAGCTAATAGATAGTTTTGGAATAGGAGGAGTTTTAGGCCAGGAAATTAGATGACTTGAAAACTATAGAAGGGATAACTGACTCTACAGTAGCAGTATAAAGAATTGGAATAATTCTGAGTTTCATAAAATTTCTACATTGGGGTTTGATCTAGGTTTAGAACCAATAACGTTCGGTAGATTAGATAGGTTTAGCTATATGAAGTACGGAAAGTACAAGACCTGATGGAAAAAGCTTCAGAGAATTATAAGAATAAAAGTAAATATGCTCCTAAAGTAGAAAATGACTTTAAATGTTTAGTATCGATTAATAATTTTATAATGGAAAACAAGAACCCAATATACCAACGTCTAAGTTTTTCTTCACTTCAGGACCATGTAAGCTTTACAGAAAATTACTGTAGTTTAGAACAAATTGAGGAATTAAAAAATAAAACGCCAAGTAGTAATCAGATTTTAACATTGCTTGAAAAGTTAGAAAACAACCTTTTGCTGAATGACTATGATTCAAACGTAATAGATCAGTGCAATAAAGGGATGATCTCTTTAGGGTTGGGAGTATTGATACTTTTGGTAATTACAGCAGTTTATGAAGGTAAATAGGATGAAGTTAAAACTCTTATTGATAAAACTGCTAAAAAAGTAATGTTAATATTGAACATAATAATCAGTGTTCACAGAACTGGACGCCTTTGCATTATGCTACTTACAACGGTAATGTAGAATTAAGGCAAGAGTGTATTCAAAGCATTTTTAGAGAAGAAAGGTAATATTAAGCTTTAGAGAGTACTAGTTGTAACAGTGATAGTTGGGCGCTTTTGCACTATGCTGTTCATTATGGTTAGCTTTCTTATAGATAAAGGTGCTAATATTTTAATTAGAAGTAAGGTAGGTAAGGCACCCCTGTATTTGGCTGTTGAAGAAGCCAATCAATACATAATTATTCTTCTTCTTGATAGAGGTGCTGATATCGAAGCTAAAAACAACGATGGTAGAACACCTCTGTACTTAGCTGCTTACAATAATGATTCAGGTGTAATTGAAGTTCTTTGTAACAGGATCAAGACTAAAAGTAATGACGCATTTTAAATGATAAAACAGGTTGAATTTTTAAAGAAGGAAGTTGTTAACCAAGCAAATATTCCATCTAATGCAAAAGGATCGGTAGAGTCTTGTATAAGTAGTTTAAGAGATTCAATAAAACATGCATTCAAAAAGGTGCTAAAGCATAATCTTATGCTGCATAATCTTAGTGTTTCAACTATTGAACTTGTGGATAGGGTTTATAATTTCCATGAAAGATTGTTTGCCGAAGCAATTAAGAAAGCTGTAAATGACGTATATTGGCAAGTAGATAAAAAAGAAATGTTAAAGTTTATATATAGTCAAAATAACCCTGGTCAGAGTATCTCAGGTTATGTGGCTGTGTTTGATAAAATGCCAAAGAACGGTGGTGCATTATTTGAGTTAGCTCGCTGTATTAAAAATACAGTAGACTCTAGTGAATTTTGTAGTGTCCGTTCAGAAAAAAGAACTGACCTTGAGAAACTAAAAAGTAGATTACCAGAATCAGTGAGGAATGCAGTATTTTCGTCAAAAGTATGTATTAAAAATGTTAAGTATGATGAGAACTTGTATGCTGCAGATTCCTATAAGTATGACGACTATAGACGGTAAACGTATTTAATTGGCATACAAAGGGGCGAGTAGGAAGCCAAAGCCAGTGGAAAATTGAGCTTGATGGTGGTGGCAATTGTCACATGGAGAACGTTCAATATTGTGAATACTTGTATGCTGCAGATTCCTATAAGTATGACAGCTATCTATAGACGATACGTATTTACTTGGCATACGCAGAATCGAGTGGAAGATCAAAGTAGATGGAAAATTGAAAATTGTGGATCTACTCGCAATAGACGTAGTATACAAGAATCAAATGGTTATATTATCAAATTGCAGTAGACGATAAGTCTATATTGACTGAAGATGATCAGCAAATAGCAAGTAGAATATCTACTATAGTTGAAGATGTTGAAAGGCTGAAAGCTTAAATTAATCACGAAGTATGATAGATTTAGATAGTTACTTGAATAATAGAGGAGGAGAAAGCATTGCTGCGAATTTTATGAGGAGAAATACATGTAGTGAACTTAATGCAAGTGAGGGATAAAATATTAAGATACTATTAATTAATATTACAGATCTGCTTCCAGAAACGACAGATAATGAGAATAGTGAAGCAGAGCTATCAAGGTTAATAGAAGAATACGAAACGATTAAAAGCCAAGAACTACGTCATGTACTAATAAAATCTCTGTTTGAAAACGTACAAGTTTGCAAAGAGAAAGTGAAGAGTAGAAAAGATAAAAATTGTGAGGAGTTTAGTTAAGGAAGGAATTTCTATCAATATTATTTTAAAAACGATAGGCATCTGTAGACGAAATTCAACAAGTTTAAAAATAAAGAAATCATATCTATTTATATCTTTATAATTTTATAAAAAAAAGATTGAGAAATTGATTTGACTGCACTCGAAAGCTATGACTTTATGCTAAGATTGCTATTAATAACTATATAATTTCATAAAAAAAAAAAAAAGATTGAACTGCTAAAAATGGCAGTAAATATATAAAAAGATTTTGATATTAGTGAAGGGTAATGTTTATGAATAATAAGGAAGATAGTAAAGCTCGTAGAGAAGAAATGGAATTCACACCATTAGAAAGCAACGATAAACCTCTACTTGATCGTGAAGTAATAGAAACATTTCTAAGTGCGGTGCATGACAGGGAAGAGGCTCGAATTATTGCTGGAAAGCTAATAGATAGTTTTGGAAAAGGAGGAGTTTTAGGCCAGGAAATTAGATGACTTGAAAACTATAGAAGGGATAACTGACTCTACAGTAGCAGTATAAACAATTGGAATAATTCTGAGTTTCATAGAATTTCTACATTGGGGTTTGATCTAGGTTTAGAACCAATAACGTTCGGTAGATTAGATAGGTTTAGCTTATATGAAGTACGGAAAGTACAAGACCTGATGGAAAAAGCTTCAGAGAATTATAAGAATAAAAGTAAATATGCTCCTAAAGTAGAAATGACTAAATGTTTAGTATCGATTAATAATTTTATAATGGAAAACAAGAACCCAATATACCAACGTCTAAGTTTTTCTTCACTTCAGGACCATGTAAGCTTTACAGAAAATTACTGTAGTTTAGAACAAATTGAGGAATTAAAAAATAAAACGCCAAGTAGTAATCAGATTTAAACATTGCTTTAAAAGTTATAAGTATAAGTCGAGCTCAGTATTTTTCAATTATAGTTGTCGTCACTAATACATTCGTAAACAAATTGGGTAATAAATAAAGTTTATTTAAATGACTTTGAGAGATGATAAGTATATCCTTGAATAGCTACAAAACAAGTGATAAAACTAATTGGATGAAAAGTTAAAAGGTTATTCTAAAATAATTTATTATCTTACTTTGAAGGAATAAACAACCTTATTTTGAAACAAGTCTAATACAAATTTAAGTTTTTTATTCTACATTGCTTTTTTCTATCCAGCTATTATGACTGTTACCAAATCCAAGCCACTTAACAAACACTTTATTTGATTTACGTTTTAACACCTTTTCAACTAAAAAAATATTAGGATATTTAACTTTTTGAAGTTCCATTTCATAGAATCCTCCTTTTATTTCTTCCATATTCTCGTCTTGTAAAATATAAGTTTTGGGGTTGGTTAACTGTACTTTTTTTAACAATAAATATTTCAGGTGACCAATTCGGTGTATAAGATTTATCAAATACTCCTCTCTTTTTACTTATACGCACATAATCTCCTATTTTAAATTTGTTTATTTTATTTGCAAGTTTTATGTTATTATATACAGTGTTTAATAAATATTTTTCATTTTTTTATTCACTTGGGATGGTTTAATTTCTATAGTACGGTGTTTTTTATTATTATATTTCTTTACAACAAGATCTAATATATCTAACCATTTATAATTTCCTTGAATATTAAATTCTTTCCACATCATATATTTTAAAGTTCTATTAACTCGTTCCACTATGCATGCTTTTTTATTACGAAACACACTGTAATGATTTATATTGTATTTTGTTATTAATTTTTTAAAATCTGTGTTAAAAAATTCACGTCCTTCATCTATTTGTAAATTATTTGGTACTTGTTCTCCTAAAACCTTTTTTCATTGCATTAGTTACGTCAGAAGCAGATTTACCTTTAACAGGAACCGCCCAAACGTATTTAGAAAAGCAATTGATAACTTCAACATCTCAATAAGGTCCGCCTGAAATAAGTCATCCATTGATTTAACTATAGCTCTTCGTCTCTTAAAATTAATTCTTGCAGGCTTATGTAATTCATCTACTATTTCTCTCTTTACTTTAGATGCAAACAATTTTGAAAATTATATCGCAGTAAAGATTATTGCCGACGGCATCATTAGCCGTGGGTTGTACGTAAAATAAATTATTCTATCATTTAATTTAATACTTTTTCCCAAGATTGTATTAGGTGTATGTTGTTCTTGATTGATTTCTATGAAAAATTATTTATTATTAATATTTATGTTTAACACAGTAGCAGATTTGAATGGAAATGAATACATTGGTTTGTTGGTACTTTTTAGTATAAAATTACTACTGTTACTACTGTATTTCCTTCAAAATGTAAACAAATTATTGCTATACCTTTATCATTTATTTTTAGAATTTGTTTATCAACATAGTTTTTAGTAGCCACATCATTATTCTCTTCAGGTTCTGCTACATTTATAATCCTGCTATCACCCATATCTATGTCACCAGTAGGGTGAGGGTGAGGGGAATTTATTTCGTTTATATGACCTGTATTGCCTGCGGTTTGAGATGCAATTAACAATCGTAGCCTATTAACAAGCTCATTTGGATCATTCCAATGTACAAAATCAATTTTATTATTGGTTACTTCCATGCGCGTGCCTTTTCCTATTTTTGATATTATTCTTTTATATTTCAGTAGTTTACTACCTGTCGTTTGCTTTAAAGTCATTACTCTTACTATCCATTTTAACTAACAATTTGATAAAAAAATAAACAGATATTATAACAACTTTGAACAGGTGCGTAACAGGTGTGCAACAGGTGTTAGACAGGTTTGAACTGGTATCAGATAGGTTTGAATATATAAACAAGTGTAAAATTCTTTTTAATGTACGCTGACGCATGTATGAAAACTGATTCTTTTTTAATTTGTAATGTTATAAATATATAAAATGATCAAATTCTTTTCTATATCTACCACAATTAATGGGTTCATCTTTAAATATAACTAAAAATCCATATGGTTCTTTCCAACATATCGCACATACATTTTTAAATTCTTCATATCTTATGTCAGACCCTACATGATCGTTATATATGTGTTTCAAATTTCATTCATCTTGTTTAAATATGACTAACAAATCGTATTATCTCTTATAAGATATTTAGAAATCTTTGCATAAATTTGACAAAGATAGAACTTCACACCACTTCACGATGACGCTCCATGCTAAAATATTCTTGAACGGTAATTTGACTGTTTGTTGCGATATCATCAAATATAAATGTAGAATTAGGTTTTACGTCAGACGGTGGCAATAAGTTATCGCTACTGTTAAATGTAAAATATCCAATTTCTTTTATTGGCTTTAATAAATTATTTAAATATACATATTTTGGTTGATTTAACGACTTTGAAAAAATGTATACATTTTTAAATCGCAATCCATTAGGGTGTTCTAGTAGAGAAATTAATGCGTTTTTTTTCCCACAGTAAGACGATCCCACTATAATAGATCTAATAGATGAAGGTAATAAATCACCATGTTTCTGATTTTTTTTTCAACCATTAAATCATGATTATCAATAGTTAAACTAGAACCTTGTTTAATAATTTTCATGTCTTCTGTAGATCGTTTAAAACGGTAATGACACTAAATTTAAGTTAAATAGATGTATTGATAAAATAAAATTAGTATATAGTAAACTAGATAGCGAGAACTATATAAATTATGCTCATTCCTTCAAATAGTCATTCTTCAGCAGTTGTTGGAGGAAAAGGTTTATTAAACAGTGTTATAAATAAATTACCTTTTGAATTACACGTCCCTGGATACAATTAATGTGGACCCGGAACTAAATTAGAAAAAAGTTTAGCAAAGGTATAAATGGATTAGATGATTTTTGTAAAAATCACGATATCGCTTATAGTAAAAGTAAAGATTTAAAAAAAGGTACGAGACTGATAAAATTTTAGCTGAAGGGGCTTTTAACAGACTTTTTTCAAAAGACGCATCTTTAGGGGAAAAAGCAGCAGTGCTAGGAGTAGCTACAGCTATGAAAGCCAAAGTTAAATTAGGAATGGGTAATAAACGTAAAGCAAATACAAAAATGGGAAAAGCAATAAGTTTTAAACAAGCTACGAATAAAATAAAAAATAGAATTCTTAAAAATAGATCTAGATACATAGACAGTGCCATTAAGGTAGCATTAAAAACAGTAAAAGGAATTAAAAGTAAAATTAGACCCACCCGAGTAATAAAAATACCAAAGACTGGAGGAATTTTATCCATAATTCCAATATTTACAGGATTAAGAGCTCTAGGTGCATTAAGTGGTGGAGCGGCAGGTATTGCAAAAGCGGTATTAAGGACGGTATGCTGCATAATCTAAGTGTTTCAACTATTGAACTTGTGGATAGGGTTTATAATTTCCATGAAAGATTGTTTGCCGAAGCAATTAAGAAAGCTGTAAATGACGTATATTGGCAAGTAGATAAAAAAGAAATGTTAAAGTTTATATATAGTCAAAATAACCCTGGTCAGAGTATCTCAGGTTATGTGGCTGTGTTTGATAAAATGCCAAAGAACGGTGGTGCATTATTTGAGTTAGCTCGCTGTATTAAAAATACAGTAGACTCTAGTGAATATTGTAGTGTCCGTTCAGAAAAAAGAACTGACCTTGAGAAACTAAAAAGTAGATTACCAGAATCAGTGAGGAATGCAGTATTTTCGTCAAAAGTATGTACTAAAAATGTTTTGTATGATGAATACTTGTATGCTGCAGATTCCTATAAGTATGACAGCTATCTATAGACGACACGTATTTACTTGGCATACGCAGAATCGAGTGGAAGATCAAAGTAGATGGAAAATTGAAAATTGTAGATCTACTCGCAATAGACGTAGTATACAAGAATCAAATGGTTATATAATCAAATTGCAGTAGACGATAAGTCTATATTGACTGAAGATGATCAGCAAATAGCAAGTAGAATATCTACTATAGTTGAAGATGTTGAAAGGCTGAAAGCTTAAATCAATCACGAAGTAAGATAGATTTAGATAGTTACTTGAATAATAGAGGAGGAGAAAGCATTGCTGCGAATTTTATGAGGAGAAATACATGCCCAATAAGAACCGTTACGTCAAAAAAACGTTTTTTGTAACGATAACCGATAGTTAGTTAACCAATATATAGTAACATTTTTTTAACGTACAAATGTCCCGAAGAACGACGTCGATTATAACTCATTTTTTAACGTATTTATAACGTAGTTAATTCAATATAATTCAACGTTATTATTCCAGTGTAAGTAACGTTGATCCTAACGATTAAGAAACATATAGATATTCTGCAAAAAATCGTTGATTTTAAACGTTATTAAAACGTATTACATTAATTTTTTCAAACGTTTAATTACAACTATTAAAAAACCAATTAACTGTGAGTTAACTGTAGAAATATAACGTTTATTTTACGTACAACCCACGTGCAAAATAAACCTAAATAAAACGTTAATTTTAGACTTTCTAAATTTATAAAAACGTTTTTTTTTTTAATATAAAGTAAGGTGTTTATGATATTTCTAATACACGTTACTTTATAATTTAAATTAAACTTTTTTATAAATATATATTCTACGCAAAATAAACGTATGAGTTGTCCTAGCTAAAATCTCCCTGCCTATAGATCAGTAACCTTTTTATCCATTGTGTTAAAAATTGGTAGGTGCTTTGATATTTTCAGTTTCGCTGATATTGAATTTGATATTAAAATTCTCGTATGGATACAGGGTGATTTAGAAATGAAGACAAATTTTGTTATTTATATAGTGACATTGTGTATATTTAACTATTTTTCTTGCTTGTTAAATTCTATTTCCGAATATACCACTTATCAAGTATCTGGAGAAAAAAATCATAAAATATACAGAATGTTCCTATGTAAATAACAATGTTAATTTCTGTTTTTAAACTACCCTGTATACATACAAGAATTTTAGTATCAAATTCAAAATCAGCAGGGCTGAAAATATCAAGATACTAATTTTTAAAATAGTGCATAAAACGGTGACTAATCTACAGGGGATATTTTGGCTGGGTCAACCTGTATTAAAAAAATGTACTCACCAACACTGCTCGCTCACCAGTAGAAGTCGTTTATGTTAATACTATCTTTGTTGATCATTAGTTTAATAGATTTTTTGCATTTGTACACATGCTGTTATTTATTTAAATACAACCTGTAATATTTACCCATAGTACGTTTAAATAAAATATCCGTTTATTTGTTTACACTATATTAAATAAATATACATATTCTTCACAGCTCAAATAAACTACATTATTTAGCAAAATGTACAAAAATGTAAAAAATATATGTTACATATTTCAAATAAACCATTGTTTTCCAGTCAGTTTAGTTGGTTACTCATTCTCTTGGGTAACAGTCTTTTTTCCTTCCCAGACTTGCAATATATTAGAGTAACCAAAACAGAAGCATTTTTTTAAGTTTGTGTGATGCCGGCAAACAGTTTTATCTGCAACTGATTAAACTTATTATAAAACAGATTTGCGTTAGATAATGAAGTTCGTAACCACACTAGTAGGATAAGATATTCATTATCCCACTACTGTCATAGTAACCAAATGTTACAGCTTTAAAACCAAAACTCTTAAAAATTATATGAATTTATAGTTTATTTAACTGTATTCTTCAAAATTATTGACAGAAATTAAAAATAATTATATTCATAGAAATAGTCGGCTT
Source organism: Monochamus alternatus (assembly GCA_037114965.1). Lineage (NCBI taxonomy): Eukaryota > Metazoa > Arthropoda > Insecta > Coleoptera > Cerambycidae > Monochamus > Monochamus alternatus. The sequence continues at coordinate 61,842,880 of CM073427.1, read as the reverse complement.
GCACAGAGTATACTGTACTCATACATAGTCTCTCCGTTCGAAAGTGGCCTAAGTGTGCAAGAAAAAATATAGTTAATATGAAAATCATTACCTTTTTTTTCTGCTACAATGGGTGTCTTTGCATACTTTAATCAATCTTTAACTGAATTTTCAATCATTAAATAGTTTACCCTCCATTTTAAAACTTCCTTTACAGCATCTGCAAAAAATAATAATAATAAATAATGATAAATAATTATTTAAGTTGATATCTTATATAAATATAATATACGTACTATAAATTAAATCCATTGTCTTAGTCTTTTGGAAACTAATTTTATCTCTCCCCTTCCAATTATATTTCAAGGCAATTTCATCGGCGATTAAAAATTTTAGAATTCTTCTAGTGTGCGAATCCGCACAGGAACCGCCTACTGCAGCGAATCGAATAACCTAAGAAAAATTTAAAAAAATATATGTAAGTTTTTGAAGGAGATATTATAATAAGTAACATAAATTATTCTGTTCTGATCAGCTAACATAAATCAATATTATCATCTGAGGAATACCCAAAAACAAATAAAAGCAAAGTAACTATACTCGTAGAACATCAATTAAGAAATTTATAATTTGTTTACTTGCATATCTAAAATTGTCCCTAAATAAAATGGCACTTGGTCAAAACAGTGTAATTGTTTTCCTCAGACTACTAAAACTACACACAAATTTTTGAAAAAAATATAAATTTTTATTACTTCATATATTTCAAGTACAAATTAGAATTTATTTATTTTTACAAATACATTGTATTACTAATACCAAGAAATTAACAGTAACAACTTAATTGTTACTGTCTTGTGGTCCTTTGAAAAACAAAATCCAACAAAGTCCTGTTAATTTTTATTTAATTCTTAACTTAAATGTCTATTTGTAAAAATAATACGAAATAATATTTTGTATTTTTTTTTCGAAAACTAGACCCAACCGCACAAAACTAATTTTAGATTCGTGTTTAGCACCCTCGAAAATAGGAGGGTAGGATTTTTTTTTGTTAAGATTGGAGAGTTTTACGCTATTGTAAATAATTAGGTACCTACATATTTTACATAATTCTTTTTTGACTCCATCATAACGTAACGTAACATACCTACTACACGTATATCAAATATCAATGCAGGATTTACGATGTACCTTATTTACTCTCATTCTCCATAAATGAAAAAATCAATATCAATCGAATACAAAACAATTGTACAAATCACCGCCATGTTGCAAGCGACAAACACTACAAAGTAATACAGTACATGAATGTTGAAGAATTACTTACTTGTTTTTGTACAGCAAATGTATGTAGTAAATCACATTCCAGTTACAGTATCGCTAATATTCTCTAAACGCCAAGGTTCTTGTTGATATTATACTGATTGTAGGCGAATACGTGGCGTAACAAATTAAATTGAGCCGTTGGACTGAGCGTTGAGGGAGGCCGTTGTGCCGTTGAGCTGAGCGGAGCGGGTGAGCGAGCTCGGTCGGTAATGTTGTGACCGCGCCGTCAGAGACACCTACAGTTATTCCAACGTATCTTAAAAATGGTATTGTTTAAAATGAAGACAAAATTAGCACAATTATTTTTCAAAGAAAATAACTATAAATTCAAAACAATGTTTGTTCTATTTAAAAATAAAAATTTAGATAGGTACTTACTTTATTATGGTGACTTTTATAACTGTTAGGTAGGTAATTGAACGGGTAAATCAGGTAAACATTGTTGTTCCCAGAAAATACTTACTAAATAAAAATAGGAAGCTACTTTACCTAACAGGTACCTTTCAGGATATATAATTTTTATATTTATTTAAAATCAACGTTAAATTAATAAATTTTCGTTACATTTTTATGAAAATTTAGAATTGCCGATATTTAAGTTTATGATTATAGTTTAATAAATGAATAAATAAAACGTTTATTAAACTAAAATTTTATAATAACATTTTATTTTGGTGAGTTTTTAGTCGTGGTTTATTAGTAGTAATTATATATGCATTAAATAATGTTCAGTAAAAACGTTAGTTAAACTAAATTTTTTGACGTGTTGTTTCGATCGTTATTAATCTATTATACTAGTTAAACGTTAACGTTAAAAACCAGTTAAATATTAATGTTAGTTTAACGTTGAATAATAATTAGCAGTGTATTCTGGGTTATATTTTAATGTAAAATAAACGTTAGATTAAAAGTTTTTTGTTACTATATTTTTAATGTAAATATAACGTTGCCGATATATATATTTGGGTTGACTATTTTAGTTTAATAAACAAATAACACCGTTTATTAAACTGAACGTTATGACGTTTTATTTTGGTGATTTTAGTTGTGGTTTATTAGTAGTTAGTATATATGCATTAAATAACGTTCAATAAAAACGTTAATTAAACTAAATTTTTTGACGTGTTGTTTCAATGGTTATTAATCTATTGTACTAGTCAAAACATGATGTTAAAAACCAGTTAAATATTAATGTTAGTTTCACGTTGAATAATAATTAGCAGTGTATTTTTGGTTATATGTTAATGTAAAATAAACGTTAGATTAAATGTTCTTAGGTACTATAATTTTAATGTAAATATATCGTTGCCGATATATATATCAACGTTTTTGGGTTGACTGTTATAGTTTAATAAACGAATAATTAAAACGTTTATTAAACTGTACGTTATGACGTTTTAATTTGGTTAGTTTTTTTCTTTTGGTTGAATTTTAAGTTATATAAACGTTCTATAAATGTTTAGTTGAAAATTCGTTATAAAAAAGACGTTATATTTAAAACAAAAAACGTTTTTTCCACCATTGCAACGTTATTTCAACGTTTTTTTTAGGTATCGGTTCTTACTGGGTGTAGTGAACTTAATGCAAGTGAGGGATAAAATATTAAGGTACTATTAATTAATATTACAGATCTGCTTCCAGAAACGACAGATAATGAGAATAGTGAAGCAGAGCTATCAAGGTTAATAGAAGAATACGAAAAGATTAAAAGGCAAGAACTACGTGATGTACTAATAAAATCTCTGTTTGAAAACGTACAAGTTTGCAAAAAGAAAGCGAAGAGAGTAGAAAATATAAAAATTGTGAGGAGTTTAGTTAAGGAAGGAATTTCTATCAATATTATTTTAAAAACAGTAGGCATCTGTAGACGAAATTCAACAAGTTTTAAAATAAAGAAATCATATCTATTTATATCTTTATAATTTCATTAAAAAAAAGATTGAGAAATAGATTTGACTTCACTCGAAAGCTATGACTTTATGCCAAGATTGCTATTAATAACTATTTAATTTCATAAAAAAAAATCGAGTGGAAATGCCAAAGAACGGTGGTGCATTATTTGGGTTAGCTCGCTGTATTAAAAATACAGTAGACTCTAGTAAACATTGTAGTGTCCGTTCAGAAATAAGAACTGACCTTGAGAAACTAAAAAGTAGATTACCAGAATCAGTGAGGAATGCAGTATTTTCGTCAAAAGTATGTATTAAAAATGTTAAGTATGATGAATACTTGTATGCTGCAGATTCCTATAAGTATGACGACTATAGACGGTAAACGTATTTACTTGGCATACAAAGGGTCGAGTAGGAAGCCAAAGTCAGTGGAAAATTGAGCTTGATGGTGGTGGCAATTGTCAAATAGAGAACGTTCAATATGGTGAATACTTGTATGATGCAGATTCCTATAAGTATGACAGCTATCTATAGACAATACGTATTTACTTGGCATACGCAGAATCGAGTGGAAGATCAAAGTAGATGGAAAATTGAAAATTGTGGATCTACTCGTAATAGACGTAGTATACAAGAATCAAATGGTTATATAATCAAATTGCAGTAGACGATAAGTCTATATTTACTGAAGATGATCAGCAAATAGCAAGTAGAATATCTACTATAGTTGAAGATGTTGAAAGGCTGAAAGCTTAAATCAATCACGAAGTAAGATGGATTTAGATAGTTACTTGAATAATAGAGGAGGAGAAAGCATTGCTGCGAATTTTATGAGGAGAAATACATGTAGTGAACTTAATGCAAGTGAGGGAAAAAATATTAAGGTACTATTAATTAATATTACAGATCTGCTTCCAGAAACGACAGATAATGAGAATAGTGAAGCAGAGCTATCAAGGTTAATAGAAGAATACGAAACGATTAAAAGCCAAGAACTACGTCATGTACTAATAAAATCTCTGTTTGAAAACGTACAAGTTTGCAAAGACAAAGTGAAGAGTAGAAAAGATAAAAATTGTGAGGAGTTTAGTTAAGGAAGGAATTTCTATCAATATTATTTTAAAAACAGTAGGCATCTGTAGACGAAATTCAACAAGTTTTAAAATAAAGAAATCATATCTATTTATATCTTTATAATTTCATAAATAAAAGATTGAGAAATTGATTTGACTTCACTCGAAAGCTATGACATTATGCTAAGATTGCTATTAATAACTATATAATTTCATAAAAAAAAAATAAAAGATTGAAAATTTTATTTGACCACTCAAAAGCTATGGCTTTATGCCAAGACTGCTAAAAATGGCAGTAAATATATAGTGAAGGGTAATGTTTATGAATAATAAGGAAAACAGTAAAGCTCCTAGAGAAGAAATGGAATTCACAGCATTAGAAAGCAACGATAAACCTCTACTTGATCGTGAAGTAATAGAAACATTTCTAAGTGCAGTGCATGACAAGGAAGAGGCTCGAATTATTGCTGGAAAGCTAATAGATAGTTTTGGAATAGGAGGAGTTTTAGGCCAGGAAATTAGATGACTTGAAAACTATAGAAGGGATAACTGACTCTACAGTAGCAGTATAAAGAAATGGAATAATTCTGAGTTTCATAGAATTTCTACATTGGGGTTTGATCTAGGTTTAGAACCAATAACGTTCGGTAGATTAGATAGGTTTAGCTTATATGAAGTACGGAAAGTACAAGACCTGATGGAAAAAGCTTCAGAGAATTATAAGAATTAAAGTAAATATGCTCCTAAAGTAGAAAATGACTTTAAATGTTTAGTATCGATTAATAATTTTTTAATGGAAAACAAGAACCCAATATACCAACGTCTAAGTTTTTCTTCACTTCAGGACCATGTAAGCTTTACAGAAAATTACTGTAGTTTAGAACAAATTGAGGAATTAAAAAATAAAACGCCAAGTAGTAATCAGATTTTAACATTGCCTGAAAAGTTAGAAAACAATCTTTTGCTGAATGACTATGATTCAAACGTAATACATCAGTGCAATAAGTGGATGATCTCTTTAGGGTTTTTTTTAGCAGTTTTATCAATAATCCTATTTACCTTCATAAACAGCTGTAATTACCAAATGTTTCAATACTCCCAACCCTAAAGAGACCATCCACTTATTGCACTGATCTATTACGTTTGAATCAGTCATTCAGCAAAAGGTTGTTTTCTAACTTTTCAAGCAATGTTAAAATCTGGTTACTACTTGGCGTTTTATTTTTTAATTCCTCAATTTGTTCTAAACTACAGTAATTTTCTGTAAAGCTTACATGGTCCTGAAGTGAAGAAAAACTTAGACGTTGGTATATTGGGTTTCCTGTTTTCCATTATAAAATTATTAATCGATACTAAACATTTAAAGTCATATTCTACTATAGGAGCATATTTACTTTTATTCTTATAATTCTCTGAAGCTTTTTCCATCAGGTCTTGTACTTTCCGTACTTCATATAAGCTAAACCTATCTAATCTACCGAACGTTATTGGTTCTAAACTTAGATCAAACCCCAATTTAGAAATTCTATGAAACTCAGAATTATTCCAATTCTTTATACTGCTACTGTAGAGTCAGTTATCCCTTCTACAGTTTTCAAGTCATCTAATATCCTGGCCTAAAACTCCTCCTATTCCAAAACTATCTATTAGCTTTCCAGCAATAATTCGAGCCTCTTCCCTGTCATGCACTGCACTTAGAAATGTTTCTATTACTTCACGATCTAGTAGAGGTTTATCGTTGCTTTATAATGCTGTGAATTCCATTTCTTCTCTAGGAGCTTTACTATTTTCCTTACTATTCATAAACATTACTCTTCACTAATATCAAAATCTTTTTATATATTTACTGCCATTTTTAGCAGTCTTGGCATAAAGCCATAGCTTTTGACTGGTCAAATAAAATTTTCAATCTCTTTTTTTTTATGAAATTATATAGTTATTAATAGCAATTTTAGCATAAAGTCATAAGTCATAGCTTTCGAGTGAAGTCATATCAATTTCTCAATCTTTTTTTTATGAAATTATAAAGATATAAATAGATATGATTTCTTTATTTTTAAACTTGTTGAATTTCGTCTACAGATGCCTACTGTTTTTAAAATAATATTGATAGAAATTCCTTCCTTAACTAAACTCCTCACAATTTTTATCTTTTCTACTCTTCACTTTGTCTTTGCAAACTTGTACGTTTTCAAACAGAGATTTTATTAGTACATGACGTAGTTCTTGGCTTTTAATCGTTTCGGATACTTCTATTAACCTTGATAGCTCTGCTTCACTATTCTCATTATCTGTCGTTTCTGGAAGCAGATCTGTAATATTAATTAATAGTACCTTAATATTTTATCCCTCACTTGCATTAAGTTCACTACATGTATTTCTCCTCATAAAATTCGCAGCAATGCTTACTCCTCCTCTATTACTCAAGTAACTATCTAAATCTATCTTACTTCGTGATTGATTTAAGCTTTCAGCCTTTCAACATCTTCAACTATAGTTAGATATTCTACTTGCTATTTGCTGATCATCTTCAGTCAATATAGACTTGTCGTCTACTGCAATTTGATTATATAACCATTTGATTCTTTTAAACAACGTCTATTACGAGTAGATCCACAATTTTCAATTTTCCATCTACTTTGATCTTCCACTCGATTCTGCGTATGCCAAGTAAATACGTATCGTCTATAGATAGCTGTCATACTTATAGGAATCTGCAGCATTCAAATACTCACCATATTGAACGTTCTCTATGTAACAATTGCCACCACCATCAAGCTCAATTTTCCACTGACTTTGGCTTCCTACTCGCCCCTTTGTATGCCAAGTAAATACGTTTACCGTCTATAGTCGTCATACTTATAGGAATCTGCAGCATACAAGTATTCATCATACTTAACATTTTTAATACATACTTTTGACGAAAATACTGCATTCCTCACTGATTCTGGTAATCTACTTTTTAGTTTCTCAAGGTCAGTTCTTTTTTCTGAACGGACATTACAATATTTACTAGAGTCTACTGTATTTTTAATACAGCGAGCTAACTCAAATAATGCACCACCGTTCTTTGGCATTTTATCAAACACAGCCACATAACCTGAGATACTCTGACCAGGGTTATTTTGACTTTGTATAAACTTTAACATTTCTTTTTTATCTACTTCCCAATACGTCATTTACAGCTTTCTTAATTGCTTCGGCAAACAACCTTTCATGGAAATTATAAACCCTATCCACAAGTTCAATAGTTGAAACACTTAGATTATGCAGCATACCGTCCTTAAGCACCTTTTTGAATGCTTGTTTTATTGAATCTCTTAAACTACTTATACAAGACTCTACCGATCCTTTTGCATTAGATGGAATATTTGCATGGTTAACAACTTCCTTCTTTAAAAATTCAACCTGTTTTAGCATTTCAAATGCGTCATTACTTTTAGTCTTGATCCTGTTACAAAGAACTTCAATTACACCTGAATCATTATTGTAAGCAGCTAAGTACAGAGGTGTTCTACCATCGTTGTTTTTAGCTTCGATATCAGCACCTCTATCAAGAAGAAGAATAATAATGTATTGCTTGGCTTCTTCAACAGCAAATACAGGGGTGCCTTACCTTCCTTACTTCTAATTAAAATATTAGCACCTTTATCTATAAGAAAGCTAACCATATTGAACAGCATAGTGCAAAAGCGCCCAACTATCACTGTTACAACTAGTACTCTCTAAAGCTTAATATTACCTTTCTTCTCTAAAAATGCTTTGAATACACTCTTGCCTTAATTCTACATTACCGTTGTAAGTAGCATAATGCAAAGGCGTCCAGTTCTGTGAACACTGATTATTATGTTCAATATTAACATTACTTTTTTAGCAGTTTTATCAATAATCCTATTTACCTTCATAAACTGCTGTAATTACCAAAGGTTTCAATACTCCCAACCCTAAAGAGATCATCCACATATTGCACTGATCTATTACGTTTGAATCATAGTCATTCAGCAAAAGATTGTTTTCTAACTTTTCAGGTAATGTTAAAATCTGATTACTACTTGGCGTTTTATTTTTTAATTCCTCAATTTGTTCTAAACTACAGTAATTTTCTGTAAAGCTTACATGGTCCTGAAGTGAAGAAAAACTTAGACGTTGGTATATTGAGTTCTTGTTTTCCATTATAAAATTATTATCCGATACTAAACATTTAAAGTCATTTTCTACTTTAGGAGCATATTTACTTTTATTCTTATAATTCTCTGAAGCTTTTTCCATCAGGTCTTGTACTTTCCGTACTTCATATAAGCTAAACCTATCTAATCTACCGAACGTTATTGGTTCTAAACCTAGATCAAACCCCAATGTAGAAATTCTATGAAACTCAGAATTATTCCAATTCTTTATACTGCTACTGTAGAGTCAGTTATCCCTTCTATAGTTTTCAAGTCATCTAATTTCCTGGCCTAAAACTCCTCCTATTCCAAAACTATCTATTAGCTTTCCAGCAATAATTCGAGCCTCTTCCCTGTCATGCACTGCACTTAGAAATGTTTCTATTACTTCACGATCAAGTAGAGGTTTATCGTTGCTTTCTAAAGCTGTGAATTCCATTTCTTCTCTACGAGCTTTACTATCTTCCTTATTATTCATAAACATTACCCTTCACTAATATCAAAATCTTTTTATATATTTACTGCCATTTTTAGCAGTCTTAGCATAAAGCCATAGCATTTGAGTGGTCAAATACAATTTTCAACCTTTTTTTTTTTTTTTTTTATGAAATTTTATAGTTATTAATAGCAATCTTGACATAAACTCATAGCTTTCGAGTAAAGTCAAATCAATTTCTCAATATTTTTTTTATGAAATTATAAAGATATTAATAGATATGATTTCTTTATTTTTAAACTTGTTGAATTTCGTCTACAGATGCCTACTGTATTTAAAATAATATTGATCGAAATTCCTTCCTTAACTAAACTCCTCACAATTTTTATCTTTTCTACTCTGTTCACTTTCTCTTTGCAAACTTGTACGTTTTCAAACAGAAATTTTATTAGTACATGACGTAGTTCTTGGCTTTTAATCGTTTCGTATTCTTCTATTAACCTTGATAGCTCTGCTTCACTATTCTCATTATCTGTCGTTTCTGGAAGCAGATCTGTAATATTAATTAATAGTACCTTAATATTTTATCCCTCACTTGCATTAAGTTCACTACATGTATTTCTCCTCATAAAATTCGCAGCAATGCTTTCTCCTCCTCTATTATTCAAGTAACTATCTAAATCTAACTTACTTCGTGATTGATTTAACCTTTCAGCCTTTCAACATCTTCAACTATAGTAGATATTCTACTTGCTATTTGCTGATCCTCTTCATTCAATATAGACTTATCGTCTACTGCAATTTGATTATATAACCATTTGATTCTTGTATACTACGTCTATTACGAGTAGATCCACAATTTTCAATTTTCCATCTACTTTGATCTTCCACTCGATTCTGCGTATGTCAAGTAAATACGTATCGTCTACAGATAGCTGTCATACTTTTAGGAATCTGCAGCATACAAGTATTCACCATATTGAACGTTCTCTATGTTACAATTGCCACCACCATCAAGCTCATTTTTCCACTGACTTTGGCTTCCTACTCGCCCCTTTGTATGCCAAGTAAATACGTTTACCGTCTATAGTAGTCATACTTATAGGAATCTGCAGCATACAAGTATTCATCATACTTAACATTTTTAATACATACTTTTGACGAAAATACTGCATTCCTAACTGATTCTGGTAATCTTCTTTATAGTTTCTCAAGGTCAGTTCTTCTTCTGAACGGACACTACAATATTTACTAGAGTCTACTGTATTTTTAATACAGCGAGCTAACTCAAATAATGCACCACCGTTCTTTGGCACTTTATCAAACACAGCCACATAACTTGAGATACTCTGACCAGGGTTATTTTGACTATGTACAAACTTTAACTTTTCTTTTTTATCTACTTGCCAATAAACGTCATTTACAGTTTTCTTAATTGTATCGGCAAACAATCTTTCATCGAAATTATAAACCCTATCCACAAGTTCAATAGTTGAAACACTAAGATTATGCAGCATACCGTCCTATAGCACCTTTTTGAAAGCATGTTTTATTGAATCTCTTAAACTACTTATACAAGACTCTACCGATCCTTTTGCATTAGATGGAATATTTGCTTGGTTAACAACTTCCTTCTTTAAAAATTCAACCTGTTTTATCATTTCAAATGCGTTATTACTTTTAGTCTTGATCCTGTTACAAAGAACTTCAATTACACCTGAATCATTATTGTAAGCAGCTAAGTACAGAGGTGTTCTACCATCGTTGTTTTTAGCTTCGATATCAGCACCTCTATCAAGAAGAAGAATAATTATGTATTGCTTGGCTTCTTCAACAGCCAAATACAGGGCTGCCTTACCTTCCTTACTTCTAATTAAAATATTAGCACCTTTATCTATAAGAAAGCTAACCATAATGAACAGCATAGTGCAAAAGCGCCCAACTGTCACTGTTACAACTAGTACTCTCTAAAGCTTAATATTACCTTTCCTCTCTAAAAATGCTTTGAATACACTCTTGCCTTAATTCTACATTACCGTTGTAAGTAGCATAATGCAAAGGCGTCCAGTTCTGTGAACACTGATTATTATGTTCAATATTAACATTACTTTTTTAGCAGTTTTATCAATAATTCTATTTACCTTCATAAACAGCTGTAATTACCAAAGGTTTCAATACTCCCAAGCCTAAAGAGATCATCCACTTATTGCACTGATCTATTACGTTTGAATCATAGTCATTCAGCAAAAGGTTGTTTTCTAACTTTTCAAGCAATGTCATCAATCTGATTACTACTTGGCGTTTTATTTTTTAATTCCTCAATTTGTTCTAAACTACAGTAATTTTCTGTAAAGCCTGAAGTGAAGAAAAACTTAGACGTTGGTATATTGGGTTCTTGTTTTCCATTATAAAATTATTAATCGATACTAAACATTTAAAGTCATTTTCTACTTTAGGAGCATATTTACTTTTATTCTTATAATTCTCTGAAGCTTTTTCCATCAGGTCTTGTACTTTCCGTACTTCATATAAGCTAAACCTATCTAATCTACCGAACGTTATTGGTTCTAAACCTAGATCAAACCCCAATGTAGAAATTCTATGAAACTCAGAATTAATCCAATTCTTTATACTGCTACTGTAGAGTCAGTTATCCCTTCTATAGTTTTCAAGTCATCTAATTTCCTGGCCTAAAACTCCTCTTATTCCAAAACTATCTATTAGCTTTCCAGCAATAATTCGAGCCTCTTCCCTGTCATGCACTGCACTTAGAAATGTTTCTATTACTTCACGATCAAGTAGAGGCTTATCGTTGCTTTCTAATGCTGTGAATTCCATTTCTTCTCTACGAGCTTTACTATTTTCCTTATTATTTATAAACATTACCCTTCACTAATATCAAAATCATGTTATATATTTACTGCCATTTTTAGCAGTCTTAGCATAAAGCCATAGCTTTTGAGTGGTCAAATAAAATTTTCAATTTTTTTTTTTATGAAATTATAAAGATATTAATAGGTATGATTTCTTTATTTTTAAACTTGTTGAATTTCGTCTACAGATGCCTACTGTTTTTAAAATAATATTGATAGAAATTCCTTCCTTAACTAAACTCCTCACAATTTTTATCTTTTCTACTCTCTTCACTTTCTCTTTGCAAACTTGTACGTTTTCAAACAGAGATTTAATTAATACATGACGTAGTTCTTGGCTTTTAATCTTTTCGTATTCTTCTATTAACCTTGATAGCTCTGCTTCACTATTCTCATTATCTGTCGTTTCCGGAAGCAGATCTGTAATATTAATTAATAGTACCTTAATATTTTATCCCTCACTTGCATTAAGTTCACTACATGTATTTCTCCTCATAAAATTCGCAGCAATGCTTTCTCCTCCTTTATTATTCAAGTAACTATCTACATCTATTTTGCTTCGTGATTGATTTAAGCTTTCAGCCTTTCAACATCTTCAACTATAGTTAACACAATATTGAACATAATAATCAGTGTTCACAGAACTGGACGCCTTTGCATTATGCTACTTACAACGGTAATGTAGAATTAAAGCAAGAGTGTATTCAAAGCATTTTTAGAGAAGAAAGGTAATATTAAGTATGATGAATACTTGTATGCTGCAGATTCCTATAAGTATGACGACTATAGACATTATTATTCTTCTTCTTGATAGAGGTGCTGATATCGAAGCTAAAAACAACGATGGTAGAACACCTCTGTACTTAGCTGCTTACAATAATGATTCAGGTGTAATTGAAGTTCTTTGTAACAGGATCAAGACTAAAAGTAATGACGCATTTGAAATGATAAAACAGGTTGAATTTTTAAAGAAGGAAGTTGTTAACCAAGCAAATATTCCATCTAATGCAAAAGGATCGGTAGAGTCGGTAGAGATAAGTAGTTTAAGAGATTCAATAAAACATGCATTCAAAAAGGTGCTAAAGGACGGTATGCTGCATAATCTTAGTGTTTCAACTATTGAACTTGTGGATAGGGTTTATAATTTCCATGAAAGGTTGTTTGCCGAAGCAATTAAGAAAGCTGTAAATGACGTATTGGCAAGTAGATAAAAAAGAAATGTTAAAGTTTATACAAAGTCAAAATAACCCTGATCAGAGTATCTCAGGTTATGTGGCTGTGTTTGATAAAATGCCAAAGAACGGCGGTGCATTATTTGAGTTAGCTCGCTGTATAAAAAATACAGTAGACTCTAGTAAATATTGTAGTGTCTGTTCAGAAAAAAGAACTCACCATGAGAAACTAAAACGTAGATTACCAGAATCAGTGAGGAATGCAGTATTTTCGTCAAAAGTATGTATTAAAAATGTTAAGTATGATGAATACTTCTGTGCTGCAGATTCCTATAAGTATGACGACTATAGACGGTAAACGTATTTACTTGGCATACAAAGGGGCGAGTAGGAAGCCAAAGTCAGTGGAAAATTGAGCTTGATGGTGGTGGCAATAGTCACATAGAGAACGTTCAATATGGTGAATACTTGTATGCTGCAGATTCCTATAAGTATGACAGCTATCTATAGACGATACGTATTTACTTGGCATACGCAGAATCGAGTGGAAGATCAAAGTAGATGGAAAATTGAAAATTGTGGATCTACTCACAATAGACGTAGTATACAAGAATCAAATGGTTATATAATCAAATTGCAGTAGACGATAAGTCTATATTGACTGAAGATGATCAGCAAATAGCAAGTAGAATATCTACTATAGTTGAAGATGTTGAAAGGCTGAAAGCTTAAATCAATCACGAAGTAAGATAGATTTAGATAGTTACTTGAATAATAGAGGAGGAGTAAGTATTGCTGCGAATTTTATGAGGAGAAATACATGTAGTGAACTTAATGCAAGTGAGGGATAAAATATTAAGGTACTATTAATTAATATTACAGATCTGCTTGCAGAAACGACAGATAATGAGAATAGTAAAGCAGAGCTATCAAGGTTAATAGAAGAATACGAAACGATTAAAAGCCAAGAACTACGTCATGTACTAATAAAATCTCTGTTTGAAAACGTACAAGTTTGCAAAGAGAAAGTGAAGAGAGTAGAAAAGATAAAAATTGTGAGGAGTTTAGTTAAGGAAGGAATTTCTATCAATATTATTTTAAAAACAATAGTCATCTGTAGACGAAATTCAATAAGTTTAAAAATAAAGAAATCATATTTATTTATATCTTTATAATTTCATAAAAAAAAGATTGAGAAATTGATTTGACTTCACTCGAAAGCTATGACTTTATGCTAAGATTGCTATTAATAACTATATAATTTCATATATAAAAAAAAAAAAAGATTGAAAATTTTATTTGACCACTCAAAAGCTATGGCTTTATGCCAAGACTGCTAAAAATGCCAGTAAATATATAAAAAGATTTTGATATTACTGAAGGGTAATGTTTATGAATAATAAGGAAGATAGTAAAGCTCGTAGAGAAGAAATGGAATTCACAGCTTTGAAAGCAACGATAAACCTCTACTTGATCGTGAAGTAATAGAAACATTTCTAAGTGCAGTGCATGACAGGGAAGAGGCTCGAATTATTGCTAATAGATAGTTTTGGAATAGGAGGAGTTTTAGGCCAGGAAATTAGATGACTTGAAAACTATAGAAGGGATAACTGACTCTACAGTAGCAGTATAAAGAATTGGAATAATTCTGAGTTTCATAGAATTTCTACATTGGGGTTTGATCTAGGTTTAGAACCAATAACGTTCGGTAGATTAGATAGGTTTAGCTTATATGAAGTACGGAAAGTACAAGACCTGATGGAAAAAGCTTCAGAGAATTATAAGAATAAAAGTAAATATGCTCCTAAAGTAGAAAATGACTTTAAATGTTTAGTATCGATTAATAATTTTATAATGGAAAACAAGAACCCAATATACCAACGTCTAAGTTTTTCTTCACTTCAGGACCATGTAAGCTTTACAGAAAATTACTGTAGTTTAGAACAAATTGAGGAATTAAAAAAAAAACGCCAAGTAGTAATCAGATTTTAACATTGCTTGAAAAGTTAGAAAACAATCTTTTGCTGAATGACTATGATTCAAACGTAATAGATCAGTGCAATAAGTGGATGATCTCTTTAGGGTTAGGAGTATTGATACCTTTGTAATTACAGCAGTTTATGAAGATAAATAGGATGAAGTTAAAACTTTTATTGATAAAACTGCTAAAAAAGTAATGTTAATATTGAACATAATAATCAGTGTTCACAGAACTGGACGCCTTTGCATTATGCTACTTACAACGGTAATGTAGAATTAAGGCAAGAGTGTATTCAAAGCATTTTTAGAGAAGAAAGGTAATATTAAGCTTTAGAGAGTACTAGTTGTAACAGTGACAGTTGGGCGCTTTTGCACTATGCTGTTCATTATGGTTAGCTTTCTTATAGATAAAGGTGCTAATATTTTAATTAGAGGTAAGGAAGGTAAGGCACCCCTGTATTTGGCTGTTGAAGAAGCCAAGCAATACATAATTATTCTTATTCTTGATAGAGGTGCTGATATCGAAGCTAAAAACAACGATGGTAGAACACCTCTGTACTTAGCTTCTTACAATAATGATTCAGGTGTAATTGAAGTTCTTTGTAACAGGATCAAGACTAAAAGTAATGACGCATTTGAAATGATAAAACATGTTGAATTTTTAAAGAAGGAAGTTGTTAACCAAGCAAATATTCCATCTAATACAAAAGGATCGGTAGAGTCTTGTATAAGTAGTTTAAGAGATTCGATAAAACATGCATTCAAAAAGGTGCTAATTAGGCTACGATTGTTAATTGCATCTCAAACCGCAGGCAATACAGGTCATATTAACGAAATAAATTCCCCTCACCCTCACCCTACTGGTGACATAGATATGGGTGATAGCAGGATTATAAATGTAGCAGAACCTGAAGAGAATAATGATGTGGCTACTAAAAACTATGTTGATAAACAAATTCTAAAAATAAATGATAAAAGTATAGCAATAATTTGTTTTCATTTTGAAGGAAATACAGTAGAAACAGTAGTAATTTTATAATAAAAAGGACCAACAGACCAATGTATTCATTTCCATTCAAATCTGCTACTGTGTTAAACATAAATATTAATAATAAATAATTTTTCATAGAAATCAATCAAGAACAACATACACCTAATACAATCTTGGGAAAAAGTATTAAATTAAATGATAGGATAATTTTCTCCAAACCATCATTAGCCGTCGGCAATAATCTTTATTGTGATATAATTTTCAAAATTGTTTGCATCTAAAGTAAAGAGAGAAATAGTAGATGAATTACATAAGCCTGCAAGAATTAATTTTAAGAGACGAAGAGCTATAATTAAATCAATGGATGAGTTATTTCAGGCGGACCTTATTGAGATGTTGAAGTTATCAATTGCTTTTCTAAATACGTTTGGGCGGTTCCTGTTAAAAGTAAATCTGCTTCTGACGTAACTAATGCAATGGAAAAAGGTTTTAGGAGAACAAGTACCAAATAATTTACAAATAGATGAAGGACGTGAATTTTTTAACAGATATTTTAAAAAATTAATGTCAAAATACAATATAAATCATTACAGTGTGATTCGTAATAAAAAAGCATGCATAGTGGAACGAGTTAATAGAACTTTAAAATATATGATGTGGAAAGAATTTAATATTCAAGGAAATTATAAATGGTTAGATATATTAGATCTTGTTGTAAAGAAGTATAATAATAAAAAACACCGTACTATAGGAATTAAACCATCCCAAGTGAATAAAAAAATGAAAAATATTTATTAAACACTGTATATAATAACATAAAACTTGCAAATAAAATAAACAAATTTAAAATAGGAGATTATGTGCGTATAAGTAAAAAGAGAGGAGTATTTGATAAATCTTATACACCGAATTGGTCACCTGAAATATTTATTGTTAAAAAAAGTACAGTTAACCAACCCCACCACTTATATTTTACAAGACGAGAATATGGAAGAAATAAAAGGAGGATTCTATGAAATGGAACTTCAAAAAGTTAAATATCCTAATATTTTTTTAGTTGAAAAGGTGTTAAAACGTAAATCAAATAAAGTGTTTGTTAAGTGGCTTGGATTTGGTAACAGTCATAATAGTTGGATAGACAAAAGCAATTTAGAATAAAAAACTTAAATTTGTATTAGACTTGTTTCAAAATAAGGTTGTTTATTCCTTCAAAGTAAGATAATAAGTTATTTTAGAATAACCTTTTAACTTTTCATCCAATTAGTTTTATCACTTGTTTTGTAGCTGGTCAAGGATATACTTATCATCTCTCAAAGTCATTTAAATAAACTTTATTTATTACCCAATTTGTTTACGAATGTATTAGTGACGACAACTATAATTGAAAAATACTGAGCTCGACTTATACTTATAACTTTTAAAGCAATGTTAAAATCTGATTACTAGTTGGCGTTTTATTTTTTAATTCCTCAATTTGTTCTAAACTACAGTAATTTTCTGTAAAGCTTACATGGTCCTGAAGTGAAGAAAAACTTAGACGTTGGTATATTGGGTTCTTGTTTTCCATTATAAAATTATTAATCGATACTAAACATTTAAAGTCATTTTCTACTTTAGGAGCATATTTACTTTTATTCTTATAATTCTCTGAAGCTTTTTCCATCAGGTCTTGTACTTTTCGTACTTCATATAAGCTAAACCTATCTAATCTACCGAACGTTATTGGTTCTCTAAACCTAGAGCAAACCCCAATGTAGAAATTCTATGAAACTCGGAATTATTCCAATTCTTTATACTGCTACTGTAGAGTCAGTTATCCCTTCTATAGTTTTCAAGTCATCTAATTTCCTGGCCTAAAACTCCTCCTATTCCAAAACTATCTATTAGCTTTCCAGCAATAATTCGAGCCTCTTTCCTGTCATGCACTGCACTTAGAAATGTTTCTATTCACGATCAAGTAGAGGTTTATCGTTGCTTTCTAATGCTGTGAATTCCATTTCTTCTCTAGGAGCTTACAATTTTCCTTATTATTCATAAACATTACCCTTCACTAATATCAAAATCTTTTTATATATTTACTGCCATTTTTAGCAGTCTTGGGATAAAGCCATAGCTTTTGAGTGGTCAAATAAAATTTTCAATCTTTTTTTTTTTTTTTTTTTTGTAATGAAATTATATAGTTATTAATAGCAATCTTAGCATAAAGTCATAGCTTTCGAGTGAAGTTAAATCAATTTCTCAATCTTTTTTTTATGAAATTATAAAGATATAAATAGATATGATTTCTTTATTTTTAAACTTGTTGAATTTTGTCTACAGATGCCCACTGTTTTTAAAATAATATTGATAGAAATTCCTTCCTTAACTAAATTCCTCACAATTTTTATCTTTTCTACTCTCTTCACTTTCTCTTTGCAAACTTGTACGTTGTCACACAGAGATTTTATTAGTACAAGACGTTAGTTTTTGGCTTTTAATCGTTTCGTATTCTTCTATTAACCTTGATAGCTCTGCTTCACTATTCTCATTATCTGTCGTTTCTGGAAGCAGATCTGTAATATTAATTAATAGTACCTTAATATTTTATCCCTCACTTGCATTAAGTCTACTACATGTATTTCTCCTCATAAAATTCGCAGCAATGCTTTCTCCTCCTCTATTATTCAAGTAACTATCTAAATCTATCTTACTTCGTGATTGATTTAAGCTTTCAGCCTTTCAACATCTTCAACTATAGTAGATATTCTACTTGCTATTTGCTGATCCTCTTCAGTCGATATAGACTTATCGCCTACTGCAATTTGATTATATAACCATTTGATTCTTGTATACTACGTCTATTACGAGTAGATCCACAATTTTCTGTTCTACTGTTTTTAAAATAATATTGATAGAAATTCCTTCCTTAACTAAACTCCTCACAATTTTTATCTTTTCTACTCTTCACTTTCTCTTTGCAAACTTGTACGTTTTCAAACAGAGATTTTTTTTATTTTAAAAACAATAGGCATCTGTAGACGAAATTCAACAAGATTAAAAATAAAGAAATCATATCTATTTATATCTTTATAATTTCATAAAAAAAGATTGAGCTCGAAAGCTATGACTTTATGCTAAGATTGCTATTAATAACTATATAATTTCATAAAAAAAAAAAAAAAAAAGATTGAAAATTTTATTTGACCACTCAAAAGCTATGGCTTTATGCTAAGACTGCTAAAAATGGCAGTAAATATATAAAAAGATTTTGATATTAGTGAAGGGTAATGTTTATAAATAATAAGGGAAATAGTAAAGCTCGTAGAGAAGAAATGGAATTCACAGCATTAGAAAGCAACGATAAGCCTCTACTTGATCGTGAAGTAATAGAAACATTTCTAAGTGCAGTGCATGACAGGGAAGAGGCTCGAATTATTGCTGGAAAGCTAATAGATAGTTTTGGAATAGGAGGAGTTTTAGGCCAGGAAATTAGATGACTTGAAAACTATAGAAGGGATAACTGACTCTGCAGTAGCAGTATAAAGAATTGGAATAATTCTGAGATTCATAGAATTTCTACATTGGGGTTTGATCTAGGTTTAGAACCAATAACGTTCGGTAGATTATATAGGTTTAGCTTATATGAAGTAGGGGAAGGACAAGACCTGATGGAAAAAGCTTCAGAGAATTATAAGAATAAAAGTAAATATGCTCCTAAAGTAGAAAATGACTTTAAATGTTTAGTATCGATTAATAATTTTTTAATGGAAAACAAGAACCCAATATACCAACGTCTAAGTTTTTCTTCACTTCAGGCTTTACAGAAAATTACTGTAGTTTAGAACAAATTGAGGAATTAAAAAATAAAACGCCAAGTAGTAATCAGATTTTAACATTGCTTGAAAAGTTAGAAAACAACCTTTTGCTGAATGACTATGATTCAAACGTAATAGATCAGTGCAATAAGTGGATGATCTCTTTAGGGTTGGGAGTATTGAAACCTTTGGTAATTACAGCTGTTTATGAAGGTAAATAGAATTATTGATAAAACTGCTAAAAAAGTAATGTTAATATTGACCATAATAATCAGTGTTCACAAAACTGGACGCCTTTGCATTATGCTACTTGCAACGGTAATGTAGAATTAAGGCAAGAGTGTATTCAAAGCATTTTTAGAGAAGAAAGGTTATATTAAGCTTTAGAGAGTACTAGTTGTAACAGTGATAGTTGGGCGCTTTTGCACTATGCTGTTTATTATGGTTAGCTTTCTTATAGATAAAGGTGCTGATATTTTAATTAAAAGTAAGGAAGGTAAGGCAGCCCTGTATTTGGCTGTTGAAGTTCTTTGTAACAGGATCAAGACTAAAAGTAATGACGCATTTGAAATGATAAAACAGGTTGAATTTTTAAAGAAGGAAGTTGTTAACCATGCAAATATTCCATCTAATGTAAAAGGATCGGTAGAGTCTTGTATAAGTAGTTTAAGAGATTCAATAAAACAAGCGTTAATAAAGGTGCTTAAGGACGGTATGCTGCATAATCTTAGTGTTTCAACTATTGAACTTGTGGATAGGGTTTATAATTTCCATGAAAGATTGTTTGCCGAAGCAATTAAGAAAGCTGTAAATGACGTGTATTGGCAAGTAGATAAAAAAGAAATGTTAAAGTTTATATATAGTCAAAATAACCCTGGTCAGAGTATCTCAGGTTATGTGGCTGTGTTTGATAAAATGCCAAAGAACGGTGGTGCATTATTTGAGTTAACTCGCTGTATTAAAAATACAGTAGACTCTAGTGAATATTGTAGTGTCCGTTCAGAAAAAAGAACTGACCTTGAGAAACTAAAAAGTAGATTACCAGAATCAGTGAGGAATGCAGTATTTTCGTCAAAAGTATGTATTAAAAATGTTAAGTATGATGAATACTTGTATGCTGCAGATTCCTATAAGTATGACGACTATAGACGGTAAACGTATTTACTTGGCATACAAAGGGGCGAGTAGGAAGCCAAAGTCAGTGGAAAATTGAGCTTGATGGTGGTGGCAATTGTCACATAGAGAACGTTCAATATGGTGAATACTTGTATGCTGCAGATTCCTATAAGTATGACAGCTATCTATAGACGATACGTATTTACTTGGCATACGCAGAATCGAGTGGAAGATCAAAGTAGATGGAAAATTGAAAATTGTGGATCTACTCACAATAGACGTAGTATACAAGAATCAAATGGTTATATAATCAAATTGCAGTAGACGATAAGTCTATATTGACTGAAGGTGATCAGCAAATAGCAAGTAGAATATCTACTATAGTTGAAGATGTTGAAAGGCTGAAAGCTTAAATCAATCACGAAGTAAGATAGATTTAGATAGTTACTTGAATGATAGAGGAGGAGAAAGCATTGCTGCGAATTTTATGAGGAGAAATACATGCAGTGAACTTAATGCAAGTGAGGGATAAAATATTAAGGTACTATTAATTAATATTACAGATCTGCTTCCAGAAACGACAGATAATGAGAATAGTGAAGCAGAGCTATCAAGGTTTATAGAAGAATACGAAACGATTAAAAGCCAAGAACTACGTCATGTACTAATAAAATCTCTGTTTGAAAACGTACAAGTTTGCAAAGAGAAAGTGAAGAGAGTAGAAAAGATAAAAATTGTGAGGAGTTTAGTTAAGGAAGGAATTTCTATCAATATTATTTTAAAAACAGTAGGCATCTGTAGACGAAATTCAACAAGTTTAAAAATAAAGAAATCATATCTATTAATATCTTTATAATTTCATAAAAAAAAAAGATTGAGTAATTGATTTGACTTCACTCGAAAGCTATGACTTTATGCCAAGATTGCTATTAATAACTATATAATTCCATAAAAAAAAAAATTTTATTTGACCACTCGAAAGCTATGGCTTTATGCCAAGACTGCTAAAAATGGCAGTAAATATATAAAAAGATTTTGATATTAGTGAAGGGTAATGTTTATGAATAATAAGGAAAATAGTAAAGCTCGTAGAGAAGAAATGGAATTCACAGCATTAGAAAGCAACGATAAACCTCTACTTGATCGTGAAGTAATAGAAACATTTCTAAGTGCAGTGCATGACAGGGAAGAGGATCGAATTATTGCTGGAAAGCTAATAGATAGTTTTGGAATTGGAGGAGTTTTAGGCCAGGAAATTAGATGACTTGAAAACTATAGAAGGGATAACTGACTCTACAGTAGCAGTATAAAGAATTGGAATAATTCTGAGTTTCATAGAATTTCTACATTGGGGTTTGATCTAGGTTGTATACTTGTATGCTGCAGATTCCTATAAGTATGACGACTATAGAGGGTAAACGTATTGTCACGGATTTCCCAATTCGAATTTTACTATTGCCAGAAAAACACAATCCGTTAATTAATTACTTCTTTATTAACTATACCCAGTACACTATTGAACACTAATTAAAACTCAACTAAACACTTATTTAATTATCGCTATCTAAATCACTTTTATATCTCCAACTAAACACTTCAATTTAACACTCTAATTCAAAGCTTATACAAGACTAACTTAATCGGCCGTTTATTTTTCTTTTATAGACCCAACGAATATTCCAGGTATATTCTAGCATCTCTAGATCTATTTTCTAGCATCTCTCGAACGCTTCTCGTCGTTTCTCAAATTTTCTAGTCCCGTCTCGATCCACGGCATTTTGTTTGTTTAACAGAATCGTGTAGGAGCGATCGGGGCAATCTTAGTAATTCGCGGTACCACAGTCGACGATTTAAGTGTGAGTGGGGCAAATTCCGTGACACTGCCCCCTCCTTAGGACCGATCGTCCCGATGGGATACACCTCGATACGGGGACAGACGCTCCAGATGGACGACCTTCATCTTACTCCTAGGAGTCCTCTGTATCCGGTAGACGACATCATTGATTCTTTTAATGACGGTGTAGGGGCCCTCCCAACGGTTCTTTAGCTTAGGCGATTTTCCTTTCTTCCGCGTGGGGTTGTACAGCCACACCAGGTCACCTTGTTGGAATCCGACTGTATTGGCCCGGACGTCGTATCGAGTCTTCATGCGATCGCTCTCTAGTCGCATTCGAGATCTGACTTGGTCGTGTACAGCTGCTAGTCTTTGTTCTAAGTCATGGATATAACTGTCTGGATCTGTGGGCTGTTCCGCAGGACGACCAAATACCAAATCTGCCGGAAGGCGAAGCTCTCTTCCAAAGATGATCCTTGCGGGAGTCTTCCCAGTAGTTTCATGGACAGCTGAGCGGTAAGCTAACAGGAAGAGTGGAATGAGCTTGTCCCAGTCTGTCTGGTTCTCGTTCACAAACATCCTCAGATTGGTTTTTAGTGTGGCGTTGAAGCGTTCCACCATACCATCTGACTGGGGATGCAGTGGGGTGGTCCTGGTTTTTCGGATTCCCATAAGCTCGCAGACCTTTCGGAACACACCTGATTCGAAATTTCGGCCCTGATCTGAATGTAGTTCCATGGGCACACCAAATCTGCAGAACAGGTTGTTGACTAGCGCTTCTGCTACGGTTGTGGTCTCTTGATTGGGAAGGGGGTATACTTCCGGCCATTTGCTGAAGTAGTCCATGGCTACTAGCAGATATCGGTTCCCACTTAGGGTTTTCGGAAAGGGACCAGCGATATCAATGGCAATCCTCTCAAACGGCGCTCCTACGATGTACTGGCGCATTTTGCCTCTGGAACGGGTCTTCGGTCCCTTGCTTGCTACACATATGTCACATTTTCGGCACCAATCTTCTACATCCGTCCTACAATTCAACCAGTAGAAACGCTCCCTAATCTTCTGTAGAGTCCTATTGATACCGAGATGACCACCACCAGTACCTCCATGTACTTCCTGCAGCACTTCCTTGACCCGGGACCTCGGGAGTAGTACTTGTTTCTTCACCTCCGTTCCGTCATTGTTCTCCCATGCTCTTTTTAGGACACCGTCTTCCAACACCAGGGAATTCCATTGAGCCCAATAGCTCTTTAATGCTGGGCTTTTACTACTGACTTCAGCCCAAGACGGTCGGTTGTTGGTTTCTTTCCAGTCTAGTAAAGGCTTGATGTCACAGTCAGCTTGCTGGTCTTCCCGAATCGCTGCTGAACTCCATCGGTCTTCAGGTTGGGCTGCTACTACCTTGCAAGAAACTGATGAGATGTTCTCTTTCCTTTCAAGACTACTGCAGTGTTTGCAGTTGACAGGACAGGGTCTCCTAGAAAGGGCATCTGCATTTCCATGTTTCCTGCCGGCTCGATGTTCAACAACAAAGTGATATTCTTGCAGCCGTTCCAGCAATCTGGCCATTTGTCCTTCAGGGTTCTTAAACTGTAGCAGCCATTTGAGGGAAGCGTGATCCGTTCTTAGGAGGAATTCTTGGCCATACAAGTATTTATGAAAGTGTTCTAGACTCTTCACGATGGCAAGCAATTCTTTCCGAGTCACACAATAGTTCTTTTCGGCTTTTGATAGAACTTTGCTGAAGTAGCCCACTACTCGCTCCTGACCATCTTGTACTTGGGAAAGAACTCCACCAATTCCAATGTTGCTTGCGTCCGTGTCCACTATAAATGGTTGTCCAGGTATTGGGTATGTCAAAATCGGGGTAGTGCAGAGAGCCTCTTTCAGCGTCTTAAAGGCTTGCTGGCATCTCGGAGTCCATTCGAACGGGATGGTGTCTTCTGTCAATTTATGAAGAGGCTTGGCAATGTCTGAGAATCCTTGGACGAATCGTCGATAGTATGTGCATAGGCCGAGAAAACTTCGAACTTGATGTTTGTCTTTAGGAACCGGCCAGTTCTTTATGCACTCTGTCTTCTCCGGATCTGTTTTCACACCATTTGGAGTAATAATGTGGCCTAGGTATCTAACCTCCTTTTGGAACAGACTACACTTCTTCGGGTTCAACTTCAGGTTCGCTGCTTTCAACTTCTTTAACACTTCGGACACGTTCTTCAGGTGCTCCTGGAAAGAGCGTCCCAGCACCACCACGTCGTCCAAGTAAATCAAGCAGGTCTCCCAATGCAGGCCATGTAGTACAGTTTCCATCAGTCGCTCAAAAGTAGCAGGGGCATTACATAGGCCAAATGGCATTACATTGAACTGCCACAATCCATTTCCGGTAGTGAACGCTGTCTTTTCCTTGTCTTCTGGGCTGACCTCAACTTGCCAATATCCACTCTTTAAATCCAAAGTGGAAAACCATTGCGCACCGGCCAAGGTGTCCAGAGTATCGTCAATCCTCGGTAATGGGTAACTGTCTTTCTTGGTGACGTCATTTAATTTTCTGTAGTCCACACAAAATCGGGTGGAGCCGTCTTTCTTCTTGACCAGGACTACAGGAGAAGCCCAAGGACTCTGAGATGGCTCTATGGTGCCTTGGTTTTGCATTTCAATTAACATCTTGTTAACTTCTTCTCGCTTGGCTAGTGGAAGTCCTCGTGGTGGCTGCTTTATAGGAGACGATGAACCAGTATCGATTCGATGCTTCACTACATTGGTTCTACCAAAGTCGCCTGGCTTAAGTGCAAACACATCTTCATTTTCACTTAGCAACTCTTCCAGTTGTTCCACCTCCATCTCTGTTAATCTTTCCTTAGCCCTATCCACGATGTCCCTTAGACATTCCGGTAGACTGGTCTTATTTGGTTTCTTCTCCGTTTTGTTGATTTCTTTGAGTGTTCTGACCATGGTAACAGGTTCACAGACTCCTACTTCAGTTCCCTTTGCAATTTTCTGTGGAAAGGTTTTCAGGTTCACTACCCGTACCATTGTCGTCTTCTCCGGTTTAATCAGGGTGCGGCCGGTCACTATAGATTTATTAAACAAATCCGGATTACTGGGTTCCACCACCCCTACACTGCAAGACATTTCCCCATCCATTACAGTGGCAACCAATGTTTCGGTCTGAGCAGGTAGTACCACATCTTCTTTAACAACGAGTCTCCGTACAGCGTTATTCTCAGTGGTGGTCGTTAGCACTACTTCCTAACCCATTATCCGTAGCGTACCAGCATTCAAATCTAAATTCACCCCCTTTGCTCGTAGTAAGTCTAGTCCGAGTATGACATTGTCCGATATATCTGCTACCAAGGCTCTGTGTTTGAACTTGACGTCTCCTAATTCTACTTCAAGCTCGCATTCCCCCTTGACTGGTAGTTGTTGTCCATTGGCTGTTGTAAGGACATAACGTTTGGCAGGGTTCTTAATACGCCAAGCATGAATAATATCTGGCCGAACAATAGTTCTTGCCGCTCCAGTATCGATTACCATAGGGAAAGTACGACCAAAAATACTGCCTTCTACTAGCAAGGAGTCAGAGTCCTGGAGACGTGACAACGTAATTTCTTCTCGTGGGGCATGGTAGGAGGACGCAGCCGGCTTTTGTCCCGTCAAGCCGGCTGAACCTAGTTTTCCTGCGCAGCCTGGGAGTCGCGCTTTTGCTGATCTGCGACTGGGGCCCTACACTGTCTTTTTAAATGTCCTGTCTGTCCACAGTTCCAGCATTTGAGAAGGCGATCCCTTCGACTATCAGATTGTTCCTTCTTTGTCCTAGTAGATGGACTGAATTTATCAATAATCTCCTTTAGCGTTTTTATTATGTCTCCATTTGCCATACTATCGCTGTTATCACTGATGGCTCGAACTTTAACATGCCTACCAGATGCCATCTTTGCTGCCTCGAATTCCAGTGCATGCGAGAGGGCGTCATTCAAAGTTTTAGGTCTAGCTAGTCGCAGTGCCTGCTGGGTTTCACAATCTCTCAGCCCATCAGTAAAAACTTGGATGGAGAGCTGGTCTACAAATTCGGACGGGGCTGTTGGATAAGCCAATCGAACCAGTCTGGCGACATCGGTCTCAAAATGTTGCAAATTCTCTCCACTCTGCTGGTGACGATTTTTCAATTGTGCCTGGTAAACTTGCTGCAGGTGCTTATCCCCATATCTCATTTCCATATGCTGTTTTAGAATGTCGTAGTTATTCTGCTGCCCAGCAGGAACTCCTTGCAGGACGTCAAGAGCTTCCCCTCGTAAAGCAACTATTAGAGCAGTAGCCTTTTCACAATCATACCACTCGTTTGCCGCAGCTGCTGCTTCAAACTGACGCAGATAGACATTCCAGGAGACCCTGCCGTCGAATTCAGGAGGCTTCGTTTTCTGCGTTCGGATAACAGATCCTTCTGATTTTATTACGCCTTCCTTGCTTATGTTGTCTAGCTTATGTCGGAGTTCTTCGCAGGTTTCTCTAACAAGGTTTATTTCTTTGTCCACTTCCTTTCTTTGTGCTAACAGTTCTTCGTCGATTTCTTTTCTCTGTTCTAACAGTTTCTCCTCTACTGTATTTTCTAATTTTTCTAACTTCACCTGCATTTCGTTCGTCTGAGCTCTCATTTCCTGTTGTATTATCTGCATCTGATCTTCTAATTTCTTTTCTAATTTTTCCTGCATCGTTTGGGACTGATCTTCGATTTTATGCCCTTGTTCTTCAAATATTTCTTGCATTGTCTGTCCCTGTTCTTCTAATTTCTCTTGCATTGTTTTCGCTTGGTCTTCCATTTTATGTCCTTGCTCATCTAATTTCTCTTGCATCGTCTTCGCCTGGTCTTTCATTTCCTGTTGCACTGTCTGCATCATTTCTAACAGTTTTGCTAGCTGTACATCCATATTGACTTGGCTTCTAGTTACAGGCATTCACTCTATTTTCTTTAGAATGTTCTAGAATATCCAGGAATGTGTTTGTAAATGTCACCGTTGACTTCCTTACAATGAAACGAGTGCAGTGATATGCCACACTTGGGTCTTTGTCTCACTTCGGTATAAAGTTCTAGAATGTTCGAGATTGTCCTTCGCAAATAACACCGTTCACTTCCTTAAGTCACGACGAGTGCGGTGATATGTCACACTTGGGTCTTTGTCTCACTCCCGCACAAAGTTCTAGAGTGTTCGAGAATATCCTTCGCAAATAGCACCGTTCACTTCCTTAAGTCACGACGAGTGCGGTGATATGTCACACTTGGGTCCTTGTCTCACTCCCGTGCAAAGTTCTAGAATGTTCGAGATTGTCCTTCACGAATATCACCGTTCACCTCCTTAAGTCACGACGAGTGCGGTGATATGTCACACTTGGGTCTTTGTCTCACTCGCGTACAAAGTTCTAGAATGTTCGAGAATGTCCTTCGCAAATACCACCGTTCACTTCCTTCAGTCACGACGAGTGCGGTGATATGTCACACTTGGGTCTTTGTCTCACTTCCGTACAAAGTTCTAGAATGTTCGAGATTGTCCTTCACGAATATCACCGTTCACCTCCTTAAGTCACGACGAGTGCGGTGATATGTCACACTTGGGTCTTTGTCTCACTCGCGTACAAAGTTCTAGAATGTTCGAGAATGTCCTTCGCAAATACCACCGTTCACTTCCTTGAGTCACGACGAGTGCGGTGATATGTCACACTTGGGTCTTTATTCCACCCACGCACAGGGTTCCAGAAAGTTCTTCCAACTTCCACTTAAACCCACTCACGCACAGGGTTCCAAAAAGTTCTTCAAACTTCCAGCTAAATCCCACTTTGTGGAAAGGGTTCCAGAAAGCTCTTTTAAAACTTCCAGTTAATCCCACTTCTGACACCAAATTGTCACGGATTTCCCAATCCGAATTTTACTATTGCCAGAAAAACACAATCCGTTAATTAATTACTTCTTTATTAACTATACTCAGTACACTATTGAACACTAATTAAAACTCAACTAAACACTTATTTAATTAATCGCTATCTAAATCACTTTTATATCTCCAACTAAACACTTCAATTTAACACTGTAATACAAAGCTTATACAAGACTAACTTAATCGGCCGTTTATTTTTCTTTTATAGACCCAACGAATATTCCAGGTATATTCTAGCATCTCTAGATCTATTTTCTAGCATCTCTCGAACGCTTCTCGTCGTTTCTCAAATTTTCTAGTCCCGTCTCGATCCACGGCATTTTGTTTGTTTAACAGAATCGTGTAGGAGGGATCGGGGCAATCTTAGTAATTCGCGGTACCACAGTCGACGATTTGGGTGTGAGTGGGGCAAATTCCGTGACAGTATTTACTTGGTATACAAAGGGGCGAGTAGGAAGCCAGTCAGTGGAAAATTGAGCTTGATGGTGGTGGCAATTGTCACATAGAGAACGTTCAATATGGTGAATACTTGTATGCTGCAGATTCCTATAAGTATGACAGCTATCTATAGACGATACGTATTTACTTGGCATACGCAGAATCGAGTGGAAGATCAAAGTAGATGGAAAATTGAAAATTGTGGATCTACTCGTAATAGACGTAGTATACAAGAATCAAATGGTTATATAATCAAATTGCAGTAGACGATAAGTCTATATGGACTGAAGAGGATCAGCAAATAGCAAGTAGAATATCTACTATAGTTGAAGATGTTGAATGGCTGAAAGCTTAAATCAATCACGAAGTAAGATAGATTTAGATAGTTACTTGAATAATAGAGGAGGAGAAAGCATTGCTGCGAATTTTATGAGGAGAAATACATGTAGTGAACTTAATGCAAGTGAAGGATAAAATATTAAGGTACTATTAATTAATATTACAGATCTGCTTCCAGAAACGACAGGTAATGAGAATAGTAAAGCAGAGCTATCAAGGTTAATAGAAGAATACGAAACGATTAAAAGCCAAGAACTACGTCATGTACTAATAAAATCTCTGTTTGAAAACGTACAAGTTTGCAAAGAGAAAGTGAAGAGAGTAGAAAAGATGAAAATTGTGAGGAGTTTAGTTAAGGATGCAATTTCTATCAAAATTATTTTAAAAACAGTAGGCATCTGTAGACGAAATTCAGCAAGTTTAAAAATAAAGAAATCATATCTATTAATATCTTTATAATTTCATAAAAAAAAGATTGAGAAATTGATTTGACTTCACTCGAAAGCTATGACTTTATGCTAAGATTGCTATTAATAACTATATAATTTCATAAAAAAAAAAAGAGTGAAAATTTTATTTACCACTCAAAAGCTATGGCTTTATGCCAAGACTGCTAAAAATGGCAGTAAATATATAAAAAGATTTTGATATTAGTGAAGGGTAATGTTTATGAATAATAAGGAAAATGGTAAAGCTCCTAGAGAAGAAATGGAATTCACAGCATTAGAAAGCAACGATAAACCTCTACTTGATCGTGAAGTAATAGAAACATTTCTAAGTGCGGTGCATGACAGGGAAGAGGCTCGAATTATTGCTGGAAAGCTAATAGATAGTTTTGGAATAGGAGGAGTTTTAGGCCAGGAAATTAGATGACTTGAAAACTATAGAAGGGATAACTGACTCTACAGTAGCAGTATAAAGAATTGGAATAATTCTGAGTTTCATAGAATTTTTACATTGGGGTTTGATCTAGGTTTAGATCCAATAACGTTCGGTAGATTAGATAGGTTTAGCTTATATGAAGTACGGAAAGTACAAGACCTGATGGAAAAAGCTTCAGAGAATTATAAGAATAAAAGTAAATATGCTCCTAAAGTAGAAAATGACTTTAAATGTTTAGTATCGATTAATAATTTTATAATGGAAAACAAGAACCCAATATACCAACGTCTAAGTTTTCTTCACTTCAGGCTTTACAGAAAATTACTGTAGTTTAGAACAAATTGAGGAATTAAAAAATAAAACGCCAAGTAGTAATCAGATTGATGACATTGCTTGAAAAGTTAGAAAACAACCTTTTGCTGAATGACTATGATTCAAACGTAATAGATCAGTGCAATAAGTGGATGATCTCTTTAGGGTTGGGAGTATTGAAACCTCTGGAAATTACAGCAGTTTATGAAGGTAAATCGGATTATTGATAAAGCTGCTAAAAAAGTAATGTTAATATTGAACATAATAATCAGTGTTCACAGAACTGGACGCCTTTGCATTATGCTACTTACAACGGTAATGTAGAATTAAAGCAAGAGTGTATTCAAAGCATTTTTAGAGAAGAAAGGTAATATTAAGCTTTAGAGAGTACTAGTTGTAACAGTGATAGTTGGGCGCTTTTGCACTATGCTGTTCATTATGGTTAGCTTTTTTATAGATAAAGGTGCTAATATTTTAATTAGAAGTAAGGAAGGTAAGGCACCCCTGTATTTGGCTGTTGAAGAAGCCAAGCAATACATAATTATTCTTCTTCTTGATAGAGGTGCTGATATCGAAGCTAAAAACAACGATGGTAGAACACCTCTGTACTTAGCTGCTTACAATAATGATTCAGGTGTAATTGAAGTTCTTTGTAACAGGATCAAGACTAAATGTAATGACGCATTTGAGATGATAAAACATGTTGAATTTTTAAAGAAGGAAGTTGTTAACCAAGCAAATATTCCATCTAATGCAAAAGAATCGGTAGAGTCGGTAGAGATAAGTAGTTTAAGCGATTCAATAAAACATGCATTAAAAAGGTGCTAAAGGACGGTATGCTGCATAATCTTAGTGTTTCAACTATTGAACTTGTGAATAGGGTTTATAATTTCGATGAAAGATTGTTTGCCGAAGCAATTAAGAAAACTGTAAATGACGTTTATTGGCAAGTAGATAAAAAAGAAAAGTTAAAGTTTATACATAGTCAAAATAACCCTGGTCAGAGTATCTCAGGTTATGTGGCTGTTTGATAAAGTGCCAAAGAACGGTGGTGCATTATTTGAGTTAGCTCGCTGTATTAATAATACAGTAGACTCTAGTAAATATTGTAGTGTCCGTTCAGAAAAAGAACTGACCTTGAGAAACTAAAAAGTAGATTACCAGAATCAGTGAGGAATGCAGTATTTTCGTCAAAAGTATATATTAAAAATGTTAAGTATGATGAATACTTGTATGCTGCAGATTCCGATAAGTATGACGACTATAGACGGTAAACGTATTTACTTGGCATACAAAGGGGCGAGTAGGAAGCCAAAGTCAGTGGAAAATTGAGCTTGATGGTGGTGGCAATTGTCACTTGGAGAACGTTCAATGGAAAATTGAAAATTGTGGATCTACTCGTAATAGACGTAGTATACAAGAATCAAATGGTTATATAATCAAATTGCAGTAGACGATAAGTCTATATTGACTGAAGATGATCAGCAAATAGCAAGTAGAATATCTACTATAGTTGAAGATGTTGAAAGGCTGAAAGCTTAAATCAATCACGAAGTAAGATAGATTTAGATAGTTACTTGAATAATAGAGGAGGAGTAAGTATTGCTGCGAATTTTATGAGGAGAAATACATGTAGTGAACTTAATGCAAGTGAGGGATAAAATATTAAGGTACTATTAATTAATATTACAGATCTGCTTCCAGAAACGACAGATAATGAGAATAGTAAAGCAGAGCTATCAAGGTTAATAGAAGAATACGAAACGATTAAAAGCCAAGAACTATGTCATGTACTAATAAAATCTCTGTTTGAAAACGTACAAGTTTGCAAAGAGAAAGTGAAGAGAGTAGAAAAGATAAAAATTGTGAGGAGTTTAGTTAACGAAGGGATTTCTATCAATATTATTTTAAAAACAATAGTCATCTGTAGACGAAATTCAATAAGTTTAAAAATAAAGAAATCATATTTATTTATATCTTTATAATTTCATAAAAAAAAGATTGAGAAATTGATTTGACTTCACTCGAAAGCTATGACTTTATGCTAAGATTGCTATTAATAACTATATAATTTCATATATATATATAAAAAAAAAAAAAGATTGAAAATTTTATTTGACCACTCAAAAGCTATGGCTTTATACCAAGACTGCTAAAAATGCAGGGAAATATAAACCTAGATCAAACCCCAATGTAGAAATTCTATGAAACTCAGAATTATTCCAATTCTTTATACTGCTACTGTAGAGTCAGTTATCCCTTCTATAGTTTTCAAGTCATCTAATTTCCTGGCCTTAAACACCTCCTATTCCAAAACTATCAACTTTCCAGCAATAATTCGAGCCTCTTCCCTGTCATGCACTGCACTTAGAAATGTTTCTATTACTTCACGATCAAGTAGAGGTTTATCGTTGCTTTCTAATGCTGTGAATTCCATTTCTTCTCTAGGAGCTTTACTATTTTCCTTATTATTCATAAACATTACCCTTCACTAATATCAAAATCTTTTTATATATTTACTGTCATTTTTAGCAGTCTTGGCATAAAGCCATAGCTTTTGAGAGGTCAAATAAAATTTTCAATCTTTCTTTTTTTTTTTTTTTTAATGAAATTATATAGTTATTAATAGCAATCTTAGCATAAAGTCATAGCTTTCGAGTGAAGTCAAATCAATTTCTCAATCTTTTTTTTATGAAATTATAAAGATATAAATAGATATGATTTCTTTATTTTTAAACTTGTTGATTTTCGTCTACAGATGCCTACTGTTTTTAAAATAATATTGATAGAAATTCCTTCCTTAACTAAACTCTACACAATTTTTATCTTTTCTACTCTTCACTTTGTCTTTGCAAACTTGTACGTTTTCAAACAGAGATTTTATTAGTACATGACGTAGTTCTTGGCTTTTAATCGTTTCGGATTCTTCTATTAACCTTGATAGCTCTGCTTCACTATTCTCATTATCTGTCGTTTCTGGAAGCAGATCTGTAATATTAATTAATAGTACCTTAATATTTTATCCCTCACTTGCATTAAGTTCACTACATGTATTTCTCCTCATAAAATTCGCAGCAATGCTTACTCCTCCTCTATTATTCAAGTAACTATCTAAATCTATCTTACTTCGTGATTGATTTAAGCTTTCAGCCTTTCAACATCTTCAACTATAGTTAGATATTCTACTTGCTATTTGCTGATCATCTTCAGTCAATATAGACTTATCGTCTACTGCAATTTGATTATATAACCATTTGATTCTTGTATACTACGTCTATTACGAGTAGATCCACAATTTTCAATTTTCCATCTACTTCCACTCGATTCTGCGTATGCCAAGTAAATACGTGTCGTCTATAGATAGCTGTCATACTTATAGGAATCTGCAGCATACAATTATTCACCATATTGAACGTTCTCTATGTGACAATTGCCACCACCATCAAGCTCAATTTTCCACTGACTTTGGCTTCCTACTCGCCCCTTTGTATGCCAAGTAAATACGTTTACCGTATATTGTCGTCATACTTATAGGAATCTGCAGCATACAAGTATTCATCATACAAAACATTTTTAGTACATACTTTTGAAGAAAATACTGCATTCCTCACTGATTCTGGTAATCTACTTTTTAGTTTCTCAAGGTCAGTTCTTTTTTCTGAACGGACACTACAATATTCACTAGAGTCTACTGTATTTTTAATACAGCGAGCTAACTCAAATAATGCACCACCGTTCTTTGGCATTTTATCAAACACAGCCACATAACCTGAGATACTCTGACCAGGGTTATTTTGACTATATATAAACTTTAACATTTCTTTTTTATCTACTTGCCAATATACGTCATTTACAGCTTTCTTAATTGCTTCGGCAAACAATCTTTCATGGAAATTATAAACCCTATCCACAAGTTCAATAGTTGAAACACTTAGATTATGCAGCATACCGTCCTTAATACCGCTTTTGCAATACCTGCCGCTCCACCACTTAATGCACCTAGAGCGCTTAATCCTGCAAATATTGGAATTATGGATAAAATTCCTCCAGTCTTTGGTATTTTTATTACTCGGGTGGGTCTAATTTTACTTTTAATTCCTTTTACTGTTTTTAATGC
This sequence comes from Monochamus alternatus, assembly GCA_037114965.1. NCBI lineage: Eukaryota > Metazoa > Arthropoda > Insecta > Coleoptera > Cerambycidae > Monochamus > Monochamus alternatus. Next base: position 61,808,233 of record CM073427.1, on the reverse strand, counting down.
TACCTTAATGGCACTGTCTATGTATCTAGATCTATTTTTAAGAATTCTATTTTTTATTTTATTCGTAGCTTGTTTAAAACTTATTGCTTTTCCCATTTTTGTATTTGCTTTACGTTTATTACCCATTCCTAATTTAACTTTGGCTTTCATAGCTGCAGCTACTCCTAGAACTGCTGCTTTTTTCCCTAAAGATGCGTCTTTTGAAAAAGTCTGTTAAAAGCCCCTTCAGCTAAAATTTTATCAGCCTCGTACCTCTTTTTAAATCTTTACTTTTACTATAAGCGATATCGTGATTTTTACAAAAATCATCTAATCCATTTATACCTTTGTCCCCTCTTGCTAAACTTTTTTCTAATTTAGTTCCGGGTCCACATTAATTGTATCCAGGGACGTGTAATTCAAAAGGTAATTTATTTATAACACTGTTTAATAAACCTTTTCCTCCAGCAACTGCTGAAGAATGACTATTTGAAGAATGAGCATAATTTATATAGTTCTCGCTATCTAGTTTACTATATACTAATTTTATTTTATCAATACAACTATTTAACTTAATTCATTACCGTTTTAAACGATCTACAGAAGACATGAAAATTATTAAACAAGGTTCTAGTTTAACTATTGATAATCATGATTTAATGGTTGAAAAAAAAATCAGAAACATGGTGATTTATTACCTTCATCTATTAGATCTATTATAGTGGGATCGTCTTACTGTGGGAAAAAAAAACGCATTAATTTCTCTACTAGAACACCCTAATGGATTGCGATATAAAAATGTATACATTTTTTCAAAGTCGTTAAATCAACCAAAATATGTATATTTAAATAATTTATTAAAGCCAATAAAAGAAATTGGATATTTTACATTTAACAGTAGCGATAACTTATTGCCACCGTCTGACGTAAAACCTAATTCTACATTTATATTTGATGATATCGCAACAAACAGTCAATTTACCGTTCAAGAATATTTTAGCATGGGGCGTCATCGTGAAGTGGTGTGAAGTTCTATCTTTGTCAAATTTATGCAAAGATTTCTAAATATCTTATAAGAGATAATACGATTTGTTAGTCATATTTAAACAAGATGAATGAAATTTGAAACACATATATAACGATCATGTAGGGTCTGACATAAGTTATGAAGAATTTAAAAATGTATGTGCGATATGTTGGAAAGAACCATATGGATTTTTAGTTATATTTAAAGATGAACCCATTAATTGTGGTAGATATAGAAAAGAATTTGATCATTTTATATATTTATAACATTACAAATTAAAAAAGAATCAGTTTTCTATAATACATGCGTCAGCGTACATTAAAAAGAATTTTACACTTGTTTATATATTCAAACCTATCTGATACCAGTTCAAACCTGTCTAACACCTGTTGCACACCTGTTACGCACCTGTTCAAAGTTGTTATAATATCTGTTTATTTTTTTATCAAATTGTTAGTTAAAATGGATAGTAAGAGTAAAGACTTTAAAGCAAACGACAGATAGTAAACTACTGAAATATAAAAGAATAATATCAAAAATAGGAAAAGGCATGCGCATGGAAGTAACCAATAATAAAATTGATTTTGTACATTGGAATGATCCAAATGAGCTTGTTAATAGGCTACGATTGTTAATTGCATCTCAAACCGCAGGCAATACAGGTCATATAAACGAAATAAATTCCCCTCACCCTCACCCTACTGGTGACATAGATATGGGTGATAGCAGGATTATAAATGTAGCAGAACCTGAAGAGAATAATGATGTGGCTACTAAAAACTATGTTGATAAACAAATTCTAAAAATAAATGATAAAGGTATAGCAATAATTTGTTTACATTTTGAAGGAAATACAGTAGTAACAGTAGTAATTTTATACTAAAAAGTACCAACAAACCAATGTATTCATTTCCATTCAAATCTGCTACTGTGTTAAACATAAATATTAATAATAAATAATTTTTCATAGAAATCAATCAAGAACAACATACACCTAATACAATATTGGGAAAAAGTATTAAATTAAATGATAGGATAATTTTCTCCAAACCATCATTAGCCGTCGGCAATAATCTTTATTGTGATATAATTTTCAAAATTGTTTGCATCTAAAGTAAAGAGAGAAATAGTAGATGAATTACATAAGCCTGCAAGAATTAATTTTAAGAGACGAAGAGCTATAGTTAAATCAATGGATGACTTATTTCAGGCGGACCTTATTGAGATGTTGAAGTTATCAATTGCTTTTCTAAATACGTTTGGGCGGTTCCTGTTAAAGGTAAATCTGCTTCTGACGTAACTAATGCAATGAAAAAAGGTTTTAGGAGAACAAGTACCAAATAATTTACAAATAGATGAAGGACGTGAATTTTTTAACACAGATTTTAAAAAATTAATGACAAAATACAATATAAATCATTACAGTGTGTTTCGTAATAAAAAAGCATGCATAGTGGAACGAGTTAATAGAACTTTAAAATATATGATGTGGAAAGAATTTAATATTCAAGGAAATTATAAATGGTTAGATATATTAGATCTTGTTGTAAAGAAATATAATAATAAAAAACACCGTACTATAGGAATTAAACCATCCCAAGTCAATAAAAAAATGAAAAATATTTATTAAACACTGTATATAATAACATAAAACTTGCAAATAAAATAAACAAATTTAAAATAGGAGATTATGTGCGTATAAGTAAAAAGCGAGGAGTATTTGATAAATCTTTGATAAATTTATTGTTAAAAAAAGTACAGTTAACCAACCCCAAAACTTATATTTTACAAGACGAGAATATGGAAGAAATAAAAGGAGGATTCTATGAAATGGAACTTCAAAAAGTTAAATATCCTAATATTTTTTTAGTTGAAAAGGTGTTAAAACGTAAATCAAATAAAGTGTTTGTTAAGTGGCTTGGATTTGGTAACAGTCATAATAGCTGGATAGAAAAAAGCAATGTAGAATAAAAAACTTAAATTTGTATTAGACTTGTTTCAAAATAAGGTTGTTTATTCCTTCAAAGTAAGATAATAAATTATTTTAGAATAACCTTTTAACTTTTCATCCAATTAGTTTTATCACTTGTTTTGTAGCTGTTCAAGGATATACTTATCATCTCTCAAAGTCATTTAAATAAACTTTATTTATTACCCAATTTGTTTACGAATGTATTAGTGACGACAACTATAATTGAAAAATACTGAGCTCGACTTATACTTATAACTTTTAAAGCAATGTTAAAATCTGATTACTAGTTGGCGTTTTATTTTTTAATTCCTCAATTTGTTCTAAACTACAGCAATTTTCTGTAAAGCTTACATGGTTCTGAAGTGAAGAAAAACTTAGACGTTGGTATATTGGGTTCTTGTTTTCCATTATTAAATTATTAATCGATACTAAACATTTAAAGTCATTTTCTACTTTAGGAGCATATTTACTTTTATTTTTATAATTCTCTGAAGCTTTTTCCATCTGGTCTTGTACTTTCCGTACTTCATATAAGCTAAACCTATCTAATCTACCGAACGTTATTGGTTCTAAACCTAGATCAAACCCCAATGTAGAAATTCTATGAAACTCAGAATTATTCCAATTCTTTATACTGCTACTGTAGAGTCAGTTATCCCTTCTATAGTTTTCAAGTCATCTAATTTCCTGGCCTAAAACTCCTCCTATTCCAAAACTATCTATTAGCTTTCCAGCAATAATTCGAGCCTCTTCCCTGTCATGCACTGCACTTAGAAATGTTTCTATTACTTCACGATCAAGTAGAGGTTTATCGTTGCTTTCTAATGCTGTGAATTCCATTTCTTCTCTACGAGCTTTACTATTTTCCTTATTATTCACAAACATTACCCTTCACTAATATCAAAATCTTTTTATATATTTACTGTCATTTTTAGCAGTCTTGGCATAAAGCCATAGTTTTGAGTGGTCAAATAAAATTTTCAATTTTTTTTTTTATGAAATTATAAAGATATTAATAGATATGATTTCTTTATTTTTAAACTTGTTGAATTTCGTCTACAGATGCCTACTGTTTTTAAAATAATATTGATAGAAATTCCTTCCTTAACTAAACTCCTCACAATTTTTATCTTTTCTACTCTCTTCACTTTTTCTTTGCAAACTTGTACGTTTTCAAACAGAGATTTTATTAGTACATGACGTAGTTCTTGGCTTTTAATCTTTTCGTATTCTTCTATTAACCTTGATAGCTCTACTTCACTATTCTCATTATCTGTCGTTTCTGGAAGCAGATCTGTAATATTAATTAATATTACCTTAATATTTTATCCCTCACTTGCATTAAGTTCACTACATGTATTTCTCCTCATAAAATTCGCAGCAATGCTTTCTCCTCCTCTATTATTCAAGTAACTATCTACATCTATCTTACTTCGTGATTGATTTAAGCTTTCAGCCTTTCAACATCTTCAACTATAGTTAACACAATATTGAACATAATAATCAGTGTTCACAGAACTGGACGCCTTTGCATTATGCTACTTACAACGGTAATGTAGAATTAAAGCAAGAGTGATTCAAAGCATTTTTAGAGAAGAAAGGTAATATTAAGCTTTAGAGAGTACTAGTTGTAACAGTGACAGTTGGGCGCTTTTGCACTATGCTGTTCAATATGGTTAGCTTTCTTATAGATAAAGGTGCTAATATTTTAATTAGAAGTAAGGAAGGTAAGGCACCCCTGTATTTGCTGTTGAAGAAGCCAACCAATACATTATTATTCTTCTTCTTGATAGAGGTGCTGATATCGAAGCTAAAAACAACGATGGTAGAACACCTCTGTACTTAGCTGCTTACAATAATGATTCAGGTGTAATTGAAGTTCTTTGTAACAGGATCAAGACTAAAAGTAATGACGCATTTGAAATGATAAAACAGGATGAATTTTTAAAGAAGGAAGTTGTTAACCAAGCAAATACTCCATCTAATGCAAAAGGATCGGTAGAGTCTTGTATAAGTAGTTCAAGAGATTCAATAAAACATGCATTCATAAAGGTGCTAAAGGACGGTATGCGGCATAATCTTAGTGTTTCAACTATTTAACTTGTGGATAGGGTTTATAATTTCCATGAAAGATTGTTTGCCGAAGCAATTAAGAAAGCTGTAAATGACGTTTATTGGCAAGTAGATAAAAAAGAAAAGTTAAAGTTTATACATAGTCAAAATTACCCTGGTCAGAGTATCTCAGGTTATGTGGCTGTGTTTGATAAAGTGCCAAAGAACGGTGGTGCATTATTTGAGTTAGCTCGCTGTATTAAAAATACAGTAGACTCTAGTAAATATTGTAGTGTCCGTTCAGAAAAAAGAACTGGCCTTGAGAAACTAAAAAGTAGATTACCAGAATCAGTGAGGAATGCAGTATTTTCGTCAAAAGTATGTATTAAAAATGTTAAGTATGATGAATACTTGTATGCTGCAGATTCCTATAAGTACGACGACAATAGACTGTAAACGTATTCACTTGGCATACAAAGGGGCGAGTAGGAAGCCAAAGTCAGTGGAAAATTGAGCTTGATGGTGGTGGCAATTGTCACATGGAGAACGTTCAATATGGTGAATACTTGTATGCTGCAGATTCCTATAAGTATGACAGCTATCTATAGACGATACGTATTTACTTGGCATACGCAGAATCGAGTGGAAGATCAAAGTAGATGGAAAATTGAAAATTGTGGATCTACTCGTAATAGACGTAGTATACAAGAATCAAAAGGTTATATAATCAAATTGCAGTAGACGATAAGTCTATATTGACTGAAGATGATCAGCAAATAGCAAGTAGAATATCCACTCTAGTTGAAGATGTTTAAAAGCTGAAAGCTTAAATCAATCACGAAGTTAGATAGATTTAGATAGTTACTTGAATAATAGAGGAGGAGAAAGCATTGCTGCCAATTTTATGAGGAGAAATACATGTAGTGAACTTAATGCAAGTGAGGGATAAAATATTAAGGTACTATTAATTAATATTACAGATCTGCTTCCAGAAACGACAGATAATGAGAATAGTGAAGCAGAGCTATCAAGGTTTATAGAAGAATACGAAACGATTAAAAGCCAAGAACTACGTCGTGTACTAATAAAATCTCTGTTTGAAAACGTACAAGTTTGCAAAGAGAAAGTGAAGGAGTTTAGTTAAGGAAGGAATTTCTATCAATATTATTTTAAAAACAGTAGGCATCTGTAGACGAAATTCAACAAGTTTAAAAATAAAGAAATCATATCTATTTATATCTTTCTAATTTCATAAAAAAAAGATTGAGAAATTGATTTGACTTCACTCGAAAGCTATGACTTTATGCTAAGATTGCTATTAATAACTATATAATTTCATTAAAAAAAAAAAAAAAAGATTGAAAATTTTATTTGACCACTCAAAAGCTATGGCTTTATGCCAAGACTGCTAAAAATGGCAGTAAATATATAAAAAGATTTTGATGTTAGTGAAGGGTAATGTTTGTGAATAATAAGGAAAATAGTAAAGCTCGTAGAGAAGAAATGGAATTCACAGCATTAGAAAGCAACGATAAACCTCTACTTGATCGTGAAGTAATAGAAACATTTCTAAGTGCAGTGCATGACAGGGAAGAGGCTCGAATTATTGCTGGAAAGCTAATAGATAGTTTTGGAATAGGAGGAGTTTTAGGCCAGGAAATTAGATGACTTGAAAACTATAGAAGGGATAACTGACTCTACAGTAGCAGTATAAAGAATTGGAATAATTCTGAGTTTCATAGAATTTCTACATTGGGGTTTGATCTAGGTTTAGAACCAATAACGTTCGGTAGATTAGATAGGTTTAGCTTATATGAAGTACGGAAAGTACAAGACCAGATGGAAAAAGCTTCAGAGAATTATAAAAATAAAAGTAAATATGCTCCTAAAGTAGAAAATGACTTTAAATGTTTAGTATCGATTAATAATTTTATAATGGAAAACAAGAACCCAATATACCAACGTCTAAGTTTTTCTTCACTTCAGAACCATGTAAGCTTTACAGAAAATTGCTGTAGTTTAGAACAAATTGAGGAATTAAAAAATAAAACGCCAACTAGTAATCAGATTTTAACATTGCTTTAAAAGTTATAAGTATAAGTCGAGCTCAGTATTTTTAATTATAGTTGTCGTCACTAATACATTCGTAAACAAATTGGGTAATAAATAAAGTTTATTTAAATGACTTTGAGAGATGATAAGTATATCCTTGAACAGCTACAAAACAAGTGATAAAACTAATTGGATGAAAAGTTAAAAGGTTATTCTAAAATAATTTATTATCTTACTTTGAAGGAATAAACAACCTTATTTTGAAACAAGTCTAATACAAATTTAAGTTTTTTATTCTACATTGCTTTTTTCTATCCAGCTATTATGACTGTTACCAAATCCAAGCCACTTAACAAACACTTTATTTGATTTACGTTTTAACACCTTTTCAACTAAAAAAATATTAGGATATTTAACTTTTTGAAGTTCCATTTCATAGAATCCTCCTTTTATTTCTTCCATATTCTCGTCTTGTAAAATATAAGTTTTGGGGTTGGTTAACTGTACTTTTTTTAACAATAAATTTATCAAAGATTTATCAAATACTCCTCTCTTTTTACTTATACGCACATAATCTCCTATTTTAAATTTGTTTATTTTATTTGCAAGTTTTATGTTATTATATACAGTGTTTAATAAATATTTTTCATTTTTTTATTGACTTGGGATGGTTTAATTCCTATAGTACGGTGTTTTTTATTATTATATTTCTTTACAACAAGATCTAATATATCTAACCATTTATAATTTCCTTGAATATTAAATTCTTTCCACATCATATATTTTAAAGTTCTATTAACTCGTTCCACTATGCATGCTTTTTTATTACGAAACACACTGTAATGATTTATATTGTATTTTGTCATTAATTTTTTAAAATCTGTGTTAAAAAATTCACGTCCTTCATCTATTTGTAAATTATTTGGTACTTGTTCTCCTAAAACCTTTTTTCATTGCATTAGTTACGTCAGAAGCAGATTTACCTTTAACAGGAACCGCCCAAACGTTTTTAGAAAAGCAATTGATAACTTCAACATCTCAATAAGGTCCGCCTGAAATAAGTCATCCATTGATTTAACTATAGCTCTTCGTCTCTTAAAATTAATTCTTGCAGGCTTATGTAATTCATCTACTATTTCTCTCTTTACTTTAGATGCAAACAATTTTGAAAATTATATCACAATAAAGATTATTGCCGACGGCTAATGATGGTTTGGAGAAAATTATCCTATCATTTAATTTAATACTTTTTCCCAATATTGTATTAGGTGTATGTTGTTCTTGATTGATTTCTATGAAAAATTATTTATTATTAATATTTATGTTTAACACAGTAGCAGATTTGAATGGAAATGAATACATTGGTTTGTTGGTACTTTTTAGTATAAAATTACTACTGTTACTACTGTATTTCCTTCAAAATGTAAACAAATTATTGCTATACCTTTATCATTTATTTTTAGAATTTGTTTATCAACATAGTTTTTAGTAGCCACATCATTATTCTCTTCAGGTTCTGCTACATTTATAATCCTGCTATCACCCATATCTATGTCACCAGTAGGTTGAGGGTGAGGGGAATTTATTTCGTTTATATGACCTGTATTGCCTGCGGTTTGAGATGCAATTAACAATCGTAGCCTATTAACAAGCTCATTTGGATCATTCCAATGTACAAAATCAATTTTATTATTGGTTACTTCCATGCGCATGCCTTTTCCTATTTTTGATATTATTCTTTTATATTTCAGTAGTTTACTATCTGTCGTTTGCTTTAAAGTCTTTACTCTTACTATCCATTTTAACTAACAATTTGATAAAAAAATAAACAGATATTATAACAACTTTGAACAGGTGCGTAACAGGTGTGCAACAGGTGTTAGACAGGTTTGAACTGGTATCAGATAGGTTTGAATATATAAACAAGTGTAAAATTCTTTTTAATGTACGCTGACGCATGTATTATAGAAAACTGATTCTTTTTTAATTTGTAATGTTATAAATATATAAAATGATCAAATTCTTTTCTATATCTACCACAATTAATGGGTTCATCTTTAAATATAACTAAAAATCCATATGGTTCTTTCCAACATATCGCACATACATTTTTAAATTCTTCATAACTTATGTCAGACCCTACATGATCGTTATATATGTGTTTCAAATTTCATTCATCTTGTTTAAATATGACTAACAAATCGTATTATCTCTTATAAGATATTTAGAAATCTTTGCATAAATTTGACAAAGATAGAACTTCACACCACTTCACGATGACGCCCCATGCTAAAATATTCTTGAACGGTAAATTGACTGTTTGTTGCGATATCATCAAATATAAATGTAGAATTAGGTTTTACCTCAGACGGTGGCAATAAGTTATCGCTACTGTTAAATGTAAAATATCCAATTTCTTTTATTGGCTTTAATAAATTATTTAAATATACATATTTTGGTTGATTTAACGACTTTGAAAAAATGTATACATTTTTATATCGCAATCCATTAGGGTGTTCTAGTAGAGAAATTAATGCGTTTTTTTTTCCCACAGTAAGACGATCCCACTATAATAGATCTAATAGATGAAGGTAATAAATCACCATGTTTCTGATTTTTTTTTCAACCATTAAATCATGTTTTTTTTTACTGTTTTAGAAAGGTATTTTAAGCTAATATAAATCAAATCTCCTACAATTCCTATCAATGAAGTCATATTTATGTTCTCTGATACCAAACATCTAGGTATGCTAATGAACAATTCCACAGACAAAGCTCTATTCAATAATTATCTAAAGAAAATAATCTAATTTACTCACTCTATAAAAATCTAACTTCACTTTTTTGGCAGTGGGAACACGACAAATTCAACCACAATAGATGAGATCTGACCTATTTCTGCATTTTTAGGATTGCTTCTTCAGCTTCTTCTTGGTCTCCTTTAAGTTGAATCAAATATCTAACTATAAAAATTATTATAAAAATTAAAATTATTTGAAATTAAATATCGACAATGACAAAAAAGTGACATCCTGTCAATGAATTAAATATGACAATACCTACTTGAAAAATGTTCACCTTTTATGTACAAGTTTTTATATATTTTTAGGTATTAATAATATTGTGTGAAACTAACTGCTCAGTGGACAAAAGCCCCAACCTGCATTGAATTACAGTCACAATAGTTAAACTAGAACCTTGTTTAATAATTTTCATGTCTTCTGTAGATCGTTTATAACGGTAATGACACTAAATTTAAGTTAAATAGATGTATAGATAAAATAAAATTAGTATATAGTAAACTAGATAGCGAGAACTACATAAATTATGCTCATTCCTTCAAATAGTCATTCTTCAGCAGTTGTTGGAGGAAAAGGTTTATTAAACAGTGTTATAAATAAATTACCTTTTGAATTACACGTCCCTGGATACAATTAATGTGGACCCGGAACTAAATTAGAAAAAAGTTTAGCAAAGGTATAAATGGATTAGATGATTTTTGTAAAAATCACGATATCGCTTATAGTAAAAGTAAAGATTTAAAAAAAGGTACGAGGCTGATAAAATTTTAGCTGAAGGGGCTTTTAACAGACTTTTTTCAAAAGACGCATCTTTAGGGGAAAAAGCAGCAGTTCTAGGAGTAGCTACAGCTATGAAAGCCAAAGTTAAATTAGGAATGGGTAATAAACGTAAAGCAAATACAAAAATGGGAAAAGCAATAAGTTTTAAACAAGTTACGAATAAAATAAAAAATAGAATTCTTAAAAATAGATCTAGATACATAGACAGTGCCATTAAGGTAGCATTAAAAACAGTAAAAGGAATTAAAAGTAAAATTAGACCCACCCGAGTAATAAAAATACCAAAGACTGGAGGAATTTTATCCATAATTCCAATATTTGCAGGATTAAGCGCTCTAGGTGCATTAAGTGGTGGAGCGGCAGGTATTGCGAAAGCGGTATTAAGGACGGTATGCTGCATAATCTAAGTGTTTTACCTATTGAACTTGTGGATAGGGTTTATAATTTCCATGAAAGATTGTTTGCCGAAGCAATTAAGAAAGCTGTAAATGACGTATATTGGCAAGTAGATAAAAAAGAAATGTTAAAGTTTATATATAGTCAAAATAACCCTGGTCAGAGTATCTCAGGTTATGTGGCTGTGTTTGATAAAATGCCAAAGAACGGTGGTGCATTATTTGAGTTAACTAAAAACATTTAAAGTAATTTTCTACTTTAGGAGCATATTTACTTTTATTCTTATAATTCTCTGAAGCTTTTTCCATCAGGTCTTGTACTTTCCGTACTTCATATAAGCTAAACCTATCTAATCTACCGAACGTTATTGGTTCTAAACTTAGATCAAACCCCAATTTAGAAATTCTATGAAACTCAGAATTATTCCAATTCTTTATACTGCTACTGTGGAGTCAGTTATCTCTTCTATAGTTTTCAAGTCATCTAATTTCCTGGCCTAAAACTCCTCCTATTCCAAAACTATCTATTAGCTTTCCAGCAATAATTCGAGCCTCTTCCCTGTCATGCACTGCACTTAGAAATGTTTCTATTACTTCACGATCTAGTAGAGGTTTATCGTTGCTTTCTAATGCTGTGAATTCCATTTCTTCTCTAGGAGCTTTACTATTTTCCTTATTATTCATAAACATTACTCTTCACTAATATCAAAATCTTTTTATATATTTACTGCCATTTTTAACAGTCTTGGCATAAAGCCATAGCTTTTGACTGGTCAAATAAAATTTTCAATCTCTTTTTTTTTATGAAATTATATAGTTATTAATAGCAATATTAGCATAAAGTCATAAGTCATAGCTTTCGAGTGAAGTCATATCAATTTCTCAATCTTTTTTTTATGAAATTATAAAGATATAAATAGATATGATTTCTTTATTTTTAAACTTGTTGAATTTCGTCTACAGATGCCTACTGTTTTTAAAATAATATTGATAGAAATTCCTTCCTTAACTAAACTCCTCACAATTTTTATCTTTTCTACTCTTCACTTTGTCTTTGCAAACTTGTACGTTTTCAAACAGAGATTTTATTAGTACATGACGTAGTTCTTGGCTTTTAATCGTTTCGGATTCTTCTATTAACCTTGATAGCTCTGCATCACTATTCTCATTATCTGTCGTTTCTGGAAGCAGATCTGTAATATTAATTAATAGTACCTTAATATTTTATCCCTCACTTGCATTAAGTTCACTACATGTATTTCTCCTCATAAAATTCGCAGCAATGCTTACTCCTCCTCTATTATTCAAGTAACTATCTAAATCTATCTTACTTCGTGATTGATTTAAGCTTTCAGCCTTTCAACATCTTCAACTATAGTTAGATATTCTACTTGTTATTTGCTGATCATCTTCAGTCAATATAGACTTATCGTCTACTGCAATTTGATTATATAACCATTTGATTCTTTTAAACAACGTCTATTACGAGTAGATCCACAATTTTCACTTTTCCATCTACTTTGATCTTCCACTCGATTCTGCGTATGCCAAGTAAATACGTATCGTCTATAGATAGCTGTCATACTTATAGGAATCTGCAGCATTCAAGTATTCACCATATTGAACGTTCTCTATGTAACAATTGCCACCACCATCAAGCTCAATTTTCCACTGACTTTGGCTTCCTACTCGCCCCTTTGTATGCCAAGTAAATACGTTTACCGTCTATAGTCGTCATACTTATAGGAATCTGCAGCATACAAGTATTCATCATACTTAACATTTTTAATACATACTTTTGACGAAAATACTGCATTCCTCACTAATTCTGGTAATCTACTTTTTAGTTTCTCAAGGTCACTTCTTTTTTCTTAACGGACACTACAATATTTACTAGAGTCTACTGTATTTTTAATACAGCGAGCTAACTCTAATAATGCACCACCGTTCTTTGGCATTTTATCAAACACAGCCACATAACCTGAGATACTCTGGCCAGGGTTATTTTGCCTATATATAAACTTTAACATTTCTTTTTTATCTACTTGCCAATATACGTCATTTACAGCTTGCTTAATTGCTTCGGCAAACAATCTTTCATGGAAATTATAAACCCTATCCACAAGTTCAATAGTTGAAACACTAAGATTATGCAGCATACCGTCCTTAAGCACCTTTTTGAATGCTTGTTTTATTGAATCTCTTAAACTACTTATACAAGACTCTACCGATCCTTTTGCATTAGATGGAATATTTGCATGGTTAACAACTTCCTTCTTTAAAAAGTCAACCTGTTTTAGCATTTCAAATGCGTCATTACTTTTAGTCTTGATCCTGTTACAAAGAACTTCAATTACACCTGAATCATTATTGTAAGCAGCTAAGTACAGAGGTGTTCTACCATCGTTGTTTTTAGCTTCGATATCAGCACCTCTATCAAGAAGAAGAATAATAATGTATTGCTTGGCTTCTTCAACAGCAAATACAGGGGTGCCTTACCTTCCTTACTTCTAATTAAAATATTAGCACCTTTATCTATAAGAAAGCTAACCATATTGAACAGCATAGTGCAAAAGCGCCCAACTATCACTGTTACAACTAGTACTCTCTAAAGCTTAATATTACCTTTCTTCTCTAAAAATGCTTTGAATACACTCTTGCCTTAATTCTATATTACCGTTGTAAGTAGCATGCAAAGGCGTCCAGTTCTGTGAACACTAATTATTATGTTCAATATTAACATTACTTTTTTAGCAGTTTTATCAATAATCCTATTTACCTTCATAAACTGCTGTAATTACCAAAGGTTTCAATACTCCCAACCCTAAAGAGATCATCCACATATTGCACTGATCTATTACGTTTGAATCATAGTCATTCAGCAGAAGATTGTTTTCTAACTTTTCTGGCAATGTTAAAATCTGATTACTACTTGGCGTTTTATTTTTTAATTCCTCAATTTGTTCTAAACTACAGTAATTTTCTGTAAAGCTTACATGGTCCTGAAGTGAAGAAAAACTTAGACGTTGGTATATTGGGTTCTTGTTTTCCATTATAAAATTATTAATCGATACTAAACATTTAAAGTCATTTTCCACTTTAGGAGCATATTTACTTTTATTCTTATAATTCTCTGAAGCTTTTTCCATCAGGTCTTGTACTTTCCGTACTTCATATAAACTAAACCTATCTAATCTACCGAACGTTATTGGTTCTAAACCTAGATCAAACCCCAATGTAGAAATTTTATGAAACTCAGAATTATTCCAATTCTTTATACTGCTACTGTAGAGTCAGTTATCCCTTATATAGTTTTCAAGTCATCCAATTTCCTGGCCTAAAACTCCTCCTATTCCAAAACTATCTATTAGCTTTCCAGCAATAATTCGAGCCTCTTCCCTGTCATGCACTGCACTTAGAAATGTTTCTATTACTTCACGATCAAGTATAGGTTTATCGTTGCTTTCTAATGCTGTGAATTCCATTTCTTCTCTACGAGCTTTACTATCTTCCTTATTATTCATAAACATTACCCTTCACTAATATCAAAATCTTTTTATATATTTACTGCCATTTTCAGCAGTCTTGGCTTAAAGCCATAGCTTTTGAGTGGTCAAATAAAATTTTCAATCTTTATTTTTTTTTTTTTTTTTTAAGAAATTAAATAGTTATTAATAGCAATCTTAGCATAAAGTCATAACTTTCGAATGAAGTCAAATCAATATCTCAATCTTTTTTTTATGAAATTATAAAGATATAAATAGATATGATTTCTTTCTTTTTAAACTTGTTGAATTTCGTCTACAGATGCCTACTGTTTTTAAAATAATATTGATCGAAATTCCTTCCTTAACTAAACTCCTCACAATTTTTATCTTTTCTACTCTCTTCACTTTCTCTTTGCAAACTTGTACGTTTTCAAACAGAGATTTTATTAGTACATGACGTAGTTCTTGGCTTTTAATCGTTTCGTATTCTTCTATTAACCTTGATAGCTCTGCTTAACTATTCTCATTATCTGTCGTTTCTGGAAGCAGATCTGTAATATTAATTAATAGTACCTTAATATTTTATCCCTCACTTGCATTAAGTTCACTACATGTATTTCTCCTCATAAAATTCGCAGCAATGCTTTCTCCTCCTCTATTGCTCAAGTAACTATCTAAATCTATCTTACTTCGTGATTGATTTAAGCTTTCAGCCTTTCAACATCTTCAACTATAGTAGATATTCTACTTGCTATTTGCTGATCCTCTTCAGTCAATATAGACTTATCGTCTACTGCAATTTGATTATATAACCATTTGATTCTTGTATACTACGTCTATTACGAGTAGATACACAATTTTCAATTTTCCATCTACTTTGATCTTCCACTCGATTCTGCGTATGCCAAGTAAATACGTATCGTCTATAGATAGCTGTCATACTTATAGGAATCTGCAGCATACAAGTATTCATTATACAAAACATTTTTAATACATACTTTTGACGAAAATGCTGCATTCCTCACTGATTCTGGTAATCTACTTTTTAGTTTCTCAAGGTCAGTTCTTTTTTCTGAACGGACACTACAATATTTACTAGAGTCTACTGTATTTTTAATACAGCGAGCTAACTCAAATAATGCACTACCGTTCTTTGGCATTTTATCAAACACAGCCACATAACCTGAGATACTCTGACCAGGGTTATTTTGACTATATATAAACTTTAACATTTGTTTTTTATCTACTTGCCAATATACGTCATTTACAGCTTTCTTAATTGCTTCGGCAAACAATCTTTCATGGAAATTATAAACCCTATCCACAAGTTCAATAGTTGAAACACTAAGATTATGCAGCATACCGTCCTTTAGCACCTTTTTGAATGCATGTTTTATTGAATCTCTTAAACTACTTATACAAGACTCTACCGATCCTTTTGCATTAGATGAAATATTTACTTGGTTAACAACTTCCTTTAAAAATTCAACCTGTTTTATCATTTCAAATGCGTCATTACTTTTAGTCTTGATCCTGTTACAAAGAACTTCAATTACACCTGAATCATTATTGTAAGCAGCTAAGTACAGAGGTGTTCTACCATCGTTGTTTTTTGCTTCGATATCAGCACCTCTATCAAGAAGAAGAATAATTATGTATTGCTTGGCTTCTTCAACAGCCAAATACAGGGCTGCCTTACTTTCCTTACTTCTAATTAAAATATTAGCACCTTTATCTATAAGAAAGCTAACCATAATGAACAGCATAGTGCAAAAGCGCCCAACTATCACTGTTACAACTAGTACTCTCTAAAGCTTAAAATTACCTTTCTTTTCTAAAAATGCTTTGAATACACTCTTGCCTTAATTCTACATTACCGTTGTAAGTAGCATAATGCAAAGGCGTCCAGTTCTGTGAACACCGATTATTATGTTCAATATTAACATTACTTTTTTAACAGGTTTATCAATAATCCTATTTACCTTCATAAACTGCTGTAATTACCAAAGGTTTCAATACTCCCAACCCTAAAGAGATCATCCACATATTGCACTGATCTATTACGTTTGAATCATAGTCATTCAGCAAAAGGTTGTATTCTAACTTTTCAAGCAATGTTAAAATCTGATTACTACTTGGCGTTTTATTTTTTAATTCCTCAATTTGTTCTAAACTACAGTAATTTTCTGTAAAGCCTGAAGTGAAGAAAAACTTAGACGTTGGTATATTGGGTTCTTGTTTTCCATTATAAAATTATTAATCGATACTAAACATTTAAAGTCATTTTCTACTTTAGGAGCATATTTACTTTTATTCTTATAATTCTCTGAAGCTTTTTCCATCAGGTTTTTTCCCTACTTCATATAAGCTAAACCTATCTAATCTACCGAACGTTATTGGATCTAAACCTAGATCAAACCCCAATGTAGAAATTCTATGAATCTCAGAATTATTCCAATTCTTTATACTGCTACTGTAGAGTCAGTTATCCTTTCTATAGTTTTCAAGTCATCTAATTTCCTGGTCTAAACCTCCTACTATTCCAAAACTATCTATTAGCTTTCCAGCAATAATTCGAGCCTCTTCCCTGTCATGCACTGCACTTAGAAATGTTTCTATTACTTCACGATCAAGTAGAGGCTTATCGTTGCTTTCTAATGCTGTGAATTCCATTTCTTCTCTACGAGCTTTACTATTTTCCTTATTATTTATAAACATTACCCTTCACTAATATCAAAATCATTTTATATATTTACTGCCATTTTTAGCAGTCTTAGCATAAAGCCATAGCTTTTGAGTGGTCAAATAAAATTTTCAATCTTTTTTTATGAAATTATATAGTTATTAATATCAATCTTAGCATAAAGTCATAGCTTTCGAGTGAAGTCAAATCAATTTCTCAATCTTTTTTTTGATGAAATTATAAAGATATAAATAGATATGATTTCTTTATTTTTAATCTTGTTGAATTTCGTCTACAGATACCTATTGTTTTTAAAATAAAAAAAATCTCTGTTTGAAAACGTACAAGTTTGCAAAGAGAAAGTGAAGAGTAGAAAAGATAAAAATTGTGAGGAGTTTAGTTAAGGAAGGAATTTCTATCAATATTATTTTAAAAACAGTAGGCATCTGTAGACGAAATTCAACAAGTTTAAAAATAAAGAAATCATATCTATTAATATCTTTATAATTTCATAAAAAAAGAAGATTGAGTAATTGATTTGACTTCATTCGAAAGCTATGACTTTATGCCAAGATTGCTATTAATAACTATATAATTTCATAAAAAAAAAAAAGATTGAAAATTTTATTTGACCACTCAAAAGCTATGGCTTTATGCCAAGACTGCTAAAAATGGCAATAAATATATAAAAAGATTTTGATATTAGTGAAGAGTAATGTTTATGAATAATAAGGAAAATAGTAAAGCTCGTAGAGAAGAATTCACAGCATTAGAAAGCAACGATAAACCTCTACTTGATCGTGAAGTAATAGAAACATTTCTAAGTGCAGTGCATGACAGGGAAGAGGCTCGAATTATTGCTGGAAAGCTAATAGATAGTTTTGGAATACTTAAACTTATTGAATTTCGTCTACAGATGCCTATTGTTTTTAAAATAATATTGATAAAAATTCCTTCCTTAACTAAACTCCTCACAACTTTTATCTTTTCTACTCTCTTCACTTTCTCTTTGCAAACTTGTACGTTTTCAAACAGAGATTTTATTAGTACATGACGTAGTTCTTGGCTTTTAATCGTTTCGTATTCTTCTATTAACCTTGATAGCTCTGCTTCACTAATCTCAGTATCTGTCGTTTCTGGAAGCAGATCTGTAATATTAATTAATAGTACCTTAATATTTTATCCCTCACTTGCATTAAGTTCACTACATGTATTTCTCCTCATAAAATTCGCAGCAATGCTTACTCCGCCTCTATTATTCAAGTAACTATCTAAATCTATCTTACTTCGTGATTGATTTAAGCTTTCAGCCTTTCAACATCTTCAACTATAGTAGATATTCTACTTGATATTTGCTGATCATCTTCAGGCAATATAGACTTATCGTCTACTGCAATTTGATTATATAACCATTTGATTCTTGTATACTACGTCTATTGTGAGTAGATCCACAATTTTCAATTTTCCATCTACTTTGATCTTCCACTCGATTCTGCGTATGCCAAGTAAATACGTATCGTCTATAGATAGCTGTCATACTTATAGGAATCTGCAGCATACAAGTATTCACCATATTGAACGTTCTCTATGTGATAATTGCCACCACCATCAAGCTCAATTTTCCACTGACTTTGGCTTCCTACTCGCCCCTTTGTATGCCAAGTAAATACGTTTACCGTCTATAGTCGTCATACTTATAGGAATCTGCAGCATACAAGTATTCATCATACTTAACATTTTTAATACATACTTTTGACGAAAATACTGCATTCCTCACTGATTCTGGTAATCTACTTTTTAGTTTCTCATGGTCAGTTCTTTTTTCTGAACGGACACTACAATATTTACTAGAGTCTACTGTATTTTTTATACAGCGAGCTAACTCAAATAATGCACCGCCGTTCTTTGGCATTTTATCAAACACAGCCACATAACCTGAGATACTCTGACCAGGGTTATTTTGACTTTGTATAAACTTTAACATTTCTTTTTTATCTACTTGCCAATACGTCATTTACAGCTTTCTTAATTGCTTCGGCAAACAACCTTTCATCGAAATTATAAACCCTATCCACAAGTTCAATAGTTGAAACACTAAGATTATGCAGCATACCGTCCTTTAGCACCTTTTTGAATGCATGTTTTATTGAATCTCTTAAACTACTTATCTCTACCGACTCTACCGATCCTTTTGCATTAGATGGAATATTTGCTTGGTTAACAACTTCCTTCTTTAAAAATTCAACCTGTTTTATCATTTCAAATGCGTCATTACTTTTAGTCTTGATCCTGTTACAAAGAACTTCAATTACACCTGAATCATTATTGTAAGCAGCTAAGTACAGAGGTGTTCTACCATCGTTGTTTTTAGCTTCGATATCAGCACCTCTATCAAGAAGAAGAATAATAATGTCTATAGTCGTCATACTTATAGGAATCTGCAGCATACAAGTATTCATCATACTTAATATTACCTTTCTTCTCTAAAAATGCTTTGAATACACTCTTGCTTTAATTCTACATTACCGTTGTAAGTAGCATAATGCAAAGGCGTCCAGTTCTGTGAACACTGATTATTATGTTCAATATTAACATTACTTTTTTAGCAGTTTTATCAATAAGAGTTTTAACTTCATTCTATTTATCTTCATAAACTGCTGTAATTACCAAAGTTTTCAATACTCTCAACCCTAAAGAGATCATCCACTTATTGCACTGATCTATTACGTTTGAATCATAGTCATTCAGCAAAAGGTTGTTTCCTAACTTTTCAGGCAATGTTAAAATCTGATTACTACTTGGCGTTTTATTTTTTAATTCCTCAATTTGTTCTAAACTACAGTAATTTTCTGTAAAGCTTACATGGTCCTGAAGTGAAGAAAAACTTAGACGTTGGTATATTGGGTTTCTTGTTTTCCATTATAAAATTATTAATCGATACTAAACATTTAAAGTCATATTCTACTATAGGAGCATATTTACTTTTATTCTTATAATTCTCTGAAGCTTTTGCCATCAGGTCTTGTACTTTCCCTACTTCATATAAGCTAAACCTATCTAATCTACCGAACGTTATTGGTTCTAAACCTAGATCAAACCACAATGTAGAAATTCTATGAAACTCAGAATTATTCCAATTCTTTATACTGCTACTGTAGAGTCAGTTATCCCTTCTATAGTTTTCAAGTCATCTAATTTCCTGGCCTAAAACTCCTCCTATTCCAAAACTATCTATTAGCTTTCCAGCAATAATTCGAGCCTCTTCCCTGTCATGCACTGCACTTAGAAATGTTTCTATTACTTCCCGATCAAGTAGAGGTTTATCGTTGCTTTCTAATGCTGTGAATTCCATTTCTTCTCTACGAGCTTTACTATTTTCCTTATTATTCATAAACATTACCCTTCACTAATATCAAAATCTTTTTATATATTTACTGCCATTTTTAGCAGTCTTGGCATAAAGCCATAGCTTTTGAGTGGTCAAATAAAATTTTCAATCTTTTTTTTTTTTTTTTTTTGTGAAATTATATAGTTATTAATAGCAATCTTAGCATAAAGTCATAGCTTTCGAGTGAAGTCAAATCAATTTCTCAATCTTTTTTTTATGAAATTATAAAGATATAAATAGATATGATTTTTTTATTTTTAAACTTGTTGAATTTCGTCTACAGATGCCAACTGTTTTAAAAATAATATTGATAGAAATTCTTTCCTTAACTAAACTCCTCACAATTTTTATCTTTTCTACTCTCTTCACTTTCTCTTTGCAAACTTGTACGTTTTCAAACAGAGATTTTATTAGTACATGACGTAGTTCTTGGCTTTTAATCGTTTCGTATTCTTCTATTAACCTTGATAGCTCTGCTTCACTATTCTCATTATCTGTCGTTTCTGGAAGCAGATCTGTAATATTAATTAATAGTACCTTAATATTTTATTCCTCACTTGCATTAAGTTCACTACATGTATTTCTCCTCATAAAATTCGCAGCAATGCTTTCTCCTCCTCTATTATTCAAGTAACTATCTAAATCTATCTTACTTCGTGATTGATTTAAGCTTTCAGCCTTTCAACATCTTCAACTATAGTAGATATTCTACTTGCTATTTGCTGATCATCTTCAGTCAATATAGACTTATCGTCTGCTGCAATTTGATTATATAACCATTTGATTCTTGTATACTACGTCTATTGTGAGTAGATCCACAATTTTCAATTTTCCATCTACTTTGATCTTCCACTCGATTCTGCGTATGCCAAGTAAATACGTATCGTCTATAGATAGCTGTCATACTTATAGGAATTTGCAGCATACAAGTAATCACCATATTGAACGTTCTCTATGTGACATTTGCCACCACCATCAAGCTCAATTTTCCACTGACTTTGGCTTCCTACTCGCCCCTTTGTATGCCAAGCAAATACGTTTACCGTCTATAGTCGTCATACTTATAGGAATCTGCAGCATACAAGTATTCATCATACTTAACATTTTTAATACATACTTTTGACGAAAATACTGCATTCCTAACTGATTCTGGTAATCTACTTTTTAGTTTCTCAAGGTCAGTTCTTTTTCTGAACGGACACTACAATATTTACTAGAGTCTACTGTATTTTTAATACAGCGAGCTAACTCAAATAATGCACCACCGTTCTTTGGCATTTTATCAAACACAGCCACATAACCTGAGATACTCTGACCAGGGTTATTTTGACTATGTATAAACTTTAACTTTTCTTTTTTATCTACTTGCCAATAAACGTCATTTACAGCTTTCTTAATAGCTTCGGCAAACAATCTTTCATCGAAATTATATACCCTATCCACAAGTTCAATAGTTGAAACACTAGGATTATGCAGCATACCGTCCTTTAGCACCTTTTTGAATGCATGTTTTATTGAATCTTCAACACTTCAACATCTCAATAAGGCCCTCCTGAAATAAGTCATCCATTGATTTAACTATAGCTCTTCGTCTCTTAAAATTAATTCTTGCAGGCTTATGTAATTCATCTACTATTTCTCTCTTTACTTTAGATGCAAACAATTTTGAAAATTATATCACAATAAAGATTATTGCCGACGGCTAATGATGGTTTGGAGAAAATTATCCTATCATTTAATTTCATACTTTTTCCCAAGATTGTATTAGGTGTATGTTGTTCTTGATTGATTTCTATGAAAAATTATTTATTATTAATATTTATGTTTAACACAGTAGCAGATTTGAATGGAAATGAATACATTGGTCTGTTGGTCCTTTTTATTATAAAATTACTACTGTTTCTACTGTATTTCCTTCAAAATGAAAACAAATTATTGCTATACTTTTATCATTTATTTTTAGAATTTGTTTATCAACATAGTTTTTAGTAGCCACATCATTATTCTCTTCAGGTTCTGCTACATTTATAATCCTGCTCTCACCCATATCTATGTCACCAGTAGGGTGAGGGTGAGGGGAATTTATTTCGTTAATATGACCTGTATTGCCTGCGGTTTGAGATGCAATTAACAATCGTATCCTATTAACAAGCTCATTTGGATCATTCCAATGTACAAAATCAATTTTATTATTGGTTACTTCCATGCGCATGCCTTTTCCTATTTTTGATATTATTCTTTTATATTTCAGTAGTTTACTACCTGTCGTTTGCTTTAAAGTCTTTACTCTTACTATCCATTTTAACTAACAATTTGATAAAAAAATAAACAGATATTATAACAACTTTGAACAGGTGCGTAACAGGTGTGCAACAGTTGTTAGACAGGTTTGAACTGGTATCAGATAGGTTTGAATATATAAACAAGTGTAAAATTCTTTTTAATGTACGCTGACGCATGTATTATAGAAAACTGATTCTTTTTTAATTTGTAATGTTATAAATATATAAAATGATCAAATTCTTTTCTATATCTACCACAATTAATGGGTTCATCTTTAAATATAACTAAAAATCCATATGGTTCTTTCCAACATATCGCACACACATTTTTAAATTCTTCATAACTTATGTCAGACCCTACATGATCGTTATATATGTGTTTCAAATTTCATTCATCTTGTTTAAATATGACTAACAAATCGTATTATCTCTTATAAGATATTTAGAAATCTTTGCATAAATTTGACAAAGATAGAACTTCACACCACTTCACGATGACGCCCCATGCTAAAATATTCTTGAACGGTAATTTGACTGTTTGTTGCGATATCATCAAATATAAATGTAGAATTAGGTTTTACGTCAGACGGTGGCAATAAGTTATCGCTACTGTTAAATGTAAAATATCCAATTTCTTTTATTGGCTTTAATAAATTATTTAAATATACATATTTTGGTTGATTTAACGACTTTGAAAAAATGTATACATTTTTAAATCGCAATCCATTAGGGTGTTCTAGTAGAGAAATTAATGCGTTTGTTTTCCCACAGTAAGACGATCCCACTATAATAGATCTAATAGATGAAGGTAATAAATCACCATGCTTCTGATTTTTTTTTCAACCATTAAATCATGATTATCAATAGTTAAACTAGAACCTTGTTTAATAATTTTCATGTCTTCTGTAGATCGTTTAAAACGGTAATGACTCTAAATTTAAGTTAAATAGATGTATTGATAAAATAAAATTAGTATATAGTAAACTAGATAGCGAGAACTATATAAATTATGCTCATTCCTTCAAATAGTCATTCTTCAGCAGTTGTTGGAGGAAAAGGTTTATTAAACAGTGTTATATATAAATTACCTTTTGAATTACACGTCCCTGGATACAATTAATGTGGACCCGGAACTAAATTAAAAAAAAGTTTAGCAAAGGTATAAATGGATTAGATGATTTTTGTAAAAATCACGATATCGCTTATAGTAAAAGTAAAGATTTAAAAAAAGGTACGAGGCTGATAAAATTTTAGCTGAAGGGGCTTTTAAGAGACTTTTTTCAAAAGACGCATCTTTAGGGGAAAAAGCAGCAGTTCTAGGAGTAGCTACAGCTATGAAAGCCAAAGTTAAATTAGGAATGGGTAATAAACGTAAAGCAAATACAAAAATGGGAAAAGCAATAAGTTTTAAACAAGCTACGAATAAAATAAAAAATAGAATTCTTAAAAATAGATTTAGATACATAGACAGTGCCATTAAGGTAGCATTAAAAACAGTAAAAGGAATTAAAAGTAAAATTAGACCCACCCGAATAATAAAAATACCAAAGACTGGAGGAATTTTACCCATAATTCCAATATTTGCAGGATTAAGCGCTCTAGGTGCATTAAGTGGTGGAGCGGCAGGTATTGCAAAAGCGGTATTAAGGACGGTATGCTGCATAATCTAAGTGTTTCAACTATTGAACTTGTGGATAGGGTTTATAATTTACATGAAAGATTGTTTGCCGAAGCAATTAAGAAAGCTGTAAATGACGTATATTGGCAAGTAGATAAAAAAGAAATGTTAAAGTTTACCTATAGTCAAAATAACCCTGGTCAGAGTATCTCAGGTTATGTGGCTGTGTTTGATAAAATGCCAAAGAACGGTGGTGCATTATTTGAGTTAGCTCGCTGTATTAAAAATACAGTAGACTCTAGTGAATATTGTAGTGTCCGTTCAGAAAAAAGAACTGACCTTGAGAAACTAAAAAGTAGATTACCAGAATCAGTGAGGAATGCAGTATTTTCGTCAAAAGTATGTATTAAAAATGTTTTGTATAATGAATACTTGTATGCTGCAGATTCCTATAAGTATGACAGCTATCTATAGACGATACGTATTTACTTGGCATACGCAGAATCGAGTGGAAGATCAAAGTAGATGGAAAATTGAAAATTGTGGATCTACTCGTAATAGACGTAGTTATACAAGAATCAAATGGTTATATAATCAAATTGCAGTAGACGATAAGTCTATATTGACTGAAGAGGATCAGCAAATAGCAAGTAGAATATCTACTATAGTTGAAGATGTTGAAAGGCTGAAAGCTTAAATCAATCACGAAGTAAGATAGATTTAGATAGTTACTTGAATAATAGAGGAGGAGAAAGCATTGCTGCGAATTTTATGAGGAGAAATACATGTAGTGAACTTAATGCAAGTGAGGGATAAAATATTAAGGTACTATTAATTAATATTACAGATCTGCTTCCAGAAACGACAGATAATGAGAATAGTAAAGCAGAGCTATCAAGGTTAATAGAAGAATACGAAACGATTAAAAGCCAAGAACTACGTCATGTACTAATAAAATCTCTGTTTGAAAACGTACAAGTTTGCAAAGAGAAAGTGAAGAGAGTAGAAAAGATGAAAATTGTGAGGAGTTTAGTTAAGGAAGCAATTTCTATCAATATTATTTTAAAAACAGTAGGCATCTGTAGACGAAATTCAACAAGTTTAAAAATAAAGAAATCATATCTATTTATATCTTTATAATTTCATAAAAAAAAGATTGAGAAATTGATTTGACTTCACTCGAAAGCTATGACTTTATGCTAAGATTGCTATTAATAACTATATAATTTCACAAAAAAAAAAAAAAAAAAGATTGAAAATTTTATTTGACCACTGAAAAGCTATGGCTTTATGCCAAGACTGCTAAAAATGGCAGTAAATATATAAAAAGATTTTGATATTAGTGAAGGGTAATGTTTATGAATAATAAGGAAAATAGTAAAGCTCGTAGAGAAGAAATGGAATTCACAGCATTAGAAAGCAACGATAAACCTCTACTTGATCGGGAAGTAATAGAAACATTTCTAAGTGCAGTGCATGACAGGGAAGAGGCTCGAATTATTGCTGGAAAGCTAATAGATAGTTTTGGAATAGGAGGAGTTTTAGGCCAGGAAATTAGATGACTTGAAAACTATAGAAGGGATAACTGACTCTACAGTAGCAGTATAAAGAATTGGAATAATTCTGAGTTTCATAGAATTTCTACATTGGGGTTTGCTCTAGGTTTAGAACCAATAACGTTCGGTAGATTAGATAGGTTTAGCTTATATGAAGTACGGAAAGTACAAGACCTGATGGAAAAAGCTTCAGAGAATTATAAGAATATAAGTAAATATGCTCCTAAAGTAGAAAATGACTTTAAATGTTTAGTATCGATTAATAATTTTATAATGGAAAACAAGAACCCAATATACCAACGTCTAAGTTTTTCTTCACTTCAGGCTTTTCAGAAAATTACTGTAGTTTAGAACAAATTGAGGAATTAAAAAATAAAACGCCAAGTAGTAATCAGATTTTAACATTGCTTGAAAAGTTAGAAAACAACCTTTTGCTGAATGACTATGTTTCAAACGTTATAGATCAGTGCAAAATGTGGATGATCTCTTTACGGTTGGGAGTATTGAAACCTTTGGTAATTACAGCTGTTTATGAAGGTAAATAGGATTATTGATAAAACTGCTAAAAAAGTAAGGTTAATATTGAACATAATAATCAGTGTTCACAAAACTGGACGCCTTTGCATTATGCTACTTGCAACGGTAATGTAGAATTAAGGCAAGAGTGTATTCAAAGCATTTTTAGAGAAGAAAGATTATATTAAGCTTTAGAGAGTACTAGTTGTAACAGTGATAGTTGGGCGCTTTTGCACTATGCTGTTTATTATGGTTAGCTTTCTTATAGATAAAGGTGCTGATATTTTAATTAAAAGTAAGGAAGGTAAGGCAGCCCTGTATTTGGCTGTTGAAGAAGCCAAGCAATACATAATTATTCTTCTTCTTGATAGAGGTGCTGATATCGAAGCTAAAATCAACGAAGGTAGAACACCTCTGTACTTAGCTGCTTACAATAATGATTCAGGTGTAATTGAAGTTCTTTGTAACAGGATCAAGACTAAAAGTAATGACGCATTTGAAATGATAAAACAGGTTGAATTTTTAAAGAAGGAAGTTGTTAACCATGCAAATATTCCATCTAATGTAAAAGGATCGGTAGAGTCTTGTATAAGTAGTTTAAGAGATTCAATAAAACAAGCATTCATAAAGGTGCTTAAGGACGGTATGCTGCACAATCTTACTGTTTCAACTATTGAACTTGTGGATAGGGTTTATAATTTCCATGAAAGATTGTTTGCCGAAGCAATTAAGAAAGCTGTAAATGACGTGTATTGGCAAGTAGATAAAAAAGAAATGTTAAAGTTTATATATAGTCAAAATAACCCTGGTCAGAGTATCTCAGGTTATGTGGCTGTGTTTGATAAAATGCCAAAGAACGGTGGTCCATTATTTGAGTTAGCTGGCTGTATTAAAGATACAGTAGACTCTAGTAAATATTGTAGTGACCGTTCAGAAAAAAGAACTGACCTTGAGAAACTAAAAAGTAGATTACCAGAATCAGTGAGGAATGCAGTATTTTCGTCAAAAGTATATATTAAAAATGTTAAGTATGATGAATACTTGTATGCTGCAGATTCTTATAAGTATGACGACTATAGACGGTAAACGTATTTACTTGGCATGCAAAGGGGCGAGTAGGAAGCCAAAGTCAGTGGAAAATTGAGCTTGATGGTGGTGGCAATTGTCACATAGAGAACGTTCAATATGATGAATACTTGTATGCTGCAGATTCCTATAAGTATGACAGTTATCTATAGACGATACGTATTTACTTGGCATACGCAGAATCGAGTGGAAGATCAAAGAAGATGGAAAATTGAAAATTGTGGATCTACTCGTAACAGACGTAGTATACAAGAATCAAATGGTTATATAATCAAATTGCAGTAGACGATAAGTCTATATTGACTGAAGATGATCAGCAAATAGCAAGTAGAATATCTACTATAGTTGAAGATGTTTAAAGGCTGAAAGGTTAAATCAATCACGAAGTAAGATAGATTTAGATAGTTACTTGAATAATAGAGGAGGAGAAAGCATTGCTGCGAATTTTATGAGGAGAAATACATGTAGTGAACTTAATGCAAGTGAGGGATAAAATATTACGGTACCATTAATTAATATTACAGATCTGCTTCCAGAAACGACAGATAATGAGAATAGTGAAGCAGAGCTATCAAGGTTAATAGAAGAATACGAATAGATTAAAAGCCATGAACTACGTCATGTACTAATAAAATCTCTGTTTGAAAACGTACAAGTTTGCAAAGAGAAAGTGAAGAGAGTAGAAAAGATAAAAATTGTGAGGAGTTTAGTTAAGGAAGGAATTTCTATCAATATTATTTTAAAAACAGTAGGCATCTGTAGACGAAATTCAACAAGTTTAAAATTAAAGAAATCATATCTATTAATATCTTTATAATTTCATAAAAAAAAAGATTGAGAAATTGATTTGACTTCACTCGAAAGCTTTGACTTTATGCCAAGATTGCTATTAATAACTATATAATTTCATAAAAAAAAAAAAACTGCTAAAAAAGTAATGTTAATATTGAACATAATAATCAGTGTTCACAGAACTGGACGCCTTTGCATTATGCTACTTACAACGGTAATGTAGAATTAAGGCAAGAGTGTATTCAAAACATTTTTAGAGAAGAAAGGTAATATTAAGCTTTAGAGAGTTAGTACTAGTGTTGTAACAGTGATAGTTGGAAGCTTTTGCACTATGCTGTTCATTGTGGTTAGCTTTCTTATAGATAAAGGTGCTAATATTTTAATTAGAAGTAAAGAAGGTAAGGCACTCCTGTATTTGCTGTTGAAGAAGCCAACCAATACATTATTATTCTTCTTCTTGATAGAGGTGCTGATATCGAAGCTAAAAACAACGATGGTAGAACACCTCTGTACTTAGCTGCTTACAATAATGATTCAGGTGTAATTGAAGTTCTTTGTAACAGGATCAAGACTAAAAGTAATGACGCATTTGAAATGATAAAACAGGATGAATTTTTAAAGAAGGAAGTTGTTAACCAAGCAAATATTCCATCTAATGCAAAAGGATCGGTAGAGTCTTGTATAAGTTGTTTAAGAGATTCAATAAAACATGCATTCAAAAAGGTGCTAAAGCTTATGCTCTTATGCTGCATAATCTTAGTGTTTCAACTATTGAACTTGTGGATAGGGTTTATAATTTCCATGAAAGATTGTTTGCCGAAGCAATTAAGAAAGCTGTAAATGACGTATATTGGCAAGTAGATAAAAAACTAATGTTAAAGTTTGTACATAGTCAAAATAACCCTACTCGTAATAGACGTAGTATACAAGAATCAAATGGTTATATAATCAAATTGCAGTAGACGATAAGTCTATATTGACTGAAGATGATCAGCAAATAGCAAGTAGAATATCTACTCTAGTTGAAGATGTTTAAAGGCTGAAAGCTTAAATCAATCACGAAGTAAGATAGATTTAGATAGTTACTTGATTAATAGAGGAGGAGAAAGCATTGGTGCGAATTTTATGAGGAGAAATACATGTAGTGAACTTAATGCAAGTGAGGGATAAAATATTAAGGTACTATTAATTAATATTACAGATGTGCTTCCAGAAACCACAGATAATGAGAATAGTGAAGCAGAGCTATCAAGGTTAATAGAAGAATACGAAACGATTAAAAGCCAAGAACTACGTCATGTACTAATAAAATCTCTGTTTGAAAACGTACAAGTTTGCAAAGAGAAAGTGAAGAGAGTAGAAAAGATAAAAATTGTGAGGAGTTTAGTTAAGGAAGGAATTTCTATCAATATTATTTTAAAAACAGTAGGCATCTGTAGACGAAATTCAACAAGTTTAACAAGAAAGAAACCATATCTATTTATATCTTTATAATTTCATAAAAAAAAGATTGAGAAATTGATTTGACTTCACTCGAAAGCTATGACTTTATGCTAAGATTGCTATTAATAACTATATAATTTCACAAAAAAAAAAAAAAAAAAGATTGAAAAATTTATTTGACCACTCAAAAGCTATGGCTTTAAGCCAAGACTGCTAAAAATGGCAGTAAATATATAAAAAGATTTTGATATTAGTGAAGGGTAATGTTTATGAATAATAAGGAAAATAGTAAATCTCGTAGAGAAGAAATGGAATTCACAGCATTAGAAAGCAACGATAAACCTCTACTTGATCGGGAAGTAATAGAAACATTTCTAAGTGCAGTGCATGACAGGGAAGAGGCTCGAATTATTGCTGGAAAGCTAATAGATAGTTTTGGAATAGGAGGAGTTTTAGGCCAGGAAATTAGATGACTTGAAAACTATAGAAGGGATAACTGACTCTACAGTAGCAGTATAAAGAATTGGAATAATTCTGAGATTCATAGAATTTCTACATTGGGGTTTGATCTAGGTTTAGAACCAATAACGTTCGGTAGATTAGATAGGTTTAGCTTATATGAAGTAGGGGAAGGACAAGACCTGATGGAAAAAGCTTCAGAGAATTATAAGAATAAAAGTAAATATGCTCCTAAAGTAGAAAATGACTTTAAATGTTTAGTATCGATTAATAATTTTTTAATGGAAAACAAGAACCCAATATACCAACGTCTAAGTTTTTCTTCACTTCAGGCTTTACAGAAAATTACTGTAGTTTAGAACAAATTAAGGAATTAAAAATTAAAACGCCAAGTAGTAATCAGATTTTAACATTGCTTGAAAAGTTAGAAAACAACCTTTTGCTGCATGACTATGCTTCAAACGTTATAGATCAGTGCAATATGTGGATGATCTCTTTACGGTTGGGAGTATTGAAACCTTTGGTAATTACAGCTGTTTATGAAGGTAAATAGGATTATTGATAAAACTGCTAAAAAAGTAATGTTAATATTGAACATAATAATCAGTGTTCACAAAACTGGACGCCTTTGCATTATGCTACTTGCAACGGTAATGTAGAATTAAGGCAAGAGTGTATTCAAAGCATTTTTAGAGAAGAAAGGTTATATTAAGCTTTAGAGAGTACTAGTTGTAACAGTGATAGTTGGGCGCTTTTGCACTATGCTGTTCATTATGGTTAGCTTTCTTATAGATAAAGGTGCTAATATTTTAATTAGAAGTAAGGAAGGTAAGGCAGCCCTGTATTTGGCTGTTGAAGAAGCCAAGCAATACATAATTATTCTTCTTCTTGATAGAGGTGCTGATATCGAAGCAAAAAACAACGATGGTAGAACACCTCTGTACTTAGCTGCTTACAATAATGATTCAGGTGTAATTGAAGTTCTTTGTAACAGGATCAAGACTAAAAGTAATGACGCATTTGAAATGATAAAACATGTTGAATTTTTAAAGAAGGAAGTTGTTAACCAAGCAAATATTCCATCTAATGCAAAAGGATCGGTAGAGTCTTGTATAAGTAGTTTAAGAGATTCAATAAAACATGCATTCAAAAAGGTGCTAAAGGACGGTATGCTCCATAATCTTAGTGTTTCAACTATTGAACTTGTGGATAGGGTTTATAATTTCCATGAAAGATTGTTTGCCGAAGCAATTAAGAAAGCTGTAAATGACGTATATTGGCAAGTAGATAAAAAACAAATGTTAAAGTTTATATATAGTCAAAATAACCCTGGTCAGAGTATCTCAGGTTATGTGGCTGTGTTTGATAAAATGCCAAAGAACGGTGGTGCATTATTTGAGTTAGCTCGCTGTATTAAAAATACAGTAGACTCTAGTAAATATTGTAGTGTCCGTTCAGAAAAAAGAACTGACCTTGAGAAACTAAAAAGTAGATTACCAGAATCAGTGAGGAATGCAGTATTTTCGTCAAAAGTATGTATTAAAAATGTTAAGTATGATGAATACTTGTATGCTGCAGATTCGAGCCTCTTCCCTGTCATGCACTACACTTAGAAATGTTTCTATTACTTCACGATCAAGTAGAGGTTTATCGTTGCTTTCTAATGCTGTGAATTCCATTTCTTCTCTACGAGCTTTACTATTTTCCTTATTATTCATAAACATTACCCTTCACTAATATCAAAATCTTTTTATATATTTATTGCCATTTTTAGCAGTCTTGGCATAAAGCCATAGCTTTTGAGTGGTCAAATAAAATTTTCAATCTTTTTTTTTTTTTTTTTATATATATATATGAAATTATATAGTTATTAATAGCAATCTTAGCATAAAGTCATAGCTTTCGAGTGAAGTCAAATCAATTTCTCAATCTTTTTTTTATGAAATTATAAAGATATAAATAAATATGATTTCTTTATTTTTAAACTTATTGAATTCGTCTACAGATGACTATTGTTTTTAAAATAATATTGATAGAAATTCCTTCCTTAACTAAACTCCTCACAATTTTTATCTTTTCTACTCTCTTCACTTTCTCTTTGCAAACTTGTACGTTTTCAAACAGAGATTTTATTAGTACATGACGTAGTTCTTGGCTTTTAATCGTTTCGTATTCTTCTATTAACTTTGATAGCTCTGCTTTACTATTCTCATTATCTGTCGTTTCTGGAAGCAGATCTGTAATATTAATTAATAGTACCTTAATATTTTATCCCTCACTTGCATTAAGTTCACTACATGTATTTCTCCTCATAAAATTCGCAGCAATACTTACTCCTCCTCTATTATTCAAGTAACTATCTAAATCTATCTTACTTCGTGATTGATTTAAGCTTTCAGCCTTTCAACATCTTCAACTATAGTAGATATTCTACTTGCTATTTGCTGATCATCTTCAGTCAATATAGACTTATCGTCTACTGCAATTTGATTATATAACCATTTGATTCTTGTATACTACGTCTATTACGAGTAGATCCACAATTTTCAATTTTCCATCTACTTTGATCTTCCACTCGATTCTGCGTATGCCAAGTAAATACGTATCGTCTATAGATAGCTGTCATACTTATAGGAATCTGCAGCATACAAGTATTCACCATATTGAACGTTCTCTATGTGACAATTGCCACCACCATCAAGCTCAATTTTCCACTGACTTTGGCTTCCTACACGCCCCTTTGTATGCCAAGTAAATACGTTTACCGTTTATAGTCGTCATACTTATAGGAATCTGCAGCATACAAGTACTCATCATTCTTAACATTTTTAATACAAACTTTTGACGAAAATACTGCATTCCTCACTGATTCTGGTAATCTACTTTTTAGTTTCTCAAGGTCAGTTCTTTTTTCTGAACGGACACTACAATATTTACTAGAGTCTACTGTATTTTTAATACAGCGAGCTAACTCAAATAATGCACCACCGTTCTTTGGCATTTTATCAAACACAGCCACATAACCTGAGATACTCTGACCAGGGTTATTTTGACTATATATAAACTTTAACATTTGTTTTTTATCTACTTGCCAATATACGTCATTTACAGCTTTCTTAATTGCTTCGGCAAACAATCTTTCATGGAAATTATAAACCCTATCCACAAGTTCAATAGTTGAAACACTAAGATTATGGAGCATACCGTCCTTTAGCACCTCTTTGAATGCATGTTTTATTGAATCTCTTAAACTACTTATACAAGACTCTACCGATCCTTTTGAATTAGATGAAATATCTGCTTGGTTAACAACTTCCTTTAAAAATTCAACCTGTTTTATCATTTCAAATGTGTCATTACTTTTAGTCTTGATCCTGTTACAAAGAACTTCAATTACACCTGAATCATTATTGTAAGCAGCTAAGTACAGAGGTGTTCTACCATCGTTGTTTTTTGCTTCGATATCAGCACCTCTATCAAGAAGCAGAATAATTATGTATTGCTTGGCTTCTTCAACAGCCAAATACAGGGCTGCCTTACCTTCCTTACTTCTAATTAAAATATTAGCACCTTTATCTATAAGAAAGCTAACCATAATGAACAGCATAGTGCAAAAGCGCCCAACTATCACTGTTACAACTAGTACTCTCTAAAGCTTAATATTACCTTTCTTCTCTAAAAATGCTTTGAATACACTCTTGCCTTAATTCTACATTACCGTTGTAAGTAGCATAATGCAAAGGCGTCCAGTTCTGTGAACACCGATTATTATGTTCAATATTAACATTACTTTTTTAACAGGTTTATCAATAATCCTATTTACCTTCATAAACTGCTGTAATTACCAAAGGTTTCAATACTCCCAACCCTAAAGGGATCATCCACATATTGCACTGATCTATTACGTTTGAATCATAGTCATTCAGCAAAAGGTTGTTTTCTAACTTTTCAAGCAATGTTAAAATCTGATTACTACTTGGCGTTTTATTTTTTAATTCCTCAATTTGTTCTAAACTACAGTAATTTTCTGTAAAGCTTACATGGTCCTGAAGTGAAGAAAAACTTAGACGTTGGTATATTGGGTTCTTGTTTTCCATTATATAAAATTATTAATCGATACTAAACATTTAAAGTCATTTTCTACTTTAGGAGCATATTTACTTTTATTCTTATAATTCTCTGAAGCTTTTTCCATCAGGTTTTTTTCCCTACTTCATATAAGCTAAACCTATCTAATCTACCGAACGTTATTGGATCTAAACCTAGATCAAACCCCAATGTAGAAATTCTATGAATCTCAGAATTATTCCAATTCTTTATACTGCTACTGTAGAGTCAGTTATCCCTTCTATAGTTTTCAAGTCATCTAATTTCCTGGTCTAAACCTCCTACTATTCCAAAACTATCTATTAGCTTTCCAGCAATAATTCGAGCCTCTTCCCTGTCATGCACTGCACTTAGAAATGTTTCTATTACTTCACGATCAAGTAGAGGCTTATCGTTGCTTTCTAATGCTGTGAATTCCATTTCTTCTCTACGAGCTTTACTATTTTCCTTATTATTTATAAACATTACCCTTCACTAATATCAAAATCATTTTATATATTTACTGCCATTTTTAGCAGTCTTAGCATAAAGCCATAGCTTTTGAATGGTCAAATAAAATTTTCAATCTTTTTTTATGAAATTATATAGTTATTAATAGCAATCTTAGCATAAAGTCATAGCTTTCGAGTGAAGTCAAATCAATTTCTCAATCTTTTTTTTATGAAATTATAAAGATATAAATAGATATGATTTCTTTATTTTTAATCTTGTTGAATTTCGTCTACAGATACCTATTGTTTTTAAATTAAAAAAAATCTCTGTTTGAAAACGTACAAGTTTGCAAAGAGAAAGTGAAGAGTAGAAAAGATAAAAATTGTGAGGAGTTTAGTTAAGGAAGGAATTTCTATCAATATTATTTTAAAAACAGTAGGCATCTGTAGACGAAATTCAACAAGTTTAAAAATAAAGAAATCATATCTATTAATATCTTTATAATTTCATAAAAGAAAAAGATTGAGTAATTGATTTGACTTCATTCGAAAGCTATGACTTTATGCCAAGATTGCTATTAATAACTATATAATTTCATAAAAAAAAAAAAAAGATTGAAAATTTTATTTGACCACTCAAAAGCTATGGCTTTATGCCAAGACTGCTAAAAATGGCAATAAATATATAAAAAGATTTTGATATTAGTGAAGGGTAATGTTTATGAATAATAAGGAAAATAGTAAAGCTCGTAGAGAAGAAATGGAATTCACAGCATTAGAAAGCAACGATAAACCTCTACTTGATCGTGAAGTAATAGAAACATTTCTAAGTGCAGTGCATGACAGGGAAGAGGCTCGAATTATTGCTGGAAAGCTAATAGATAGTTTTGGAATAGGAGGAGTTTTAGGCCAGGAAATTAGATGACTTGAAAACTATAGAAGGGATAACTGACTCTACAGTAGCAGTATAAAGAATTGGAATAATTCTGAGTTTCATAGAATTTCTACATTGTGGTTTGATCTAGGTTTAGAACCAATAACGTTCGGTAGATTAGATAGGTTTAGCTTATATGAAGTACGGAAAGTACAAGACCTGATGGCAAAAGCTTCAGAGAATTATAAGAATAAAAGTAAATATGCTCCTATAGTAGAATATGACTTTAAATGTTTAGTATCGATTAATAATTTTATAATGGAAAACAAGAAACCCAATATACCAACGTCTAAGTTTTTCTTCACTTCAGGACCATGTAAGCTTTACAGAAAATTACTGTAGTTTAGAACAAATTGAGGAATTAAAAAATAAAACGCCAAGTAGTAATCAGATTTTAACATTGCTTGAAAAGTTAGAAAACAACCTTTTGCTGAATGACTATGATTCAAACGTAATAGATCAGTGCAATAAGTGGATGTTCTCTTTAGGGTTGAGAGTATTGATAACTTTGGTAATTACAGCAGTTTATGAAGATAAATAGGATGAAGTTAAAACTCATTGATAAAACTGCTAAAAAAGTAATGTTAATATTGAACATAATAATCAGTGTTCACAGAACTGGACGCCTTTGCATTATGCTACTTACAACGGTAATGTAGAATTAAAGCAAGAGTGTATTCAAAGCATTTTTAGAGAAGAAAGGTAATATTAAGTATGATGAATACTTGTATGCTGCAGATTCCTATAAGTATGACGACTATAGACATTATTATTCTTCTTCTTGATAGAGGTGCTGATATCGAAGCTAAAAACAACGATGGTAGAACACCTCTGTACTTAGCTGCTTACAATAATGATTCAGGTGTAATTGAAGTTCTTTGTAACAGGATCAAGACTAAAAGTAATGACGCATTTGAAATGATAAAACAGGTTGAATTTTTAAAGAAGGAAGTTGTTAACCAAGCAAATATTCCATCTAATGCAAAAGGATCGGTAGAGTCGGTAGAGATAAGTAGTTTAAGAGATTCAATAAAACATGCATTCAAAAAGGTGCTAAAGGACGGTATGCTGCATAATCTTAGTATTTCAACTATTGAACTTGTGGATAGGGTTTATAATTTCCATGAAAGGTTGTTTGCCGAAGCAATTAAGAAAGCTGTAAATGACGTATTGGCAAGTAGAAAAAAAAGAAATGTTAAAGTTTATACAAAGTCAAAATAACCCTGGTCAGAGTATCTCAGGTTATGTGGCTGTGTTTGATAAAATGCCAAAGAACGGTGGTGCATTATTTGAGTTAGCTCGCTGTATAAAAAATATAGTAGACTCTAGTAAATATTGTAGTGTCCGTTCAGAAAAAAGAACTGACCTTGAGAAACTAAAAAGTAGATTACCAGAATCAGTGAGGAATGCAGTATTTTCGTCAAAAGTATGTATTAAAAATGTTAAGTATGATGAAAACTTGTATGCTGCAGATTCCTATAAGTATGACGACTATAGACGGTAAACGTATTTACTTGGCATACAAAGGGGCGAGTAGGAAGCCAAAGTCAGTGGAAAATTGAGCTTGATGGTGGTGGCAATTGTCACATAGAGAACGTTCAATATGGTGAATACTTGTATGCTGCAGATTCCTATAAGTATGACAGCTATCTATAGACGATACGTATTTACTTGGCATACGCAGAATCGAGTGGAAGATCAAAGTAGATGGAAAATTGAAAATTGTGGATCTACTCACAATAGACGTAGTATACAAGAATCAAATGGTTATATAATCAAATTGCAGTAGACGATAAGTCTATATTGACTGAAGATGATCAGCAAATAGCAAGTAGAATATCTACTATAGTTGAAGATGTTGAAAGGCTGAAAGCTTAAATCAATCACGAAGTAAGATAGATTTAGATAGTTAATTAAATAATAGAGGAGGAGTAAGCATTGCTGCGAATTTCATGAGGAGAAATACATGTAGTGAACTTAATGCAAGTGAGGGATAAAATATTAAGGTACTATTAATTAATATTACAGATCTGCTTCCAGAAACGACAGATAATGAGATTAGTGAAGCAGAGCTATCAAGGTTAATAGAAGAATACGAAACGATTAAAAGCCAAGAACTACGTCATGTACTAATAAAATCTCTGTTTGAAAACGTACAAGTTTGCAAAGAGAAAGTGAAGAGAGTAGAAAAGATAGAAATTGTGAGGAGTTTAGTTAAGGAAGGAATTTTTATCAATATTATTTTAAAAACAATAGGCATCTGTAGACGAAATTCAATAAGTTTAAGTATTCCAAAACTATCTATTAGCTTTCCAGCAATAATTCGAGCCTCTTCCCTGTCATGCACTGCACTTAGAAATGTTTCTATTACTTCACGATCAAGTAGAGGTTTATCGTTGCTTTCTAATGCTGTGAATTCCATTTCTTCTCTACGAGCTTTACTATTTTCCTTATTATTCATAAACATTACCCTTCACTAATATCAAAATCTATTTATATATTTATTGCCATTTTTAGCAGTCTTGGCATAAAGCCATAGCTTTTGAGTGGTCAAATAAAATTTTCAATCTTTTTTTTTTTTTTTTTATGAAATTATATAGTTATTAATAGCAATCTTGGCATAAAGTCATAGCTTTCGAGTGAAGTCAAATCAATTACTCAATCTTTTTTTTTTATGAAATTATAAAGATATTAATAGTGTCACGGAATTTGCCCCACTCACACCCAAATCGACGACTGTGATACCGCGAATTACTAAGATTGCCCCGATCGCCCCTACGCGATTCTGTTAAACAAACAAAATGCCGTGGATCGAGACGGGACTAGAAAATTTGAGAAACGACGAGAAGCGTTCGAGAGATGCTAGAAAATAGATCTAGAGATGCTAGAATATACCTGGAATATTCGTTGGGTCTATAAAAGAAAAATAAACGGCCGATTTAGTTAGTCTTGTATAAGTCTTGTATTACAGTGTTG
Organism: Monochamus alternatus; assembly: GCA_037114965.1. NCBI lineage: Eukaryota > Metazoa > Arthropoda > Insecta > Coleoptera > Cerambycidae > Monochamus > Monochamus alternatus. The sequence continues at coordinate 61,769,416 of CM073427.1, read as the reverse complement.
AATTGGAAGTGTTTAGTTGGAGATATCAAAGTGATTTAAATAGCGATTAATTAAATAAGTGTTTAGTTGAGTTCTAATTAGTGTTCAGTAGTGTACTGAGTATAGTTAATAAAGAAGTAGTTAATTAACGGATTGTTTTTCTGGCAATAGTAAAAGTCGGATTGGGAAATCCGTGACAATTTGGTGTCGGAAGTGGATTTCACTGGAAGTTTTAAAGAGCTTTCTGGAACCCTGTCCACAAAGTGGGTTTAAGTGGAAGTTGGAAGAACTTTCTGGAACCCTGTGCGTGGGTGGAATAAAGACCCAAGTGTGACATATCACCGCACTCGTTGAGACTTGAGGAAGTGAACGGTGGTATTCGCGAAGGACAATCTCGAACATTCTAGAACTTTGTACGGGAGTGAAACAAAGACCCAAGTGTGACATATCACCGCACTCGTCGTGACTTAAGGAAGTGAACGGTGCTATTTGCGAAGGACATTCTCGAACATTCTAGAACTTTGTACGCGAGTGAGACAAAGACCCAAGTGTGACATATCACCGCACTCGTCGTGACTTAAGGAAGTGAACGGTGCTATTTGCGAAGGACATTCTCGAACATTCTAGAACTTTGTACGCGAGTGAGACAAAGACCCAAGTGTGACATATCACCGCACTCGTCGTGACTTAAGGAAGTGAACGGTGCTATTTGCGAAGGACATTCTCGAACATTCTAGAACTTTGTACGCGAGTGACACAAAGACACAAGTGTGACATATCACCGCACTCGTCGTGACTTAAGGAAGTGAACGGTGCTATTTGCGAAGGTCATTCTCGAAGATTCTAGAACTTTGTACGCGAGTGAGACAAAGACCCAAGTGTGACATATCACCGCACTCGTCGTAACTTAAGGAAGTGAACGGTGCTATTTGCGAAGTACATTCTCGAACATTCTAGAACTTTATACGGAAGTGAGACAAAGACCCAAGTGTGACATATCACCGCACTCGTCGTGACTTAAGGAAGTGAACGGTGTTATTTGCGAAGAACAATCTCGAACATTCTAGAACTTTATACCGAAGTGAGACAAATACCCAATTGTGGCATATCACTGCACTCATTTCATTGTAAGGAAGGCAACAGTGATATCTAGAAATACATTCGTGGACATTCTAGAACTTTCAAAATAGAGTGAATGCCTGTAACTAGAAGTCAAGTCAACATGGATGCACAACTAGCAAAGCTGATAGAAATGATGCAAACGATGCAGGAACAGGGACGGATGATGCAAGAGAAATTAGAAGAACAAGGACATAAAATGGAAGACCAAGCGAAGACGATGCAAAAGAAATTAGACGAACAGGGACAGGCGATGCAAGAAAAATTTGAAGAACAAGGGCATAAAATAGAAGATCAGTCTCAAACGATGCAGGAGAAATTAGAAAAGAAATTAGAAGAGCAAGGGTATAAAATGAAAGATCAGATACAGACAATACAACAGGAAATGAGGGACCAGACGAAGGAAATGCAGACAAAGTTAGAAAAGTTGGAGAATACACTAGAAGAAAAACTAGAGGAGCAGTCTCATAAAGTAGAAACACATGTAGAAGAGAAACTGTTGGCACACAAAAAGGAAATAGACGAAGAAATAAACCAGGTTAGAGAAGAACTTAGACATAAATTAGACAAGATAACAAAGGAAGGCGTAATCAAATCAGAAGGACCTGTTATCCGAACTCAGAAAACGAAACCCCCCGAATTCGACGGCAAGGTCTCCTGGAATGTCTATCTGCGTCAGTTTGAAGCAGCAGCTGCGGCAAACGAGTGGTCTGATTGTGAAAAGGCTACTGCTCTAATAGTTGCTCTACGAGGGGAAGCTCTTGACGTCTTACAAGGAGTACCTGCAGGGCAGCAGAATAACTACGACATTCTAAAACAGCATATGGAAATGAGATATGGGGATAAGCACCTGCAGCAAGTTTACCAGGCACAATTGAAAAATCGTCACCAACAGAACGGAGAGAATTTACAGCATTTTGAGACCGATGTTGCCCGACTGGTTCGATTGGCTTATCCAACAGCCCCGTCCGAATTCTTAGACCAGCTGTCCATCCAAGTTTTTACTGATGGCCTAAGAGATTGCGAAACCCAGCAGGCATTACGACTCGCCAGACCTAAAACGTTGAACGACGCTCTTTCGCATGCACTGGAATTCGAGGCAGCAAAAATGGCATCTGGTAGGCATGTTAAAGTTCGGGCCATCAGTGATAACAGCGATAGTATGGCAAATGGAGACATAATAAAAACGCTAAAGGAGATTATTGATAAATTCAGTCCATCTACTAGGACAAAGGAGGAACAACCTGATAGTCGAAGGGATCGCCTTCTCAAATGCTGGAACTGTGGACAGACAGGACATCTAAAAAGACAGTGTAGGGCCCCAGTCGCAGATCAGCAAAAGCGCGACTCCCAGGCTGCGCAGGAAAACTAGGTTCAGCCGGCTTGACGGGGCAAAAGCCGGCTGCGTCCTCCTACCATGCCCCACGAGAAGAAATTACGTTGTCACGTCTCCAGGACTCTGACTCCTTGCTAGTAGAAGGCAGTATTTTTGGTCGTACTTTCCCTATGATAATCGATACTGGAGCGGCAAGAACTATTGTTCGGCCAGATATTATTCATGCTTGGCGTATTAAGAACCCTGCCAAACGTTATGTCCTTACAACATCCAATGGACAACAACTGCCAGTCAAGGGGGAATGCGAGCTTGAAGTAGAATTAGGAGACGTCAAATTCAAACATAGAGCCCTGGTAGCAGATATATCGGATAATGTCATACTCGGACTAGACTTACTACGAGCAAAGGGGGTGAATTTAGATTTGAATGCTGGTACGTTACGGATAATGGGTGAGGAAGTAGTGCTAACGACCACCACTGAGAATAACGCTGTACGGAGACTCGTTGTTAAAGAAGATGTGGTACTACCTGCTCAGACCGAAACATTGGTTGCCACTGTAATGGATGGGGAAATGTCTTGCAGTGTAGGAGTGGTGGAACCCAGTAATCCGGATTTGTTCAATAAATCTATAGTCACCGGACGTACCCTGATTAAACCTGAGAAAACCACAATGGTACGGGTAGTGAACCTGAAAACCTTTCCACAGAAAATTGCAAAGGGAACTGAAGTAGGAGTCTGTGAACCTGTTACCATGGTCAGAACACTCAAAGAAATCCACGAAATGGAGAATAAAACAAATAAGACCAGTCTACCAGAATGTTTAAGGGACATCGTGGATAGGGCCAAGGAAAGATTAACAGAGGTGGAGGTGGAACAACTCGAAGAGCTGCTAAGTGAAAATGAAGATGTGTTTGCACTTAAACCAGGCGACTTTGGGAGAACCAATGTAGTGAAGCATCGAATCGATACTGGTTCATCGTCTCCTATAAAGCAGCCACCACGAGGACTTCCACTAGCCAAGCGAGAAGAAGTTAACAAGATGTTAATTGAAATGCAAAACCAGGGCACCATAGAGCCATCTCAGAGTCCTTGGGCTCCTCCTGTAGTCCTGGTCAAGAAGAAAGACGGCTCCACCCGATTTTGTGTGGACTACAGAAAATTAAATGACGTCACCAAGAAAGACAGTTACCCACTACCAAGAATTGACGATACTCTGGACACCTTGGCTGGTGCGCAATGGTTTTCCACTTTGGATTTAAAGAGTGGATATTGGCAAGTCGAGGTCCGCCCAGAGGACAAGGAAAAGACAGCGTTCACTACCGGAAATGGATTGTGGCAGTTCAATGTAATGCCATTTGGTCTATGTAATGCCCCTGCCACTTTTGAGCGACTGATGGAAACTGTACTTCATGGCCTGCATTGGGAGACCTGCTTGATTTACTTGGACGACGTGGTGGTGCTGGGACGCTCTTTCCAGGAGCACCTGAAGAACGTGTCCGAAGTGTTCAAGAAGTTGAAAGCAGCGAACCTGAAGTTGAACCCGAAGAAGTGCAGTCTGTTCCAAAAGGAGGTTAGATACCTAGGCCACATTATTACTCCAAATGGTGTGAAAACAGACCCGGAGAAGACAGAGTGCATAAAGAACTGGCCGGTTCCTAAAGACAAACATCAAGTTCGAAGTTTTCTCGGCCTATGCACATACTATCGACGATTCGTCCAAGGATTCTCAGACATTGCCAAGCCTCTTCATAAATTGACAGAAGACACCATCCCGTTCGAATGGACTCCGAGATGCCAGCAAGCCTTTGAGACGCTGAAAGAGGCTCTCTGCACTACCCCAATTTTGACATACCCAATACCTGGACAACCATTTATAGTGGACACGGACGCAAGCAACATTGGAATTGGCGGAGTTCTTTCTCAAGTACAAGATGGCCAAGAGCGAGTAGTGGGCTACTTCAGCAAAGTCCTATCAAAAGCCGAAAAGAACTATTGTGTGACTCGGAAAGAATTACTTGCCATCGTCAAGAGCCTAGAACACTTTCATAAATATCTATATGGCCAAGAATTTCTCTTAAGAACGGATCACGCTTCCCTTAAATGGCTGCTACAGTTTAAAAACCCTGAAGGACAGATGGCAAGATGGCTGGAACGGCTGCAAGAATATCACTTTGTTGTTGAACATCGAGCCGGCAGGAAACATGGAAATGCAGATGCCCTTTCTAGGAGACCCTGTCCTGTCAACTGCAAACACTGCAGTAGTCTTGAAAGGAAAGAGAACATCTCATCAGTTCCTTGTAAGGTGGTAGCAGCCCAACCTGAAGACCGTTGGAGTTCAGCGGCGATTCGGGAAGACCAGCAAGCTGACTGTGACATCAAGCCTTTAATAGACTGGAAAGAAGCCAACAATCGACCCTCTTGGGCAGAAGTCAGTAGTAAAAGCCCAGCATTAAAGAGCTATTGGGCTCAATGGAATTCTCTGGTATTGGAAGACGGTGTCCTAAAAAGAGCATGGGAGAACAATGACGGAACGGAGGTCAAGAAACAAGTACTACTCCCGAGGTCCCGAGTTAAAGAAGTGTTGCAGGAAGTACATGGAGGTACTGGTGGTGGACATTTCGGTATCAATAGGACTCTACAGAAGATTAGGGAGCGTTTCTACTGGTTGAGCTGTAGGACGGATGTAGAAGATTGGTGCCGAAAATGTGACATATGTGCAGCAAGCAAGGGACCGAAGACCCGTTCCAGAGGCAAAATGCGCCAGTACATCGTAGGAGCACCGTTCGAGAGGATTGCCATTGATATCGCTGGCCCATTTCCGAAAACTCAAAGTGGGAACCGATATCTGCTAGTAGCCGTGGACTACTTCAGCAAATGGCCAGAAGTATACCCCCTTCCCAATCAAGAGACCACGACCGTAGCAGAAGCTCTAGTCAACAACCTGTTCTGCAGATTTGGTGTGCCCATGGAGCTACATTCAGATCAGGGCAGAAATTTCGAATCAGGCGTGTTCCGAAAGGTCTGCGAGCTTATGGGAATCCGAAAAACCAGGACCACCCCACTGCATCCCCAGTCAGATGGTATGGTAGAACGCTTCAACGCCACACTAGAAACCAATCTGAGGATGTTTGTGAACGAGAACCAGACAGACTGGGACAAGCTCATTCCACTCTTCCTGTTAGCTTACCGCTCAGCTGTCCATGAAACTACTGGGAAGACTCCCGCAAGGATCATCTTTGGAAGAGAGCTTCGCCTTCCCGCAGATTTGGTATTTGGTCGTCCTGCGGAACAGCCCACAGAGCCAGACACTTATACCCATGAGCTAGAACGAAGACTAGCAGCCGTACACGATCAAGTCAGATCTCGAATGCGACTAGAGAGCGATCGCATGAAGACTCGATACGACGTCCGGGCCAATACAGGCGGATTCCAACAAGGTGACCAGGTGTGGCTGTACAACCCCACGCGGAAGAAAGGAAAATCGCCTAAACTACAGAACCGTTGGGAGGGCCCCTATACTGTGATTAAAAGAATCAATGACGTCGTCTACCGGATACAGAGGACTCCCAGGAGTAAGATGAAGGTTGTCCATCTGGAGCGTCTGTCCCCATATAGAGGTGTATCCGATCGGGACGATCGGTCTTAAGGAGGGGGCAGTGTCACGGAATTTGCCCCACTCACACCCAAATCGACGACTGTGATACCGCGAATTACTAAGATTGCCCCGATCGCCCCTACGCGATTCTGTTAAACAAACAAAATGCCGTGGATCGAGACAGGACTAGAAAATTTGAGAAACGACGAGAAGCGTTCGAGAGATGCTAGAAAATAGATCTAGAGATGCTAGAATATACCTGGAATATTCGTTGGGTCTATAAAAGAAAAATAAACGGCCGATTTAGTTAGTCTTGTATAAGTCTTGTATTACAGTGTTGAATTGGAAGTGTTTAGTTGGAGATATCAAAGTGATTTAAATAGCGATTAATTAAATAAGTGTTTAGTTGAGTTCTAATTAGTGTTCAGTAGTGTACTGAGTATAGTTAAAAAAGAAGTAGTTAATTAACGGATTGTTTTTCTGGCAATAGTAAAAGTCGGATTGGGAAATCCGTGACAATAGATATGATTTCTTTATTTTTAAACTTGTTGAATTTCGTCTACAGATGCCTACTGTTTTTAAAATAATATTGATAGAAATTCCTTCCTTAACTAAACTCCTCACAATTTTTATCTTTTCTACTCTTCACTTTCTCTTTGCAAACTTGTACGTTTTCAAACAGAGATTTTTTTTATTTTAAAAGCAATAGGCATCTGTAGACGAAATTCAACAAGATTAAAAATAAAGAAATCATATCTATTTATATCTTTATAATTTCATAAAAAAAAGATTGAGAAATTGATTTGACTTCACTCGAAAGCTATGACTTTATGCTAAGATTGCTATTAATAACTATATAATTTCATAAAAAAAGATTGAAAATTTTATTTGACCACTCAAAAGCTATGGCTTTATGCTAAGACTGCTAAAAATGGCAGTAAATATATAACATGATTTTGATATTAGTGAAGGGTAATGTTTATAAATAATAAGGAAAATAGTAAAGCTCGTAGAGAAGAAATGGAATTCACAGCATTAGAAAGCAACGATAAGCCTCTACTTGATCGTGAAGTAATAGAAACATTTCTAAGTGCAGTGCATGACAGGGAAGAGGCTCGAATTATTGCTGGAAAGCTAATAGATAGTTTTGGAATAGTAGGAGTTTTAGACCAGGAAATTAGATGACATGAAAACTATAGAAGGGATAACTGACTCTACAGTAGCAGTATAAAGAATTGGAATAATTCTGAGATTCATAGAATTTCTACATTGGGGTTTGATCTAGGTTTAGAACCAAAAACGTTCGGTAGATTAGATAGGTTTAGCTTATATGAAGTAGGGGAAGTACAGGACCTGATGGAAAAAGCTTCAGAGAATTATAAGAATAAAAGTAAATATGCTCCTAAAGTAGAAAATGACTTTAAATGTTTAGTATCGATTAATAATTTTATAATGGAAAACAAGAACCCAATATACCAACGTCTAAGTTTTTCTTCACTTCAGGCTTTACAGAAAATTACTGTAGTTTAGAACAAATTGAGGAATTAAAAAATAAAACGCCAAGTAGTAATCAGATTTTAACATTGCTTGAAAAGTTAGAATACAACCTTTTGCTGAATGACTATGATTCAAACGTAATAGATCAGTGCAATATGTGGATGATCTCTTTAGGGTTGGGAGTATTGAAACCTTTGGTAATTACAGCAGTTTATGAAGGTAAATAGGATTATTGATAAACCTGTTAAAAAAGTAATGTTAATATTGAACATAATAATCGGTGTTCACAGAACTGGACGCCTTCGCATTATGCTACTTACAACGGTAATGTAGAATTAAGGCAAGAGTGTATTCAAAGCATTTTTAGAGAAGAAAGGTAATATTAAGCTTTAGAGAGTACTAGTTGTAACAGTGATAGTTGGGCGCTTTTGCACTATGCTGTTCATTATGGTTAGCTTTCTTATAGATAAAGGTGCTAATATTTTAATTAGAAGTAAGGAAGGTAAGGCAGACCTGTATTTGGCTGTTGAAGAAGCCAAGCAATACATAATTATTCTTCTTCTTGATAGAGGTGCTGATATCGAAGCAAAAAACAACGATGGTAGAACACCTCTGTACTTAGCTGCTTACAATAATGATTCAGGTGTAATTGAAGTTCTTTGTAACAGGATCAAGACTAAAAGTAATGACGCATTTGAAATGATAAAACAGGTTGAATTTTTAAAGGAAGTTGTTAACCAAGCAAATATTTCATCTAATGCAAAAGGATCGGTAGAGTCTTGTATAAGTAGTTTAAGAGATTCAATAAAACATGCATTCAAAAAGGTGCTAAAGGACGGTATGCTGCATAATCTTAGTGTTTCAACTATTGAACTTGTGGATAGGGTTTATAATTTCCATGAAAGATTGTTTGCCGAAGCAATTAAGAAAGCTGTAAATGACGTATATTGGCAAGTAGATAAAAAACAAATGTTAAAGTTTATATATAGTCAAAATAACCCTGGTCAGAGTATCTCAGGTTATGTGGCTGTGTTTGATAAAATGCCAAAGAACGGTGGTGCATTATTTGAGTTAGCTCGCTGTATTAAAAATACAGTAGACTCTAGTAAATATTGTAGTGTCCGTTCAGAAAAAAGAACTGACCTTGAGAAACTAAAAAGTAGATTACCAGAATCAGTGAGGAATTCAGTATTTTCGTCAAAAGTTTGTATTAAAAATGTTAAGTATGATGAATACTTGTATGCTGCAGATTCCTATAAGTATGACGACTATAGACGGTAAACGTATTTACTTGGCATACAAAGGGGCGTGTAGGAAGCCAAAGTCAGTGGAAAATTGAGCTTGATGGTGGTGGCAATTGTCACATAGAGAACGTTCAATATGGTGAATACTTGTATGCTGCAGATTCCTATAAGTATGACAGCTATCTATAGACGATACGTATTTACTTGGCATACGCAGAATCGAGTGGAAGATCAAAGTAGATGGAAAATTGAAAATTGTGGATCTACTCGTAATAGACGTAGTATACAAGAATCAAATGGTTATATTATCAAATTGCAGAAGACGATAAGTCTATATTGACTGAAGATGATCAGCAAATAGCAAGTAGAATATCTACTATAGTTGAAGATGTTGAAAGGCTGAAAGCTTAAATCAATCACGAAGTAAGATAGATTTAGATAGTTAATTAAATAATAGAGGAGGAGAAAGCATTGCTGCGAATTTTATGAGGAGAAATACATGTAGTAAACTTAATGCAAGTGAGGGATAAACTATTAAGGTACTATTAATTAATATTACAGATCTGCTTCCAGAAACGACAGATAATGAGAATAGTGAAGCAGAGCTATGAAGGTTAATAGAAGAATACGAAACGATTAAAAGCCAAGAACTACGTCATGTACTAATAAAATCTCTGTTTGAAAACGTACAAGTTTGCAAAGAGAAAGTGAAGAGTAGAAAAGATAAAAATTGTGAGGAGTTTAGTTAAGGAATGAATTTCTATCAATATTATTTTAAAAACAGTAGGCATCTGTAGACGAAATTCAACAAGTTTGAAAAGAAAGAAACCATATCTATTTATATCTTTATAATTTCATAAAAAAAAGATTGAGAAATTGATTTGACTTCACTCGAAAGCTATGACTTTATGCTAAGATTGCTATTAATATCTATATAATTTCATAAAAAAAAAAAAAAAAAAAAGATTGAAAAATTTATTTGACCACTCAAAAGCTATGGCTTTAAGCCAAGACTGCTAAAAATGGCAGTAAATATATAAAAAGATTTTGATATTAGTGAAGGGTAATGTTTATGAATAATAAGGAAGATAGTAAAGCTCGTAGAGAAGAAATGGAATTCACAGCTTTAGAAAGCAACGATAAACCTCTACTTGATCGTGAAGTAATAGAAACATTTCTAAGTGCAGTGCATGACAGGGAAGAGGCTCGAATTATTGCTGGAAAGCTAATAGATAGTTTTGGAATAGGAGTTTTAGGCCAGGAAATTAGATGACTTGAAAACTATAGAAGGGATAACTGACTCTACAGTAGCAGTATAAAGAATTGGAATAATTCTGAGTTTCATAGAATTTCTACATTGGGGTTTGATCTAGGTTTAGAACCAATAACGTTCGGTAGATTAGATAGGTGTAGCTTATATGAAGTACGGAAAGTACAGGACCAGATGGAAAAAGCTTCAGAGAATTATAAGAATAAAAGTAAATATGCTCCTAAAGTAGAAAATGACTTTAAATGTTTAGTATCGATTAATAATTTTATAATGGAAAACAAGAACCCAATATACCAACGTCTAAGTTTTTCTTCACTTCAGGCTTTACAGAAAATTACTGTAGTTTAGAACAAATTGAGGAATTAAAAAATAAAACGCCAAGTAGTAATCAGATTTTAACATTGCCTGAAAAGTTAGAAAACAATCTTTTGCTGATTGACTATGATTCAAACGTAATAGATCAGTGGATGATCTCTTTAGGGTTTTTTTTAGCAGTTTTATCAATAATCCTATTTACCTTCATAAACAGCTGTAATTACCAAAGGTTTCAATACTCCCAACCCTAAAGAGATCATCCACTTATGCACTGATCTATTACGTTTGAATCATAGTCATTCAGCAAAAGGTTGTTTTCTAACTTTTCAAGCAATGTTAAAATCTGATTACTACTTGGCGTTTTATTTTTTAATTCCTCAATTTGTTCTAAACTAGAGTAATTTTCTGTAAAGCCTGAAGTGAAGAAAAACTTAGACGTTGGTATATTGGGTTCTTGTTTTCCATTAAAAAATTATTAATCGATACTAAACATTTAAAGTCATTTTCTACTTTTGGAGCATATTTACTTTTATTCTTATAATTCTCTGAAGCTTTTTCCATCTGGTCCTGTACTTTCCGTACTTCATATAAGCTAAACCTATCTAATCTACCGAACGTTATTGGTTCTAAACCTAGATCAAACCCCAATGTAGAAATTCTATGAAACTCAGAATTATTCCAATTCTTTATACTGCTACTGTAGAGTCAGTTATCCCTTCTATAGTTTTCAAGTCATCTAATTTCCTGGCCTAAAACTCCTCTTATTCCAAAACTATCTATTAGCTTTCCAGCAATAATTCGAGCCTCTTCCCTGTCATGCACTGCACTTAGAAATGTTTCTATTACTTCACGATCAAGTAGAGGCTTAACGTTGCTTTCTAATGCTGTGAATTCCATTTCTTCTCTACGAGCTTTACTATTTTCCTTATTATTCACAAACATTACCCTTCACTAATATCAAAATCTTTTTATATATTTACTGCCATTTTTAGCAGTCTTGGCATAAAGCCATAGCTTTTGAGTGGTCAAATAAAATTTTCAATTTTTTTTTTTATGAAATTATAAAGATATTAATAGATATGATTTCTTTATTTTTAAACTTGTTGAATTTCGTCTACAGATGCCTACTGTTTTTAAAATAATATTGATAGAAATTCCTTCCTTAACTAAACTCCTCACAATTTTTATCTTTTCTACTCTCTTCACTTTCTCTTTGCAAACTTGAACGTTTTCAAACAGAGATTTTATTAGTACATGACGTAGTTCTTGGCTTTTAATCTTTTCGTATTCTTCTATTAACCTTGATAGCTCTGCTTCACTATTCTCATTATCTGTCGTTTCTGGAAGCAGATCTGTAATATTAATTAATAGTACCTTAATATTTTATCCCTCACTTGCATTAAGTTCACTACATGTATTTCTCTTCATTAAATTCTGTAGACGAAATTCAATAAGTTTAAAAATAAAGAAATCATATTTATTTATATCTTTATAATTTCATAAAAAAAAGATTGAGAAATTGATTTGACTTCACTCGAAAGCTATGACTTTATGCTAAGATTGCTATTAATAACTATATAATTTCATATATAAAAAAAAAAAAAAAAAAAAAAGATTGAAAATTTTATTTGACCACTCAAAAGCTATGGCTTTATGCCAAGACTGCTAAAAATGCCAGTAAATATATAAAAAGATTTTGATATTAGTGAAGAGTAATGTTTATGAATAATAAGGAAAATAGTAAAGCTCGTAGAGAAGAAATGGAATTCACAGCATTAGAAAGCAACGATAAACTTCTACTTCATCGTGAAGTAATAGAAACATTTCTAAGTGCAGTGCATGACAGGGAAGAGGCTCGAATTATTGCTGGAAAGCTAATAGATAGTTTTGGAATAGGAGGAGTTTAAGGCCAGGAAATTAGATGACTTGAAAACTATAGAAGGGATAACTGACTCTACAGTAGCAGTATAAAGAATTGGAATAATTCTGAGTTTCATAGAATTTCTACATTGGGGTTTGATCTAGGTTTAGAACCAATAACGTTCGGTAGATTAGATAGGTTTAGCTTATATGAAGTACGGAAAGTACAAGACCTGATGGAAAAAGCTTCAGAGAATTATAAGAATAAAAGTAAATATGCTCCTAAAGTAGAAAATGACTTTAAATGTTTAGTATCGATTAATAATTTTATAATGGAAAACAAGAACCCAATATACCAACGTCTAAGTTTTTCTTCACTTCAGTACCATGTAAGCTTTACAGAAAATTACTGTAGTTTTGAACAAATTGAGGAATTAAAAAATAAAACGCCAACTAGTAATCAGATTTTAACATTGCTTGAAAAGTTAGAAAACAATCTTTTGCTGAATGACTATGATTCAAACGTAATAGATCAGTGCAATAAGTGGATGATCTCTTTAGGGTTAGGAGTATTGATACCTTTGTAATTACAGCAGTTTATGAAGATAAATAGGATGAAGTTAAAACTCTTATTGATAAAACTGCTAAAAAAGTAATGTTAATATTGAACATAATAATCAGTGTTCACAGAACTGGACGCCTTTGCATTATGCTACTTACAACGGTAATGTAGAATTAAGGCAAGAGTGTATTCAAAGCATTTTTAGAGAAGAAAGGTAATATTAAGCGTTAGAGAGTACTAGTTGTAACAGTGACAGTTGGGCGCTTTTGCACTATGCTGTTCATTATGGTTAGCTTTCTTATAGATAAAGGTGCTAATATTTTAATTAGAGGTAAGTAAGGTAAGGCACCCCTGTATTTGGCTGTTGAGGAAGCCAAGCAATACATAATTATTCTTATTCTTGATAGAGGTGCTGATATCGAAGCTAAAAACAACGATGGTAGAACACCTCTGTACTTAGCTTCTTACAATAATGATTCAGGTGTAATTGAAGTTCTTTGTAACAGGATCAAGACTAAAAGTAATGACGCATTTGAAATGATAAAACATGTTGAATTTTTAAAGAAGGAAGTTGTTAACCAAGCAAATATTCCATCTAATGCAAAAGGATCGGTAGAGTCTTGTATAAGTAGTTTAAGAGATTCGATAAAACATGCATTCAAAAAGGTGCTAATTAGGCTACGATTGTTAATTGCATCTCAAACCGCAGGCAATACAGGTCTATTAACGAAATAAATTCCCCTCACCCTCACCCTTCTGGTGACATAGATATGGGTGATAGCAGGATTATAAATGTAGCAGAACCTGAAGAGAATAATGATGTGGCTACTAAAAACTATGTTGATAAACAAATTCTAAAAATAAATGATAAAAGTATAGCAATAATTTGTTTACATTTTGAAGGAAATACAGTAGTAACAGTAGTAATTTTATAATAAAAAGGACCAACAGACCAATGTATTCATTTCCATTCAAATCTGCTACTGTGTTAAACATAAATATTAATAATAAATAATTTTTCATAGAAATCAATCAAGAACAACATACACCTATTACAATATTGGGAAAAAGTATTAAATTAAATGATAGGATAATTTTCTACAAACCATAATTAGCCGTCGGCAATAATCTTTATTGTGATAATAATTTTCAAAATTGTTTGCATCTAAAGTAAAGAGACTAATAGTAGATGAATTACATATGCCTGCAAGAATTAATTTTAAGAGACGAAGAGCTATAATTAAATCAATGGATGAGTTATTTCAGGCGGACCTTATTGAGATGTTGAAGTTATCAATTGCTTTTCTAAATACGTTTGGGCGGTTCCTGTAAATCTGCTTCTGACGTAACTAATGCAATGGAAAAAGGTTTTAGGAGAACAAGTACCAAATAATTTACAAATAGATGAAGGACGTGAATTTTTTAACAGATATTTTAAAAAATTAATGTCAAAATGCAATATAAATCATTACAGTGTGATTCGTAATAAAAAAGCATGCATCACTATGCACTGAACGAGTTAATAGAACTTTAAAATATATGATGTGGAAAGAATTTAATATTCAAGGAAATTATAAATGGTTAGATATATTAGATCTTGTTGTAAAGAAATATAATAATAAAAAACACCGTACTATAGGAATTAAACCATCCCAAGTGAATAAAAAAATGAAAAATATTTATTAAACACTGTATATAATAACATAAAACTTGCAAATAAAATAAACAAATTTAAAATAGGAGATTATGTGCGTATAAGTAAAAAGAGAGGAGTATTTGATAAATCTTATACACCGAATTGGCCACCTGAAATATTTATTGTTAAAAAAAGTACAGTTAACCAACCCCACCACTTATATTTTACAAGACGAGAATATGGAAGAAATAAAAGGAGGATTCTATGAAATGGAACTTCAAAAAGTTAAATATCCTAATATTTTTTTAGTTGAAAAGGTGTTAAAACGTAAATCAAATAAAGTGTTTGTTAAGTGGCTTGGATTTGGTAACAGTCATAATAGTTGGATAGACAAAAGCAATGTAGAATAAAAAACTTAAATTTGTATTAGACTTGTTTCAAAATAAGGTTGTTTATTCCTTCAAAGTAAGATAATAAGTTATTTTAGAATAACCTTTTAACTTTTCATCCAATTAGTTTTATCACTTGTTTTGTAGCTGTTCAAGGATATACTTATCATCTCTCAAAGTCATTTAAATAAACTTTATTTATTACCCAATTTGTTTACGAATGTATTAGTGACGACAACTATAATTGAAAAATACTAAGCTCGACTTATACTTATAACTTTTAAAGCAATGTTTAAATCTGATTACTAGTTGGCGTTTTATTTTTTAATTCCTCAATTTGTTCTAAACTACAGTAATTTTCTGTAAAGCTTACATGGTCCTGAAGTGAAGAAAAACTTAGACGTTGGTATATTGGGTTCTTGTTTTCCATTATAAAATTATTAATCGATACTAAACATTTAAAGTCATTTTCTACTTTAGGAGCATATTTACTTTTATTCTTATAATTCTCTGAAGCTTTTTCCATCAGGTCTTATACTTTCCGTACTTCATATAAGCTAAACCTATCTAATCTACCGAACGTTATTGGTTCTAAACCTAGAGCAAACCCCAATGTAGAAATTCTATGAAACTCAGAATTATTCCAATTCTTTATACTCTTTATACTGCTACTGTAGAGTCAGTTATCCCTTCTATAGTTTTCAAGTCATCTAATTTCCTGGCCTAAAACTCCTCCTATTCCAAAACTATCTATTAGCTTTCCAGCAATAATTCGAGCCTCTTTCCTGTCATGCACTGCACTTAGAAATGTTTCTATTACTTCACGATCAAGTAGAGGTTTATCGTTGCTTTCTAATGCTGTGAATTCCATTTCTTCTCTAGAAGCTTACAATTTTCCTTATTATTCATAAACATTACACTTCACTAATATCAAAATCTTTTTATATATTTACTGCCATTTTTAGCAGTCTTGGGATAAAGCCATAGCTTTTGAGTGGTCAAATAAAATTTTCAATCTTTTTTCTTTTTTTTTTTTTTTGTAATGAAATTATATAGTTATTAATAGCAATCTTAGCATAAAGTCATAGCTTTCGAGTGAAGTCAAATCAATTTCTCAATCTTTTTTTTATGAAATTATAAAGATATAAATAGATATGATTTCTTTATTTTTAAACTTGTTGAATATTGTCTACAGATGCCCACTGTTTTTAAAATAATATTGATAGAAATTCCTTCCTTAACTAAACTCCTCACAATTTTTATCTTTTCTACTCTCTTTCTCTTTGCAAACTTGTACGTTGTCACACAGAGATTTTATTAGTACAAAACGTAGTTCTTGGCTTTTAATCGTTTCGTATTCTTCTATTAACCTTGATAGCTCTGCTTCACTATTCTCATTATCTGTCGTTTCTGGAAGCAGATCTGTAATATTAATTAATAGTACCTTAATATTTTATCCCTCACTTGCATTAAGTTCACTACATGTATTTCTCATAAAATTCGCAGCAATGCTTTCTCCTCCTCTATTATTCAAGTAACTATCTAAATCTATCTTACTTCGTGATTGATTTAAGCTTTCAGCCTTTCAACATCTTCAACTATAGTAGATATTCTACTTGCTATTTGCTGATCCTCTTCAGTCGATATAGACTTATCGCCTACTGCAATTTGATTATATAACCATTTGATTCTTGTATACTACGTCTATTACGAGTAGATCCACAATTTTCTGTTCTACTGTTTTTAAAATAATATTGATAGAAATTCCTTCCTTAACTAAACTCCTCACAATTTTTATCTTTTCTACTCTTCACTTTCTCTTTGCAAACTTGTACGTTTTCAAACAGAGATTTTTTTTATTTTAAAAACAATAGGCATCTGTAGACGAAATTCAACAAGATTAAAAATAAAGAAATCATATCTATTTATATCTTTATAATTTCATAAACAAAGATTGAGAAATTGATTTGACTTCACTCGAAAGCTATGACTTTATGCTAAGATTGCTATTAATAACTATATAATTTCATAAAAAAAAAAAAAAAGATTGAAAATTTTATTTGACCACTCAAAAGCTATGGCTTTATGCTAAGACTGCTAAAAATGGCAGTAAATATATAAAAAGATTTTGATATTAGTGAAGGGTAATGTTTATAAATAATAAGGGAGATAGTAAAGCTCGTAGAGAAAAAATGGAATTCACAGCATTAGAAAGCAACGATAAGCCTCTACTTGATCGTGAAGTAATAGAAACATTTCTAAGTGCAGTGCATGACAGGGAAGAGGCTCGAATTATTGCTGGAAAGCTAATAGATAGTTTTGGAATAGGAGGAGTTTTAGGCCAGGAAATTAGATGACTTGAAAACTATAGAAGGGATAACTGACTCTACAGTAGCAGTATAAAGAATTGGAATAATTCTGAGATTCATAGAATTTCTACATTGGGGTTTGATCTAGGTTTAGAACCAATAACGTTCGGTAGATTAGATAGGTTTAGCTTATATGAAGTAGGGGAAGGACAAGACCTGATGGAAAAAGCTTCAGAAAATTATAAGAGTAAAAGTAAATATGCTCCTAAAGTAGAAAATGACTTTAAATGTTTAGTATCGATTAATAATTTTTTAATGGAAAACAAGAACCCAATATACCAACGTCTAAGTTTTTCTTCACTTCAGGCTTTACAGAAAATTACTGTAGTTTAGAACAAATTGAGGAATTAAAAAATAAAACGCCAAGTAGTAATCAGATTTTAACATTGCTTGAAAAGTTAGAAAACAACCTTTTGCTGAATGACTATGATTCAAACGTAATAGATCAGTGCAATAAGTGGATGATCTCTTTAGGGTTGGGAGTATTGAAACCTTTGGAAATTACAGCAGTTTATGAAGGTAAATCGGATTATTGATAAAGCTGCTAAAAAAGTAATGTTAATATTGAACATAAGAATCAGTGTTCACAGAACTGGACGCCTTTGCATTATGCTACTTACAACGGTAATGTAGAATTAAGGCAAGAGTGTATTCAAAGCATTTTTAGAGAAGAAAGGTAATATTAAGCTTTAGAGAGTACTAGTTGTAACAGTGATAGTTGGGCGCTTTTGCACTATGCTGTTCATTATGGTTAGCTTTCTTATAGATAAAGGTGCTAATATTTTAATTAGAAGTAAGGAAGGTAAGGCAGCCCTGTATTTGGCTGTTGAAGAAGCCAAGCAATACATAATTATTCTTCTTCTTGATAGAGGTGCTGATATCGAAGCTAAAAACAACGATGGTAGAACACCTCTGTACTTAGCTGCTTACAATAATGATTCAGGTGTAATTGAAGTTCTTTGTAACAGGATCAAGACTAAAAGTAATGACGCATTTGAAATGATAAAACATGTTGAATTTTTAAAGAAGGAAGTTGTTAACCATGCAAATATTCCATCTAATGTAAAATAGTCGGTAGAGTCTTGTATAAGTAGTTTAAGAGATTCAATAAAACAAGCATTCATAAAGGTGCTTAAGGACGGTATGCTGCATAATCTTAGTGTTTCAACTATTGAACTTGTGGATAGGGTTTATAATTTCCATGAAAGATTGTTTGCCGAAGCAATTAAGAAAGCTGTAAATGACGTTTATTGGCAAGTAGATAAAAAAGAAATGTTAAAGTTTATATATAGTCAAAATAACCCTGGTCAGAGTATCTCAGGTTATGTGGCTGTGTTTGATAAAATGCCAAAGAACGGTGGTCCATTATTTGAGTTAGCTCGCTGTATTAAAAATACAGTAGACTCTAGTAAATATTGTAGTGACCGTTCAGAAAAAAGAATTGACCTTGAGAAACTAAAAAGTAGATTACCAGAATCAGTGAGGAATGCAGTATTTTCGTCAAAAGTATATATTAAAAATGTTAAGTATGATGAATACTTGTATGCTGCAGATTCCTATAAGTATGACGACTATAGACGGTAAACGTATTTACTTGGCATACAAAGGGGCGAGTAGGAAGCCAAAGTCAGTGGAAAATTGAGCTTGATGGTGGTGGCAATTGTCACATAGAGAACGTTCAATATGATGAATACTTGTATGCTGCAGATTCCTATAAGTATAACAGTTATCTATAGACGATACGTATTTACTTGGCATACGCAGAATCGAGTGGAAGATCAAAGTAGATGGAAAATTGAAAATTGTGTATCTACTCGTAACAGACGTAGTATACAAGAATCAAATGGTTATATAATCAAATTGCAGTAGACGATAAGTCTATATTGACTGAAGATGATCAGCAAATAGCAAGTAGAATATCTACTATAGTTGAAGATGTTTAAAGGCTGAAAGGTTAAATCAATCACGAAGTAAGATAGATTTAGATAGTTACTTGAATAATAGAGGAGGAGAAAGCATTGCTGCGAATTTTATGAGGAGAAATACATGTAGTGAACTTAATGCAAGTGAGGGATAAAATATTAAGGTACTATTAATTAATATTACAGATCTGCTTCCAGAAACGACAGATAATGAGAATAGTGAAGCAGAGCTATCAAGGTTAATAGAAGAATACGAATAGATTAAAAGCCAAGAACTACGTCATGTACTAATAAAATCTCTGTTTGAAAACGTACAAGTTTGCAAAGAGAAAGTGAAGAGTGTAGAAAAGATAAAAATTGTGAGGAGTTTAGTTAAGGAAGGAATTTCTATCAATATTATTTTTAAAACAGTTGGCATCTGTAGACGAAATTCAACAAGTTTAAAAATAAAGAAATCATATCTATTTATATCTTTATAATTTCATAAAAAAAAGATTGAGAAATTGATTTGACTTCACTCGAAAGCTATGACTTTATGCTAAGATTGCTATTAATAACTATATAATTTCATTACAAAAAAAAAAAAAGAAAAAAGATTGAAAATTTTATTTGACCACTCAAAAGCTATGGCTTTATGCCAAGACTGCTAAAAATGGCAGTAAATATATAAAAAGATTTTGATATTAGTGAAGGGTAATGTTTATGAATAATAAGGAAAATAGTAAAGCTCGTAGAGAAGAAATGGAATTCACAGCATTAGAAAGCAACGATAAACCTCTACTTGATCGGGAAGTAATAGAAACATTTCTAAGTGCAGTGCATGACAGGGAAGAGGCTCGAATTATTGCTGGAAAGCTAATAGATAGTTTTGGAATAGGAGGAGTTTTAGGCCAGGAAATTAGATGACTTGAAAACTATAGAAGGGATAACTGACTCTACAGTAGCAGTATAAAGAATTGGAATAATTCTGAGTTTTATAGAATTTCTACATTGGGGTTTGATCTAGGTTTAGAACCAATAACGTTCGGTAGATTAGATAGGTTTAGCTTATATGAAGTACGGAAAGTACAGGACCAGATGGAAAAAGCTTCAGAGAATTATAAGAATAAAAGTAAATATGCTCCTAAAGTAGAAAATGACTTTAAATGTTTAGTATCGATTAATAATTTTATAATGGAAAACAAGAACCCAATATACCAACGTCTAAGTTTTTCTTCACTTCAGGCTTTACAGAAAATTACTGTAGTTTAGAACAAATTGAGGAATTAAAAAATAAAACGCCAAGTAGTAATCAGATTTTAACATTGCCTGAAAAGTTAGAAAACAATCTTTTGCTGAATGACTGATTCAAACGTAATAGATCAGTGCAAAAAGTGGATGATCTCTTTAGGGTTTTTTTTAGCAGTTTTATCAATAATCCTATTTACCTTCATAAACAGCTGTAATTACCAAAGGTTTCAATACTCCCAACCCAAAAGAGATCATCCACTTATTGCACTGATCTATTACGTTTGAATCATAGTCATTCAGCAAAAGGTTGTTTTCTAACTTTTCAAGCAATGTTAAAATCTGATTACTACTTGGCGTTTTATTTTTTAATTCCTCAATTTGTTCTAAACTACAGTAATTTTCTGTAAAGCCTGAAGTGGAGAAAAACTTAGACGTTAGTATATTGGGTTCTTGTTTTCCATTAAAAAATTATTAATCGATACTAAACATTTAAAGTCATTTTCTACTTTAGGAGCATATTTACTTTTATTCTTATAATTCTCTGAAGCTTTTTCCATCAGGTCTTGTACTTCCCCTACTTCATATAAGCTAAACCTATCTAATCTACCGAACGTTATTGGTTCTAAACCTAGATCAAACCCCAATGTAGAAATTCTATGAAACTCAGAATTATTCCAATTCTCTATACTGCTACTGTAGAGTCAGTTATCCCTTCTATAGTTTTCAAGTCATCTAATTTCCTGGCCTAAAACTCCTCCTATTCCAAAACTATCTATTAGCTTTCCAGCAATAATTCGAGCCTCTTCCCTGTCATGCACTGCACTTAGAAATGTTTCTATTACTTCACGATCAAGTAGAGGTTTATCGTTGCTTTCTAAAGCTGTGAATTCCATTTCTTCTCTACGAGCTTTACTATCTTCCTTATTATTCATAAACATTACCCTTCACTAATATCAAAATCTTTTTATATATTTACTGCCATTTTTAGCAGTCTTGGCTTAAAGCCATAGCTTTTGAGTGGTCAAATAAATTTTTCAATCTTCTTTTTTTTTTTTTTTTTTTTTTATGAAATTAAGTAGATATTAATAGCAATCTTAGCATAAAGTCATAGCTTTCGAGTGAAGTCAAATCAATTTCTCAATCTTTTTTTTATGAAATTATAAAGATATAAATAGATATGGTTTCTTTCTTTTCAAACTTGTTGAATTTCGTCTACAGATGCCTACTGTTTTTAAAATAATATTGATAGAAATTCATTCCTTAACTAAACTCCTCACAATTTTTATCTTTTCTACTCTTCACTTTCTCTTTGCAAACTTGTACGTTTTCAAACAGAGATTTTATTAGTACATGACGTAGTTCTTGGCTTTTAATCGTTTCGTATTCTTCTATTAACCTTCATAGCTCTGCTTCACTATTCTCATTATCTGTCGTTTCTGGAAGCAGATCTGTAATATTAATTAATAGTACCTTAATAGTTTATCCCTCACTTGCATTAAGTTTACTACATGTATTTCTCCTCATAAAATTCGCAGCAATGCTTTCTCCTCCTCTATTATTCAATTAACTATCTAAATCTATCTTACTTCGTGATTGATTTAAGCTTTCAGCCTTTCAACATCTTCAACTATAGTAGATATTCTACTTGCTATTTGCTGATCATCTTCAGTCAATATAGACTTATCGTCTACTGCAATTTGATAATATAACCATTTGATTCTTGTATACTACGTCTATTACGAGTAGATCCACAATTTTCAATTTTCCATCTACTTTGATCTTCCACTCGATTCTGCGTATGCCAAGTAAATACGTATCGTCTATAGATAGCTGTCATACTTATAGGAATCTGCAGCATACAAATATTCACCATATTGAACGTTCTCTATGTGACAATTGCCACCACCATCAAGCTCAATTTTCCACTGACTTTGGCTTCCTACACGCCCCTTTGTATGCCAAGTAAATACGTTTACCGTCTACAGTCGTCATACTTATAGGAATCTGCAGCATACAAGTATTCATCATACTTAACATTTTTAATACAAACTTTTGACGAAAATACTGCATTCCTCACTGATTCTGGTAATCTACTTTTTAGTTTCTCAAGGTCAGTTCTTTTTTCTGAACGGACACTACAATATTTACTAGAGTCTACTGTATTTTTAATACAGCGAGCTAACTCAAATAATGCACCACCGTTCTTTGGCATTTTATCAAACACAGCCACATAACCTGAAATACTCTGACCAGGGTTATTTTGACTATATATAAACTTTAACATTTGTTTTTTATCTACTTGCCAATATACGTCATTTACAGCTTTCTTAATTGCTTCGGCAAACAATCTTTCATGGAAATTATAAACCCTATCCACAAGTTCAATAGTTGAAACACTAAGATTATGCAACATACCGTCCTTTAGCACCTTTTTGAATGCATGTTTTATTGAATCTCTTAAACTACTTATACAAGACTCTACCGATCCTTTTGCATTAGATGAAATATTTGCTTGGTTAACAACTTCCTTTAAAAATTCAACCTGTTTTATCATTTCAAATGCGTCATTACTTTTAGTCTTGATCCTGTTACAAAGAACTTCAATTACACCTGAATCATTATTGTAAGCAGCTAAGTACAGAGGTGTTCTACCATCGTTGTTTTTTGCTTCGATATCAGCACCTCTATCAAGAAGAAGAATAATTATGTATTGCTTGGCTTCTTCAACAGCCAAATACAGGTCTGCCTTACCTTCCTTACTTCTAATTAAAATATTAGCACCTTTATCTATAAGAAAGCTAACCATAATGAACAGCACAGTGTAAAAGCGCCCAACTATCACTGTTACAACTAGTACTCTCTAAAGCTTAATATTATCTTTCTTCTCTGCTTTGAATACACTCTTGCCTTAATTCTACATTACCGTTGTAAGTAGCATAATACAAAGGCGTCCAGTTCTGTGAACACCGATTATTATGTTCAATATTAACATTACTTTTTTAACAGGTTTATCAATAATCCTATTTACCTTCATAAACTGCTGTAATTACCAAAGGTTTCAATACTCCCAACCCTAAAGAGATCATCCACATATTGCACTGATCTATTACGTTTGAATCATAGTCATTCAGCAAAAGGTTGTATTCTAACTTTTCAAGCAATGTTAAAATCTGATTACTACTTGGCGTTTTATTTTTTAATTCCTCAATTTGTTCTAAACTACAGTAATTTTCTGTAAAGCCTGAAGTGAAGAAAAACTTAGACGTTGGTATATTGGGTTCTTGTTTTCCATTATAAAATTATTAATCGATACTAAACATTTAAAGTCATTTTCTACTTTAGGAGCATATTTACTTTTATTCTTATAATTCTCTGAAGCTTTTTCCATCAGGTTTTTTTCCCTACTTCATATAAGCTAAACCTATCTAATCTACCGAACGTTTTTGGTTCTAAACCTAGATCAAACCCCAATGTAGAAATTCTATGAATCTCAGAATTATTCCAATTCTTTATACTGCTACTGTAGAGTCAGTTATCCCTTCTATAGTTTTCAAGTCATCTAATTTTCTGGTCTAAAACTCCTACTATTCCAAAACTATCTATTAGCTTTCCAGCAATAATTCGAGCCTCTTCCCTGTCATGCACTGCACTTAGAAATGTTTCTATTACTTCACGATCAAGTAGAGGCTTATCGTTGCTTTCTAATGCTGTGAATTCCATTTCTTCTCTACGAGCTTTACTATTTTCCTTATTATTTATAAACATTACCCTTCACTAATATCAAAATCATTTTATATATTTACTGCCATTTTTAGCAGTCTTAGCATAAAGCCATAGCTTTTGAGTGGTCAAATAAAATTTTCAATCTTTTTTTATGAAATTATATAGTTATTAATAGCAATCTTAGCATAAAGTCATAGCTTTCGAGTGAAGTCAAATCAATTTCTCAATCTTTTTTTTATGAAATTATAAAGATATAAATAGATATGATTTCTTTATTTTTAATCTTGTTGAATTTCGTCTACAGATGCCTATTGCTTTTAAAATAAAAAAAATCTCTGTTTGAAAACGTACAAGTTTGCAAAGAGAAAGTGAAGAGTAGAAAAGATAAAAATTGTGAGGAGTCTAGTTAAGGAAGGAATTTCTATCAATATTATTTTAAAAACAGTAGGCATCTGTAGACGAAATTCAACAAGTTTAAAAATAAAGAAATCATATCTATTAATATCTTTATAATTTCATAAAAAAAAAAGATTGAGTAATTGATTTGACTTCACTCGAAAGCTATGACTTTATGCCAAGATTGCTATTAATAACTATATAATTTCATAAAAAAAAAAAAAAAAAGATTGAAAATTTTATTTGACCACTCAAAAGCTATGGCTTTATGCCAAGACTGCTAAAAATGGCAATAAATATATAAATAGATTTTGATATTAGTGAAGGGTAATGTTTATGAATAATAAGGAAAATAGTAAAGCTCGTAGAGAAGAAATGGAATTCACAGCATTAGAAAGCAACGATAAACCTCTACTTGATCGTGAAGTAATAGAAACATTTCTAAGTGCAGTGCATGACAGGGAAGAGGCTCGAATTATTGCTGGAAAGCTAATAGATAGTTTTGGAATACTTAAACTTATTGAATTTCGTCTACAGATGCCTATTGTTTTTAAAATAATATTGATAAAAATTCCTTCCTTAACTAAACTCCTCACAATTTTCATCTTTTCTACTCTCTTCACTTTCTCTTTGCAAACTTGTACGTTTTCAAACAGAGATTTTATTAGTACATGACGTAGTTCTTGGCTTTTAATCGTTTCGTATTCTTCTATTAACCTTGATAGCTCTGCTTTACTATTCTCATTACCTGTCGTTTCTGGAAGCAGATCTGTAATATTAATTAATAGTACCTTAATATTTTATCCTTCACTTGCATTAAGTTCACTACATGTATTTCTCCTCATAAAATTCGCAGCAATGCTTTCTCCTCCTCTATTATTCAAGTAACTATCTAAATCTATCTTACTTCGTGATTGATTTAAGCTTTCAGCCATTCAACATCTTCAACTATAGTAGATATTCTACTTGCTATTTGCTGATCCTCTTCAGTCCATATAGACTTATCGTCTACTGCAATTTGATTATATAACCATTTGATTCTTGTATACTACGTCTATTACGAGTAGATCCACAATTTTCAATTTTCCATCTACTTTGATCTTCCACTCGATTCTGCGTATGCCAAGTAAATACGTATCGTCTATAGATAGCTGTCATACTTATAGGAATCTGCAGCATACAAGTATTCACCATATTGAACGTTCTCTATGTGACAATTGCCACCACCATCAAGCTCAATTTTCCACTGACTGGCTTCCTACTCGCCCCTTTGTATACCAAGTAAATACTGTCACGGAATTTGCCCCACTCACACCCAAATCGTCGACTGTGGTACCGCGAATTACTAAGATTGCCCCGATCCCTCCTACACGATTCTGTTAAACAAACAAAATGCCGTGGATCGAGACGGGACTAGAAAATTTGAGAAACGACGAGAAGCGTTCGAGAGATGCTAGAAAATAGATCTAGAGATGCTAGAATATACCTGGAATATTCGTTGGGTCTATAAAAGAAAAATAAACGGCCGATTAAGTTAGTCTTGTATAAGCTTTGTATTACAGTGTTAAATTGAAGTGTTTAGTTGGAGATATAAAAGTGATTTAGATAGCGATTAATTAAATAAGTGTTTAGTTGAGTTTTAATTAGTGTTCAATAGTGTACTGAGTATAGTTAATAAAGAAGTAATTAATTAACGGATTGTGTTTTTCTGGCAATAGTAAAATTCGGATTGGGAAATCCGTGACAATTTGGTGTCAGAAGTGGGATTAACTGGAAGTTTTAAAAGAGCTTTCTGGAACCCTTTCCACAAAGTGGGATTTAGCTGGAAGTTTGAAGAACTTTTTGGAACCCTGTGCGTGAGTGGGTTTAAGTGGAAGTTGGAAGAACTTTCTGGAACCCTGTGCGTGGGTGGAATAAAGACCCAAGTGTGACATATCACCGCACTCGTCGTGACTCAAGGAAGTGAACGGTGGTATTTGCGAAGGACATTCTCGAACATTCTAGAACTTTGTACGCGAGTGAGACAAAGACCCAAGTGTGACATATCACCGCACTCGTCGTGATTTAAGGAGGTGAACGGTGATATTCGTGAAGGACAATCTCGAACATTCTAGAACTTTGCACGGGAGTGAGACAAGGACCCAAGTGTGACATATCACCGCATTCGTCGTGACTTAAGGAAGTGAACGGTGCTATTTGCGAAGGATATTCTCGAACACTCTAGAACTTTGTGCGGGAGTGAGACAAAGACCCAAGTGTGACATATCACCGCACTCGTCGTGACTTAAGGAAGTGAACGGTGTTATTTGCGAAGGACAATCTCGAACATTCTAGAACTTTATACCGAAGTGAGACAAAGACCCAAGTGTGGCATATCACTGCACTCGTTTCATTGTAAGCAAGTCAACGGTGACATTTACAAACACATTCCTGGATATTCTAGAACATTCTAAAGAAAATAGAGTGAATGCCTGTAACTAGAAGCCAAGTCAATATGGATGTACAGCTAGCAAAACTGTTTGAAATGATGCAGACAGTGCAACAGGAAATGAAAGACCAGGCGAAGACGATGCAAGAGAAATTAGATGAGCAAGGACATAAAATGGAAGACCAAGCGAAAACAATGCAAGAGAAATTAGAAGAACAGGGACAGACAATGCAAGAAATATTTGAAGAACAAGGGCATAAAATCGAAGATCAGTCCCAAACGATGCAGGAAAAATTAGAAAAGAAATTAGAAGATCAGATGCAGATAATACAACAGGAAATGAGAGCTCAGACGAACGAAATGCAGGTGAAGTTAGAAAAATTAGAAAATACAGTAGAGGAGAAACTGTTAGAACAGAGAAAAGAAATCGACGAAGAACTGTTAGCACAAAGAAAGGAAGTGGACAAAGAAATAAACCTTGTTAGAGAAACCTGCGAAGAACTCCGACATAAGCTAGACAACATAAGCAAGGAAGGCGTAATAAAATCAGAAGGATCTGTTATCCGAACGCAGAAAACGAAGCCTCCTGAATTCGACGGCAGGGTCTCCTGGAATGTCTATCTGCGTCAGTTTGAAGCAGCAGCTGCGGCAAACGAGTGGTCTGATTGTGAAAAGGCTACTGCTCTAATAGTTGCTTTACGAGGGGAAGCTCTTGACGTCCTGCAAGGAGTTCCTGCTGGGCAGCAGAATAACTACGACATTCTAAAACAGCATATGGAAATGAGATATGGGGATAAGCACCTGCAGCAAGTTTACCAGGCACAATTGAAAAATCGTCACCAACAGAACGGAGAGAATTTACAGCATTTTGAGACCGATGTTGCCAGACTGGTTCGATTGGCTTATCCAACAGCCCCGTCCGAATTCTTAGACCAGCTGTCCATCCAAGTTTTTACCGATGGCCTAAGAGATTGCGAAACCCAGCAGGCATTACGACTCGCCAGACCTAAAACGTTGAACGACGCTCTTTCGCATGCACTGGAATTCGAGGCAGCAAAAATGGCATCTGGTAGGCATGTTAAAGTTCGGGCCATCAGTGATAACAGCGATAGTATGGCAAATGGAGACATAATAAAAACGCTAAAGGAGATTATTGATAAATTCAGTCCATCTACTAGGACAAAGGAGGAACAACCTGATAGTCGAAGGGATCGCCTTCTCAAATGCTGGAACTGTGGACAGACAGGACATCTAAAAAGACAGTGTAGGGCCCCAGTCGCAGATCAGCAAAAGCGCGACTCCCAGGCTGCGCAGGAAAACTAGGTTCAGCCGGCTTGACGGGGCAAAAGCCGGCTGCGTCCTCCTACCATGCCCCACGAGAAGAAATTACGTTGTCACGTCTCCAGGACTCTGACTCCTTGCTAGTAGAAGGCAGTATTTTTGGTCGTACTTTCCCTATGATAATCGATACTGGAGCGGCAAGAACTATTGTTCGGCCAGATATTATTCATGCTTGGCGTATTAAGAACCCTGCCAAACGTTATGTCCTTACAACATCCAATGGACAACAACTGCCAGTCAAGGGGGAATGCGAGCTTGAAGTAGAATTAGGAGACGTCAAATTCAAACATAGAGCCCTGGTAGCAGATATATCGGATAATGTCATACTCGGACTAGACTTACTACGAGCAAAGGGGGTGAATTTAGATTTGAATGCTGGTACGTTACGGATAATGGGTGAGGAAGTAGTGCTAACGACCACCACTGAGAATAACGCTGTACGGAGACTCGTTGTTAAAGAAGATGTGGTACTACCTGCTCAGACCGAAACATTGGTTGCCACTGTAATGGATGGGGAAATGTCTTGCAGTGTAGGAGTGGTGGAACCCAGTAATCCGGATTTGTTCAATAAATCTATAGTCACCGGACGTACCCTGATTAAACCTGAGAAAACCACAATGGTACGGGTAGTGAACCTGAAAACCTTTCCACAGAAAATTGCAAAGGGAACTGAAGTAGGAGTCTGTGAACCTGTTACCATGGTCAGAACACTCAAAGAAATCAACAAAACGGAGAAGAAACCAAATAAGACCAGTCTACCGGAATGTCTAAGGGACATCGTGGATAGGGCTAAGGAAAGATTAACAGAGATGGAGGTGGAACAACTGGAAGAGTTGCTAAGTGAAAATGAAGATGTGTTTGCACTTAAGCCAGGCGACTTTGGTAGAACCAATGTAGTGAAGCATCGAATCGATACTGGTTCATCGTCTCCTATAAAGCAGCCACCACGAGGACTTCCACTAGCCAAGCGAGAAGAAGTTAACAAGATGTTAATTGAAATGCAAAACCAAGGCACCATAGAGCCATCTCAGAGTCCTTGGGCTTCTCCTGTAGTCCTGGTCAAGAAGAAAGACGGCTCCACCCGATTTTGTGTGGACTACAGAAAATTAAATGACGTCACCAAGAAAGACAGTTACCCATTACCGAGGATTGACGATACTCTGGACACCTTGGCCGGTGCGCAATGGTTTTCCACTTTGGATTTAAAGAGTGGATATTGGCAAGTTGAGGTCAGCCCAGAAGACAAGGAAAAGACAGCGTTCACTACCGGAAATGGATTGTGGCAGTTCAATGTAATGCCATTTGGCCTATGTAATGCCCCTGCTACTTTTGAGCGACTGATGGAAACTGTACTACATGGCCTGCATTGGGAGACCTGCTTGATTTACTTGGACGACGTGGTGGTGCTGGGACGCTCTTTCCAGGAGCACCTGAAGAACGTGTCCGAAGTGTTAAAGAAGTTGAAAGCAGCGAACCTGAAGTTGAACCCGAAGAAGTGTAGTCTGTTCCAAAAGGAGGTTAGATACCTAGGCCACATTATTACTCCAAATGGTGTGAAAACAGATCCGGAGAAGACAGAGTGCATAAAGAACTGGCCGGTTCCTAAAGACAAACATCAAGTTCGAAGTTTTCTCGGCCTATGCACATACTATCGACGATTCGTCCAAGGATTCTCAGACATTGCCAAGCCTCTTCATAAATTGACAGAAGACAGCATCCCGTTCGAATGGACTCCGAGATGCCAGCAAGCCTTTGAGACGCTGAAAGAGGCTCTCTGCACTACCCCGATTTTGACATACCCAATACCTGGACAACCATTTATAGTGGACACGGACGCAAGCAACATTGGAATTGGTGGAGTTCTTTCCCAAGTACAAGATGGTCAGGAGCGAGTAGTGGGCTACTTCAGCAAAGTTCTATCAAAAGCCGAAAAGAACTATTGTGTGACTCGGAAAGAATTGCTTGCCATCGTGAAGAGTCTAGAACACTTTCATAAATACTTGTATGGCCAAGAATTCCTCCTAAGAACGGATCACGCTTCCCTCAAATGGCTGCTACAGTTTAAGAACCCTGAAGGACAAATGGCCAGATGGCTGGAACGGCTGCAAGAATATCACTTTGTTGTTGAACATCGAGCCGGCAGGAAACATGGAAATGCAGATGCCCTTTCTAGGAGACCCTGTCCTGTCAACTGCAAACACTGCAGTAGTCTTGAAAGGAAAGAGAACATCTCATCAGTTTCTTGCAAGGTAGTAGCAGCCCAACCTGAAGACCGATGGAGTTCAGCAGCGATTCGGGAAGACCAGCAAGCTGACTGTGACATCAAGCCTTTACTAGACTGGAAAGAAACCAACAACCGACCGTCTTGGGCTGAAGTCAGTAGTAAAAGCCCAGCATTAAAGAGCTATTGGGCTCAATGGAATTCCCTGGTGTTGGAAGACGGTGTCCTAAAAAGAGCATGGGAGAACAATAACGGAACGGAGGTGAAGAAACAAGTACTACTCCCGAGGTCCCGGGTCAAGGAAGTGCTGCAGGAAGTACATGGAGGTACTGGTGGTGGTCATTTCGGTATCAATAGGACTCTACAGAAGATTAGGGAGCGTTTCTACTGGTTGAATTGTAGGACGGATGTAGAAGATTGGTGCCGAAAATGTGACATATGTGCAGCAAGCAAGGGACCGAAGACCCGTTCCAGAGGCAAAATGCGCCAGTACATCGTAGGAGCGCCGTTTGAGAGGATTGCCATTGATATCGCTGGTCCCTTTCCGAAAACCCTAAGTGGGAACCGATATCTGCTAGTAGCCATGGACTACTTCAGCAAATGGCCGGAAGTATACCCCCTTCCCAATCAAGAGACCACAACCGTAGCAGAAGCGCTAGTCAACAACCTGTTCTGCAGATTTGGTGTGCCCATGGAACTACATTCAGATCAGGGCCGAAATTTCGAATCAGGTGTGTTCCGAAAGGTCTGCGAGCTTATGGGAATCCGAAAAACCAGGACCACCCCACTGCATCCCCAGTCAGATGGTATGGTGGAACGCTTCAACGCCACACTAGAAACCAATCTGAGGATGTTTGTGAACGAGAACCAGACAGACTGGGACAAGCTCATTCCACTCTTCCTGTTAGCTTACCGCTCAGCTGTCCATGAAACTACTAGGAAGACTCCCGCAAGGATCATCTTTGGAAGAGAGCTTCGCCTTCCAGCAGATTTGGTATTTGGTCGTCCTGCGGAACAGCCCACAGATCCAGACAGTTATATCCATGACTTAGAACAAAGACTAGCAGCTGTACACGACCAAGTCAGATCTCGAATGCGACTAGAGAGCGATCGCATGAAGACTCGATACGACGTCCGGGCCAATACAGTCGGATTCCAACAAGGTGACCTGGTGTGGCTGTACAACCCCACGCGGAAGAAAGGAAAATCGCCTAAGCTAAAGAACCGTTGGGAGGGCCCCTACACCGTCATTAAAAGAATCAATGATGTCGTCTACCGGATACAGAGGACTCCTAGGAGTAAGATGAAGGTCGTCCATCTGGAGCGTCTGTCCCCGTATCGAGGTGGATCCGATCGGGACGATCGGTCCTAAGGAGGGGGCAGTGTCACGAAATTTGCCCCACTCACACCCAAATCGTCGACTGTGGTACCGCGAATTACTAAGATTGCCCCGATCGCTCCTACACGATTCTGTTAAACAAACAAAATGCCGTGGATCGAGACGGGACTAGAAAATTTGAGAAACGACGAGAAGCGTTCGAGAGATTCTAGAAAATAGATCTAGAGATGCTAGAATATACCTGGAATATTCGTTGGGTCTATAAAAGAAAAATAAACGGCCGATTAAGTTAGTCTTGTATAAGCTTTGAATTACAGTGTTAAATTGAAGTGTTTAATTGGAGATATAAAAGTGATTTAGATAGCGATTAATTAAATAAGTGTTTAGTTGAGTTTTAATTAGTGTTCAATAGTGTACTGGGTATAGTTAATAAAGAAGTAATTAATTAACGGATTGTGTTTTTCTGGCAATAGTAAAATTCGGATTGGGAAATCCGTGACAATACGTTTACCGTCTATAGTCGTCATACTTATAGGAATCTGCAGCATACAAGTATACAACCTAGATCAAACCCCAATGTAGAAATTCTATGAAACTCAGAATTATTCCAATTCTTTATACTGCTACTGTAGAGTCAGTTATCCCTTCTATAGTTTTCAAGTCATCTAATTTCCTGACCTAAAACTCCTCCTATTCCAAAACTATCTATTAGCTTTCCAGCAATAATTCGATCCTCTTCCCTGTCATGCACTGCACTTAGAAATGTTTCTATTACTTCACGATCAAGTAGAGGTTTATCGTTGCTTTCTAATGCTGTGAATTCCATTTCTTCTCTACGAGCTTTACTATTTTCCTTATTATTCATAAACATTACCCTTCACTAATATCAAAATCTTTTTATATATTTACTGCCATTTTTAGCAGTCTTGGCATAAAGCCATAGCTTTTGAGTGGTCAAATAAAATTTTCAATCTTTTTTTTTTTTTTTTTTTGTAATGAAATTATATAGTTATTAATAGCAATCTTAGCATAAAGTCATAGTTTTCGAGTGAAGTTAAATCAATTTCTCAATCTTTTTTTTATGATATTATAAAGATATAAATAGATATGATTTCTTTATTTTTAAACTTGTTGAATTTTGTCTACAGATGCCCACTGTTTTTAAAATAATATTGATAGAAATTCCTTCCTTAACTAAACTCCTCACAATTTTTATCTTTTCTACTCTCTTCACTTTCTCTTTGCAAACTTGTACGTTGTCACACAGAGATTTTATTAGTACAAGACGTAGTTCTTGGCTTTTAATCGTTTCGTATTCTTCTATTAACCTTGATAGCTCTGCTTCACTATTCTCATTATCTGTCGTTTCTGGAAGCAGATCTGTAATATTAATTAATAGTACCTTAATATTTTATCCCTCACTTGCATTAAGTCCACTACATGTATTTCTCCTCATAAAATTCGCAGCAATGCTTTTTCCTCCTCTATTATTCAAGTAACTATCTAAATCTATCTTACTTCGTGATTGATTTAAGCTTTCAGCCTTTCAACATCTTCAACTATAGTAGATATTCTACTTGCTATTTGCTGATCCCCTTCAGTCGATATAGACTTATCGCCCACTGCAATTTGATTTTATAACCATTTGATTCTTGTATACTACGTCTATTACGAGTAGATCCACAATTTTCTGTTCTACTGTTTTTAAAATAATATTGATAGAAATTCCTTCCTTAACTAAACTCCTCACAATTTTTATCTTTTCTACTCTTCACTTTCTCTTTGCAAACTTGTACGTTTTCAAACAGAGATTTTTTTTATTTTAAAAACAATAGGCATCTGTAGACGAAATTCAACAAGATTAAAAATAAAGAAATCATATCTATTTATATCTTTATAATTTCATAGAAAAAGATTGAGAAATTGATTTGACTTCACTCGAAAGCTATGACTTTATGCTAAGATTGCTATTAATAACTATATAATTTCATAAAAAAAAAAAAAAAGATTGAAAATTTTATTTGACCACTCAAAAGCTATGGCTTTATGCTAAGACTGCTAAAAATGGCAGTAAATATATAAAAAGATTTTGATATTAGTGAAGGGTAATGTTTATGAATAATAAGGAAAATAGTAAAGCTCGTAGAGAAGAAATGGAATTCACAGCATTAGAAAGCAACGATAAACCTCTACTTGATCGTGAAGTAATAGAAACATTTCTAAGTGTAGTGCATGACAGGGAAGAGCCTCGAATTATTGCTGGAAAGCTAATAGATAGTTTTGGAATAGTAGGAGTTTTAGACCAGGAAATTAGATGACTTGAAAACTATAGAAGGGATAACTGACTCTACAGTAGCAGTATAAAGAATTGGAATAATTCTGAGATTCATAGAATTTCTACATTGGGGTTTGATCTAGGTTTAGATCCAATAACGTTCGGTAGATTAGATAGGTTTAGCTTATATGAAGTAGGGGAAGGACAAGACCTGATGGAAAAAGCTTCAGAGAATTATAAGAATAAAAGTAAATATGCTCCTAAAGTAGAAAATGACTTTAAATGTTTAGTATCGATTAATAATTTTTTAATGGAAAACAAGAACCCAATATACCAACGTCTAAGTTTTTCTTCACTTCAGGCTTTACAGAAAATTACTGTAGTTTAGAACAAATTGAGGAATTAAAAAATAAAACGCCAAGTAGTAATCAGATTTTAACATTGCTTGAAAAGTTAGAAAACAACCTTTTGCTGAATGACTATGATTCAAACGTAATAGATCAGTGCAATAAGTGGATGATCTCTTTAGGGTTGGGAGTATTGAACCCTTTGGTAATTACAGCTGTTTATGAAGGTAAATAGAATTATTGATAAAACTGCTAAAAAAGTAATGTTAATATTGAACATAATAATCAGTGTTCACAGAACTGGACGCCTTTGCATTATGCTACTTACAACGGTAATGTAGAATTAAGGCAAGAGTGTATTCAAAGCATTTTTAGAGAGGAAAGGTAATATTAAGCTTTAGAGAGTACTAGTTGTAACAGTGATAGTTGGGCGCTTTTGCACTATGCTGTTCATTATGGTTAGCTTTCTTATAGATAAAGGTGCTAATATTTTAATTAGAAGTAAGGAAGGTAAGGCAGCCCTGTATTTGGCTGTTGAAGAAGCCAAGCAATACATAATTATTCTTCTTCTTGATAGAGGTGCTGATTTCGAAGCTAAAAACAACGATGGTAGAACACCTCTGTACTTAGCTGCTTACAATAATGATTCAGGTGTAATTGAAGTTCTTTGTAACAGGATCAAGACTAAAAGTAATAACGCATTTGAAATGATAAAACAGGTTGAATTTTTAAAGAAGGAAGTTGTTAACCAAGCAAATATTCCATCTAATGCAAAAGGATCGGTAGAGTCTTGTATAAGTAGTTTAAGAGATTCAATAAAACATGCTTTCAAAAAGGTGCTATAGGACGGTATGCTGCATAATCTTAGTGTTTCAACTATTGAACTTGTGGATAGGGTTTATAATTTCGATGAATGATTGTTTGCCGATACAATTAAGAAAACTGTAAATGACGTTTATTGGCAAGTAGATAAAAAAGAAAAGTTAAAGTTTGTAGATAGTCAAAATAACCCTGGTCAGAGTATCTCAGGTTATGTGGCTGTGTTTGATAAAGTGCCAAAGAACGGTGGTGCATTATTTGAGTTAGCTCGCTGTATTAAAAATACAGTAGACTCTAGTAAATATTGTAGTGTCCGTTCAGAAGAAGAACTGACCTTGAGAAACTATAAAGAAGATTACCAGAATCAGTTAGGAATGCAGTATTTTCGTCAAAAGTATGTATTAAAAATGTTAAGTATGATGAATACTTGTATGCTGCAGATTCCTATAAGTATGACTACTTTAGACGGTAAACGTATTTACTTGGCATACAAAGGGGCGAGGGGAAAAATGAGGGGAAGGACAAGACCTGATGGAAAAAGCTTCAGAGAATTATAAGAATAAAAGTAAATATGCTCCTAAAGTAGAAAATGACTTTAAATGTTTAGTATCGATTAATAATTTTATAATGGAAAACAAGAACCCAATATACCAACGTCTAAGTTTTTCTTCACTTCAGGACCATGTAAGCTTTACAGAAAATTACTGTAGTTTAGAACAAATTGAGGAATTAAAAAATAAAACGCCAAGTAGTAATCAGATTTTAACATTGCCTGAAAAGTTAGAAAACAATCTTTTGCTGAATGACTATGATTCAAACGTAATAGATCAGTGCAATAAGTGGATGATCTCTTTAGGGTTGGGAGTATTGAAACCTTTGGTAATTACAGCTGTTTATGAAGGTAAATAGGATTATTGATAAAACTGCTAAAAAAGTAATGTTAATATTGAACATAATAATCAGTGTTCACAGAACTGGACGCCTTTGCATTATGCTACTTACAACGATAATGTAGAATTAAGGCAAGAGTGTATTCAAAGCATTTTTTGAGAAGAAAGGTAATATTAAGCTTTAGAGAGTTAGTACTAGTGTTGTAACAGTGATAGTTGGGCGCTTTTGCACTATGCTGTTTATTATGGTTAGCTTTCTTATAGATAAAGGTGCTAATATTTTAATTAGAAGTAAGGAAGGTAAGGCAGCCCTGTATTTGGCTGTTGAAGAAGCCAAGCAATACATAATTATTCTTCTTCTTGATAGAAGTGCTGATATCGAAGCTAAAAACAACGATGGTAAAACACCTCTGTACTTAGCTGCTTACAATAATGATTCAGGTGTAATTGAAGTTCTTTGTAACAGGATCAAGACTAAAAGTAATGACGCATTTGAAATGCTAAAACAGGTTGAATTTTTAAAGAAGGAAGTTGGTAACCATGCAAATATTCCATCTAATGCAAAAGGATCGGTAGAGTCTTGTATAAGTAGTTTAAGAGATTCAATAAAACAAGCATTCAAAAAGGTGCTTAAGGACGGTTTGCTGCATAATCTTAGTGTTTCAACTATTGAACTTGTGGATAGGGTTTGTAATTTCCATGAAAGATTGTTTGCCGAAGCAATTTAGAAAGCTGTAAATGACGTTT
This sequence comes from Monochamus alternatus, assembly GCA_037114965.1. Lineage (NCBI taxonomy): Eukaryota > Metazoa > Arthropoda > Insecta > Coleoptera > Cerambycidae > Monochamus > Monochamus alternatus. The sequence goes on along the minus strand of CM073427.1, from coordinate 61,732,566 downwards.
ATTGGCAAGTAGATAAAAAAGAAATGTTAAAGTTTATATATAGTCAAAATAACCCTGGTCAGAGTATCTCAGGTTATGTGGCTGTGTTTGATAAAATGCCAAAGAACGGTGGTCCATTATTTGAGTTAGCTCGCTGTATTAAAAATACAGTAGACTCTAGTAAATATTGTAGTGTCCGTTCAGAAAAAAGAACTGACCTTGAGAAACTAAAAAGTAGATTACCAGAATCAGTGAGGAATGCAGTATTTTCGTCAAAAGTATGTATTAAAAAAGTTAAGTATGATGAATACTTGTATGCTGCAGATTCCTATAAGTATGACAGCTATCTATAGACGATACGTATTTACTTGGCATACGCAGAATCGAGTGGAAGATCAAAGTAGATGGAAAATTGAAAATTGTTAATCTACTCGTAATAGACGTAGTATACAAGAATCAAATGGTTATATAATCAAATTGCAGTAGACGATAAGTCTATATTGACTGAAGATGATCAGCAAATAGCAAGTAGAATATCTACTCTAGTTGAAGATGTTTAAAGGCTGAAAGCTTAAATCAATCACGAAGTAAGATAGATTTAGATAGTTACTTGATTAATAGAGGAGGAGAAAGCATTGGTGCGAATTTTATGAGGAGAAATACATGTAGTGAACTTAATGCAAGTGAGGGATAAAATATTAAGGTACTATTAATTAATATTACAGATGTGCTTCCAGACACGACAGATAATGAGAATAGTGAAGCAGAGCTATCAAGGTTAATAGAAGAATACGAAACGATTAAAAGCCAAGAACTACGTCATGTACTAATAAAATCTCTGTTTGAAAACGTACAAGTTTGCAAAGAGAAAGTGAAGAGAGTAGAAAAGATAAAAATTGTGAGGAGTTTAGTTAAGGAAGGAATTTCTATCAATATTATTTTAAAAACAGTAGGCATCTGTAGACGAAATTCAACAAGTTTAAAAAGAAAGAAATCATATCTATTTATATCTTTATAATTTCATAAAAAAAAGATTGAGATATTGATTTGACTTCATTCGAAAGCTATGACTTTATGCTAAGATTGCTATTAATAACTATTTAATTTCTTAAAAAAAAAAAAAAAAATAAAGATTGAAAATTTTATTTGACCACTCAAAAGCTATGGCTTTAAGCCAAGACTGCTGAAAATGGCAGTAAATATATAAAAAGATTTTGATATTAGTGAAGGGTAATGTTTATGAATAATAAGGAAGATAGTAAAGCTCGTAGAGAAGAAATGGAATTCACAGCATTAGAAAGCAACGATAAACCTATACTTGATCGTGAAGTAATAGAAACATTTCTAAGTGCAGTGCATGACAGGGAAGAGGCTCGAATTATTGCTGGAAAGCTAATAGATAGTTTTGGAATAGGAGGAGTTTTAGGCCAGGAAATTAGATGACTTGAAAACTATATAAGGGATAACTGACTCTACAGTAGCAGTATAAAGAATTGGAATAATTCTGAGTTTCATAAAATTTCTACATTGGGGTTTGATCTAGGTTTAGAACCAATAACGTTCGGTAGATTAGATAGGTTTAGTTTATATAAAGTACGGAAAGTACAAGACCTGATGGAAAAAGCTTCAGAGAATTATAAGAATAAAAGTAAATATGCTCCTAAAGTGGAAAATGACTTTAAATGTTTAGTATCGATTAATAATTTTATAATGGAAAACAAGAACCCAATATACCAACGTCTAAGTTTTTCTTCACTTCAGGACCATGTAAGCTTTACAGAAAATTACTGTAGTTTAGAACAAATTGAGGAATTAAAAAATAAAACGCCAAGTAGTAATCAGATTTTAACATTGCCTGAAAAGTTAGAAAACAATCTTTTGCTGAATGACTATGATTCAAACGTAATAGATCAGTGCAATAAGTGGATGATCTCTTTAGGGTTGGGAGTATTGAAACCTTTGGTAATTACAGCAGTTTATGAAGGTAAATAGGATTATTGATAAAACTGCTAAAAAAGTAATGTTAATATTGAACATAATAATCAGTGTTCACAGAACTGGACGCCTTTGCATGCTACTTACAACGGTAATATAGAATTAAGGCAAGAGTGTATTCAAAGCATTTTTAGAGAAGAAAGGTAATATTAAGCTTTAGAGAGTACTAGTTGTAACAGTGATAGTTGGGCGCTTTTGCACTATGCTGTTCAATATGGTTAGCTTTCTTATAGATAAAGGTGCTAATATTTTAATTAGAAGTAAGGAAGGTAAGGCACCCCTGTATTTGCTGTTGAAGAAGCCAAGCAATACATTATTATTCTTCTTCTTGATAGAGGTGCTGATATCGAAGCTAAAAACAACGATGGTAGAACACCTCTGTACTTAGCTGCTTACAATAATGATTCAGGTGTAATTGAAGTTCTTTGTAACAGGATCAAGACTAAAAGTAATGACGCATTTGAAATGCTAAAACAGGTTGACTTTTTAAAGAAGGAAGTTGTTAACCATGCAAATATTCCATCTAATGCAAAAGGATCGGTAGAGTCTTGTATAAGTAGTTTAAGAGATTCAATAAAACAAGCATTCAAAAAGGTGCTTAAGGACGGTATGCTGCATAATCTTAGTGTTTCAACTATTGAACTTGTGGATAGGGTTTATAATTTCCATGAAAGATTGTTTGCCGAAGCAATTAAGCAAGTTGTAAATGACGTATATTGGCAAGTAGATAAAAAAGAAATGTTAAAGTTTATATATAGGCAAAATAACCCTGGCCAGAGTATCTCAGGTTATGTGGCTGTGTTTGATAAAATGCCAAAGAACGGTGGTGCATTATTAGAGTTAGCTCGCTGTATTAAAAATACAGTAGACTCTAGTAAATATTGTAGTGTCCGTTAAGAAAAAAGAAGTGGCCTTGAGAAACTAAAAAGTAGATTACCAGAATTAGTGAGGAATGCAGTATTTTCGTCAAAAGTATGTATTAAAAATGTTAAGTATGATGAATACTTGTATGCTGCAGATTCCTATAAGTATGACGACTATAGACGGTAAACGTATTTACTTGGCATACAAAGGGGCGAGTAGGAAGCCAAAGTCAGTGGAAAATTGAGCTTGATGGTGGTGGCAATTGTTACATAGAGAACGTTCAATATGGTGAATACTTGAATGCTGCAGATTCCTATAAGTATGACAGCTATCTATAGACGATACGTATTTACTTGGCATACGCAGAATCGAGTGGAAGATCAAAGTAGATGGAAAATAGAAAATTGTGGATCTACTCGTAATAGACGTTGTTTAAAAGAATCAAATGGTTATATAATCAAATTGCAGTAGACGATAAGTCTATATTGACTGAAGATGATCAGCAAATAACAAGTAGAATATCTAACTATAGTTGAAGATGTTGAAAGGCTGAAAGCTTAAATCAATCACGAAGTAAGATAGATTTAGATAGTTACTTGAATAATAGAGGAGGAGTAAGCATTGCTGCGAATTTTATGAGGAGAAATACATGTAGTGAACTTAATGCAAGTGAGGGATAAAATATTAAGGTACTATTAATTATTATTACAGATCTGCTTCCAGAAACGACAGATAATGAGAATAGTGATGCAGAGCTATCAAGGTTAATAGAAGAATCCGAAACGATTAAAAGCCAAGAACTACGTCATGTACTAATAAAATCTCTGTTTGAAAACGTACAAGTTTGCAAAGACAAAGTGAAGAGTAGAAAAGATAAAAATTGTGAGGAGTTTAGTTAAGGAAGGAATTTCTATCAATATTATTTTAAAAACAGTAGGCATCTGTAGACGAAATTCAACAAGTTTAAAAATAAAGAAATCATATCTATTTATATCTTTATAATTTCATAAAAAAAAGATTGAGAAATTGATATGACTTCACTCGAAAGCTATGACTTATGACTTTATGCTAATATTGCTATTAATAACTATATAATTTCATAAAAAAAAAGAGATTGAAAATTTTATTTGACCAGTCAAAAGCTATGGCTTTATGCCAAGACTGTTAAAAATGGCAGTAAATATATAAAAAGATTTTGATATTAGTGAAGAGTAATGTTTATGAATAATAAGGAAAATAGTAAAGCTCCTAGAGAAGAAATGGAATTCACAGCATTAGAAAGCAACGATAAACCTCTACTAGATCGTGAAGTAATAGAAACATTTCTAAGTGCAGTGCATGACAGGGAAGAGGCTCGAATTATTGCTGGAAAGCTAATAGATAGTTTTGGAATAGGAGGAGTTTTAGGCCAGGAAATTAGATGACTTGAAAACTATAGAAGAGATAACTGACTCCACAGTAGCAGTATAAAGAATTGGAATAATTCTGAGTTTCATAGAATTTCTAAATTGGGGTTTGATCTAAGTTTAGAACCAATAACGTTCGGTAGATTAGATAGGTTTAGCTTATATGAAGTACGGAAAGTACAAGACCTGATGGAAAAAGCTTCAGAGAATTATAAGAATAAAAGTAAATATGCTCCTAAAGTAGAAAATTACTTTAAATGTTTTTAGTTAACTCAAATAATGCACCACCGTTCTTTGGCATTTTATCAAACACAGCCACATAACCTGAGATACTCTGACCAGGGTTATTTTGACTATATATAAACTTTAACATTTCTTTTTTATCTACTTGCCAATATACGTCATTTACAGCTTTCTTAATTGCTTCGGCAAACAATCTTTCATGGAAATTATAAACCCTATCCACAAGTTCAATAGGTAAAACACTTAGATTATGCAGCATACCGTCCTTAATACCGCTTTTGCAATACCTGCCGCTCCACCACTTAATGCACCTAGAGCGCTTAATCCTGCAAATATTGGAATTATGGATAAAATTCCTCCAGTCTTTGGTATTTTTATTACTCGGGTGGGTCTAATTTTACTTTTAATTCCTTTTACTGTTTTTAATGCTACCTTAATGGCACTGTCTATGTATCTAGATCTATTTTTAAGAATTCTATTTTTTATTTTATTCGTAACTTGTTTAAAACTTATTGCTTTTCCCATTTTTGTATTTGCTTTACGTTTATTACCCATTCCTAATTTAACTTTGGCTTTCATAGCTGTAGCTACTCCTAGAACTGCTGCTTTTTCCCCTAAAGATGCGTCTTTTGAAAAAAGTCTGTTAAAAGCCCCTTCAGCTAAAATTTTATCAGCCTCGTACCTTTTTTTAAATCTTTACTTTTACTATAAGCGATATCGTGATTTTTACAAAAATCATCTAATCCATTTATACCTTTGCTAAACTTTTTTCTAATTTAGTTCCGGGTCCACATTAATTGTATCCAGGGACGTGTAATTCAAAAGGTAATTTATTTATAACACTGTTTAATAAACCTTTTCCTCCAACAACTGCTGAAGAATGACTATTTGAAGGAATGAGCATAATTTATGTAGTTCTCGCTATCTAGTTTACTATATACTAATTTTATTTTATCTATACATCTATTTAACTTAAATTTAGTGTCATTACCGTTATAAACGATCTACAGAAGACATGAAAATTATTAAACAAGGTTCTAGTTTAACTATTGTGACTGTAATTCAATGCAGGTTGGGGCTTTTGTCCACTGAGCAGTTAGTTTCACACAATATTATTAATACCTAAAAATATATAAAAACTTTTACATAAAAGGTGAACATTTTTCAAGTAGGTATTGTCATATTTAATTCATTGACAGGATGTCACTTTTTTGTCATTGTCGATATTTAATTTCAAATAATTTTAATTTTTATAATAATTTTTATAGTTAGATATTTGATTCAACTTAAAGGAGACCAAGAAGAAGCTGAAGAAGCAATCCTAAAAATGCAGAAATAGGTCAGATCTCATCTATTGTGGTTGAATTTGTCGTGTTCCCACTGCCAAAAAAGTGAAGTTAGATTTTTATAGAGTGAGTAAATTAGATTATTTTCTTTAGATAATTATTGAATAGAGCTTTGTCTGTGGAATTGTTCATTAGCATACCTAGATGTTTGGTATCAGAGAACATAAATATGACTTCATTGATAGGAATTGTAGGAGATTTGATTTATATTAGCTTAAAATACCTTTCTAAAACAGTAAAAAAAAACATGATTTAATGGTTGAAAAAAAAATCAGAAACATGGTGATTTATTACCTTCATCTATTAGATCTATTATAGTGGGATCGTCTTACTGTGGGAAAAAAAACGCATTAATTTCTCTACTAGAACACCCTAATGGATTGCGATATAAAAATGTATACATTTTTTCAAAGTCGTTAAATCAACCAAAATATGTATATTTAAATAATTTATTAAAGCCAATAAAAGAAATTGGATATTTTACATTTAACAGTAGCGATAACTTATTGCCACCGTCTGACGTAAAACCTAATTCTACATTTATATTTGATGATATCGCAACAAACAGTCAATTTACCGTTCAAGAATATTTTAGCATGGGGCGTCATCGTGAAGTGGTGTGAAGTTATATCTTTGTCAAATTTATGCATAGATTTCTAAATATCTTATAAGAGATAATACGATTTGTTAGTCATATTTAAACAAGATGAATGATATTTGAAACACATATATAACGATCATGTAGGGTCTCACATAAGTTATGAAGAATTTAAAAATGTATGTGCGATATGTTGGAAAGAACCATATGGATTTTTAGTTATATTTAAAGATGAACCCATTAATTGTGGTAGATATAGAAAAGAATTTGATCATTTTATATATTTATAACATTACAAATTAAAAAAGAATCAGTTTTCTATAATACATGCGTCAGCGTACATTAAAAAGAATTTTACACTTGTTTATATATTCAAACCTATCTGATACCAGTTCAAACCTGTCTAACACCTGTTGCACACCTGTTACGCACCTGTTCAAAGTTGTTATAATATCTGTTTATTTTTTTATCAAATTGTTAGTTAAAATGGATAGTAAGAGTAAAGACTTTAAAGCAAACGACAGATAGTAAACTACTGAAATATAAAAGAATAATATCAAAAATAGGAAAAGGCATGCGCATGGAAGTAACCAATAATAAAATTGATTTTGTACATTGGAATGATCCAAATGAGCTTGTTAATAGGCTACGATTGTTAATTGCATCTCAAACCGCAGGCAATACAGGTCATATAAACGAAATAAATTCCCCTCACCCTCACCCTACTGGTGACATAGATATGGGTGATAGCAGGATTATAAATGTAGCAGAACCTGAAGAGAATAATGATGTGGCTACTAAAAACTATGTTGATAAACAAATTCTAAAAATAAATGATAAAGGTATAGCAATAATTTGTTTACATTTTGAAGGAAATACAGTAGTAACAGTAGTAATTTTATACTAAAAAGTACCAACAAACCAATGTATTCATTTCCATTCAAATCTGCTACTGTGTTAAACATAAATATTAATAATAAATAATTTTTCATAGAAATCAATCAAGAACAACATACACCTAATACAATATTGGGAAAAAGTATTAAATTAAATGATAGGATAATTTTCTCCAAACCATCATTAGCCGTCGGCAATAATCTTTATTGTGATATAATTTTCAAAATTGTTTGCATCTAAAGTAAAGAGAGAAATAGTAGATGAATTACATAAGCCTGCAAGAATTAATTTTAAGAGACGAAGAGCTATAGTTAAATCAATGGATGACTTATTTCAGGCGGACCTTATTGAGATGTTGAAGTTATCAATTGCTTTTCTAAATACGTTTGGGCGGTTCCTGTTAAAGGTAAATCTGCTTCTGACGTAACTAATGCAATGAAAAAAGGTTTTAGGAGAACAAGTACCAAATAATTTACAAATAGATGAAGGACGTGAATTTTTTAACACAGATTTTAAAAAATTAATGACAAAATACAATATAAATCATTACAGTGTGTTTCGTAATAAAAAAGCATGCATAGTGGAACGAGTTAATAGAACTTTAAAATATATGATGTGGAAAGAATTTAATATTCAAGGAAATTATAAATGGTTAGATATATTAGATCTTGTTGTAAAGAAATATAATAATAAAAAACACCGTACTATAGGAATTAAACCATCCCAAGTCAATAAAAAAATGAAAAATATTTATTAAACACTGTATATAATAACATAAAACTTGCAAATAAAATAAACAAATTTAAAATAGGAGATTATGTGCGTATAAGTAAAAAGAGAGGAGTATTTGATAAATCTTTGATAAATTTATTGTTAAAAAAAGTACAGTTAACCAACCCCAAAACTTATATTTTACAAGACGAGAATATGGAAGAAATAAAAGGAGGATTCTATGAAATGGAACTTCAAAAAGTTAAATATCCTAATATTTTTTTAGTTGAAAAGGTGTTAAAACGTAAATCAAATAAAGTGTTTGTTAAGTGGCTTGGATTTGGTAACAGTCATAATAGCTGGATAGAAAAAAGCAATGTAGAATAAAAAACTTAAATTTGTATTAGACTTGTTTCAAAATAAGGTTGTTTATTCCTTCAAAGTAAGATAATAAATTATTTTAGAATAACCTTTTAACTTTTCATCCAATTAGTTTTATCACTTGTTTTGTAGCTGTTCAAGGATATACTTATCATCTCTCAAAGTCATTTAAATAAACTTTATTTATTACCCAATTTGTTTACGAATGTATTAGTGACGACAACTATAATTGAAAAATACTGAGCTCGACTTATACTTATAACTTTTAAAGCAATGTTAAAATCTGATTACTAGTTGGCGTTTTATTTTTTAATTCCTCAATTTGTTCTAAACTACAGCAATTTTCTGTAAAGCTTACATGGTTCTGAAGTGAAGAAAAACTTAGACGTTGGTATATTGGGTTCTTGTTTTCCATTATAAAATTATTAATCGATACTAAACATTTAAAGTCATTTTCTACTTTAGGAGCATATTTACTTTTATTTTTATAATTCTCTGAAGCTTTTTCCATCTGGTCTTGTACTTTCCGTACTTCATATAAGCTAAACCTATCTAATCTACCGAACGTTATTGGTTCTAAACCTAGATCAAACCCCAATGTAGAAATTCTATGAAACTCAGAATTATTCCAATTCTTTATACTGCTACTGTAGAGTCAGTTATCCCTTCTATAGTTTTCAAGTCATCTAATTTCCTGGCCTAAAACTCCTCCTATTCCAAAACTATCTATTAGCTTTCCAGCAATAATTCGAGCCTCTTCCCTGTCATGCACTGCACTTAGAAATGTTTCTATTACTTCACGATCAAGTAGAGGTTTATCGTTGCTTTCTAATGCTGTGAATTCCATTTCTTCTCTACGAGCTTTACTATTTTCCTTATTATTCACAAACATTACCCTTCACTAATATCAAAATCTTTTTATATATTTACTGTCATTTTTAGCAGTCTTGGCATAAAGCCATAGCTTTTGAGTGGTCAAATAAAATTTTCAATTTTTTTTTTATGAAATTATAAAGATATTAATAGATATGATTTCTTTATTTTTAAACTTGTTGAATTTCGTCTACAGATGCCTACTGTTTTTAAAATAATATTGATAGAAATTCCTTCCTTAACTAAACTCCTCACAATTTTTATCTTTTCTACTCTCTTCACTTTTTCTTTGCAAACTTGTACGTTTTCAAACAGAGATTTTATTAGTACATGACGTAGTTCTTGGCTTTTAATCTTTTCGTATTCTTCTATTAACCTTGATAGCTCTACTTCACTATTCTCATTATCTGTCGTTTCTGGAAGCAGATCTGTAATATTAATTAATAGTACCTTAATATTTTATCCCTCACTTGCATTAAGTTCACTACATGTATTTCTCCTCATAAAATTCGCAGCAATGCTTTCTCCTCCTCTATTATTCAAGTAACTATCTACATCTATCTTACTTCGTGATTGATTTAAGCTTTCAGCCTTTCAACATCTTCAACTATAGTTAACACAATATTGAACATAATAATCAGTGTTCACAGAACTGGACGCCTTTGCATTATGCTACTTACAACGGTAATTTAGAATTAAAGCAAGAGTGATTCAAAGCATTTTTAGAGAAGAAAGGTAATATTAAGTATGATGAATACTTGTATGCTGCAGATTCCTATAAGTGTGACGACTATAGACATTATTATTCTTCTTCTTGATAGAGGTGCTGATATCGAAGCTAAAAACAACGATGGTAGAACACCTCTGTACTTAGCTGCTTACAATAATGATTCAGGTGTAATTGAAGCTCTTTGTAACAGGATCAAGACTAAAAGTAATGACGCATTTGAAATGATAAAACAGGTTGAATTTTTAAACAAGGAAGTTGTTAACCAAGCAAATATTCCATCTAATGCAAAAGGATCGGTAGAGTCGGTAGAGATAAGTAGTTTAAGAGATTCAATAAAACATGCATTCAAAAAGGTGCTAAAGGACGGTATGCTGCATAATCTTAGTGTTTCAACTATTGAACTTGTGGATAGGGTTTATAACTTCCATGAAAGGTTGTTTGCCGAAGCAATTAAGAAAGCTGTAAATGACGTATTGGCAAGTATATAAAAAAGAAATGTTAAAGTTTATACAAAGTCAAAATAACCCTGGTCAGAGTATCTCAGGTTATGTGGCTGTGTTTGATAAAATGCCAAAGAACGGTGGTGCATTATTTGAGTTAGCTCGCTGTATAAAAAATACAGTAGACTCTAGTAAATATTGTAGTGTCCGTTAAGAAAAAAGAACTGACCTTGAGAAACTAAAAAGTAGATTACCAGAATCAGTGAGGAATGCAGTATTTTCGTCAAAAGTATGTATTAAAAATGTTAAGTATGATGAATACTTGTATGCTGCAGATTCCTATAAGTATGACGACTATAGACGGTAAACGTATTTACTTGGCATACAAAGGGGCGAGTAGGAAGCCAAAGTCAGTGGAAAATTGAGCTTGATGGTGGTGGCAATTGTCACATAGAGAACGTTCAATATGGTGAATACTTGTATGCTGCAGATTCCTATAAGTATGACAGCTATCTATAGACGATACGTATTTACTTGGCATACGCAGAATCGAGTGGAAGATCAAAGTAGATGGAAAATTAAAAATTGTGGATCTACTCACAATAGACGTAGTATACAAGAATCAAATGGTTATATAATCAAATTGCAGTAGACGATAAGTCTATATTGACTGAAGATGATCAGCAAATAGCAAGAAGAATATCTACTATAGTTAAAGATGTTGAAAGGCTGAAAGCTTAAATCAATCACGAAGTAAGATAGATTTAGATAGTTACTTGAATAATAGAGGAGGAGTAAGCATTGCTGCGAATTTGATGAGGAGAAATACATGTAGTGAACTTAATGCAAGTGAGGGATAAAATATTAAGGTACTATTAATTAATATTACAGATCTGCTTCCAGAAACGACAGATAATGAGAATAGTGAAGCAGAGCTATCAAGGTTAATAGAAGAATACGAAACGATTAAAAGCCAAGAACTACGTCATGTACTAATAAAATCTCTGTTTGAAAACGTACAAGTTTGCAAAGAGAAAGTGAAGAGAGTAGAAAAGATAAAAATTGTGAGGAGTTTAGTTAAGGAAGGAATTTCTATCTATATTATTTTAAAAACAGTAGGCATCTGTAGACGAAATTCAACAAGTTTAAAATTAAAGAAATCATATCTATTAATATCTTTATAATTTCATAAAAAAAAAGATTGAGAAATTGATTTGACTTCACTCGAAAGCTTTGACTTTATGCCAAGATTGCTATTAATAACTATATAATTTCATAAAAAAAAAAAACTGCTAAAAAAGTAATGTTAATATTGAACATAATAATCAGTGTTCACAGAACTGGACGCCTTTGCATTATGCTACTTACAACGGTAATGTAGAATTAAGGCAAGAGTGTATTCAAAGCATTTTTAGAGAAGAAAGGTAATATTAAGCTTTAGAGAGTTAGTACTAGTGTTGTAACAGTGATAGTTGGGAGCTTTTGCACTATGCTGTTCATTGTGGTTAGCTTTCTTATAGATAAAGGTGCTAACATTTTAATTAGAAGTAAGGAAGGTAAGGCACCCCTGTATTTGCTGTTGAAGAAGCCAACCAATACATTATTATTCTTCTTCTTGATAGAGGTGCTGATATCGAAGCTAAAAACGACGATGGTAGAACACCTCTGTACTTAGCTAATTACAATAATGATTCAGGTGTAATTGAAGTTCTTTGTAACAGGATCAAGACTAAAAGTAATGACGCATTTGAAATGATAAAACAGGATGAATTTTTAAAGAAGGAAGTTGTTAACCAAGCAAATATTCCATCTAATGCAAAAGGATCGGTAGAGTCTTGTATAAGTTGTTTAAGAGATTCAATAAAACATGCATTCAAAAAGGTGCTAAAGCTTATGCTCTTATGCTGCATAATCTTAGTGTTTCAACTATTGAACTTGTGGATAGGGTTTATAATTTCCATGAAAGATTGTTTGCCGAAGCAATTAAGAAAGCTGTAAATGACGTATATTGGCAAGTAGATAAAAAACAAATGTTAAAGTTTGTACATAGTCAAAATAACCCTACTCGTAATAGACGTAGTATACAAGAATCAAATGGTTATATAATCAAATTGCAGTAGACGATAAGTCTATATTGACTGAAGATGATCAGCAAATAGCAAGTAGAATATCTACTCTAGTTGAGGATGTTTAAAGGCTGAAAGCTTAAATCAATCACGAAGTAAGATAGATTTAGATAGTTACTTGATTAATAGAGGAGGAGAAAGCATTGCTGCGAATTTTATGAGGAGAAATACATGTAGTGAACTTAATGCAAGTGAGGGATAAAATATTAAGGTACTATTAATTAATATTACAGATGTGCTTCCAGAAACCACAGATAATGAGAATAGTGAAGCAGAGCTATCAAGGTTAATAGAAGAATACGAAACGATTAAAAGCCAAGAACTACGTCATGTACTAATAAAATCTCTGTTTGAAAACGTACAAGTTTGCAAAGAGAAAGTGAAGAGAGTAGAAAAGATAAAAATTGTGAGGAGTTTAGTTAAGGAAGGAATTTCTATCAATATTATTTTAAAAACAGTAGGCATCTGTAGACGAAATTCAACAAGTTTAAAAAGAAAGAAACCATATCTATTTATATCTTTATAATTTCATAAAAAAAAGATTGAGAAATTGATTTGACTTCACTCGAAAGCTATGACTTTATGCTAAGATTGCTATTAATAACTATATAATTTCATAAAAAAAAAAAAAAAAAAAGATTGAAAATATTATTTGACCACTCAAAAGCTATGGCTTTAAGCCAAGACTGCTAAAAATGGCAGTAAATATATAAAAAGATTTTGATATTAGTGAAGGGTAATGTTTATGAATAATAAGGAAGATAGTAAAGCTCGTAGAGAAGAAATGGAATTCACAGCATTAGAAAGCAACGATAAACCTCTACTTGATCGTAAAGTAATAGAAACATTTCTAAGTGCAGTGCATGACAGGGAAGAGGCTCGAATTATTGCTGGAAAGCTAATAGATAGTTTTGGAATAGGAGACGTTTTAGGCCAGGAAATTAGACGACTTGAAAACTATAGAAGGGATAACTGACTCTACAGTAGCAGTATAAAGAATTGGAATAATTCTGAGTTTCATAGAATTTCTACATTGGGGTTTGATCTAGGTTTAGAACCAATAACGTTCGGTAGATTAGATAGGTTTAGCTTATATGAAGTAGGGGAAGTACAAGACCTGATGGAAAAAGCTTCAGAGAATTATAAGAATAAAAGTAAATATGCTCCTAAAGTAGAAAATGAATTTAAATGTTTAGTATCGATTAATAATTTTATAATGGAAAACAAGAACCCAATATACCAACGTCTAAGTTTTTCTTCACTTCAGGCTTTACAGAAAATTACTGTAGTTTAGAACAAATTGAGGAATTAAAAAATAAAACGCCAAGTAGTAATCAGATTTTAACATTGCTTGAAAAGTTAGAAAACAACCTTTTGCTGAATGACTATGCTTCAAACGTTATAGATCAGTGCAATATGTGGATGATCTCTTTACAGTTGGGAGTATTGAAACCTTTGGTAATTACAGCTGTTTATGAAGATAAATAGGTTTATTGATAAAACTGCTAAAAAAGTAATGTTAATATTGAACATAATAATCAGTGTTCACAAAACTGGACGCCTTTGCATTATGCTATTTGCAACGGTAATGTAGAATTAAGGCAAGAGTGTATTCAAAGCATTTTTAGAGAAGAAAGGTTATATTAAGCTTTAGAGAGTACTAGTTGTAACAGTGATAGTTGGGCGCTTTTGCACTATGCTGTTTATTATGGTTAGCTTTCTTATAGATAAAGGTGCTGATATTTTAATTAAAAGTAAGGAAGGTAAGGCAGCCCTGTATTTGGCTGTTGAAGAAGCCAAGCAATACATAATTATTCTTCTTCTTGATAGAGGTGCTGATATCGAAGCTAAAAACAACGAAGGTAGAACACCTCTGTACTTAGCTGCTTACAATAATGATTCAGGTGTAATTGAAGTTCTTTGTAACAGGATCAAGACTAAAAGTAATGACGCATTTGAAATGATAAAACAGGATGAATTTTTAAAGAAGGAAGTTGTTAACCAAGCAAATATTCCATCTAATGCAAAAGGATCGGTAGAGTCTTGTATAAGTAGTTTAAGAGATTCAATAAAACAAGCGTTAATAAAGGTGCTTAAGGACGGTATGCTGCATAATCTTAGTGTTTCAACTATTGAACTTGTGGATAGGGTTTATAATTTCCATGAAAGATTGTTTGCCGAAGCAATTAAGAAAGCTGTAAATGACGTGTATTGGCAAGTAGATAAAAAAGAAATGTTAAAGTTTATATATAGTCAAAATAACCCTAGTCAGAGTATCTCAGGTTATGTGGCTGTGTTTGATAAAATGCCAAAGAACGGTGGTCCATTATTTGAGTTAGCTCGCTGTATTAAAAATACAGTAGACTCTAGTAAATATTGTAGTGACCGTTCAGAAAAAAGAACTGACCTTGAGAAACTAAAAAGTAGATTACCAGAATCAGTGAGGAATGCAGTATTTTCGTCAAAAGTATATATTAAAAATGTTAAGTATGATGAATACTTGTATGCTGCAGATTCCTATAAGTATGACGACTATAGACGGTAAACGTATTTACTTGGCATACAAAGGGGCGAGTAGGAAGCCAAAGTCAGTGGAAAATTGAGCTTGATGGTGGTGGCAATTATCACATAGAGAACGTTCAATATGGTGAATACTTGTATGCTGCAGATTCCTATAAGTATGACAGCTATCTATAGACGATAAGTATTTACTTGGCATACGCAGAATCGAGTGGAAGATCAAAGTAGATGGAAAATTGAAAATTGTGGAGATCCACTTGTGAGTAGATACTCACAATAGACGTAGTATACAAGAATCAAATGGTTATATAATCAAATTGCAGTAGACGATAAGTCTATATTGACTGAAGATGATCAGCAAATAGCAAGTAGAATATCTACTATAGTTGAAGATGTTTAAAGGCTGAAAGGTTAAATCAATCACGAATTAAGATAGATTTAGATAGTTACTTGAATAATAGAGGAGGAGAAAGCATTGCTGCGAATTTTATGAGGAGAAATACATGTAGTGAACTTAATGCAAGTGAGGGATAAAATATTAAGGTACTATTAATTAATATTACAGATCTGCTTCCAGAAACGACAGATAATGAGAATAGTGATGCAGAGCTATCAAGGTTAATAGAAGAATCCGAAACGATTAAAAGCCAAGAACTACGTCATGTACTAATAAAATCTCTGTTTGAAAACGTACAAGTTTGCAAAGACAAAGTGAAGAGTAGAAAAGATAAAAATTGTGAGGAGTTTAGTTAAGGAAGGAATTTTTATCAATATTATTTTAAAAACAATAGGCATCTGTAGACGAAATTCAATAAGTTTAAGAATAAAGAAATCATATCTATTTATATCTTTCTAATTTCATAAAAAAAAGATTGAGAAATTAATTTGACTTCACTCGAAAGCTATGACTTTATGCAAAGATTGCTATTAATAACTATATAATTTCATAAAAAAAAAAAAAAGATTGAAAATTTTATTTGATCACTCAAAAGCTATGGCTTTATGCCAAGACTGCTAAAAATGACAGTAAATATATAAAAAGATTTTGATATAAGTGAAGGGAAATGTTTATGAATAATAAGGAAAATAGTAAAGCTCGTAGAGAAGAAATGGAATTCACAGCATTAGAAAGCAACGATAAACCTCTACTTGATCGTGAAGTAATAGAAACATTTCTAAGTGCAGGGCATGACAGGGAAGAGGCTCGAATTATTGCTAATAGATAGTTTTGGAATAGGAGGAGTTTTAGGCAAGGAAATTAGATGACTTGAAAACTGTAGAAGGGATAACTGACTCTACAGTAGCAGTATAAAGAATTGGAGTAATTCTGAGTTTCATAGAATTTCCACATTGGGGTTTGATCTAGGTTTAGAACCAATAACGTTCGGTAGATTAGATAGGTTTAGCTTATATGAAGTAGGGAAAGTACAAGACCTGATGGAAAAAGCTTCAGAGAATTATAAGAATAAAAGTAAATATGCTCCTAAAGTAGAAAATGACTTTAAATGTTTAGTATGGATTAATAATTTTATAATGGAAAACAAGAACCCAATACCAACGTCTAAGTTTTTCTTCACTTCAGGACCATGTAAGCTTTACAGAAAATTACTGTAGTTTAGAACAAATTGAGAAATT
The DNA here is from genome assembly GCA_037114965.1 of Monochamus alternatus. Taxonomy (NCBI): domain Eukaryota; kingdom Metazoa; phylum Arthropoda; class Insecta; order Coleoptera; family Cerambycidae; genus Monochamus; species Monochamus alternatus. The sequence goes on along the minus strand of CM073427.1, from coordinate 61,715,822 downwards.
AAAAAATAAAACGCCAAGTAGTAATCAGATTTTAACATTGCTTGAAAAGTTAGAAAACAACCTTTTGCTGAATGACTATGATTCAAACCTAATAGATGAGTGCAATAAGTGGATGATCTCTTTAGGGTTGAGAGTATTGATAACTTTGGTAATTACAGCAGTTTATGAAGATAAATAGGATGAAGTTAAAACTCTTATTGATAAAACTGCTAAAAAAGTAATGTTAATATTGAACATAATAATCAGTGTTCACAGAACTGGACGCCTTTGCATTATGCTACTTACAACGGTAATGTAGAATTAAGGCAAGAGTGTATTCAAAGCATTTTTAGAGAAGAAAGGTAATATTAAGCTTTAGAAAGTACTAGTTGTAACAGTGATAGTTGGGCGCTTTTGCACAATGCTGTTCATTATGGTTAGCTTTCTTATAGATAAAGGTGCTAATATTTTAATTAGAAGTAAGGAAGGTAAGGCAGACCTGTATTTGGCTGTTGAAGAAGCCAAGCAATACATAATTATTCTTCTTCTTGATAGAGGTGCTGATATCGAAGCAAAAAACAACGATGGTAGAACACCTCTGTACTTAGCTGCTTACAATAATGATTCAGGTGTAATTGAAGTTCTTTGTAACTGGATCAAGACTAAAAGTAATGACGCATTTGAAATGATAAAACAGGTTGAATTTTTAAAGAAGGAAGATGTTAACCAAGCAAATATTCCATCTAATGCAAAAGGATCGGTAGAGTCGGTAGAGATAAGTAGTTTAAGAGATTCAATAAAACATGCATTCAAAAAGGTGCTAAAGCATAATCTTATGCTGCATAATCTTAGTGTTTCAACTATTGAACTTGTGGATAGGGTTTATAATTTCGATGAAAGATTGTTTGCCGAAGTAATTAAGAAAGCTGTAAATGACGTTTATTGGCAAGTAGATAAAAAAGAAAAGTTAAACTTTATACATAGTCAAAATAACCCTGGTCAGAGTATCTCAGGTTATGTGGCTGTGTTTGATAAAGTGCCAAAGAACGGTGGTGCATTATTTGAGTTAGCTCGCTGTATTAAAAATACAGTAGACTCTAGTAAATATTGTGGTGTCCGTTCTGAAAAAGAACTGACCTTGAGAAACTAAAAAGTAGATTACCAGAATCAGTGAGGAATGCAGTATTTTCGTCAAAAGTATGTATTAAAAATGTTAAGTATGATGACTTGTATGCTGCAGATTCCTATAAGTATGACGACTATAGACGGTAAACGTATTTACTTGGCATACAAAGGGGCGAGTAGGAAGCCAAAGTCAGTGGAAAATTGAGCTTGATGGTGGTGGCAATTGTCACATGAGAACGTTCAATATGGTGAATACTTGTATGCTGCAGATTCCTATAAGTATGACAGCTATCAATAGACGATACGTATTTACTTGGCATACGCAGAATCGAGTGGAAGATCAAAGTAGATGGAAAATTGAAAATTGTGGATCTACTCGTAATAGACGTAGTATACAAGAATCAAATGGTTATATTATCAAATTGCAGTAGACGATAAGTCTATATTGACTGAAGATGATCAGCAAATAGCAAGTAGAATATCTACTATAGTTGAAGATGTTGAAAGGCTGAAAGCTTAAATCAATCACGAAGTAAGATAGATTTAGATAGTTAATTGAATAATAGAGGAGGAGAAAGCATTGCTGCGAATTTTATGAGGAGAAATATATGTAGTAAACTTAATGCAAGTGAGGGATAAACTATTAAGGTACTATTAATTAATATTATAGATCTGCTTCCAGAAACGACAGATAATGAGAAAAGTGAAGCAGAGCTATGAAGGTTAATAGAAGAATACGAAACGATTAAAAGCCAAGAACTACGTCATGTACTAATATAATCTGTTTGAAAACGTACAAGTTTGCAAAGAGAAAGTGAAGAGTAGAAAAGATAAAAATTGTGAGGAGTTTAGTTAAGGAATGAATTTCTATCAATATTATTTTAAAAACAGTCGGCATCTGTAAACGAAATTCAACAAGTTTAAAAATAAAGAAATCATATCTGTTAATATCTTTATAATTTCATAAAAAAAAAGATTGAGAAATTGATTTGACTTCACTCGAAAGCTATGACTTTATGCTAAGATTGCTATTAATAACTATATAATTTCATAAAAAAAAAAAAAAAAAAAAGATTGAAAAATTTATTTGACCACTCAAAAGCTATGGCTTTATGCCAAGACTGCTAAAAATGGCAGTAAATATATAAAAATATTTTGATATTAGTGAAGGGTAATGTTTATGAATAATAAGGAAAATAGTAAAGCTCGTAGAGAAGAAATGGAATTCACTGCATTAGAAAGCAACGATAAACCTCTACTTGATCGCGAAGTAATAGAAACATTTCTAAGTGCAGTGCATGACAGGGAAGAGGTTCGAATTATTGCTGGAAAGCTAATAGATAGTTTTGGAATAGGAGGAGTTTTAGGCCAGGATATTAGATGACTTGAAAACTATAGAAGGGATAACTGACTCTACAGTAGCAGTATAAAGAATTGGAATAATTCTGAGTTTCATAGAATTTCTACATTGGGGTTTGATCTAGGTTTAGAACCAATAACGTTCGGTAGATTAGATAGGTTTAGCTTATATGAAGTAAGGAAAGTACAAAACCTGATGGAAAAAGCTTCAGAGAATTATAAGAATAAAAGTAAATATGCTCCTAAAGTAGAAAATGACTTTAAATGTTTAGTATCGATTAATAATTTTATAATGGAAAGCAAGAACCCAATATACCAACGTCTAAGTTTTTCTACACTTCAGGACCATGTAAGCTTTACAGAAAATTACTGTAGTTTAGAACAAATTGAGGAATTAAAAAATAAAACGCCAAGTAGTAATCAGATTTTAACATTGCTTGAAAAGTTAGAAAACAACCTTTTGCTGAATGACTATGCTTCAAACGTTATAGATCAGTGCAATATGTGGATGATCTCTTTACGGTTGGGAGTATTGAAACCTTTGGTAATTACAGCTGTTTATGAAGGTAAATAGGATTATTGATAAAACTGCTAAAAAAGTAATGTTAATATTGAACATAATAATCAGTGTTCACAGAACTGGACGCCTTTGCATTATGCTACTTGCAACGGTAATGTAGAATTAAGGCAAGAGTGTATTCAAAGCATTTTTAGAGAAGAAAAGTAATATTAAGCTTTAGAGAGTACTAGTTTTGCGCTTTTGCACTATGCTGCTCATTATGGTTAGCTTTCTTATAGATAAAGGTGCTAATATTTTAATTAGAAGTAAGGAAGGTAAGGCACCCCTGTATCTGGCTGTTGAAGAAGCCAAGCAATACATAATTATTCTTCTTCTTGATAGAGGTGCTGATATCGAAGCTAAAAACAACGATGGTAGAACACCTCTGTACTTAGCTGCTTACAATAATGATTCAGGTGTAATTGAAGTTCTTTGTAACTTTGACCTTGAGAAACTAAAAAGTAGATTACCAGAATCAGTGAGGAATGCAGTATTTTCGTCAAAAGTATGTATTAAAAATGTTAAGTATGATGAAAACTTGTATGCTGCAGATTCCTATAAGTATGACGACTATAGACGGTAAACGTATTTACTTGGCATACAAAGGGGCGAGTAGGAAGCCAAAGTCAGTGGAAAATTGAGCTTGATGGTGGTGGCAATTGTCACATAGAGAACGTTCAATATGGTGAATACTTGTATGCTGCAGATTCCTATAAGTATGACAGCTATCTATAGACGATACGTATTTACTTGGCATACGCAGAATCGAGTGGAAGATCAAAGTAGATGGAAAATTGAAAATTGTAAATCTACTCGTAATAGACGTAGTATACAAGAATCAAATGGTTATATAATCAAATTGCAGTAGACGATAAGTCTATATTGACTGAAGATGATCAGCAAATAGCAAGTAGAATATCTACTATAGTTGAAGATGTTGAAAGGCTGAAAGCTTAAATCAATCACGAAGTAAGATAGATTTAGATAGTTAATTGAATAATAGAGGAGGAGAAAGCATTGCTGCGAATTTTATGAGGAGAAATACATGTAGTGAACTTAATGCAAGTGAGGGATTAAATATTTAGGTACTATTAATTAATATTACAGATCTGCTTCCAGAAACGACAGATAATGAGAATAGTGAAGCAGAGCTATCAAGGTTAATAGAAGAATACGAAACGATTAAAAGCCAAGAACTACGTCATGTACTAATAAAATCTTTGTTTGAAAACGTACAAGTTTGCAAAGAGAAAGTGAAGAGTAGAAAAGATAAAAATTGTGAGGAGTTTAGTTAAGGAAGGAATTTCTATCAATATTATTTTAAAAACGGTAGGCATCTGTAGACGAAATTCAACAAGTTTAAAAATAAAGAAATCATATCTATTTATATCTTTATAATTTCATAAAAAAAAGATTGAGAAATTGATTTGACTTCACTCGAAAGCTATGACTTTATGCTAAGATTGCTATTAATAACTATATAATTTCATAAAAAAAAAAAAAAAAAAAGATTGAAAATTTTATTTGACCACTCAAAAGCTATGGCTTTAAGCCAAGACTGCTAAAAATGGCAGTAAATATATAAAAAGATTTTGATATTAGTGAAGGGTAATGTTTATGAATAATAAGGAAGATAGTAAAGCTCGTAGAGAAGAAATGAAATTCACAGCATTAGAAAGCAACGATAAACCTCTACTTGATCGTGAAGTAATAGAAACATTTCTAAGTGCGGTGCATGACAGGGAAGAGGCTCGAATTATTGCTGGAAAGCTAATAGATAGTTTTGGAATAGGAGGAGTTTTAGGCCAGGAAATTAGATGACTTGAAAACTATAGAAGGGATAACTGACTCTACAGTAGCAGTATAAAGAATTGGAATAATTCTGAGTTTCATAGAATTTCTACATTGGGGTTTGATCTAGGTTTAGAACCAATAACGTTCGGTAGATTAGATAGGTTTAGCTTATATGAAGTACGGAAAGTACAAGACCTGATGGAAAAGCTAAGAATAAAAGTAAATATGCTCCTAAAGTAGAAAATGACTTTAAATGTTTAGTATCGATTAATAATTTTATAATGGAAAACAAGAACCCAATATACCAACGTCTAAGTTTTTCTTCACTTCAGGACCATGTAAGCTTTACAGAAAATTACTGTAGTTTAGAACAAATTGAGGAATTAAAAAATAAAACGCCAAGTAGTAACCAGATTTTAACATTGCTTGAAAAGTTAGAAAACAACCTTTTGCTGAATGACTGATTCAAACGTAATAGATCAGTGCAATAAGTGGATGATCTTTTTAGGGTTGGGAGTATTGAAACCTTTGGTAATTACAGCTGTTTATGAAGGTAAATAAGATTATTGATAAAACTGCTAAAAAAGTAATGTTAATATTGAACATAATAATCAGTGTTCACAAAACTGGACGCCTTTGCATTATGCTACTTGCAACGGCAATGTAGAATTAAGGCAAGAGTGTATTCAAAGCATTTTTAGAGAAGAAAGGTAATATTAAGCTTTAGAGAGTACTAGTTGTAACAGTGATAGTTGGGCGCTTTTGCACTATGCTGTTTATTATGGTTAGCTTTCTTATAGATAAAGGTGCTAATATTTTAATTAGAAGTAAGGAAGGTAAGGCAGCCCTGTATTTGGCTGTTGAAGAAGCCAAGCAATACATAATTATTCTTCTTCTTGATAGAAGTGCTGATATCGAACCTAAAAACAACGATGGTAGAACACCTCTGTACTTAGCTGCTTACAATAATGATTCAGGTGTAATTGAAGTTCTTTGTAACAGGATCAACTCTAAAAGTAATGACACATTTGAAATGATAAAACAGGTTGAATTTTTAAAGAAGGAAGTTGTTAACCATGCAAATATTCCATCTAATGCAAAAGGATCGGTAGAGTCTTGTATAAGTAGTTTAAGAGATTCAATAAAACATGCATTCAAAAAGGTGCTAAAGGACGGTATGCTGCATAATCTTAGTGTTTCAACTATTGAACTTGTGGATAGGGTTTATAATTTCCATGAAAGATTGTTTGCCGAAGCAATTAAGAAAGCTGTAAATGACGTGTATTGGCAAGTAGATAAAAAAGAAATGTTAAAGTTTATATATAGTCAAAATAACCCTGGTCAGAGTATCTCAGGTTATGTGGCTGTGTTTGATAAAATGCCAAAGAACGGTGGTCCATTATTTGAGTTAGCTCGCTGTATAAAAAATACAGTAGACTCTAGTAAATATTGTAGTGTCCGTTAAGAAAAAAGAATTGACCTTGAGAACCTAAAAAGTAGATTACCAGAATCAGTGAGGAATGCAGTATTTTCGTCAAAAGTATATATTTAAAATGTTAAGTATGATGAATACTTGTATGCTGCAGATTCCTATAAGTATGACGACTATAGACGGTAAACGTATTTACTTGGCATACAAAGGGGCGAGTAGGAAGCCAAAGTCAGTGGAAAATTGAGCTTGATGGTGGTGGCAATTGTCACATAGAGAACGTTCAATATGATGAATACTTGTATGCTGCAGATTCCTATAAGTATAACAGTTATCTATAGACGATACGTATTTACTTGGCATACGCAGAATCGAGTGGAAGATCAAAGTAGATGGAAAATTGAAAATTGTGTATCTACTCGTAACAGACGTAGTATACAAGAATCAAATGGTTATATAATCAAATTGCAGTAGACGATAAGTCTATATTGACTGAAGATGATCAGCAAATAGCAAGTAGAATATCTACTATAGTTGAAGATGTTTAAAGGCTGAAAGGTTAAATCAATCACGAAGTAAGATAGATTTAGATAGTTACTTGAATAATAGAGGAGGAGAAAGCATTGCTGCGAATTTTATGAGGAGAAATACATGTAGTGAACTTAATGCAAGTGAGGGATAAAATATTAAGGTACTATTAATTAATATTACAGATCTGCTTCCAGAAACGACAGATAATGAGAATAGTGAAGCAGAGCTATCATGGTTAATAGAAGAATACGAATAGATTAAAAGCCAAGAACTACGTCATGTACTAATAAAATCTCTGTTTGAAAACGTACAAGTTTGCAAAGAGAAAGTGAAGAGTGTAGAAAAGATAAAAATTGTGAGGAGTTTAGTTAAGGAAGGAATTTCTATCAATATTATTTTTAAAACAGTTGGCATCTGTAGACGAAATTCAACAAGTTTAAAAATAAAGAAATCATATCTATTTATATCTTTATAATTTCATAAAAAAAAGATTGAGAAATTGATTTGACTTCACTCGAAAGCTATGACTTTATGCTAAGATTGCTATTAATAACTATATAATTTCATTACAAAAAAAAAAAAAAGAAAAAAGATTGAAAATTTTATTTGACCACTCAAAAGCTATGGCTTTATGCCAAGACTGTTAAAAATGGCAGTAAATATATAAAAAGATTTTGATATTAGTGAAGGGTAATGTTTATGAATAATAAGGAAAATAGTAAAGCTCGTAGAGAAGAAATGGAATTCACAGCATTAGAAAGCAACGATAAACCTCTACTTGATCGGGAAGTAATAGAAACATTTCTAAGTGCAGTGCATGACAGGGAAGAGGCTCGAATTATTGCTGGAAAGCTAATAGATAGTTTTGGAATAGGAGGAGTTTTAGGCCAGGAAATTAGATGACTTGAAAACTATAGAAGGGATAACTGACTCTACAGTAGCAGTATAAAGAATTGGAATAATTCTGAGTTTCATAGAATTTCTACATTGGGGTTTGATCTAGGTTTAGAACCAATAACGTTCGGTAGATTAGATAGGTTTAGCTTATATGAAGTAGGGAAAAAAAACCTGATGGAAAAAGCTTCAGAGAATTATAAGAATAAAAGTAAATATGCTCCTAAAGTAGAAAAAGACTTTAAATGTTTAGTATCGATTAACAATTTTATAATGGAAAACAAGAACCCAATATACCAACGTCTAAGTTTTTCTTCACTTCAGGCTTTACAGAAAATTACTGTAGTTTAGAACAAATTGAGGAATTAAAAAATAAAACGCCAAGTAGTAATCAGATTTTAACATTGCTTGAAAAGTTAGAAAACAACCTTTTGCTGAATGACTATGATTCAAACGTAATAGATCAGTGCAATAAGTGGATGATCTCTTTAGGGTTGGGAGTATTGAAACCTTTGGTAATTACAGCTGTTTATGAAGGTAAATAGGATTATTGATAAAACTGCTAACAAAAAACCCTAAAGAGATCATCATTGCACTGATCTATTACGTTTGAATCATAGTCATTCAGCAAAAGATTGTTTTCTAACTTTTCAGGCAATGTTAAAATCTGATTACTACTTGGCGTTTTATTTTTTAATTCCTCAATTTGCTCTAAACTACAGTAATTTTCTGTAAAGCCTGAAGTGAAGAAAAACTTAGACGTTGGTATATTGGGTTCTTGTTTTCCATTATAAAATTATTAATCGATACTAAACATTTAAAGTCATTTTCTACTTTAGGAGCATATTTACTTTTATTCTTATAATTCTCTGAAGCTTTTTCCATCTGGTCCTGTACTTTCCGTACTTCATATAAGCTACACCTATCTAATCTACCGAACGTTATTGGTTCTAAACCTAGATCAAACCCCAATGTAGAAATTCTATGAAACTCAGAATTATTCCAATTCTTTATACTGCTACTGTAGAGTCAGTTATCCCTTCTATAGTTTTCAAGTCATCTAATTTCCTGGCCTAAAACTCCCCCTATTCCAAAACTATCTATTAGCTTTCCAGCAATAATTCGAGCCTCTTCCCTGTCATGCACTGCACTTAGAAATGTTTCTATTACTTCACGATCAAGTAGAGGTTTATCGTTGCTTTCTAAAGCTGTGAATTCCATTTCTTCTCTACGAGCTTTACTATCTTCCTTATTATTCATAAACATTACCCTTCACTAATATCAAAATCTTTTTATATATTTACTGCCATTTTTAGCAGTCTTGGCTTAAAGCCACAGCTTTTGAGTGGTCAAATAAATTTTTCAATCTTTTTTTTTTTTTTTTTTTTTTATGAAATTATATAGTTATTAACAGCAATCTTAGCATAAAGTCATAGCTTTCGAGTGAAGTCAAATCAATTTCTCAATCTTTTTTTTATGAAATTATAAAGATATAAATAGATATGGTTTCTTTCTTTTCAAACTTGTTGAATTTCGTCTACAGATGCCTACTGTTTTTAAAATAATATTGATAGAAATTCATTCCTTAACTAATCTCCTCACAATTTTTATCTTTTCTACTCTTCACTTTCTCTTTGCAAACTTGTACGTTTTCAAACAGAGATTTTATTAGTACATGACGTAGTTCTTGGCTTTTAATCGTTTCGTATTCTTCTATTAACCTTCATAGCTCTGCTTCACTATTCTCATTATCTGTTGTTTCTGGAAGCAGATCTGTAATATTAATTAATAGTACTTTAATAGTTTATCCCTCACTTGCATTAAGTTTGCTACATGTATTTCTCCTCATAAAATTCGCAGCAATGCTTTCTCCTCCTCTATTATTCAATTAACTATCTAAATCTATCTTACTTCGTGATTGATTTAAGCTTTCAGCCTTTCAACATCTTCAACTATAGTAGATATTCTACTTGCTATTTGCTGATCATCTTCAGTCAATATAGACTTATCGTCTACTGCAATTTGATAATATAACCATTTGATTCTTGTATACTACGTCTAATACGAGTAGATCCACAATTTTCAATTTTCCATCTACTTTGATCTTCCACTCGATTCTGCGTATGCCAAGTAAATACGTATCGTCTATTGATAGCTGTCATACTTATAGGAATCTGCAGCATACAAGTATTCACCATATTGAACGTTCTCATGTGACAATTGCCACCACCATCAAGCTCAATTTTCCACTGACTTTGGCTTCCTACTCGCCCCTTTGTATGCCAAGTAAATACGTTTACCGTCTATAGTCGTCATACTTATAGGAATCTGCAGCATACAAGTATTCATCATACTTAACATTTTTAATACATACTTTTGACGAAAATACTGCATTCCTCACTGATTCTGGTAATCTACTTTTTAGTTTCTCAAGGTCAGTTCTTTTTCAGAACGGACACTACAATATTTACTAGAGTCTACTGTATTTTTAATACAGCGAGCTAACTCAAATAATGCACCACCGTTCTTTGGCACTTTATCAAACACAGCCACATAACCTGAGATACTCTGACCAGGGTTATTTTGACTATGTATAAACTTTAACTTTTCTTTTTTATCTACTTGCCAATAAACGTCATTTACAGCTTTCCTAATTACTTCGGCAAACAATCTTTCATCGAAATTATAAACCCTATCCACAAGTTCAATAGTTGAAACACTAAGATTATGCAGCATACCGTCCTTAAGCACCTTTATGAATGTTTGTTTTATTGAATCTCTTAAACTACTTATACAAGACTCTACCGATCCTTTTGCATTAGATGGAATATTTGCTTGGTTAACAACTTCCTTCTTTAAAAATTCATCCTATTTTATCATTTCAAATGCGTCATTACTTTTAGTCTTGATCCTGTTACAAAGAACTTCAATTACACCTGAATCATTATTGTAATTAGCTAAGTACAGAGGTGTTCTACCATCGTTGTTTTTAGCTTCGATATCAGCACCTCTATCAAGAAGAAGAATAATAATGTATTGGTTGGCTTCTTCAACAGCAAATACAGGGGTGCCTTACCTTCCTTACTTCTAATTAAAATGTTAGCACCTTTATCTATAAGAAAGCTAACCACAATGAACAGCATAGTGCAAAAGCTCCCAACTATCACTGTTACAACACTAGTACTAACTCTCTAAAGCTTAATATTACCTTTCTTCTCTAAAAATGCTTTGAATACACTCTTGCCTTAATTCTACATTACCGTTGTAAGTAGCATAATGCAAAGGCGTCCAGTTCTGTGAACACTGATTATTATGTTCAATATTAACATTACTTTTTTACCAGTTTTTTTTTTTTTTTTTATGAAATTATATAGTTATTAATAGCAATCTTGGCATAAAGTCAAAGCTTTCGAGTGAAGTCAAATCAATTTCTCAATCTTTTTTTTTATGAAATTATAAAGATATTAATAGATATGATTTCTTTAATTTTAAACTTGTTGAATTTCGTCTACAGATGCCTACTGTTTTTAAAATAATATTGATAGAAATTCCTTCCTTAACTAAACTCCTCACAATTTTTATCTTTTCTACTCTCTTCACTTTCTCTTTGCAAACTTGTACGTTTTCAAACAGAGATTTTATTAGTACATGACGTAGTTCTTGGCTTTTAATCGTTTCGTATTCTTCTATTAACCTTGATAGCTCTGCTTCACTATTCTCATTATCTGTCGTTTCTGGAAGCAGATCTGTAATATTAATTAATAGTACCTTAATATTTTATCCCTCACTTGCATTAAGTTCACTACATGTATTTCTCCTCATCAAATTCGCAGCAATGCTTACTCCTCCTCTATTATTCAAGTAACTATCTAAATCTATCTTACTTCGTGATTGATTTAAGCTTTCAGCCTTTCAACATCTTTAACTATAGTAGATATTCTTCTTGCTATTTGCTGATCATCTTCAGTCAATATAGACTTATCGTCTACTGCAATTTGATTATATAACCATTTGATTCTTGTATACTACGTCTATTGTGAGTAGATCCACAATTTTTAATTTTCCATCTACTTTGATCTTCCACTCGATTCTGCGTATGCCAAGTAAATACGTATCGTCTATAGATAGCTGTCATACTTATAGGAATCTGCAGCATACAAGTATTCACCATATTGAACGTTCTCTATGTGACAATTGCCACCACCATCAAGCTCAATTTTCCACTGACTTTGGCTTCCTACTCGCCCCTTTGTATGCCAAGTAAATACGTTTACCGTCTATAGTCGTCATACTTATAGGAATCTGCAGCATACAAGTATTCATCATACTTAACATTTTTAATACATACTTTTGACGAAAATACTGCATTCCTCACTGATTCTGGTAATCTACTTTTTAGTTTCTCAAGGTCAGTTCTTTTTTCTTAACGGACACTACAATATTTACTAGAGTCTACTGTATTTTTTATACAGCGAGCTAACTCAAATAATGCACCACCGTTCTTTGGCATTTTATCAAACACAGCCACATAACCTGAGATACTCTGACCAGGGTTATTTTGACTTTGTATAAACTTTAACATTTCTTTTTTATATACTTACCAATACGTCATTTACAGCTTTCTTAATTGCTTCGGCAAACAACCTTTCATGGAAGTTATAAACCCTATCCACAAGTTCAATAGTTGAAACACTAAGATTATGCAGCATACCGTCCTTTAGCACCTTTTTGAATGCATGTTTTATTGAATCTCTTAAACTACTTATCTCTACCGACTCTACCGATCCTTTTGCATTAGATGGAATATTTGCTTGGTTAACAACTTCCTTCTTTAAAAATTCAACCTGTTTTATCATTTCAAATGCGTCATTACTTTTAGTCTTGATCCTGTTACAAAGAGCTTCAATTACACCTGAATCATTATTGTAAGCAGCTAAGTACAGAGGTGTTCTACCATCGTTGTTTTTAGCTTCGATATCAGCACCTCTATCAAGAAGAAGAATAATAATGTCTATAGTCGTCATACTTATAGGAATCTGCAGCATACAAGTATTCATCATACTTAATATTACCTTTCTTCTCTAAAAATGCTTTGAATCACTCTTGCTTTAATTCTACATTACCGTTGTAAGTAGCATAACGCAAAGGCGTCCAGTTCTGTGAACACTGATTATTATGTTCAATATTGTGTTAACTATAGTTGAAGATGTTGAAAGGCTGAAAGCTTAAATCAATCACGAAGTAAGATAGATGTAGATAGTTACTTGAATAATAGAGGAGGAGAAAGCATTGCTGCGAATTTTATGAGGAGAAATACATGTAGTGAACTTAATGCAAGTGAGGGATAAAATATTAAGGTACTATTAATTAATATTACAGATCTGCTTCCAGAAACGACAGATAATGAGAATAGTGAAGCAGAGCTATCAAGGTTAATAGAAGAATACGAAAAGATTAAAAGCCAAGAACTACGTCATGTACTAATAAAATCTCTGTTTGAAAACGTACAAGTTTGCAAAGAAAAAGTGAAGAGAGTAGAAAAGATAAAAATTGTGAGGAGTTTAGTTAAGGAAGGAATTTCTATCAATATTATTTTAAAAACAGTAGGCATCTGTAGACGAAATTCAACAAGTTTAAAAATAAAGAAATCATATCTATTAATATCTTTATAATTTCATAAAAAAAAAATTGAAAATTTTATTTGACCACTCAAAAGCTATGGCTTTATGCCAAGACTGCTAAAAATGACAGTAAATATATAAAAAGATTTTGATATTAGTGAAGGGTAATGTTTGTGAATAATAAGGAAAATAGTAAAGCTCGTAGAGAAGAAATGGAATTCACAGCATTAGAAAGCAACGATAAACCTCTACTTGATCGTGAAGTAATAGAAACATTTCTAAGTGCAGTGCATGACAGGGAAGAGGCTCGAATTATTGCTGGAAAGCTAATAGATAGTTTTGGAATAGGAGGAGTTTTAGGCCAGGAAATTAGATGACTTGAAAACTATAGAAGGGATAACTGACTCTACAGTAGCAGTATAAAGAATTGGAATAATTCTGAGTTTCATAGAATTTCTACATTGGGGTTTGATCTAGGTTTAGAACCAATAACGTTCGGTAGATTAGATAGGTTTAGCTTATATGAAGTACGGAAAGTACAAGACCAGATGGAAAAAGCTTCAGAGAATTATAAAAATAAAAGTAAATATGCTCCTAAAGTAGAAAATGACTTTAAATGTTTAGTATCGATTAATAATTTTATAATGGAAAACAAGAACCCAATATACCAACGTCTAAGTTTTTCTTCACTTCAGAACCATGTAAGCTTTACAGAAAATTGCTGTAGTTTAGAACAAATTGAGGAATTAAAAAATAAAACGCCAACTAGTAATCAGATTTTAACATTGCTTTAAAAGTTATAAGTATAAGTCGAGCTCAGTATTTTTCAATTATAGTTGTCGTCACTAATACATTCGTAAAAAAATTGGGTAATAAATAAAGTTTATTTAAATGACTTTGAGAGATGATAAGTATATCCTTGAACAGCTACAAAACAAGTGATAAAACTAATTGGATGAAAAGTTAAAAGGTTATTCTAAAATAATTTATTATCTTACTTTGAAGGAATAAACAACCTTATTTTGAAACAAGTCTAATACAAATTTAAGTTTTTTATTCTACATTGCTTTTTTCTATCCAGCTATTATGACTGTTACCAAATCCAAGCCACTTAACAAACACTTTATTTGATTTACGTTTTAACACCTTTTCAACTAAAAAAATATTAGGATATTTAACTTTTTGAAGTTCCATTTCATAGAATCCTCCTTTTATTTCTTCCATATTCTCGTCTTGTAAAATATAAGTTTTGGGGTTGGTTAACTGTACTTTTTTTAACAATAAATTTATCAAAGATTTATCAAATACTCCTCTCTTTTTACTTATACGCACATAATCTCCTATTTTAAATTTGTTTATTTTATTTGCAAGTTTTATGTTATTATATACAGTGTTTAATAAATATTTTTCATTTTTTTATTGACTTGGGATGGTTTAATTCCTATAGTACGGTGTTTTTTATTATTATATTTCTTTACAACAAGATCTAATATATCTAACCATTTATAATTTCCTTGAATATTAAATTCTTTCCACATCATATATTTTAAAGTTCTATTAACTCGTTCCACTATGCATGCTTTTTTATTACGAAACACACTGTAATGATTTATATTGTATTTTGTCATTAATTTTTTAAAATCTGTGTTAAAAAATTCACGTCCTTCATCTATTTGTAAATTATTTGGTACTTGTTCTCCTAAAACCTTTTTTCATTGCATTAGTTACGTCAGAAGCAGATTTACCTTTAACAGGAACCGCCCAAACGTATTTAGAAAAGCAATTGATAACTTCAACATCTCAATAAGGTCCGCCTGAAATAAGTCATCCATTGATTTAACTATAGCTCTTCGTCTCTTAAAATTAATTCTTGCAGGCTTATGTAATTCATCTACTATTTCTCTCTTTACTTTAGATGCAAACAATTTTGAAAATTATATCACAATAAAGATTATTGCCGACGGCTAATGATGGTTTGGAGAAAATTATCCTATCATTTAATTTAATACTTTTTCCCAATATTGTATTAGGTGTATGTTGTTCTTGATTGATTTCTATGAAAAATTATTTATTATTAATATTTATGTTTAACACAGTAGCAGATTTGAATGGAAATGAATACATTGGTTTGTTGGTACTTTTTAGTATAAAATTACTACTGTTACTACTGTATTTCCTTCAAAATGTAAACAAATTATTGCTATACCTTTATCATTTATTTTTAGAATTTGTTTATCAACATAGTTTTTAGTAGCCACATCATTATTCTCTTCAGGTTCTGCTACATTTATAATCCTGCTATCACCCATATCTATGTCACCAGTAGGGTGAGGGTGAGGGGAATTTATTTCGTTTATATGACCTGTATTGCCTGCGGTTTGAGATGCAATTAACAATCGTAGCCTATTAACAAGCTCATTTGGATCATTCCAATGTACAAAATCAATTTTATTATTGGTTACTTCCATGCGCATGCCTTTTCCTATTTTTGATATTATTCTTTTATATTTCAGTAGTTTACTATCTGTCGTTTGCTTTAAAGTCTTTACTCTTACTATCCATTTTAACTAACAATTTGATAAAAAAATAAACAGATATTATAACAACTTTGAACAGGTGCGTAACAGGTGTGCAACAGGTGTTAGACAGGTTTGAACTGGTATCAGATAGGTTTGAATATATAAACAAGTGTAAAATTCTTTTTAATGTACGCTGACGCATGTATTATAGAAAACTGATTCTTTTTTAATTTGTAATGTTATAAATATATAAAATGATCAAATTCTTTTCTATATCTACCACAATTAATGGGTTCATCTTTAAATATAACTAAAAATCCATATGGTTCTTTCCAACATATCGCACATACATTTTTAAATTCTTCATAACTTATGTGAGACCCTACATGATCGTTATATATGTGTTTCAAATATCATTCATCTTGTTTAAATATGACTAACAAATCGTATTATCTCTTATAAGATATTTAGAAATCTTTGCATAAATTTGACAAAGATATAACTTCACACCACTTCACGATGACGCCCCATGCTAAAATATTCTTGAACGGTAAATTGACTGTTTGTTGCGATATCATCAAATATAAATGTAGAATTAGGTTTTACGTCAGACGGTGGCAATAAGTTATCGCTACTGTTAAATGTAAAATATCCAATTTCTTTTATTGGCTTTAATAAATTATTTAAATATAAATATTTTGGTTGATTTAACGACTTTGAAAAAATGTATACATTTTTATATCGCAATCCATTAGGGTGTTCTAGTAGAGAAATTAATGCGTTTTTTTTCCCACAGTAAGACGATCCCACTATAATAGATCTAATAGATGAAGGTAATAAATCACCATGTTTCTGATTTTTTTTTCAACCATTAAATCATGTTTTTTTTTACTGTTTTAGAAAGGTATTTTAAGCTAATATAAATCAAATCTCCTACAATTCCTATCAATGAAGTCATATTTATGTTCTCTGATACCAAACATCTAGGTATGCTAATGAACAATTCCACAGACAAAGCTCTATTCAATAATTATCTAAAGAAAATAATCTAATTTACTCACTCTATAAAAATCTAACTTCACTTTTTTGGCAGTGGGAACACGACAAATTCAACCACAATAGATGAGATCTGACCTATTTCTGCATTTTTAGGATTGCTTCTTCAGCTTCTTCTTGGTCTCCTTTAAGTTGAATCAAATATCTAACTATAAAAATTATTATAAAAATTAAAATTATTTGAAATTAAATATCGACAATGACAAAAAAGTGACATCCTGTCAATGAATTAAATATGACAATACCTACTTGAAAAATGTTCACCTTTTATGTAAAAGTTTTTATATATTTTTAGGTATTAATAATATTGTGTGAAACTAACTACTCAGTGGACAAAAGCCCCAACCTGCATTGAATTACAGTCACAATAGTTAAACTAGAACCTTGTTTAATAATTTTCATGTCTTCTGTAGATCGTTTATAACGGTAATGACACTAAATTTAAGTTAAATAGATGTATAGATAAAATAAAATTAGTATATAGTAAACTAGATAGCGAGAACTACATAAATTATGCTCATTCCTTCAAATAGTCATTCTTCAGCAGTTGTTGGAGGAAAAGGTTTATTAAACAGTGTTATAAATAAATTACCTTTTGAATTACACGTCCCTGGATACAATTAATGTGGACCCGGAACTAAATTAGAAAAAAGTTTAGCAAAGGTATAAATGGATTAGATGATTTTTGTAAAAATCACGATATCGCTTATAGTAAAAGTAAAGATTTAAAAAAAGGTACGAGGCTGATAAAATTTTAGCTGAAGGGGCTTTTAACAGACTTTTTTCAAAAGACGCATCTTTAGGGGAAAAAGCAGCAGTTCTAGGAGTAGCTACAGCTATGAAAGCCAAAGTTAAATTAGGAATGGGTAATAAACGTAAAGCAAATACAAAAATGGGAAAAGCAATAAGTTTTAAACAAGCTACGAATAAAATAAAAAATAGAATTCTTAAAAATAGATCTAGATACATAGACAGTGCCATTAAGGTAGCATTAAAAACAGTAAAAGGAATTAAAAGTAAAATTAGACCCACCCGAGTAATAAAAATACCAAAGACTGGAGGAATTTTATCCATAATTCCAATATTTGCAGGATTAAGCGCTCTAGGTGCATTAAGTGGTGGAGCGGCAGGTATTGCAAAAGCGGTATTAAGGACGGTATGCTGCATAATCTAAGTGTTTTACCTATTGAACTTGTGGATAGGGTTTATAATTTCCATGAAAGATTGTTTGCCGAAGCAATTAAGAAAGCTGTAAATGACGTATATTGGCAAGTAGATAAAAAAGAAATGTTAAAGTTTATATATAGTCAAAATAACCCTGGTCAGAGTATCTCTGGTTATGTGGCTGTGTTTGATAAAATGCCAAAGAACGGTGGTGCATTATTTGAGTTAACTAAAAACATTTAAAGTAATTTTCTACTTTAGGAGCATATTTACTTTTATTCTTATAATTCTCTGAAGCTTTTTCCATCAGGTCTTGTACTTTCCGTACTTCATATAAGCTAAACCTATCTAATCTACCGAACGTTATTGGTTCTAAACTTAGATCAAACCCCAATTTAGAAATTCTATGAAACTCAGAATTATTCCAATTCTTTATACTGCTACTGTGGAGTCAGTTATCTCTTCTATAGTTTTCAAGTCATCTAATTTCCTGGCCTAAAACTCCTCCTATTCCAAAACTATCTATTAGCTTTCCAGCAATAATTCGAGCCTCTTCCCTGTCATGCACTGCACTTAGAAATGTTTCTATTACTTCACGATCTAGTAGAGGTTTATCGTTGCTTTCTAATGCTGTGAATTCCATTTCTTCTCTAGGAGCTTTACTATTTTCCTTATTATTCATAAACATTACTCTTCACTAATATCAAAATCTTTTTATATATTTACTGCCATTTTTAACAGTCTTGGCATAAAGCCATAGCTTTTGACTGGTCAAATAAAATTTTCAATCTCTTTTTTTTTATGAAATTATATAGTTATTAATAGCAATATTAGCATAAAGTCATAAGTCATAGCTTTCGAGTGAAGTCATATCAATTTCTCAATCTTTTTTTTATGAAATTATAAAGATATAAATAGATATGATTTCTTTATTTTTAAACTTGTTGAATTTCGTCTACAGATGCCTACAGTTTTTAAAATAATATTGATAGAAATTCCTTCCTTAACTAAACTCCTCACAATTTTTATCTTTTCTACTCTTCACTTTGTCTTTGCAAACTTGTACGTTTTCAAACAGAGATTTTATTAGTACATGACGTAGTTCTTGGCTTTTAATCGTTTCGGATTCTTCTATTAACCTTGATAGCTCTGCATCACTATTCACATTATCTGTCGTTTCTGGAAGCAGATCTGTAATATTAATTAATAGTACCTTAATATTTTATCCCTCACTTGCATTAAGTTCACTACATGTATTTCTCCTCATAAAATTCGCAGCAATGCTTACTCCTCCTCTATTATTCAAGTAACTATCTAAATCTATCTTACTTCGTGATTGATTTAAGCTTTCAGCCTTTCAACATCTTCAACTATAGTTAGATATTCTACTTGTTATTTGCTGATCATCTTCAGTCAATATAGACATATCGTCTACTGCAATTTGATTATATAACCATTTGATTCTTTTATTACGAGTAGATCCACAATTTTCAATTTTCCATCTACTTTGATCTTCCACTCGATTCTGCGTATGCCAAGTAAATACGTATCGTCTATAGATAGCTGTCATACTTATAGGAATCTGCAGCATTCAAGTATTCACCATATTGAACGTTCTCTATGTAACAATTGCCACCACCATCAAGCTCAATTTTCCACTGACTTTGGCTTCCTACTCGCCCCTTTGTATGCCAAGTAAATACGTTTACCGTCTATAGTCGTCATACTTATAGGAATCTGCAGAATACAAGTATTCATCATACTTAACATTTTTAATACATACTTTTGACGAAAATACTGCATTCCTCACTAATTCTGGTAATCTACTTTTTAGTTTCTCAAGGTCACTTCTTTTTTCTTAACGGACACTACAATATTTACTAGAGTCTACTGTATTTTTAATACAGCGAGCTAACTCAAATAATGGACCACCGTTCTTTGGCACTTTATCAAACACAGCCACATAACCTGAGATACTCTGACCAGGGTTATTTTGACTATGTACAAACTTTAACTTTTCTTTTTTATCTACTTGCCAATAAACGTCATTTACAGCTTTCTTAATTGCTTCGGCAAACAATCTTTCATCGAAATTATAAACCCTATCCACAAGTTCAATAGTTGAAACACTAAGATTATGCAGCATACCGTCCTATAGCACCTTTTTGAAAGCATGTTTTATTGAATCTCTTAAACTACTTATACAAGACTCTACCGATCCTTTTGCATTAGATGGAATATTTGCTTGGTTAACAACTTCCTTCTTTAAAAATTCAACCTGTTTTATCATTTCAAATGCGTTATTACTTTTAGTCTTGATCCTGTTACAAAGAACTTCAATTACACCTGAATCATTATTGTAAGCAGCTAAGTACAGAGGTGTTCTACCATCGTTGTTTTTAGCTTCGATATCAGCACCTCTACAAGAAGAAGAATAATTATGTATTGCTTGGCTTCTTCAACAGCCAAATACAGGGCTGCCTTACCTTCCTTACTTCTAATTAAAATATTAGCACCTTTATCTATAAGAAAGCTAACCATAAGGAACAGCATAGTGCAAAAGCGCCCAACTATCACTGTTACAACTAGTACTCTAAAGCTTAATATTACCTTTCCTCTCTAAAAATGCTTTGAATACACTCTTGCCTTAATTCTACATTACCGTTGTAAGTAGCATAATGCAAAGGCGTCCAGTTCTGTGAACACTGATTATTATGTTCAATATTAACATTACTTTTTTAGCAGTTTTATCAATAATTCTATTTACCTTCATAAACAGCTGTAATTACCAAAGGTTTCAATACTCCCAACCCTAAAGAGATCATCCACTTATTGCACTGATCTATTACGTTTGAATCATAGTCATTCAGCAAAAGGTTGTTTTCTAACTTTTCAAGCAATGTTAAAATCTGATTACTACTTGGCGTTTTATTTTTTAATTCCTCAATTTGTTCTAAACTACAGTAATTTTCTGTAAAGCCTGAAGTGAAGAAAAACTTAGACGTTGGTATATTGGGTTCTTGTTTTCCATTAAAAAATTATTAATCGATACTAAACATTTAAAGTCATTTTCTACTTTAGGAGCATATTTACTTTTACTCTTATAATTTTCTGAAGCTTTTTCCATCAGGTCTTGTCCTTCCCCTACTTCATATAAGCTAAACCTATCTAATCTACCGAACGTTATTGGTTCTAAACCTAGATCAAACCCCAATGTAGAAATTCTATGAATCTCAGAATTATTCCAATTCTTTATACTGCTACTGTAGAGTCAGTTATCCCTTCTATAGTTTTCAAGTCATCTAATTTCCTGGCCTAAAACTCCTCCTATTCCAAAACTATCTATTAGCTTTCCAGCAATAATTCGAGCCTCTTCCCTGTCATGCACTGCACTTAGAAATGTTTCTATTACTTCACGATCAAGTAGAGGCTTATCGTTGCTTTCTAATGCTGTGAATTCCATTTTTTCTCTACGAGCTTTACTATCTCCCTTATTATTTATAAACATTACCCTTCACTAATATCAAAATCTTTTTATATATTTACTGCCATTTTTAGCAGTCTTAGCATAAAGCCATAGCTTTTGAGTGGTCAAATAAAATTTACAATCTTTTTTTTTTTTTTTATGAAATTATATAGTTATTAATAGCAATCTTAGCATAAAGTCATAGCTTTCGAGTGAAGTCAAATCAATTTCTCAATCTTTGTTTATGAAATTATAAAGATATAAATAGATATGATTTCTTTATTTTTAATCTTGTTGAATTTCGTCTACAGATGCCTATTGTTTTTAAAATAAAAAAAATCTCTGTTTGAAAACGTACAAGTTTGCAAAGAGAAAGTGAAGAGTAGAAAAGATAAAAATTGTGAGGAGTTTAGTTAAGGAAGGAATTTCTATCAATATTATTTTAAAAACAGTAGAACAGAAAATTGTGGATCTACTCGTAATAGACGTAGTATACAAGAATCAAATGGTTATATAATCAAATTGCAGTAGGCGATAAGTCTATATCGACTGAAGAGGATCAGCAAATAGCAAGTAGAATATCTACTATAGTTGAAGATGTTGAAAGGCTGAAAGCTTAAATCAATCACGAAGTAAGATAGATTTAGATAGTTACTTGAATAATAGAGGAGGAGAAAGCATTGCTGCGAATTTTATGAGAAATACATGTAGTGAACTTAATGCAAGTGAGGGATAAAATATTAAGGTACTATTAATTAATATTACAGATCTGCTTCCAGAAACGACAGATAATGAGAATAGTGAAGCAGAGCTATCAAGGTTAATAGAAGAATACGAAACGATTAAAAGCCAAGAACTACGTTTTGTACTAATAAAATCTCTGTGTGACAACGTACAAGTTTGCAAAGAGAAAGTGAAGAGAGTAGAAAAGATAAAAATTGTGAGGAGTTTAGTTAAGGAAGGAATTTCTATCAATATTATTTTAAAAACAGTGAGCATCTGTAGACAATATTCAACAAGTTTAAAAATAAAGAAATCATATCTATTTATATCTTTATAATTTCATAAAAAAAAGATTGAGAAATTGATTTGACTTCACTCGAAAGCTATGACTTTATGCTAAGATTGCTATTAATAACTATATAATTTCATTACAAAAAAAAAAAAAGAAAAAAGATTGAAAATTTTATTTGACCACTCAAAAGCTATGGCTTTATCCCAAGACTGCTAAAAATGGCAGTAAATATATAAAAAGATTTTGATATTAGTGAAGTGTAATGTTTATGAATAATAAGGAAAATTGTAAGCTTCTAGAGAAGAAATGGAATTCACAGCATTAGAAAGCAACGATAAACCTCTACTTGATCGTGAAGTAATAGAAACATTTCTAAGTGCAGTGCATGACAGGAAAGAGGCTCGAATTATTGCTGGAAAGCTAATAGATAGTTTTGGAATAGGAGGAGTTTTAGGCCAGGAAATTAGATGACTTGAAAACTATAGAAGGGATAACTGACTCAACAGTAGCAGTATAAAGAGTATAAAGAATTGGAATAATTCTGAGTTTCATAGAATTTCTACATTGGGGTTTGCTCTAGGTTTAGAACCAATAACGTTCGGTAGATTAGATAGGTTTAGCTTATATGAAGTACGGAAAGTATAAGACCTGATGGAAAAAGCTTCAGAGAATTATAAGAATAAAAGTAAATATGCTCCTAAAGTAGAAAATTACTTTAAATGTTTTTAGTTAACTCAAATAATGCACCACCGTTCTTTGGCATTTTATCAAACACAGCCACATAACCAGAGATACTCTGACCAGGGTTATTTTGACTATATATAAACTTTAACATTTCTTTTTTATCTACTTGCCAATATACGTCATTTACAGCTTTCTTAATTGCTTCGGCAAACAATCTTTCATGGAAATTATAAACCCTATCCACAAGTTCAATAGGTAAAACACTTAGATTATGCAGCATACCGTCCTTAATACCGCTTTTGCAATACCTGCCGCTCCACCACTTAATGCACCTAGAGCGCTTAATCCTGCAAATATTGGAATTATGGATAAAATTCCTCCAGTCTTTGGTATTTTTATTACTCGGGTGGGTCTAATTTTACTTTTAATTCCTTTTACTGTTTTTAATGCTACCTTAATGGCACTGTCTATGTATCTAGATCTATTTTTAAGAATTCTATTTTTTATTTTATTCGTAGCTTGTTTAAAACTTATTGCTTTTCCCATTTTTGTATTTGCTTTACGTTTATTACCCATTCCTAATTTAACTTTGGCTTTCATAGCTGTAGCTACTCCTAGAACTGCTGCTTTTTCCCCTAAAGATGCGTCTTTTGAAAAAAGTCTCTTAAAAGCCCCTTCAGCTAAAATTTTATCAGCCTCGTACCTTTTTTTAAATCTTTACTTTTACTATAAGCGATATCGTGATTTTTACAAAAATCATCTAATCCATTTATACCTTTGCTAAACTTTTTTCTAATTTAGTTCCGGGTCCACATTAATTGTATCCAGGGACGTGTAATTCAAAAGGTAATTTATTTATAACACTGTTTAATAAACCTTTTCCTCCAACAACTGCTGAAGAATGACTATTTGAAGGAATGAGCATAATTTATGTAGTTCTCGCTATCTAGTTTACTATATACTAATTTTATTTTATCTATACATCTATTTAACTTAAATTTAGTGTCATTACCGTTATAAACGATCTACAGAAGACATGAAAATTATTAAACAAGGTTCTAGTTTAACTATTGTGACTGTAATTCAATGCAGGTTGGGGCTTTTGTCCACTGAGTAGTTAGTTTCACACAATATTATTAATACCTAAAAATATATAAAAACTTTTACATAAAAGGTGAACATTTTTCAAGTAGGTATTGTCATATTTAATTCATTGACAGGATGTCACTTTTTTGTCATTGTCGATATTTAATTTCAAATAATTTTAATTTTTATAATAATTTTTATAGTTAGATATTTGATTCAACTTAAAGGAGACCAAGAAGAAGCTGAAGAAGCAATCCTAAAAATGCAGAAATAGGTCAGATCTCATCTATTGTGGTTGAATTTGTCGTGTTCCCACTGCCAAAAAAGTGAAGTTAGATTTTTATAGAGTGAGTAAATTAGATTATTTTCTTTAGATAATTATTGAATAGAGCTTTGTCTGTGGAATTGTTCATTAGCATACCTAGATGTTTGGTATCAGAGAACATAAATATGACTTCATTGATAGGAATTGTAGGAGATTTGATTTATATTAGCTTAAAATACCTTTCTAAAACAGTAAAAAAAAACATGATTTAATGGTTGAAAAAAAAATCAGAAACATGGTGATTTATTACCTTCATCTATTAGATCTATTATAGTGGGATCGTCTTACTGTGGGAAAAAAAAACGCATTAATTTCTCTACTAGAACACCCTAATGGATTGCGATATAAAAATGTATACATTTTTTCAAAGTCGTTAAATCAACCAAAATATGTATATTTAAATAATTTATTAAAGCCAATAAAAGAAATTGGATATTTTACATTTAACAGTAGCGATAACTTATTGCCACCGTCTGACGTAAAACCTAATTCTACATTTATATTTGATGATATCGCAACAAACAGTCAATTTACCGTTCAAGAATATTTTAGCATGGGGCGTCATCGTGAAGTGGTGTGAAGTTCTATCTTTGTCAAATTTATGCAAAGATTTCTAAATATCTTATAAGAGTTAATACGATTTGTTAGTCATATTTAAACAAGATGAATGAAATTTGAAACACATATATAACGATCATGTAGGGTCTGACATAAGTTATGAAGAATTTAAAAATGTATGTGCGATATGTTGGAAAGAACCATATGGATTTTTAGTTATATTTAAAGATGAACCCATTAATTGTGGTAGATATAGAAAAGAATTTGATCATTTTATATATTTATAACATTACAAATTAAAAAAGAATCAGTTTTCTATAATACATGCGTCAGCGTACATTAAAAAGAATTTTACACTTGTTTATATATTCAAACCTATCTGATACCAGTTCAAACCTGTCTAACACCTGTTACGCACCTGTTCAAAGTTGTTATAATATCTGTTTATTTTTTTATCAAATTGTTAGTTAAAATGGATAGTAAGAGTAAAGACTTTAAAGCAAACGACAGATAGTAAACTACTGAAATATAAAAGAATAATATCAAAAATAGGAAAAGGCATGCGCATGGAAGTAACCAATAATAAAATTGATTTTGTACATTGGAATGATCCAAATGAGCTTGTTAATAGGCTACGATTGTTAATTGCATCTCAAACCGCAGGCAATACAGGTCATATAAACGAAATAAATTCCCCTCACCCTCACCCTACTGGTGACATAGATATGGGTGATAGCAGGATTATAAATGTAGCAGAACCTGAAGAGAATAATGATGTGGCTACTAAAAACTATGTTGATAAACAAATTCTAAAAATAAATGATAAAGGTATAGCAATAATTTGTTTACATTTTGAAGGAAATACAGTAGTAACAGTAGTAATTTTATACTAAAAAGTACCAACAAACCAATGTATTCATTTCCATTCAAATCTGCTACTGTGTTAAACATAAATATTAATAATAAATAATTTTTCATAGAAATCAATCAAGAACAACATACACCTAATACAATATTGGGAAAAAGTATTAAATTAAATGATAGGATAATTTTCTCCAAACCATCATTAGCCGTCGGCAATAATCTTTATTGTGATATAATTTTCAAAATTGTTTGCATCTAAAGTAAAGAGAGAAATAGTAGATGAATTACATAAGCCTGCAAGAATTAATTTTAAGAGACGAAGAGCTATAGTTAAATCAATGGATGACTTATTTCAGGCGGACCTTATTGAGATGTTGAAGTTATCAATTGCTTTTCTAAATACGTTTGGGCGGTTCCTGTTAAAGGTAAATCTGCTTCTGACGTAACTAATGCAATGAAAAAAGGTTTTAGGAGAACAAGTACCAAATAATTTACAAATAGATGAAGGACGTGAATTTTTTAACACAGATTTTAAAAAATTAATGACAAAATACAATATAAATCATTACAGTGTGTTTCGTAATAAAAAAGCATGCATAGTGGAACGAGTTAATAGAACTTTAAAATATATGATGTGGAAAGAATTTAATATTCAAGGAAATTATAAATGGTTAGATATATTAGATCTTGTTGTAAAGAAATATAATAATAAAAAACACCGTACTATAGGAATTAAACCATCCCAAGTCAATAAAAAAATGAAAAATATTTATTAAACACTGTATATAATAACATAAAACTTGCAAATAAAATAAACAAATTTAAAATAGGAGATTATGTGCGTATAAGTAAAAAGAGAGGAGTATTTGATAAATCTTTGATAAATTTATTGTTAAAAAAAGTACAGTTAACCAACCCCAAAACTTATATTTTACAAGACGAGAATATGGAAGAAATAAAAGGAGGATTCTATGAAATGGAACTTCAAAAAGTTAAATATCCTAATATTTTTTTAGTTGAAAAGGTGTTAAAACGTAAATCAAATAAAGTGTTTGTTAAGTGGCTTGGATTTGGTAACAGTCATAATAGCTGGATAGAAAAAAGCAATGTAGAATAAAAAACTTAAATTTGTATTAGACTTGTTTCAAAATAAGGTTGTTTATTCCTTCAAAGTAAGATAATAAATTATTTTAGAATAACCTTTTAACTTTTCATCCAATTAGTTTTATCACTTGTTTTGTAGCTGTTCAAGGATATACTTATCATCTCTCAAAGTCATTTAAATAAACTTTATTTATTACCCAATTTGTTTACGAATGTATTAGTGACGACAACTATAATTGAAAAATACTGAGCTCGACTTATACTTATAACTTTTAAAGCAATGTTAAAATCTGATTACTAGTTGGCGTTTTATTTTTTAATTCCTCAATTTGTTCTAAACTACAGCAATTTTCTGTAAAGCTTACATGGTTTTGAAGTGAAGAAAAACTTAGACGTTGGTATATTGGGTTCTTGTTTTCCATTATAAAATTATTAATCGATACTAAACATTTAAAGTCATTTTCTACTTTAGGAGCATATTTACTTTTATTTTTATAATTCTCTGAAGCTTTTTCCATCTGGTCTTGTACTTTCCGTACTTCATATAAGCTAAACCTATCTAATCTACCGAACGTTATTGGTTCTAAACCTAGATCAAACCCCAATGTAGAAATTCTATGAAACTCAGAATTATTCCAATTCTTTATACTGCTACTGTAGAGTCAGTTATCCCTTCTATAGTTTTCAAGTCATCTAATTTCCTGGCCTAAAACTCCTCCTATTCCAAAACTATCTATTAGCTTTCCAGCAATAATTCGAGCCTCTTCCCTGTCATGCACTGCACTTAGAAATGTTTCTATTACTTCACGATCAAGTAGAGGTTTATCGTTGCTTTCTAATGCTGTGAATTCCATTTCTTCTCTACGAGCTTTACTATTTTCCTTATTATTCACAAACATTACCCTTCACTAATATCAAAATCTTTTTATATATTTACTGTCATTTTTAGCAGTCTTGGCATAAAGCCATAGCTTTTGAGTGGTCAAATAAAATTTTCAATTTTTTTTTTATGAAATTATAAAGATATTAATAGATATGATTTCTTTATTTTTAAACTTGTTGAATTTCGTCTACAGATGCCTACTGTTTTTAAAATAATATTGATAGAAATTCCTTCCTTAACTAAACTCCTCACAATTTTTATCTTTTCTACTCTCTTCACTTTTTCTTTGCAAACTTGTACGTTTTCAAACAGAGATTTTATTAGTACATGACGTAGTTCTTGGCTTTTAATCTTTTCGTATTCTTCTATTAACCTTGATAGCTCTGCTTCACTATTCTCATTATCTGTCGTTTCTGGAAGCAGATCTGTAATATTAATTAATAGTACCTTAATATTTTATCCCTCACTTGCATTAAGTTCACTACATGTATTTCTCCTCATAAAATTCGCAGCAATGCTTTCTCCTCCTCTATTATTCAAGTAACTATCTACATCTATCTTACTTCGTGATTGATTTAAGCTTTCAGCCTTTCAACATCTTCAACTATAGTTAACACAATATTGAACATAATAATCAGTGTTCACAGAACTGGACGACTTTGCATTATGCTACTTACAACGGTAATGTAGAATTAAAGCAAGAGTTATTCAAAGCATTTTTAG
This sequence comes from Monochamus alternatus, assembly GCA_037114965.1. NCBI lineage: Eukaryota > Metazoa > Arthropoda > Insecta > Coleoptera > Cerambycidae > Monochamus > Monochamus alternatus. The sequence continues at coordinate 61,687,084 of CM073427.1, read as the reverse complement.
AGAAGAAAGGTAATATTAAGTATGATGAATACTTGTATGCTGCAGATTCCTATAAGTATGACGACTATAGACATTATTATTCTTCTTCTTGATAGAGGTGCTGATATCGAAGCTAAAAACAACGATGGTAGAACACCTCTGTACTTAGCTGCTTACAATAATGATTCAGGTGTAATTGAAGCTCTTTGTAACAGGATCAAGACTAAAAGTAATGACGCATTTGAAATGATAGAACAGGTTGAATTTTTAAAGAAGGAAGTTGTTAACCAAGCAAATATTCCATCTAATGCAAAAGGATCGGTAGAGTCGGTAGAGATAAGTAGTTTAAGAGATTCAATAAAACATGCATTCAAAAAGGTGCTAAAGGACGGTATGCTGCATAATCTTAGTGTTTCAACTATTGAACTTGTGGATAGGGTTTATAACTTCCATGAAAGGTTGTTTGCCGAAGCAATTAAGAAAGCTGTAAATGACGTATTGGCAAGTATATAAAAAAGAAATGTTAAAGTTTATACAAAGTCAAAATAACCCTGGTCAGAGTATCTCAGGTTATGTGGCTGTGTTTGATAAAATGCCAAAGAACGGTGGTGCATTATTTGAGTTAGCTCGCTGTATAAAAAATACAGTAGACTCTAGTAAATATTGTAGTGTCCGTTAAGAAATAAGAACTGACCTTGAGAAACTAAAAAGTAGATTACCAGAATCAGTGAGGAGTGCAGTATTTTCGTCAAAAGTATGTATTAAAAATGTTAAGTATGATGAATACTTGTATGCTGCAGATTCCTATAAGTATGACGACTATAGACGGTAAACGTATTTACTTGGCATACAAAGGGGCGAGTAGGAAGCCAAAGTCAGTGGAAAATTGAGCTTGATGGTGGTGGCAATTGTCACATAGAGAACGTTCAATATGGTGAATACTTGTATGCTGCAGATTCCTATAAGTATGACAGCTATCTATAGACGATACGTATTTACTTGGCATACGCAGAATCGAGTGGAAGATCAAAGTAGATGGAAAATTAAAAATTGTGGATCTACTCACAATAGACGTAGTATACAAGAATCAAATGGTTATATAATCAAATTGCAGTAGACGATAAGTCTATATTGACTGAAGATGATCAGCAAATAGCAAGTAGAATATCTACTATAGTTGAAGATGTTGAAAGGCTGAAAGCTTAAATCAATCACGAAGTAAGATAGATTTAGATAGTTACTTGAATAATAGAGGAGGAGTAAGCATTGCTGCGAATTTGATGAGGAGAAATACATGTAGTGAACTTAATGCAAGTGAGGGATAAAATATTAAGGTACTATTAATTAATATTACAGATCTGCTTCCAGAAACGACAGATAATGAGAATAGTGTAGCAGAGCTATCAAGGTTAATAGAAGAATACGAAACGATTAAAAGCCAAGAACTACGTCATGTACTAATAAAATCTCTGTTTGAAAACGTACAAGTTTGCAAAGAGAAAGTGAAGAGAGTAGAAAAGATAAAAATTGTGAGGAGTTTAGTTAAGGAAGGAATTTTTATCAATATTATTTTAAAAACAATAGGCATCTGTAGACGAAATTCAATAAGTTTAAGAATAAAGAAATCATATCTATTTATATCTTTCTAATTTCATAAAAAAAAGATTGAGAAATTGATTTGACTTCACTCGAAAGCCTTGACTTTATGCAAAGATTGCTATTAATAACTATATAATTTCATAAAAAAAAAAAACTGCTAAAAAAGTAATGTTAATATTGAACATAATGATCAGTGTTCACAGAACTGGACGCCTTTGCATTATGCTACTTACAACGGTAATGTAGAATTAAGGCAAGAGTGTATTCAAAGCATTTTTAGAGAAGAAAGGTAATATTAAGCTTTAGAGAGTTAGTACTAGTGTTGTAACAGTGATAGTTGGGAGCTTTTGCACTATGCTGTTCATTGTGGTTAGCTTTCTTATAGATAAAGGTGCTAATATTTTAATTAGAAGTAAGGAAGGTAAGGCACCTATGTATTTGCTGTTGAAGAAGCCAACCAATACATTATTATTCTTCTTCTTGATAGAGGTGCTGATATCGAAGCTAAAAACAACGATGGTAGAACACCTCTGTACTTAGCTGCTTACAATAATGATTCAGGTGTAATTGAAGTTCTTTGTAACAGGATCAAGACTAAAAGTAATGACGCATTTGAAATGATAAAACAGGATGAATTTTTAAAGAAGGAAGTTGTTAACCAAGCAAATATTCCATCTAATGCAAAAGGATCGGTAGAGTCTTGTATAAGTTGTTTAAGAGATTCAATAAAACATGCATTCAAAAAGGCGCTAAAGCTTATGCTCTTATGCTGCATAATCTTAGTGTTTCAACTATTGAACTTGTGGATAGGGTTTATAATTTCCATGAAAGATTGTTTGCCGAAGCAATTAAGAAAGCTGTAAATGACGTATATTGGCAAGTAGATAAAAAACAAATGTTAAAGTTTGTACATAGTCAAAATAACCCTACGCGTAATAGACGTAGTATACAAGAATCAAATGGTTATATAATCAAATTGCAGTAGACGATAAGTCTATATTGACTGAAGATGATCAGCAAATAGCAAGTAGAATATCTACTCTAGTTGAAGATGTTTAAAGGCTGAAAGCTTAAATCAATCACGAAGTAAGATAGATTTAGATAGTTACTTGATTAATAGAGGAGGAGAAAGCATTGGTGCGAATTTTATGAGGAGAAATACATGTAGTGAACTTAATGCAAGTGAGGGATAAAATATTAAGGTACTATTAATTAATATTACAGATGTGCTTCCAGAAACCACAGATAATGAGAATAGTGAAGCAGAGCTATCAAGGTTAATAGAAGAATACGAAACGATTAAAAGCCAAGAACTACGTCATGTACTAATAAAATCTCTGTTTGAAAACGTACAAGTTTGCAAAGAGAAAGTGAAGAGAGTAGAAAAGATAAAAATTGTGAGGAGTTTAGTTAAGGAAGGAATTTCTATCAATATTATTTTAAAAACAGTAGGCATCTGTAGACGAAATTCAACAAGTTTAAAAAGAAAGAAACCATATCCATTTATATCTTTATAATTTCATAAAAAAAATATTGAGAAATTGATTTGACTTCACTCGAAAGCTATGACTTTATGCTAAGATTGCTATTAATAACTATATAATTTCATAAAAAAAAAAAAAAAAAAAAGATTGAAAATTTTATTTGACCACTCAAAAGCTATGGCTTTAAGCCAAGACTGCTAAAAATGGCAGTAAATATATAAAAAGATTTTGATATTAGTGAAGGGTAATGTTTATGAATAATAAGGAAGATAGTAAAGCTCGTAGAGAAGAAATGGAATTCACAGCATTAGAAAGCAACGATAAACCTCTACTTGATCGTGAAGTAATAGAAACATTTCTAAGTGCAGTGCATGACAGGGAAGAGGCTCGATTTATTGCTGGAAAGCTAATAGATAGTTTTGGAATAGGAGAAGTTTTAGGCCAGGAAATTAGATGACTTGAAAACTATAGAAGGAATAACTGACTCTACAGTAGCAGTATAAAGAATTGGAATAATTCTGAGTTTCATAGAATTTCTACATTGGGGTTTGATCTAGGTTTAGAACCAATAACGTTCGGTAGATTAGATAGGTTTAGCTTATATGAAGTAGGGGAAGTACAAGACCTGATGGAAAAAGCTTCAGAGAATTATAAGAATAAAAGTAAATATGCTCCTAAAGTAGAAAATGACTTTAAATGTTTAGTATCGATTAATAATTTTATAATGGAAAACAAGAACCCAATATACCAACGTCTAAGTTTTTCTTCACTTCAGGCTTTACAGAAAATTACTGTAGTTTAGAACAAATTGAGGAATTAAAAAATAAAACGCCAAGTAGTAATCAGATTTTAACATTGCTTGAAAAGTTAGAAAACAACCTTTTGCTGAATGACTATGCTTCAAACGTTATAGATCAGTGCAATATGTGGATGATCTCTTTACGGTTGGGAGTATTGAAACCTTTGGTAATTACAGCTGTTTATGAAGGTAAATAGGATTATTGATAAAACTGCTAAAAAAGTAATGTTAATATTGAACATAATAATCAGTGTTCACAAAACTGGACGCCTTTGCATTATGCTACTTGCAACGGTAATGTAGAATTAAGACAAGAGTGTATTCAAAGCATTTTTAGAGAAGAAAGGTTATATTAAGCTTTAGAGAGTACTAATTGTAACAGTGATAGTTGGGCGCTTTTGCACTATGCTGTTTATTATGGTTAGCTTTCTTATAGATAAAGGTGCTGATATTTTAATTAAAAGTAAGGAAGGTAAGGCAGCCCTGTATTTGGCTGTTGAAGAAGCCAAGCAATACATAATTATTCTTCTTCTTGATAGAGGTGCTGATATCGAAGCTAAAAACAACGAAGGTAGAACACCTCTGTACTTAGCTGCTTACAATAATGATTCAGGTATAATTGAAGTTCTTTGTAACAGGATCAAGACTAAAAGTAATGACGCATTTGAAATGATAAAACAGGTTGAATTTTTAAAGAAGGAAGTTGTTAACCATGCAAATATTCCATCTAATGTAAAAGGATCGGTAGAGTCTTGTATAAGTAGTTTAAGAGATTCAATAAAACAAGCATTCATAAAGGTGCTTAAGGACGGTATGCTGCATAATCTTAGTGTTTCAACTATTGAACTTGTGGATAGGGTTTATAATTTCCATGAAAGATTGTTTGCCGAAGCAATTAAGAAAGCTGTAAATGACGTGTATTGGCAAGTAGATAAAAAAGAAATGTTAAAGTTTATATATAGTCAAAATAACCCTGGTCAGAGTATCTCAGGTTATGTGGCTGTGTTTGATAAAATGCCAAAGAACGGTGGTCCATTATTTGAGTTAGCTCGCTGTATTAAAAATACAGTAGACTCTAGTAAATATTGTAGTGACCGTTCAGAAAAAAGAACTGACCTTGAGAAACTAAAAAGTAGATTACCAGAATCAGTGAGGAATGCAGTATTTTCGTCAAAAGTATATATTAAAAATGTTAAGTATGATGAATACTTGTATGCTGCAGATTCCTATAAGTATGACGACTATAGACGGTAAACGTATTTACTTGGCATACAAAGGGGCGAGTAGGAAGCCAAAGTCAGTGGAAAATTGAGCTTGATGGTGGTGGCAATTGTCACATAGAGAACGTTCAATATGGTGAATACTTGTATGCTGCAGATTCCTATAAGTATGACAGCTATCTATAGACGATACGTATTTACTTGGCATACGCAGAATCGAGTGGAAGATCAAAGTAGATGGAAAATTGAAAATTGTGGATCTACTCACAATAGACGTAGTATACAAGAATCAAATGGTTATATAATCAAATTGCAGTAGACGATAAGTCTATATTGACTGAAGATGATCAGCAAATAGCAAGTAGAATATCTACTATAGTTGAAGATGTTTAAAGGCTGAAAGCTTAAATCAATCACGAAGTAAGATAGATTTAGATAGTTAATTGAATAATAGAGGAGGAGAAAGCATTGCTGCGAATTTTATGAGGAGAAATACATGTAGTGAACTTAATGCAAGTGAGGGATAAAATATTAAGGTACTATTAATTAATATTACAGATCTGCTTCCAGAAACGACAGATAATGAGAATAGTGAAGCAGAGCTATCAAGGTTAATAGAAGAATACGAATAGATTAAAAGCCAAGAACTACGTCATGTACTAATAAAATCTCTGTTTGAAAACGTACAAGTTTGCAAAGAGAAAGTGAAGAGAGTAGAAAAGATAAAAATTGTGAGGAGTTTAGTTAAGGAAGGAATTTCTATCAATATTATTTTAAAAACAGTCGGCATCTGTAAACGAAATTCAACAAGTTTAAAAATAAAGAAATCATATCTGTTAATATCTTTATAATTTCATAAAAAAAAAAGATTGAGAAATTGATTTGACTTCACTCGAAAGCTATGACTTTATGCTAAGATTGCTATTAATAACTATATAATTTCATAAAAAAAAAAAAAAAAAAAAAGATTGAAAAATTTATTTGACCACTCAAAAGCTATGGCTTTATGCCAAGACTGCTAAAAATGGCAGTAAATATATAAAAAGATTTTGATATTAGTGAAGGGTAATGTTTATGAATAATAAGGAAAATAGTAAAGCTCGTAGAGAAGAAATGGAATTCACTGCATTAGAAAGCAACGATAAACCTCTACTTGATCGCGAAGTAATAGAAACATTTCTAAGTGCAGTGCATGACAGGGAAGAGGTTCGAATTATTGCTGGAAAGCTAATAGATAGTTTTGGAATAGGAGGAGTTTTAGGCCAGGATATTAGATGACTTGAAAACTATAGAAGGGATAACTGACTCTACAGTAGCAGTATAAAGAATTGGAATAATTCTGAGTTTCATAGAATTTCTACATTGGGGTTTGATCTAGGTTTAGAACCAATAACGTTCGGTAGATTAGATAGGTTTAGCTTATATGAAGTAAGGAAAGTACAAAACCTGATGGAAAAAGCTTCAGAGAATTATAAGAATAAAAGTAAATATGCTCCTAAAGTAGAAAATGACTTTAAATGTTTAGTATCGATTAATAATTTTATAATGGAAAGCAAGAACCCAATATACCAACGTCTAAGTTTTTCTTCACTTCAGGACCATGTAAGCTTTACAGAAAATTACTGTAGTTTAGAACAAATTGAGGAATTAAAAAATAAAACGCCAAGTAGTAATCAGATTTTAACATTGCTTGAAAAGTTAGAAAACAACCTTTTGCTGAATGACTATGCTTCAAACGTTATAGATCAGTGCAATATGTGGATGATCTCTTTACGGTTGGGAGTATTGAAACCTTTGGTAATTACAGCTGTTTATGAAGGTAAATAGGATTATTGATAAAACTGCTAAAAAAGTAATGTTAATATTGAACATAATAATCAGTGTTCACAGAACTGGACGCCTTTGCATTATGCTACTTGCAACGGTAATGTAGAATTAAGGCAAGAGTGTATTCAAAGCATTTTTAGAGAAGAAAAGTAATATTAAGCTTTAGAGAGTACTAGTTGGGCGCTTTTGCACTATGCTGCTCATTATGGTTAGCTTTCTTATAGATAAAGGTGCTAATATTTTAATTAGAAGTAAGGAAGGTAAGGCACCCCTGTATTTGGCTGTTGAAGAAGCCAAGCAATACATAATTATTCTTCTTCTTGATAGAGGTGCTGATATCGAAGCTAAAAACAACGATGGTAGAACACCTCTGTACTTAGCTGCTTACAATAATGATTCAGGTGTAATTGAAGTTCTTTGTAACTTTGACCTTGAGAAACTAAAAAGTAGATTACCAGAATCAGTGAGGAATGCAGTATTTTCGTCAAAAGTATGTATTAAAAATGTTAAGTATGATGAAAACTTGTATGCTGCAGATTCCTATAAGTATGACGACTATAGACGGTAAACGTATTTACTTGGCATACAAAGGGGCGAGTAGGAAGCCAAAGTCAGTGGAAAATTGAGCTTGATGGTGGTGGCAATTGTCACATAGAGAACGTTCAATATGGTGAATATTTGTATGCTGCAGATTCCTATAAGTATGACAGCTATCTATAGACGATACGTATTTACTTGGCATACGCAGAATCGAGTGGAAGATCAAAGTAGATGGAAAATTGAAAATTGTGAATCTACTCGTAATAGACGTAGTATACAAGAATCAAATGGTTATATAATCAAATTGCAGTAGACGATAAGTCTATATTGACTGAAGATGATCAGCAAATAGCAAGTAGAATATCTACTATAGTTGAAGATGTTGAAAGGCTGAAAGCTTAAATCAATCACGAAGTAAGATAGATTTAGATAGTTAATTGAATAATAGAGGAGGAGAAAGCATTGCTGCGAATTTTATGAGGAGAAATACATGTAGTGAACTTAATGCAAGTGAGGGATTAAATATTTAGGTACTATTAATTAATATTACAGATCTGCTTCCAGAAACGACAGATAATGAGAATAGTGAAGCAGAGCTATCAAGATTAATAGAAGAATACGAAACGATTAAAAGCCAAGAACTACGTCATGTACTAATAAAATCTTTGTTTGAAAACGTACAAGTTTGCAAAGAGAAAGTGAAGAGTAGAAAAGATAAAAATTGTGAGGAGTTTAGTTAAGGAAGGAATTTCTATCAATATTATTTTAAAAACGGTAGGCATCTGTAGACGAAATTCAACAAGTTTAAAAATAAAGAAATCATATCTATTTATATCTTTATAATTTCATAAAAAAAAGATTGAGAAATTGATTTGACTTCACTCGAAAGCTATGACTTTATGCTAAGATTGCTATTAATAACTATATAATTTCATAAAAAAAAAAAAAAAAAAAAAGATTGAAAATTTTATTTGACCACTCAAAAGCTATGGCTTTAAGCCAAGACTGATAAAAATGGCAGTAAATATATAAAAAGATTTTGATATTAGTGAAGGGTAATGTTTATGAATAATAAGGAAGATAGTAAAGCTCGTAGAGAAGAAATGAAATTCACAGCATTAGAAAGCAACGATAAACCTCTACTTGATCGTGAAGTAATAGAAACATTTCTAAGTGCGGTGCATGACAGGGAAGAGGCTCGAATTATTGCTGGAAAGCTAATAGATAGTTTTGGAATAGGAGGAGTTTTAGGCCAGGAAATTAGATGACTTGAAAACTATAGAAGGGATAACTGACTCTACAGTAGCAGTATAAAGAATTGGAATAATTCTGAGTTTCATAGAATTTCTACATTGGGGTTTGATCTAGGTTTAGAACCAATAACGTTCGGTAGATTAGATAGGTTTAGCTTATATGAAGTACGGAAAGTACAAGACCTGATGGAAAAGCTAAGAATAAAAGTAAATATGCTCCTAAAGTAGAAAATGACTTTAAATGTTTAGTATCGATTAATAATTTTATAATGGAAAACAAGAAACCCAATATACCAACGTCTAAGTTTTTCTTCACTTCAGGACCATGTAAGCTTTACAGAAAATTACTGTAGTTTAGAACAAATTGAGGAATTAAAAAATAAAACGCCAAGTAGTAACCAGATTTTAACATTGCTTGAAAAGTTAGAAAACAACCTTTTGCTGAATGACTGATTCAAACGTAATAGATCAGTGCAATAAGTGGATGATCTTTTTAGGGTTGGGAGTATTGAAACCTTTGGTAATTACAGCTGTTTATGAAGGTAAATAAGATTATTGATAAAACTGCTAAAAAAGTAATGTTAATATTGAACATAATAATCAGTGTTCACAAAACTGGACGCCTTTGCATTATGCTACTTGCAACGGCAATGTAGAATTAAGGCAAGAGTGTATTCAAAGCATTTTTAGAGAAGAAAGGTAATATTAAGCTTTAGAGAGTACTAGTTGTAACAGTGATAGTTGGGCGCTTTTGCACTATGCTGTTTATTATGGTTAGCTTTCTTATAGATAAAGGTGCTAATATTTTAATTAGAAGTAAGGAAGGTAAGGCAGCCCTGTATTTGGCTGTTGAAGAAGCCAAGCAATACATAATTATTCTTCTTCTTGATAGAAGTGCTGATATCGAAGCTAAAAACAACGATGGTAGAACACCTCTGTACTTAGCTGCTTACAATAATGATTCAGGTGTAATTGAAGTTCTTTGTAACAGGATCAAGACTAAAAGTAATGACACATTTGAAATGATAAAACAGGTTGAATTTTTAAAGAAGGAAGTTGTTAACCATGCAAATATTCCATCTAATGCAAAAGGATCGGTAGAGTCTTGTATAAGTAGTTTAAGAGATTCAATAAAACATGCATTCAAAAAGGTGCTAAAGGACGGTATGCTGCATAATCTTAGTGTTTCAACTATTGAACTTGTGGATAGGGTTTATAATTTCCATGAAAGATTGTTTGCCGAAGCAATTAAGAAAGCTGTAAATGACGTGTATTGGCAAGTAGATAAAAAAGAAATGTTAAAGTTTATATATAGTCAAAATAACCCTGGTCAGAGTATCTCAGGTTATGTGGCTGTGTTTGATAAAATGCCAAAGAACGGTGGTCCATTATTTGAGTTAGCTCGCTGTATTAAAAATACAGTAGACTCTAGTAAATATTGTAGTGACCGTTCAGAAAAAAGAATTGACCTTGAGAAACTAAAAAGTAGATTACCAGAATCAGTGAGGAATGCAGTATTTTCGTCAAAAGTATATATTAAAAATGTTAAGTATGATGAATACTTGTATGCTGCAGATTCCTATAAGTATGACGACTATAGACGGTAAACGTATTTACTTGGCATACAAAGGGGCGAGTAGGAAGCCAAACTCAGTGGAAAATTGAGCTTGATGGTGGTGGCAATTGTCACATGAGAACGTTCAATATGGTGAATACTTGTATGCTGCAGATTCCTATAAGTATGACAGCTATCAATAGACGATACGTATTTACTTGGCATACGCAGAATCGAGTGGAAGATCAAAGTAGATGGAAAATTGAAAATTGTGGATCTACTCGTAATAGACGTAGTATACAAGAATCAAATGGTTATATTATCAAATTGCAGTAGACGATAAGTCTATATTGACTGAAGATGATCAGCAAATAGCAAGTAGAATATCTACTATAGTTGAAGATGTTGAAAGGCTGAAAGCTTAAATCAATCACGAAGTAAGATAGATTTAGATAGTTAATTGAATAATAGAGGAGGAGAAAGCATTGCTGCGAATTTTATGAGGAGAAATACATGTAGCAAACTTAATGCAAGTGAGGGATAAACTATTAAGGTACTATTAATTAATATTACAGATCTGCTTCCAGAAACGACAGATAATGAGAATAGTGAAGCAGAGCTATGAAGGTTAATAGAAGAATACGAAACGATTAAAAGCCAAGAACTACGTCATGTACTAATAAAATCTCTGTTTGAAAACGTACAAGTTTGCAAAGAGAAAGTGAAGAGTAGAAAAGATAAAAATTGTGAGGAGTTTAGTTAAGGAATGAATTTCTATCAATATTATTTTAAAAACAGTAGGCATCTGTAGACGAAATTCAACAAGTTTGAAAAGAAAGAAACCATATCTATTTATATCTTTATAATTTCATAAAAAAAAGATTGAGAAATTGATTTGACTTCACTCGAAAGCTATGACTTTATGCTAAGATTGCTATTAATAACTATATAATTTCATAAAAAAAAAAAAAAAAAAAAAGATTGAAAATTTTATTTGACCACTCAAAAGCTATGGCTTTAAGCCAAGACTGCTAAAAATGGCAGTAAATATATAAAAAGATTTTGATATTAGTGAAGGGTAATGTTTATGAATAATAAGGAAGATAGTAAAGCTCGTAGAGAAGAAATGAAATTCACAGCATTAGAAAGCAACGATAAACCTCTACTTGATCGTGAAGTAATAGAAACATTTCTAAGTGCGGTGCATGACAGGGAAGAGGCTCGAGTTATTGCTGGAAAGCTAATAGATAGTTTTGGAATAGGAGGAGTTTTAGGCCAGGAAATTAGATGACTTGAAAACTATAGAAGGGATAACTGACTCTACAGTAGCAGTATAAAGAATTGGAATAATTCTGAGTTTCATAGAATTTCTACATTGGGGTTTGATCTAGGTTTAGAACCAATAACGTTCGGTAGATTAGATAGGTTTAGCTTATATGAAGTACGGAAAGTACAGGACCAGATGGAAAAAGCTTCAGAGAATTATAAGAATAAAAGTAAATATGCTCCTAAAGTAGAAAATGACTTTAAATGTTTAGTATCGATTAATAATTTTATAATGGAAAACAAGAACCCAATATACCAACGTCTAAGTTTTTCTTCACTTCAGGCTTTACAGAAAATTACTGTAGTTTAGAGCAAATTGAGGAATTAAAAAATAAAACGCCAAGTAGTAATCAGATTTTAACATTGCCTGAAAAGTTAGAAAACAATCTTTTGCTGAATGACTATGATTCAAACGTAATAGATCAGTGCAATAAGTGGATGATCTCTTTAGGGTTTTTTTTAGCAGTTTTATCAATAATCCTATTTACCTTCATAAACAGCTGTAATTACCAAAGGTTTCAATACTCCCAACCCTAAAGAGATCATCCACTTATTGCACTGATCTATTACGTTTGAATCATAGTCATTCAGCAAAAGGTTGTTTTCTAACTTTTCAAGCAATGTTAAAATCTGATTACTACTTGGCGTTTTATTTTTTAATTCCTCAATTTGTTCTAAACTACAGTAATTTTCTGTAAAGCCTTAAGTGAAGAAAAACTTAGACGTTGGTATATTGGGTTCTTGTTTTCCATTATAAAATTGTTAATCGATACTAAACATTTAAAGTCTTTTTCTACTTTAGGAGCATATTTACTTTTATTCTTATAATTCTCTGAAGCTTTTTCCATCAGGTTTTTTTTCCCTACTTCATATAAGCTAAACCTATCTAATCTACCGAACGTTTTTGGTTCTAAACCTAGATCAAACCCCAATGTAGAAATTCTATGAATCTCAGAATTATTCCAATTCTTTATACTGCTACTGTAGAGTCAGTTATCCCTTCTATAGTTTTCAAGTCATCTAATTTCCTGGCCTAAAACTCCTCCTATTCCAAAACTATCTATTAGCTTTCCAGCATTAATTCGAGCCTCTTCCCTGTCATGCACTGCACTTAGAAATGTTTCTATTACTTCACGATCAAGTAGAGGCTTATCGTTGCTTTCTAATGCTGTGAATTCCATTTCTTCTCTACGAGCTTTACTATTTTCCTTATTATTTATAAACATTACCCTTCACTAATATCAAAATCTTTTTATATATTTACTGCCATTTTTAGCAGTCTTAGCATAAAGCCATAGCTTTTGAGTGGTCAAATAAAATTTTCAATCTTTTTTTTTTTTTTTTTTTTTTTTTAAAAGAAATTATATTGTTATTAATAGCAATCTTAGCATAAAGTCATAGCTTTCGAGTGAAGTCAAATCAATTTCTCAATCTTTTTTTTATGAAATTATAAAGATATAAATAGATATGATTTCTTTATTTTTAAACTTGTTGAATTTCGTCTACAGATGCCTACTGTTTTTAAAATAATATTGATAGAAATTCCTTCCTTAACTAAACTCCTCACAATTTTTATCTTTTCTACTCTCTTCACTTTCTCTTTGCAAACTTGTACGTTTTCAAACAGAGATTTTATTAGTACATGACGTAGTTCTTGGCTTTTAATCGTTTCGTATTCTTCTATAAACCTTGATAGCTCTGCTTCACTATTCTCATTATCTGTCGTTTCTGGAAGCAGATCTGTAATATTAATTAATAGTACCTTAATATTTTATCCCTCACTTGCATTAAGTTCACTACATGTATTTCTCCTCATAAAATTCGCAGCAATGCTTTCTCCTCCTCTATTATTCAAGTAACTATCTAAATCTATCTAACTTCGTGATTGATTTAAGCTTTCAGCTTTTAAACATCTTCAACTATAGTAGATATTCTACTTGCTATTTGCTGATCATCTTCAGTCAATATAGACTTATCGTCTACTGCAATTTGATTATATAACCATTTGATTCTTGTATACTACGTCTATTACGAGTAGATCCACAATTTTCAATTTTCCATCTACTTTGATCTTCCACTCGATTCTGCGTATGCCAAGTAAATACGTATCGTCTATAGATAGCTGTCATACTTATAGGAATCTGCAGCATACAAGAATTCACCATATTGAACGTTCTCCATGTGACAATTGCCACCACCATCAAGCTCATTTTTCCACTGACTTTGGCTTCCTACTCGCCCCTTTGTATGCCAAGTAAATACGTTTACCGTCTATAGTAGTCATACTTATAGGAATCTGCAGCATACAAGTATTCATAATACTTAACATTTTTAATACATACTTTTGACGAAAATACTGCATTCCTCACTGATTCTGGTAATCTACTTTTTAGTTTCTCAAGGTCAGTTCTTTTTTCTGAACGGACACTACAATATTTACTAGAGTCTACTGTATTTTTAATACAGCGAGATAACTCAAATAATGCACCACCGTTCTTTGGCACTTTACCAAACACAGCCACATAACCTGAGATACTCTGACCAGGGTTATTTTGACTATGTATAAACTTTAACTTTTCTTTTTTATCTACTTGCCAATAAACGTCATTTACAGCTTTCTTAATTGCTTCGGCAAACAATCTTTCATGGAAATTATAAACCCTATCCACAAGTTCAATAGTTGAAACACTAAGATCTGTAATATTAATTAATAGTACCTTAATATATTATCCCTCACATGCATTAAGTTCACTACATGTATTTCTCCTCATAAAATTCGCAGCAATGCTTTCTCCTCCTCTATTATTCAAGTAACTATCTAAATCTATCTTACTTCGTGATTGATTTAAGCTTTCAGCATTTCAACATCTTCAACTATAGTAGATATTCTACTTGCTATTTGCTGATCCTCTTCAGTCAATATAGACTTATCGTCTACTGCAATTTGATTATATAACCATTTGATTCTTGTATAACTACGTCTATTACGAGTAGATCCACAATTTTCAATTTTCCATCTACTTTGATCTTCCACTCGATTCTGCGTATGCCAAGTAAATACGTATCGTCTATAGATAGCTGTCATACTTATAGGAATCTGCTGCATACAAGTATTCATTATACAAAACATTTTTAATACATACTTTTGACGAAAATACTGCATTCCTCACTGATATAATGAACCACCGTTCTTTGGCATTTTATCAAACACAGCCACATAACCTGAGATACTCTGACCAGGGTTATTTTGACTATATATAAACTTTAACATTTCTTTTTTATCTACTTGCCAATATACGTCATTTACAGCTTTCTTAATTGCTTCGGCAAACAATCTTTCATGGAAATTACAAACCCTATCCACAAGTTCAATAGTTGAAACACTTAGATTATGCAGCATACCGTCCTTAATACCGCTTTTGCAATACCTGCCGCTCCACCACTTAATGCACCTAGAGCGCTTAATCCTGCAAATATTGGAATTATGGGTAAAATTCCTCCAGTCTTTGGTATTTTTATTACTCGGGTGGGTCTAATTTTACTTTTAATTCCTTTTACTGTTTTTAATGCTACCTTAATGGCACTGTCTATGTATCTAGATCTATTTTTAAGAATTCTATTTTTTATTTTATTCGTAGCTTGTTTAAAACTTATTGCTTTTCCCATTTTTGTATTTGCTTTACGTTTATTACCCATACCTAATTTAACTTTGGCTTTCATAGCTGTAGCTACTCCTAGAACTGCTGTTTTTTCCCCTAAAGATGCGTCTATTGAAAAAAGTCTGTTAAAAGCCCCTTCAGCTAAAATTTTATCAGCCTCGTACCTTTTTTTAAATCTTTACTTTTACTATAAGCGATATCGTGATTTTTACAAAAATCATCTAATCCATTTATACCTTTGTCCCCTCTTGCTAAACTTTTTTCTAATTTAGTTCCGGGTCCACATTAATTGTATCCAGGGATGTGTAATTCAAAAGGTAATTTATTTATAACACTGTTTAATAAACCTTTTCCTCCAGCAACTGCTGAAGAATGACTATTTGAAGGAATGAGCATAATTTATATAGTTCTCGCTATCTAGTTTACTATATACTAATTTTATTTTATCAATACATCTATTTAACTTAAATTTAGTGTCATTACCGTTTTAAACGATCTACAGAAGACATGAAAATTATTAAACAAGGTTCTAGTTTAACTATTGATAATCATGATTTAATGGTTGAAAAAAAAATCAGAAGCATGGTGATTTATTACCTTCATCTATTAGATCTATTATAGTGGGATCGTCTTACTGTGGGAAAACAAACGCATTAATTTCTCTACTAGAACACCCTAATGGATTGCGATTTAAAAATGTATACATTTTTTCAAAGTCGTTAAATCAACCAAAATATGTATATTTAAATAATTTATTAAAGCCAATAAAAGAAATTGGATATTTTACATTTAACAGTAGCGATAACTTATTGCCACCGTCTGACGTAAAACCTAATTCTACATTTATATTTGATGATATCGCAACAAACAGTCAAATTACCGTTCAAGAATATTTTAGCATGGGGCGTCATCGTGAAGTGGTGTGAAGTTCTATCTTTGTCAAATTTATGCAAAGATTTCTAAATATCTTATAAGAGATAATACGATTTGTTAGTCATATTTAAACAAGATGAATGAAATTTGAAACACATATATAACGATCATGTAGGGTCTGACATAAGTTATGAAGAATTAAAAAATGTATGTGCGATATGTTGGAAAGAACCATATGGATTTTTAGTTATATTTAAAGATGAACCCATTAATTGTGGTAGATATAGAAAAGAATTTGATCATTTTATATATTTATAACATTACAAATTAAAAAAGAATCAGTTTTCTATAATACATGCGTCAGCGTACATTAAAAAGAATTTTACACTTGTTTATATATTCAAACCTATCTGATACCAGTTCAAACCTGTCTAACACCTGTTGCACACCTGTTACGCACCTGTTCAAAGTTGTTATAATATCTGTTTATTTTTTTATCAAATTGTTAGTTAAAATGGATAGTAAGAGTAAAGACTTTAAAGCAAACGACAGGTAGTAAACTACTGAAATATAAAAGAATAATATCAAAAATAGGAAAAGGCATGCGCATGGAAGTAACCAATAATAAAATTGATTTTGTACATTGGAATGATCCAAATGAGCTTGTTAATAGGATACGATTGTTAATTGCATCTCAAACCGCAGGCAATACAGGTCATATTAACGAAATAAATTCCCCTCACCCTCACCCTACTGGTGACATAGATATGGGTGATAGCAGGTTTATAAATGTAGCAGAACCTGAAGAGAATAATGATGTGGCTACTAAAAACTATGTTGAAAAACAAATTCTAAAAATAAATGATAAAAGTATAGCAATAATTTGTTTACATTTTGAAGGAAATACAGTAGTAACAGTAGTAATTTTATAATAAAAAGGACCAACAGACCAATGTATTCATTTCCATTCAAATCTGCTACTGTGTTAAACATAAATATTAATAATAAATAATTTTTCATAGAAATCAATCAAGAACAACATACACCTAATACAATCTTGGGAAAAAGTATTAAATTAAATGATAGGATAATTTTCTCCAAACCATCATTAGCCGTCGGCAATAATCTTTATTGTGATATAATTTTCAAAATTGTTTGCATCTAAAGTAAAGAGAGAAATAGTAGATGAATTACATAAGCCTGCAAGAATTAATTTTAAGAGACGAAGAGCTATAGTTAAATCAATGGATGACTTATTTCAGGAGGGCCTTATTGAGATGTTGAAGTGTTGAAGATTCAATAAAACATGCATTCAAAAAGGTGCTAAAGGACGGTATGCTGCATAATCCTAGTGTTTCAACTATTGAACTTGTGGATAGGGTATATAATTTCGATGAAAGATTGTTTGCCGAAGCAATTAAGAAAGCTGTAAATGACGTTTATTGGCAAGTAGATAAAAAAGAAAAGTTAAAGTTTATACATAGTCAAAATAACCCTGGTCAGAGTATCTCAGGTTATGTGGCTGTGTTTGATAAAATGCCAAAGAACGGTGGTGCATTATTTGAGTTAGCTCGCTGTATTAAAAATACAGTAGACTCTAGTAAATATTGTAGTGTCCGTTCAGAAAAAGAACTGACCTTGAGAAACTAAAAAGTAGATTACCAGAATCAGTGAGGAATGCAGTATTTTCGTCAAAAGTATGTATTAAAAATGTTAAGTATGATGAATACTTGTATGCTGCAGATTCCTATAAGTATGACGACTATAGACGGTAAACGTATTTACTTGGCATACAAAGGGGCGAGTAGGAAGCCAAAGTCAGTGGAAAATTGAGCTTGATGGTGGTGGCAAATGTCACATAGAGAACGTTCAATATGGTGATTACTTGTATGCTGCAAATTCCTATAAGTATAACAGCTATCTATAGACGATACGTATTTACTTGGCATACGCAGAATCGAGTGGAAAATTGAAAATTGTGGATCTACTCGTAATAGACGTAGTATACAAGAATCAAATGGTTATATAATCAAATTCCAGTAAACGATAAGTCTATATTGACTGAAGATGATCAGCAAATAGCAAGTAGAATATCTACTATAGTTGAAGATGATAGTTACTTGAATAATAGAGGAGGAGAAAGCATTGCTGCGAATTTTATGAGGAGAAATACATGTAGTGAACTTAATGCAAGTGAGGGATAAAATATTAAGGTACTATTAATTAATATTACAGATCTGCTTCCAGAAACGACAGATAATGAGAATAGTGAAGCAGAGCTATCAAGGTTAATAGAAGAATACGAAACGATTAAAAGCCAAGAACTACGTCATGTACTAATAAAATCTCTGTTTGAAAACGTACAAGTTTGCAAAGAGAAAGTGAAGAGAGTAGAAAAGATAAAAATTGTGAGTAGTTTAGTTAAGGAAAGAATTTCTATCAATATTATTTTTAAAACAGTTGGCATCTGTAGACGAAATTCAATAAGTTTAAAAATAAAGAAATCATATCTATTTATATCTTTATAATTTCATAAAAAAAAGATTGAGAAATTGATTTGACTTCACTCGAAAGCTATGACTTTATGCAAAGATTGCTATTAATAACTATATAATTTCATAAAAAAAAAAAAAAAAGATTGAAAATTTTATTTGACCACTCAAAAGCTATGGCTTTATGCCAAGACTGCTAAAAATGGCAGTAAATATATAAAAAGATTTTGATATTAGTGAAGGGTAATGTTTATGAATAATAAGGAAAATAGTAAAGCTCGTAGAGAAGAAATGGAATTCACAGCATTAGAAAGCAACGATAAACCTCTACTTGATCGGGAAGTAATAGAAACATTTCTAAGTGCAGTGCATGACAGGGAAGAGGCTCGAATTATTGCTGGAAAGCTAATAGATAGTTTTGGAATAGGAGGAGTTTTAGGCCAGGAAATTAGATGACTTGAAAACTATAGAAGGGATAACTGACTCTACAGTAGCAGTATAAAGAATTGGAATAATTCTGAGTTTCATAGAATTTCTACATTGTGGTTTGATCTACGTTTAGAACCAATAACGTTCGGTAGATTAGATAGGTTTAGCTTATATGAAGTACGGAAAGTACAAGACCTGATGGCAAAAGCTTCAGAGAATTATAAGAATAAAAGTAAATATGCTCCTATAGTAGAATATGACTTTAAATGTTTAGTATTGATTAATAATTTTATAATGGAAAACAAGAAACCCAATATACCAACGTCTAAGTTTTTCTTCACTTCAGGACCATGTAAGCTTTACAGAAAATTACTGTAGTTTAGAACAAATTGAGGAATTAAAAAATAAAACGCCAAGTAGTAATCAGATTTTAACATTGCTTGAAAAGTTAGAAAACAACCTTTTGCTGAATGACTATGATTCAAACGTAATAGATCAGTGCAATAAGTGGATGATCTCTTTAGGGTTGAGAGTATTGATAACTTTGGTAATTACAGCAGTTTATGAAGATAAATAGGATGAAGTTAAAACTCTTATTGATAAAACTGCTAAAAAAGTAATGTTAATATTGAACATAATAATCAGTGTTCACAGAACTGGACGCCTTTGCATTATGCTACTTACAACGGTAATGTAGAATTAAAGCAAGAGTGTATTCAAAGCATTTTTAGAGAAGAAAGGTAATATTAAGTATGATGAATACTTGTATGCTGCAGATTCCTATAAGTATGACGACTATAGACATTATTATTCTTCTTCTTGATAGAGGTGCTGATATCGAAGCTAAAAACAACGATGGTAGAACACCTCTGTACTTAGCTGCTTACAATAATGGTTCAGGTGTAATTGAAGTTCTTTGTAACAGGATCAAGACTAAAAGTAATGACGCATTTGAAATGATAAAACAGGTTGAATTTTTAAAGAAGGAAGTTGTTAACCAAGCAAATATTCCATCTAATGCAAAAGGATCGGTAGAGTCGGTAGAGATAAGTAGTTTAAGAGATTCAATAAAACATGCATTCAAAAAGGTGCTAAAGGACGGTATGCTGCATAATCTTAGTGTTTCAACTATTGAACTTGTGGATAGGGTTTATAATTTCCATGAAAGGTTGTTTGCCGAAGCAATTAAGAAAGCTGTAAATGACGTATTGGCAAGTAGAAAAAAAAGAAATGTTAAAGTTTATACAAAGTCAAAATAACCCTGGTCAGAGTATCTCAGGTTATGTGGCTGTGTTTGATAAAATGCCAAAGAACGGTGGTGCATTATTTGAGTTAGCTCGCTGTATAAAAAATATAGTAGACTCTAGTAAATATTGTAGTGTCCGTTCAGAAAAAAGAACTGACCTTGAGAAACTAAAAAGTAGATTACCAGAATCAGTGAGGAATGCAGTATTTTCGTCAAAAGTATGTATTAAAAATGTTAAGTATGATGAAAACTTGTATGCTGCAGATTCCTATAAGTATGACGACTATAGACGGTAAACGTATTTACTTGGCATACAAAGGGGCGAGTAGGAAGCCAAAGTCAGTGGAAAATTGAGCTTGATGGTGGTGGCAATTGTCACATAGAGAAATGTTAAAGTTTATACAAAGTCAAAATAACCCTGGTCAGAGTATCTCAGGTTATGTGGCTGTGTTTGATAAAATGCCAAAGAACGGTGGTGCATTATTTGAGTTAGCTCGCTGTATAAAAAATATAGTAGACTCTAGTAAATATTGTAGTGTCCGTTCAGAAAAAAGAACTGACCTTGAGAAACTAAAAAGTAGATCACCAGAATCAGTGAGGAATGCAGTATTTTCGTCAAAAGTATGTATTAAAAATGTTAAGTATGATGAAAACTTGTATGCTGCAGATTCCTATAAGTATGACGACTATAGACGGTAAACGTATTTACTTGGCATACAAAGGGGCGAGTAGGAAGCCAAAGTCAGTGGAAAATTGAGCTTGATGATGGTGGCAATTGTCACATAGAGAACGTTCAATATGGTGAATACTTGTATGCTGCAGATTCCTATAAGTATGACAGCTATCTATAGACGATACGTATTTACTTGGCATACGCAGAATCGAGTGGAAGATCAAAGTAGATGGAAAATTGAAAATTGTGGATCTACTCACAATAGACGTAGTATACAAGAATCAAATGGTTATATAATCAAATTGCAGTAGACGATAAGTCTATATTGACTGAAGATGATCAGCAAATAGCAAGTAGAATATCTACTATAGTTGAAAATGTTGAAAGGCTGAAAGCTTAAATCAATCACGAAGTAAGATAGATTTAGATAGTTACTTGAATAATAGAGGAGGAGTAAGCATTGCTGCGAATTTCATGAGGAGAAATACATGTAGTGAACTTAATGCAAGTGAGGGATAAAATATTAAGGTACTATTAATTAATATTACAGATCTGCTTCCAGAAACGACAGATAATGAGATTAGTGAAGCAGAGCTATCAAGGTTAATAGAAGAATACGAAACGATTAAAAGCCAAGAACTAATCATGTACTAATAAAATCTCTGTTTGAAAACGTACAAGTTTGCAAAGAGAAAGTGAAGAGAGTAGAAAAGATAGAAATTGTGAGGAGTTTAGTTAAGGAAGGAATTTTTATCAATATTATTTTAAAAACAATAGGCATCTGTAGACGAAATTCAATAAGTTTAAGTATTCCAAAACTATCTATTAGCTTTCCAGCAATAATTCGAGCCTCTTCCCTGTCATGCACTGCACTTAGAAATGTTTCTATTACTTCACGATCAAGTAGAGGTTTATCGTTGCTTTCTAATGCTGTGAATTCCATTTCTTCTCTACGAGCTTTACTATTTTCCTTATTATTCATAAACATTACCCTTCACTAATATCAAAATCTATTTATATATTTATTGCCATTTTTAGCAGTCTTGGCATAAAGCCATAGCTTTTGAGTGGTCAAATAAAATTTTCAATCTTTTTTTTTTTTTTTTATGAAATTATATAGTTATTAATAGCAATCTTGGCATAAAGTCATAGCTTTCGAGTGAAGTCAAATCAATTACTCAATCTTTTTTTTTTATGAAATTATAAAGATATTAATAGATATGATTTCTTTATTTTTAAACTTGTTGAATTTCGTCTACAGATGCCTACTGTTTTTAAAATAATATTGATAGAAATTCCTTCCTTAACTAGACTCCTCACAATTTTTATCTTTTCTACTCTTCACTTTCTCTTTGCAAACTTGTACGTTTTCAAACAGAGATTTTTTTTATTTTAAAAGCAATAGGCATCTGTAGACGAAATTCAACAAGATTAAAAATAAAGAAATCATATCTATTTATATCTTTATAATTTCATAAAAAAAAGATTGAGAAATTGATTTGACTTCACTCGAAAGCTATGACTTTATGCTAAGATTGCTATTAATAACTATATACTTTCATAAAAAAAGATTGAAAATTTTATTTGACCACTCAAAAGCTATGGCTTTATGCTAAGACTGCTAAAAATGGCAGTAAATATATAAAATGATTTTGATATTAGTGAAGGGTAATGTTTATAAATAATAAGGAAAATAGTAAAGCTCGTAGAGAAGAAATGGAATTCACAGCATTAGAAAGCAACGATAAGCCTCTACTTGATCGTGAAGTAATAGAAACATTTCTAAGTGCAGTGCATGACAGGGAAGAGGCTCGAATTATTGCTGGAAAGCTAATAGATAGTTTTGGAATAGTAGGAGTTTTAGACCAGGAAATTAGATGACTTGAAAACTATAGAAGGGATAACTGACTCTACAGTAGCAGTATAAAGAATTGGAATAATTCTGAGATTCATAGAATTTCTACATTGGGGTTTGATCTAGGTTTAGAACCAAAAACGTTCAGTAGATTAGATAGGTTTAGCTTATATGAAGTAGGGAAAAAAACCTGATGGAAAAAGCTTCAGAGAATTATAAGAATAAAAGTAAATATGCTCCTAAAGTAGAAAATGACTTTAAATGTTTAGTATCGATTAATAATTTTATAATGGAAAACAAGAACCCAATATACCAACGTCTAAGTTTTTCTTCACTTCAGGCTTTACAGAAAATTACTGTAGTTTAGAACAAATTGAGGAATTAAAAAATAAAACGCCAAGTAGTAATCAGATTTTAACATTGCTTGAAAAGTTAGAATACAACCTTTTGCTGAATGACTATGATTCAAACGTAATAGATCAGTGCAATATGTGGATGATCTCTTTAGGGTTGGGAGTATTGAAACCTTTGGTAATTACAGCAGTTTATGAAGGTAAATAGGATTATTGATAAACCTGTTAAAAAAGTAATGTTAATATTGAACATAATAATCGGTGTTCACAGAACTGGACGCCTTTGTATTATGCTACTTACAACGGTAATGTAGAATTAAGGCAAGAGTGTATTCAAAGCATTTTTAGAGAAGAAAGGTAATATTAAGCTTTAGAGAGTACTAGTTGTAACAGTGATAGTTGGGCGCTTTTACACTATGCTGTTCATTATGGTTAGCTTTCTTATAGATAAAGGTGCTAATATTTTAATTAGAAGTAAGGAAGGTAAGGCAGACCTGTATTTGGCTGTTGAAGAAGCCAAGCAATACATAATTATTCTTCTTCTTGATAGAGGTGCTGATATCGAAGCAAAAAACAACGATGGTAGAACACCTCTGTACTTAGCTGCTTACAATAATGATTCAGGTGTAATTGAAGTTCTTTGTAACAGGATCAAGACTAAAAGTAATGACGCATTTGAAATGATAAAACAGGTTGAATTTTTAAAGGAAGTTGTTAACCAAGCAAATATTTCATCTAATGCAAAAGGATCGGTAGAGTCTTGTATAAGTAGTTTAAGAGATTCAATAAAACATGCATTCAAAAAGGTGCTAAAGGACGGTATGTTGCATAATCTTAGTGTTTCAACTATTGAACTTGTGGATAGGGTTTATAATTTCCATGAAAGATTGTTTGCTGAAGCAATTAAGAAAGCTGTAAATGACGTATATTGGCAAGTAGATAAAAAACAAATGTTAAAGTTTATATATAGTCAAAATAACCCTGGTCAGAGTATTTCAGGTTATGTGGCTGTGTTTGATAAAATGCCAAAGAACGGTGGTGCATTATTTGAGTTAGCTCGCTGTATTAAAAATACAGTAGACTCTAGTAAATATTGTAGTGTCCGTTCAGAAAAAAGAACTGACCTTGAGAAACTAAAAAGTAGATTACCAGAATCAGTGAGGAATGCAGTATTTTCGTCAAAAGTTTGTATTAAAAATGTTAAGTATGATGAATACTTGTATGCTGCAGATTCCTATAAGTATGACGACTGTAGACGGTAAACGTATTTACTTGGCATACAAAGGGGCGTGTAGGAAGCCAAAGTCAGTGGAAAATTGAGCTTGATGGTGGTGGCAATTGTCACATAGAGAACGTTCAATATGGTGAATATTTGTATGCTGCAGATTCCTATAAGTATGACAGCTATCTATAGACGATACGTATTTACTTGGCATACGCAGAATCGAGTGGAAGATCAAAGTAGATGGAAAATTGAAAATTGTGGATCTACTCGTAATAGACGTAGTATACAAGAATCAAATGGTTATATTATCAAATTGCAGTAGACGATAAGTCTATATTGACTGAAGATGATCAGCAAATAGCAAGTAGAATATCTACTATAGTTGAAGATGTTGAAAGGCTGAAAGCTTAAATCAATCACGAAGTAAGATAGATTTAGATAGTTAATTGAATAATAGAGGAGGAGAAAGCATTGCTGCGAATTTTATGAGGAGAAATACATGTAGTAAACTTAATGCAAGTGAGGGATAAACTATTAAGGTACTATTAATTAATATTACAGATCTGCTTCCAGAAACGACAGATAATGAGAATAGTGAAGCAGAGCTATGAAGGTTAATAGAAGAATACGAAACGATTAAAAGCCAAGAACTACGTCATGTACTAATAAAATCTCTGTTTGAAAACGTACAAGTTTGCAAAGAAAAAGTGAAGAGTAGAAAAGATAAAAATTGTGAGGAGTTTAGTTAAGGAATGAATTTCTATCAATATTATTTTAAAAACAGTAGGCATCTGTAGACGAAATTCAACAAGTTTGAAAAGAAAGAAACCATATCTATTTATATCTTTATAATTTCATAAAAAAAAGATTGAGAAATTGATTTGACTTCACTCGAAAGCTATGACTTTATGCTAAGATTGCTATTAATATCTACTTAATTTCATAAAAAAAAAAAAAAAAAAAAAGATTGAAAAATTTATTTGACCACTCAAAAGCTATGGCTTTAAGCCAAGACTGCTAAAAATGGCAGTATATATATAAAAAGATTTTGATATTAGTGAAGGGTAATGTTTATGAATAATAAGGAAGATAGTAAAGCTCGTAGAGAAGAAATGGAATTCACAGCTTTAGAAAGCAACGATAAACCTCTACTTGATCGTGAAGTAATAGAAACATTTCTAAGTGCAGTGCATGACAGGGAAGAGGCTCGAATTATTGCTGGAAAGCTAATAGATAGTTTTGGAATAGGAGGAGTTTTAGGCCAGGAAATTAGATGACTTGAAAACTATAGAAGGGATAACTGACTCTACAGTAGCAGTATAGAGAATTGGAATAATTCTGAGTTTCATAGAATTTCTACATTGGGGTTTGATCTAGGTTTAGAACCAATAACGTTCGGTAGATTAGATAGGTTTAGCTTATATGAAGTAGGGGAAGTACAAGACCTGATGGAAAAAGCTTCAGAGAATTATAAGAATAAAAGTAAATATGCTCCTAAAGTAGAAAATGACTTTAAATGTTTAGTATCGATTAATAATTTTTTAATGGAAAACAAGAACCCAATATACTAACGTCTAAGTTTTTCTCCACTTCAGGCTTTACAGAAAATTACTGTAGTTTAGAACAAATTGAGGAATTAAAAAATAAAACGCCAAGTAGTAATCAGATTTTAACATTGCTTGAAAGGTTAGAAAACAACCTTTTGCTGAATGACTATGATTCAAACGTAATAGATCAGTGCAATAAGTGGATGATCTCTTTTGGGTTGGGAGTATTGAAACCTTTGGTAATTACAGCTGTTTATGAAGGTAAATAGGATTATTGATAAAACTGCTAAAAAAAACCCTAAAGAGATCATCCACTTTTTGCACTGATCTATTACGTTTGAATCAGTCATTCAGCAAAAGATTGTTTTCTAACTTTTCAGGCAATGTTAAAATCTGATTACTACTTGGCGTTTTATTTTTTAATTCCTCAATTTGTTCTAAACTACAGTAATTTTCTGTAAAGCCTGAAGTGAAGAAAAACTTAGACGTTGGTATATTGGGTTCTTGTTTTCCATTATAAAATTATTAATCGATACTAAACATTTAAAGTCATTTTCTACTTTAGGAGCATATTTACTTTTATTCTTATAATTCTCTGAAGCTTTTTCCATCTGGTCCTGTACTTTCCGTACTTCATATAAGCTAAACCTATCTAATCTACCGAACGTTATTGGTTCTAAACCTAGATCAAACCCCAATGTAGAAATTCTATGAAACTCAGAATTATTCCAATTCTCTATACTGCTACTGTAGAGTCAGTTATCCCTTCTATAGTTTTCAAGTCATCTAATTTCCTGGCCTAAAACTCCTATTCCAAAACTATCTATTAGCTTTCCAGCAATAATTCGAGCCTCTTCCCTGTCATGCACTGCACTTAGAAATGTTTCTATTACTTCACGATCAAGTAGAGGTTTATCGTTGCTTTCTAAAGCTGTGAATTCCATTTCTTCTCTACGAGCTTTACTATCTTCCTTATTATTCATAAACATTACACTTCACTAATATCAAAATCTTTTTATATATTTACTGCCATTTTTAGCAGTCTTGGCTTAAAGCCATAGCTTTTGAGTGGTCAAATAAAATTTTCAATCTTTTTTCTTTTTTTTTTTTTTTGTAATGAAATTATATAGTTATTAATAGCAATCTTAGCATAAAGTCATAGCTTTCGAGTGAAGTCAAATCAATTTCTCAATCTTTTTTTTATGAAATTATAAAGATATAAATAGATATGATTTCTTTATTTTTAAACTTGTTGAATTTCGTCTACAGATGCCTACAGTTTTTAAAATAATATTGATAGAAATTCCTTCCTTAACTAAACTCCTCACAATTTTTATCTTTTCTACTCTTCACTTTGTCTTTGCAAACTTGTACGTTTTCAAACAGAGATTTTATTAGTACATGACGTAGTTCTTGGCTTTTAATCGTTTCGGATTCTTCTATTAACCTTGATAGCTCTGCTTCACTATTCTCATTATCTGTCGTTTCTGGAAGCAGATCTGTAATATTAATTAATAGTACCTTAATATTTTATCCCTCACTTGCATTAAGTTCACTACATGTATTTCTCCTCATAAAATTCGCAGCAATGCTTTCTCCTCCTCTATTATTCAAGTAACTATCTAAATCTATCTTACTTCGTGATTGATTTAACCTTTCAGCCTTTAAACATCTTCAACTATAGTAGATATTCTACTTGCTATTTGCTGATCATCTTCAGTCAATATAGACTTATCGTCTACTGCAATTTGATTATATAACCATTTGATTCTTGTATACTACGTCTGTTACGAGTAGATACACAATTTTCAATTTTCCATCTACTTTGATCTTCCACTCGATTCTGCGTATGCCAAGTAAATACGTATCGTCTATAGATAACTGTTATGCTTATAGGAATCTGCAGCATACAAGTATTCATCATATTGAACGTTCTCTATGTGACAATTGCCACCACCATCAAGCTCAATTTTCCACTGACTTTGGCTTCCTACTCGCCCCTTTGTATGCCAAGTAAATACGTTTACCGTCTATAGTCGTCATACTTATAGGAATCTGCAGCATACAAGTATTCATCATACTTAACATTTTTAATATATACTTTTGACGAAAATACTGCATTCCTCACTGATTCTGGTAATCTACTTTTTAGTTTCTCAAGGTCAATTCTTTTTTCTGAACGGTCACTACAATATTTACTAGAGTCTACTGTATTTTTAATACAGCGAGCTAACTCAAATAATGGACCACCGTTCTTTGCATTTTATCAAACACAGCCACATAACCTGAGATACTCTGACCAGGGTTATTTTGACTATATATAAACTTTAACATTTCTTTTTTATCTACTTGCCAATAAACGTCATTTACAGCTTTCTTAATTGCTTCGGCAAACAATCTTTCATGGAAATTATAAACCCTATCCACAAGTTCAATAGTTGAAACACTAAGATTATGCAGCATACCGTCCTTAAGCACCTTTATGAATGCTTGTTTTATTGAATCTCTTAAACTACTTATACAAGACTCTACCGACTATTTTACATTAGATGGAATATTTGCATGGTTAACAACTTCCTTCTTTAAAAATTCAACATGTTTTATCATTTCAAATGCGTCATTACTTTTAGTCTTGATCCTGTTACAAAGAACTTCAATTACACCTGAATCATTATTGTAAGCAGCTAAGTACAGAGGTGTTCTACCATCGTTGTTTTTAGCTTCGATATCAGCACCTCTATCAAGAAGAAGAATAATTATGTATTGCTTGGCTTCTTCAACAGCCAAATACAGGGCTGCCTTACCTTCCTTACTTCTAATTAAAATATTAGCACCTTTATCTATAAGAAAGCTAACCATAATGAACAGCATAGTGCAAAAGCGCCCAACTATCACTGTTACAACTAGTACTCTCTAAAGCTTAATATTACCTTTCCTCTCTAAAAATGCTTTGAATACACTCTTGCCTTAATTCTACATTACCGTTGTAAGTAGCATAATGCAAAGGCGTCCAGTTCTGTGAACACTGATTATTATGTTCAATATTAACATTACTTTTTTAGCAGTTTTATCAATAATTCTATTTACCTTCATAAACAGCTGTAATTACCAAAGGTTTCAATACTCCCAACCCTAAAGAGATCATCCACTTATTGCACTGATCTATTACGTTTGAATCATAGTCATTCAGCAAAAGGTTGTTTTCTAACTTTTCAAGCAATGTTAAAATCTGATTACTACTTGGCGTTTTATTTTTTAATTCCTCAATTTGTTCTAAACTACAGTAATTTTCTGTAAAGCCTGAAGTGAAGAAAAACTTAGACGTTGGTATATTGGGTTCTTGTTTTCCATTAAAAAATTATTAATCGATACTAAACATTTAAAGTCATTTTCTACTTTAGGAGCATATTTACTTTTACTCTTATAATTTTCTGAAGCTTTTTCCATCAGGTCTTGTCCTTCCCCTACTTCATATAAGCTAAACCTATCTAATCTACCGAACGTTATTGGTTCTAAACCTAGATCAAACCCCAATGTAGAAATTCTATGAATCTCAGAATTATTCCAATTCTTTATACTGCTACTGTAGAGTCAGTTATCCCTTCTATAGTTTTCAAGTCATCTAATTTCCTGGCCTAAAACTCCTCCTATTCCAAAACTATCTATTAGCTTTCCAGCAATAATTCGAGCCTCTTCCCTGTCATGCACTGCACTTAGAAATGTTTCTATTACTTCACGATCAAGTAGAGGCTTATCGTTGCTTTCTAATGCTGTGAATTCCATTTTTTCTCTACGAGCTTTACTATCTCCCTTATTATTTATAAACATTACCCTTCACTAATATCAAAATCTTTTTATATATTTACTGCCATTTTTAGCAGTCTTAGCATAAAGCCATAGCTTTTGAGTGGTCAAATAAAATTTTCAATCTTTTTTTTTTTTTTATGAAATTATATAGTTATTAATAGCAATCTTAGCATAAAGTCATAGCTTTCGAGTGAAGTCAAATCAATTTCTCAATCTTTGTTTATGAAATTATAAAGATATAAATAGATATGATTTCTTTATTTTTAATCTTGTTGAATTTCGTCTACAGATGCCTATTGTTTTTAAAATAAAAAAAATCTCTGTTTGAAAACGTACAAGTTTGCAAAGAGAAAGTGAAGAGTAGAAAAGATAAAAATTGTGAGGAGTTTAGTTAAGGAAGGAATTTCTATCAATATTATTTTAAAAACAGTAGAACAGAAAATTGTGGATCTACTCGTAATAGACGTAGTATACAAGAATCAAATGGTTATATAATCAAATTGCAGTAGGCGATAAGTCTATATCGACTGAAGAGGATCAGCAAATAGCAAGTAGAATATCTACTATAGTTGAAGATGTTGAAAGGCTGAAAGCTTAAATCAATCACGAAGTAAGATAGATTTAGATAGTTACTTGAATAATAGAGGAGGAGAAAGCATTGCTGCGAATTTTATGAGAAATACATGTAGTGAACTTAATGCAAGTGAGGGATAAAATATTAAGGTACTATTAATTAATATTACAGATCTGCTTCCAGAAACGACAGATAATGAGAATAGTGAAGCAGAGCTATCAAGGTTAATAGAAGAATACGAAACGATTAAAAGCCAAGAACTACGTTTTGTACTAATAAAATCTCTGTGTGACAACGTACAAGTTTGCAAAGAGAAAGTGAAGAGAGTAGAAAAGATAAAAATTGTGAGGAGTTTAGTTAAGGAAGGAATTTCTATCAATATTATTTTAAAAACAGTGGGCATCTGTAGACAATATTCAACAAGTTTAAAAATAAAGAAATCATATCTATTTATATCTTTATAATTTCATAAAAAAAAGATTGAGAAATTGATTTGACTTCACTCGAAAGCTATGACTTTATGCTAAGATTGCTATTAATAACTATATAATTTCATTACAAAAAAAAAAAAAGAAAAAAGATTGAAAATTTTATTTGACCACTCAAAAGCTATGGCTTTATCCCAAGACTGCTAAAAATGGCAGTAAATATATAAAAAGATTTTGATATTAGTGAAGTGTAATGTTTATGAATAATAAGGAAAATTGTAAGCTTCTAGAGAAGAAATGGAATTCACAGCATTAGAAAGCAACGATAAACCTCTACTTGATCGTGAAGTAATAGAAACATTTCTAAGTGCAGTGCATGACAGGAAAGAGGCTCGAATTATTGCTGGAAAGCTAATAGATAGTTTTGGAATAGGAGGAGTTTTAGGCCAGGAAATTAGATGACTTGAAAACTATAGAAGGGATAACTGACTCTACAGTAGCAGTATAAAGAGTATAAAGAATTGGAATAATTCTGAGTTTCATAGAATTTCTACATTGGGGTTTGCTCTAGGTTTAGAACCAATAACGTTCGGTAGATTAGATAGGTTTAGCTTATATGAAGTACGGAAAGTATAAGACCTGATGGAAAAAGCTTCAGAGAATTATAAGAATAAAAGTAAATATGCTCCTAAAGTAGAAAATGACTTTAAATGTTTAGTATCGATTAATAATTTTATAATGGAAAACAAGAACCCAATATACCAACGTCTAAGTTTTTCTTCACTTCAGGACCATGTAAGCTTTACAGAAAATTACTGTAGTTTAGAACAAATTGAGGAATTAAAAAATAAAACGCCAACTAGTAATCAGATTTTAACATTGCTTTAAAAGTTATAAGTATAAGTCGAGCTTAGTATTTTTCAATTATAGTTGTCGTCACTAATACATTCGTAAACAAATTGGGTAATAAATAAAGTTTATTTAAATGACTTTGAGAGATGATAAGTATATCCTTGAACAGCTACAAAACAAGTGATAAAACTAATTGGATGAAAAGTTAAAAGGTTATTCTAAAATAACTTATTATCTTACTTTGAAGGAATAAACAACCTTATTTTGAAACAAGTCTAATACAAATTTAAGTTTTTTATTCTACATTGCTTTTGTCTATCCAACTATTATGACTGTTACCAAATCCAAGCCACTTAACAAACACTTTATTTGATTTACGTTTTAACACCTTTTCAACTAAAAAAATATTAGGATATTTAACTTTTTGAAGTTCCATTTCATAGAATCCTCCTTTTATTTCTTCCATATTCTCGTCTTGTAAAATATAAGTGGTGGGGTTGGTTAACTGTACTTTTTTTAACAATAAATATTTCAGGTGGCCAATTCGGTGTATAAGATTTATCAAATACTCCTCTCTTTTTACTTATACGCACATAATCTCCTATTTTAAATTTGTTTATTTTATTTGCAAGTTTTATGTTATTATATACAGTGTTTAATAAATATTTTTCATTTTTTTATTCACTTGGGATGGTTTAATTCCTATAGTACGGTGTTTTTTATTATTATATTTCTTTACAACAAGATCTAATATATCTAACCATTTATAATTTCCTTGAATATTAAATTCTTTCCACATCATATATTTTAAAGTTCTATTAACTCGTTCAGTGCATAGTGATGCATGCTTTTTTATTACGAATCACACTGTAATGATTTATATTGTATTTTGACATTAATTTTTTAAAATATCTGTTAAAAAATTCACGTCCTTCATCTATTTGTAAATTATTTGGTACTTGTTCTCCTAAAACCTTTTTCCATTGCATTAGTTACGTCAGAAGCAGATTTACAGGAACCGCCCAAACGTATTTAGAAAAGCAATTGATAACTTCAACATCTCAATAAGGTCCGCCTGAAATAACTCATCCATTGATTTAATTATAGCTCTTCGTCTCTTAAAATTAATTCTTGCAGGCATATGTAATTCATCTACTATTAGTCTCTTTACTTTAGATGCAAACAATTTTGAAAATTATATCACAATAAAGATTATTGCCGACGGCTAATTATGGTTTGTAGAAAATTATCCTATCATTTAATTTAATACTTTTTCCC
This sequence comes from Monochamus alternatus, assembly GCA_037114965.1. NCBI lineage: Eukaryota > Metazoa > Arthropoda > Insecta > Coleoptera > Cerambycidae > Monochamus > Monochamus alternatus. Next base: position 61,654,211 of record CM073427.1, on the reverse strand, counting down.
AATATTGTAATAGGTGTATGTTGTTCTTGATTGATTTCTATGAAAAATTATTTATTATTAATATTTATGTTTAACACAGTAGCAGATTTGAATGGAAATGAATACATTGGTCTGTTGGTCCTTTTTATTATAAAATTACTACTGTTACTACTGTATTTCCTTCAAATGTAAACAAATTATTGCTATACTTTTATCATTTATTTTTAGAATTTGTTTATCAACATAGTTTTTAGTAGCCACATCATTATTCTCTTCAGGTTCTGCTACATTTATAATCCTGCTATCACCCATATCTATGTCACCAGAAGGGTGAGGGTGAGGGGAATTTATTTCGTTAATAGACCTGTATTGCCTGCGGTTTGAGATGCAATTAACAATCGTAGCCTAATTAGCACCTTTTTGAATGCATGTTTTATCGAATCTCTTAAACTACTTATACAAGACTCTACCGATCCTTTTGCATTAGATGGAATATTTGCTTGGTTAACAACTTCCTTCTTTAAAAATTCAACATGTTTTATCATTTCAAATGCGTCATTACTTTTAGTCTTGATCCTGTTACAAAGAACTTCAATTACACCTGAATCATTATTGTAAGAAGCTAAGTACAGAGGTGTTCTACCATCGTTGTTTTTAGCTTCGATATCAGCACCTCTATCAAGAATAAGAATAATTATGTATTGCTTGGCTTCCTCAACAGCCAAATACAGGGGTTCCTTACCTTACTTACCTCTAATTAAAATATTAGCACCTTTATCTATAAGAAAGCTAACCATAATGAACAGCATAGTGCAAAAGCGCCCAACTGTCACTGTTACAACTAGTACTCTCTAACGCTTAATATTACCTTTCTTCTCTAAAAATGCTTTGAATACACTCTTGCCTTAATTCTACATTACCGTTGTAAGTAGCATAATGCAAAGGCGTCCAGTTCTGTGAACACTGATTATTATGTTCAATATTAACATTACTTTTTTAGCAGTTTTATCAATAAGAGTTTTAACTTCATCCTATTTATCTTCATAAACTGCTGTAATTACAAAGGTATCAATACTCCTAACCCTAAAGAGATCATCCACTTATTGCACTGATCTATTACGTTTGAATCATAGTCATTCAGCAAAAGATTGTTTTCTAACTTTTCAAGCAATGTTAAAATCTGATTACTAGTTGGCGTTTTATTTTTTAATTCCTCAATTTGTTCTAAACTACAGTAATTTTCTGTAAAGCTTACATGGTACTGAAGTGAAGAAAAACTTAGACGTTGGTATATTGGGTTCTTGTTTTCCATTATAAAATTATTAATCGATACTAAACATTTAAAGTCATTTTCTACTTTAGGAGCATATTTACTTTTATTCTTATAATTCTCTGAAGCTTTTTCCATCAGGTCTTGTACTTTCCGTACTTCATATAAGCTAAACCTATCTAATCTACCGAACGTTATTGGTTCTAAACCTAGATCAAACCCCAATGTAGAAATTCTATGAAACTCAGAATTATTCCAATTCTTTATACTGCTACTGTAGAGTCAGTTATCCCTTCTATAGTTTTCAAGTCATCTAATTTCCTGGCCTTAAACTCCTCCTATTCCAAAACTATCTATTAGCTTTCCAGCAATAATTCGAGCCTCTTCCCTGTCATGCACTGCACTTAAAAATGTTTCTATTACTTCACGATGAAGTAGAAGTTTATCGTTGCTTTCTAATGCTGTGAATTCCATTTCTTCTCTACGAGCTTTACTATTTTCCTTATTATTCATAAACATTACTCTTCACTAATATCAAAATCTTTTTATATATTTACTGGCATTTTTAGCAGTCTTGGCATAAAGCCATAGCTTTTGAGTGGTCAAATAAAATTTTCAATCTTTTTTTTTTTTTTTTTTTTTTATATATGAAATTATATAGTTATTAATAGCAATCTTAGCATAAAGTCATAGCTTTCGAGTGAAGTCAAATCAATTTCTCAATCTTTTTTTTATGAAATTATAAAGATATAAATAAATATGATTTCTTTATTTTTAAACTTATTGAATTTCGTCTACAGAATTTAATGAAGAGAAATACATGTAGTGAACTTAATGCAAGTGAGGGATAAAATATTAAGGTACTATTAATTAATATTACAGATCTGCTTCCAGAAACGACAGATAATGAGAATAGTGAAGCAGAGCTATCAAGGTTAATAGAAGAATACGAAAAGATTAAAAGCCAAGAACTACGTCATGTACTAATAAAATCTCTGTTTGAAAACGTTCAAGTTTGCAAAGAGAAAGTGAAGAGAGTAGAAAAGATAAAAATTGTGAGGAGTTTAGTTAAGGAAGGAATTTCTATCAATATTATTTTAAAAACAGTAGGCATCTGTAGACGAAATTCAACAAGTTTAAAAATAAAGAAATCATATCTATTAATATCTTTATAATTTCATAAAAAAAAAATTGAAAATTTTATTTGACCACTCAAAAGCTATGGCTTTATGCCAAGACTGCTAAAAATGGCAGTAAATATATAAAAAGATTTTGATATTAGTGAAGGGTAATGTTTGTGAATAATAAGGAAAATAGTAAAGCTCGTAGAGAAGAAATGGAATTCACAGCATTAGAAAGCAACGTTAAGCCTCTACTTGATCGTGAAGTAATAGAAACATTTCTAAGTGCAGTGCATGACAGGGAAGAGGCTCGAATTATTGCTGGAAAGCTAATAGATAGTTTTGGAATAAGAGGAGTTTTAGGCCAGGAAATTAGATGACTTGAAAACTATAGAAGGGATAACTGACTCTACAGTAGCAGTATAAAGAATTGGAATAATTCTGAGTTTCATAGAATTTCTACATTGGGGTTTGATCTAGGTTTAGAACCAATAACGTTCGGTAGATTAGATAGGTTTAGCTTATATGAAGTACGGAAAGTACAGGACCAGATGGAAAAAGCTTCAGAGAATTATAAGAATAAAAGTAAATATGCTCCAAAAGTAGAAAATGACTTTAAATGTTTAGTATCGATTAATAATTTTTTAATGGAAAACAAGAACTCAATATACCAACGTCTAAGTTTTTCTTCACTTCAGGCTTTACAGAAAATTACTCTAGTTTAGAACAAATTGAGGAATTAAAAAATAAAACGCCAAGTAGTAATCAGATTTTAACATTGCTTGAAAAGTTAGAAAACAACCTTTTGCTGAATGACTATGATTCAAACGTAATAGATCAGTGCATAAGTGGATGATCTCTTTAGGGTTGGGAGTATTGAAACCTTTGGTAATTACAGCTGTTTATGAAGGTAAATAGGATTATTGATAAAACTGCTAAAAAAAACCCTAAAGAGATCATCCACTGATCTATTACGTTTGAATCATAGTCATTCAGCAAAAGATTGTTTTCTAACTTTTCAGGCAATGTTAAAATCTGATTACTACTTGGCGTTTTATTTTTTAATTCCTCAATTTGTTCTAAACTACAGTAATTTTCTGTAAAGCCTGAAGTGAAGAAAAACTTAGACGTTGGTATATTGGGTTCTTGTTTTCCATTATAAAATTATTAATCGATACTAAACATTTAAAGTCATTTTCTACTTTAGGAGCATATTTACTTTTATTCTTATAATTCTCTGAAGCTTTTTCCATCTGGTCCTGTACTTTCCGTACTTCATATAAGCTACACCTATCTAATCTACCGAACGTTATTGGTTCTAAACCTAGATCAAACCCCAATGTAGAAATTCTATGAAACTCAGAATTATTCCAATTCTCTATACTGCTACTGTAGAGTCAGTTATCCCTTCTATAGTTTTCAAGTCATCTAATTTCCTGGCCTAAAACTCCTCCTATTCCAAAACTATCTATTAGCTTTCCAGCAATAATTCGAGCCTCTTCCCTGTCATGCACTGCACTTAGAAATGTTTCTATTACTTCACGATCAAGTAGAGGTTTATCGTTGCTTTCTAAAGCTGTGAATTCCATTTCTTCTCTACGAGCTTTACTATCTTCCTTATTATTCATAAACATTACCCTTCACTAATATCAAAATCTTTTTATATATTTACTGCCATTTTTAGCAGTCTTGGCTTAAAGCCATAGCTTTTGAGTGGTCAAATAAATTTTTCAATCTTTTTTTTTTTTTTTTTTTTATGAGATTATATAGATATTAATAGCAATCTTAGCATAAAGTCATAGCTTTCGAGTGAAGTCAAATCAATTTCTCAATCTTTTTTTTATGAAATTATAAAGATATAAATAAATATGATTTCTTTATTTTTAAACTTATTGAATTTCGTCTACAGAATTTAATGAAGAGAAATACATGTAGTGAACTTAATGCAAGTGAGGGATAAAATATTAAGGTACTATTAATTAATATTACAGATCTGCTTCCAGAAACGACAGATAATGAGAATAGTGAAGCAGAGCTATCAAGGTTAATAGAAGAATACGAAAAGATTAAAAGCCAAGAACTACGTCATGTACTAATAAAATCTCTGTTTGAAAACGTTCAAGTTTGCAAAGAGAAAGTGAAGAGAGTAGAAAAGATAAAAATTGTGAGGAGTTTAGTTAAGGAAGGAATTTCTATCAATATTATTTTAAAAACAGTAGGCATCTGTAGACGAAATTCAACAAGTTTAAAAATAAAGAAATCATATCTATTAATATCTTTATAATTTCATAAAAAAAAAATTGAAAATTTTATTTGACCACTCAAAAGCTATGGCTTTATGCCAAGACTGCTAAAAATGGCAGTAAATATATAAAAAGATTTTGATATTAGTGAAGGGTAATGTTTGTGAATAATAAGGAAAATAGTAAAGCTCGTAGAGAAGAAATGGAATTCACAGCATTAGAAAGCAACGTTAAGCCTCTACTTGATCGTGAAGTAATAGAAACATTTCTAAGTGCAGTGCATGACAGGGAAGAGGCTCGAATTATTGCTGGAAAGCTAATAGATAGTTTTGGAATAAGAGGAGTTTTAGGCCAGGAAATTAGATGACTTGAAAACTATAGAAGGGATAACTGACTCTACAGTAGCAGTATAAAGAATTGGAATAATTCTGAGTTTCATAGAATTTCTACATTGGGGTTTGATCTAGGTTTAGAACCAATAACGTTCGGTAGATTAGATAGGTTTAGCTTATATGAAGTACGGAAAGTACAGGACCAGATGGAAAAAGCTTCAGAGAATTATAAGAATAAAAGTAAATATGCTCCAAAAGTAGAAAATGACTTTAAATGTTTAGTATCGATTAATAATTTTTTAATGGAAAACAAGAACTCAATATACCAACGTCTAAGTTTTTCTTCACTTCAGGCTTTACAGAAAATTACTCTAGTTTAGAACAAATTGAGGAATTAAAAAATAAAACGCCAAGTAGTAATCAGATTTTAACATTGCTTGAAAAGTTAGAAAACAACCTTTTGCTGAATGACTATGATTCAAACGTAATAGATCAGTGCATAAGTGGATGATCTCTTTAGGGTTGGGAGTATTGAAACCTTTGGTAATTACAGCTGTTTATGAAGGTAAAAAGGATTATTGATAAAACTGCTAAAAAAAACCCTAAAGAGATCATCCACTGATCTATTACGTTTGAATCATAGTCATTCAGCAAAAGATTGTTTTCTAACTTTTCAGGCAATGTTAAAATCTGATTACTACTTGGCGTTTTATTTTTTAATTCCTCAATTTGTTCTAAACTACAGTAATTTTCTGTAAAGCCTGAAGTGAAGAAAAACTTAGACGTTGGTATATTGGGTTCTTGTTTTCCATTATAAAATTATTAATCGATACTAAACATTTAAAGTCATTTTCTACTTTAGGAGCATATTTACTTTTATTCTTATAATTCTCTGAAGCTTTTTCCATCTGGTCCTGTACTTTCCGTACTTCATATAAGCTACACCTATCTAATCTACCGAACGTTATTGGTTCTAAACCTAGATCAAACCCCAATGTAGAAATTCTATGAAACTCAGAATTATTCCAATTCTCTATACTGCTACTGTAGAGTCAGTTATCCCTTCTATAGTTTTCAAGTCATCTAATTTCCTGGCCTAAAACTCCTCCTATTCCAAAACTATCTATTAGCTTTCCAGCAATAATTCGAGCCTCTTCCCTGTCATGCACTGCACTTAGAAATGTTTCTATTACTTCACGATCAAGTAGAGGTTTATCGTTGCTTTCTAAAGCTGTGAATTCCATTTCTTCTCTACGAGCTTTACTATCTTCCTTATTATTCATAAACATTACCCTTCACTAATATCAAAATCTTTTTATATATTTACTGCCATTTTTAGCAGTCTTGGCTTAAAGCCATAGCTTTTGAGTGGTCAAATAAATTTTTCAATCTTTTTTTTTTTTTTTTTTTTATGAGATTATATAGATATTAATAGCAATCTTAGCATAAAGTCATAGCTTTCGAGTGAAGTCAAATCAATTTCTCAATCTTTTTTTTATGAAATTATAAAGACATAAATAGATATGGTTTCTTTCTTTTCAAACTTGTTGAATTTCGTCTACAGATGCCTACTGTTTTTAAAATAATATTGATAGAAATTCATTCCTTAACTAAACTCCTCACAATTTTTATCTTTTCTACTCTTCACTTTCTCTTTGCAAACTTGTACGTTTTCAAACAGAGATTTTATTAGTACATGACGTAGTTCTTGGCTTTTAATCGTTTCGTATTCTTCTATTAACCTTCATAGCTCTGCTTCACTATTTCACTCAATTTTCCACTGACTTTGGCTTCCTACACGCCCCTTTGTATGCCAAGTAAATACGTTTACCGTCTATAGTCGTCATACTTATAGGAATCTGCAGCATACAAGTATTCATCATACTTAACATTTTTAATACAAACTTTTGACGAAAATACTGCATTCCTCACTGATTCTGGTAATCTACTTTTTAGTTTCTCAAGGTCAGTTCTTTTTTCTGAACGGACACTACAATATTTACTAGAGTCTACTGTATTTTTAATCCAGCGAGCTAACTCAAATAATGCACCACCGTTCTTTGGCATTTTATCAAACACAGCCACATAACCTGAGATACTCTGACCAGGGTTATTTTGACTATATATAAACTTTAACATTTGTTTTTTATCTACTTGCCAATATACGTCATTTACAGCTTTCTTAATTGCTTCGGCAAACAATCTTTCATGGAAATTATAAACCCTATCCACAAGTTCAATAGTTGAAACACTAAGATTATGCAGCATACCGTCCTTTAGCACCTTTTTGAATGCATGTTTTATTGAATCTCTTAAACTACTTATACAAGACTCTACCGATCCTTTTGCATTAGATGAAATATTTGCTTGGTTAACAACTTCCTTTAAAAATTCAACCTGTTTTATCATTTCAAATGCGTCATTACTTTTAGTCTTGATCCTGTTACAAAGAACTTCAATTACACCTGAATCATTATTGTAAGCAGCTAAGTACAGAGGTGTTCTACCATCGTTGTTTTTTGCTTCGATATCAGCACCTCTATCAAGAAGAAGAATAATTATGTATTGCTTGGCTTCTTCAACAGCCAAATACAGGTCTGCCTTACCTTCCTTACTTCTAATTAAAATATTAGCACCTTTATCTATAAGAAAGCTAACCATAATGAACAGCATAGTGCAAAAGCGCCCAACTATCACTGTTACAACTAGTACTCTCTAAAGCTTAATATTACCTTTCTTCTCTAAAAATGCTTTGAATACACTCTTGCCTTAATTCTACATTACCGTTGTAAGTAGCATAATGCGAAGGCGTCCAGTTCTGTGAACACCGATTATTATGTTCAATATTAACATTACTTTTTTAACAGGTTTATCAATAATCCTATTTACCTTCATAAACTGCTGTAATTACCAAAGGTTTCAATACTCCCAACCCTAAAGAGATCATCCACATATTGCACTGATCTATTACGTTTGAATCATAGTCATTCAGCAAAAGGTTGTATTCTAACTTTTCAAGCAATGTTAAAATCTGATTACTACTTGGCGTTTTATTTTTTAATTCCTCAATTTGTTCTAAACTACAGTAATTTTCTGTAAAGCCTGAAGTGAAGAAAAACTTAGACGTTGGTATATTGGGTTCTTGTTTTCCATTATAAAATTATTAATCGATACTAAACATTTAAAGTCATTTTCTACTTTAGGAGCATATTTACTTTTATTCTTATAATTCTCTGAAGCTTTTTCCATCAGGTCCTGTACTTCCCCTACTTCATATAAGCTAAACCTATCTAATCTACCGAACGTTTTTGGTTCTAAACCTAGATCAAACCCCAATGTAGAAATTCTATGAATCTCAGAATTATTCCAATTCTTTATACTGCTACTGTAGAGTCAGTTATCCCTTCTATAGTTTTCAAGTCATCTAATTTCCTGGTCTAAAACTCCTACTATTCCAAAACTATCTATTAGCTTTCCAGCAATAATTCGAGCCTCTTCCCTGTCATGCACTGCACTTAGAAATGTTTCTATTACTTCACGATCAAGTAGAGGCTTATCGTTGCTTTCTAATGCTGTGAATTCCATTTCTTCTCTACGAGCTTTACTATTTTCCTTATTATTTATAAACATTACCCTTCACTAATATCAAAATCATTTTATATATTTACTGCCATTTTTAGCAGTCTTAGCATAAAGCCATAGCTTTTGAGTGGTCAAATAAAATTTTCAATCTTTTTTTATGAAATTATATAGTTATTAATAGCAATCTTAGCATAAAGTCATAGCTTTCGAGTGAAGTCAAATCAATTTCTCAATCTTTTTTTTATGAAATTATAAAGATATAAATAGATATGATTTCTTTATTTTTAATCTTGTTGAATTTCGTCTACAGATGCCTATTGCTTTTAAAATAAAAAAAATCTCTGTTTGAAAACGTACAAGTTTGCAAAGAGAAAGTGAAGAGTAGAAAAGATAAAAATTGTGAGGAGTTTAGTTAAGGAAGGAATTTCTATCAATATTATTTTAAAAACAGTAGGCATCTGTAGACGAAATTCAACAAGTTTAAAAATAAAGAAATCATATCTATTGTCACGGATTTCCCAATCCGACTTTTACTATTGCCAGAAAAACAATCCGTTAATTAACTACTTCTTTATTAACTATACTCAGTACACTACTGAACACTAATTAGAACTCAACTAAACACTTATTTAATTAATCGCTATTTAAATCACTTTGATATCTCCAACTAAACACTTCCAATTCAACACTGTAATACAAGACTTATACAAGACTAACTAAATCGGCCGTTTATTTTTCTTTTATAGACCCAACGAATATTCCAGGTATATTCTAGCATCTCTAGATCTATTTTCTAGCATCTCTCGAACGCTTCTCGTCGTTTCTCAAATTTTCTAGTCCTGTCTCGATCCACGGCATTTTGTTTGTTTAACAGAATCGCGTAGGGGCGATCGGGGCAATCTTAGTAATTCGCGGTATCACAGTCGTCGATTTGGGTGTGAGTGGGGCAAATTCCGTGACACTGCCCCCTCCTTAAGACCGATCGTCCCGATCGGATACACCTCTATATGGGGACAGACGCTCCAGATGGACAACCTTCATCTTACTCCTGGGAGTCCTCTGTATCCGGTAGACGACGTCATTGATTCTTTTAATCACAGTATAGGGGCCCTCCCAACGGTTCTGTAGTTTAGGCGATTTTCCTTTCTTCCGCGTGGGGTTGTACAGCCACACCTGGTCACCTTGTTGGAATCCGCCTGTATTGGCCCGGACGTCGTATCGAGTCTTCATGCGATCGCTCTCTAGTCGCATTCGAGATCTGACTTGATCGTGTACGGCTGCTAGTCTTCGTTCTAGCTCATGGGTATAAGTGTCTGGCTCTGTGGGCTGTTCCGCAGGACGACCAAATACCAAATCTGCGGGAAGGCGAAGCTCTCTTCCAAAGATGATCCTTGCGGGAGTCTTCCCAGTAGTTTCATGGACAGCTGAGCGGTAAGCTAACAGGAAGAGTGGAATGAGCTTGTCCCAGTCTGTCTGGTTCTCGTTCACAAACATCCTCAGATTGGTTTCTAGTGTGGCGTTGAAGCGTTCTACCATACCATCTGACTGGGGATGCAGTGGGGTGGTCCTGGTTTTTCGGATTCCCATAAGCTCGCAGACCTTTCGGAACACGCCTGATTCGAAATTTCTGCCCTGATCTGAATGTAGCTCCATGGGCACACCAAATCTGCAGAACAGGTTGTTGACTAGAGCTTCTGCTACGGTCGTGGTCTCTTGATTGGGAAGGGGGTATACTTCTGGCCATTTGCTGAAGTAGTCCACGGCTACTAGCAGATATCGGTTCCCACTTTGAGTTTTCGGAAATGGGCCAGCGATATCAATGGCAATCCTCTCGAACGGTGCTCCTACGATGTACTGGCGCATTTTGCCTCTGGAACGGGTCTTCGGTCCCTTGCTTGCTGCACATATGTCACATTTTCGGCACCAATCTTCTACATCCGTCCTACAGCTCAACCAGTAGAAACGCTCCCTAATCTTCTGTAGAGTCCTATTGATACCGAAATGTCCACCACCAGTACCTCCATGTACTTCCTGCAACACTTCTTTAACTCGGGACCTCGGGAGTAGTACTTGTTTCTTGACCTCCGTTCCGTCATTGTTCTCCCATGCTCTTTTTAGGACACCGTCTTCCAATACCAGAGAATTCCATTGAGCCCAATAGCTCTTTAATGCTGGGCTTTTACTACTGACTTCTGCCCAAGAGGGTCGATTGTTGGCTTCTTTCCAGTCTATTAAAGGCTTGATGTCACAGTCAGCTTGCTGGTCTTCCCGAATCGCCGCTGAACTCCAACGGTCTTCAGGTTGGGCTGCTACCACCTTACAAGGAACTGATGAGATGTTCTCTTTCCTTTCAAGACTACTGCAGTGTTTGCAGTTGACAGGACAGGGTCTCCTAGAAAGGGCATCTGCATTTCCATGTTTCCTGCCGGCTCGATGTTCAACAACAAAGTGATATTCTTGCAGCCGTTCCAGCCATCTTGCCATCTGTCCTTCAGGGTTTTTAAACTGTAGCAGCCATTTAAGGGAAGCGTGATCCGTTCTTAAGAGAAATTCTTGGCCATATAGATATTTATGAAAGTGTTCTAGGCTCTTGACGATGGCAAGTAATTCTTTCCGAGTCACACAATAGTTCTTTTCGGCTTTTGATAGGACTTTGCTGAAGTAGCCCACTACTCGCTCTTGGCCATCTTGTACTTGAGAAAGAACTCCGCCAATTCCAATGTTGCTTGCGTCCGTGTCCACTATAAATGGTTGTCCAGGTATTGGGTATGTCAAAATTGGGGTAGTGCAGAGAGCCTCTTTCAGCGTCTCAAAGGCTTGCTGGCATCTCGGAGTCCATTCGAACGGGATGGTGTCTTCTGTCAATTTATGAAGAGGCTTGGCAATGTCTGAGAATCCTTGGACGAATCGTCGATAGTATGTGCATAGGCCGAGAAAACTTCGAACTTGATGTTTGTCTTTAGGAACCGGCCAGTTCTTTATGCACTCTGTCTTCTCCGGGTCTGTTTTCACACCATTTGGAGTAATAATGTGGCCTAGGTATCTAACCTCCTTTTGGAACAGACTGCACTTCTTCGGGTTCAACTTCAGGTTCGCTGCTTTCAACTTCTTGAACACTTCGGACACGTTCTTCAGGTGCTCCTGGAAAGAGCGTCCCAGCACCACCACGTCGTCCAAGTAAATCAAGCAGGTCTCCCAATGCAGGCCATGAAGTACAGTTTCCATCAGTCGCTCAAAAGTGGCAGGGGCATTACATAGACCAAATGGCATTACATTGAACTGCCACAATCCATTTCCGGTAGTGAACGCTGTCTTTTCCTTGTCCTCTGGGCGGACCTCGACTTGCCAATATCCACTCTTTAAATCCAAAGTGGAAAACCATTGCGCACCAGCCAAGGTGTCCAGAGTATCGTCAATTCTTGGTAGTGGGTAACTGTCTTTCTTGGTGACGTCATTTAATTTTCTGTAGTCCACACAAAATCGGGTGGAGCCGTCTTTCTTCTTGACCAGGACTACAGGAGGAGCCCAAGGACTCTGAGATGGCTCTATGGTGCCCTGGTTTTGCATTTCAATTAACATCTTGTTAACTTCTTCTCGCTTGGCTAGTGGAAGTCCTCGTGGTGGCTGCTTTATAGGAGACGATGAACCAGTATCGATTCGATGCTTCACTACATTGGTTCTCCCAAAGTCGCCTGGTTTAAGTGCAAACACATCTTCATTTTCACTTAGCAGCTCTTCGAGTTGTTCCACCTCCACCTCTGTTAATCTTTCCTTGGCCCTATCCACGATGTCCCTTAAACATTCTGGTAGACTGGTCTTATTTGTTTTATTCTCCATTTCGTGGATTTCTTTGAGTGTTCTGACCATGGTAACAGGTTCACAGACTCCTACTTCAGTTCCCTTTGCAATTTTCTGTGGAAAGGTTTTCAGGTTCACTACCCGTACCATTGTGGTTTTCTCAGGTTTAATCAGGGTACGTCCGGTGACTATAGATTTATTGAACAAATCCGGATTACTGGGTTCCACCACTCCTACACTGCAAGACATTTCCCCATCCATTACAGTGGCAACCAATGTTTCGGTCTGAGCAGGTAGTACCACATCTTCTTTAACAACGAGTCTCCGTACAGCGTTATTCTCAGTGGTGGTCGTTAGCACTACTTCCTCACCCATTATCCGTAACGTACCAGCATTCAAATCTAAATTCACCCCCTTTGCTCGTAGTAAGTCTAGTCCGAGTATGACATTATCCGATATATCTGCTACCAGGGCTCTATGTTTGAATTTGACGTCTCCTAATTCTACTTCAAGCTCGCATTCCCCCTTGACTGGCAGTTGTTGTCCATTGGATGTTGTAAGGACATAACGTTTGGCAGGGTTCTTAATACGCCAAGCATGAATAATATCTGGCCGAACAATAGTTCTTGCCGCTCCAGTATCGATTATCATAGGGAAAGTACGACCAAAAATACTGCCTTCTACTAGCAAGGAGTCAGAGTCCTGGAGACGTGACAACGTAATTTCTTCTCGTGGGGCATGGTAGGAGGACGCAGCCGGCTTTTGCCCCGTCAAGCCGGCTGAACCTAGTTTTCCTGCGCAGCCTGGGAGTCGCGCTTTTGCTGATCTGCGACTGGGGCCCTACACTGTCTTTTTAGATGTCCTGTCTGTCCACAGTTCCAGCATTTGAGAAGGCGATCCCTTCGACTATCAGGTTGTTCCTCCTTTGTCCTAGTAGATGGACTGAATTTATCAATAATCTCCTTTAGCGTTTTTATTATGTCTCCATTTGCCATACTATCGCTGTTATCACTGATGGCCCGAACTTTAACATGCCTACCAGATGCCATTTTTGCTGCCTCGAATTCCAGTGCATGCGAAAGAGCGTCGTTCAACGTTTTAGGTCTGGCGAGTCGTAATGCCTGCTGGGTTTCGCAATCTCTTAGGCCATCAGTAAAAACTTGGATGGACAGCTGGTCTAAGAATTCGGACGGGGCTGTTGGATAAGCCAATCGAACCAGTCGGGCAACATCGGTCTCAAAATGCTGTAAATTCTCTCCGTTCTGTTGGTGACGATTTTTCAATTGTGCCTGGTAAACTTGCTGCAGGTGCTTATCCCCATATCTCATTTCCATATGCTGTTTTAGAATGTCGTAGTTATTCTGCTGCCCTGCAGGTACTCCTTGTAAGACGTCAAGAGCTTCCCCTCGTAGAGCAACTATTAGAGCAGTAGCCTTTTCACAATCAGACCACTCGTTTGCCGCAGCTGCTGCTTCAAACTGACGCAGATAGACATTCCAGGAGACCTTGCCGTCGAATTCGGGGGGTTTCGTTTTCTGAGTTCGGATAACAGGTCCTTCTGATTTGATTACGCCTTCCTTTGTTATCTTGTCTAATTTATGTCTAAGTTCTTCTCTAACCTGGTTTATTTCTTCGTCTATTTCCTTTTTGTGTGCCAACAGTTTCTCTTCTACATGTGTTTCTACTTTATGAGACTGCTCCTCTAGTTTTTCTTCTAGTGTATTCTCCAACTTTTCTAACTTTGTCTGCATTTCCTTCGTCTGGTCCCTCATTTCCTGTTGTATTGTCTGTATCTGATCTTTCATTTTATACCCTTGCTCTTCTAATTTCTTTTCTAATTTCTCCTGCATCGTTTGAGACTGATCTTCTATTTTATGCCCTTGTTCTTCAAATTTTTCTTGCATCGCCTGTCCCTGTTCGTCTAATTTCTTTTGCATCGTCTTCGCTTGGTCTTCCATTTTATGTCCTTATTCTTCTAATTTCTCTTGCATCATCCGTCCCTGTTCCTGCATCGTTTGCATCATTTCTATCAGCTTTGCTAGTTGTGCATCCATGTTGACTTGACTTCTAGTTACAGGCATTCACTCTATTTTGAAAGTTCTAGAATGTCCACGAATGTATTTCTAGATATCACTGTTGCCTTCCTTACAATGAAATGAGTGCAGTGATATGCCACAATTGGGTATTTGTCTCACTTCGGTATAAAGTTCTAGAATGTTCGAGATTGTTCTTCGCAAATAACACCGTTCACTTCCTTAAGTCACGACGAGTGCGGTGATATGTCACACTTGGGTCTTTGTCTCACTTCCGTATAAAGTTCTAGAATGTTCGAGAATGTACTTCGCAAATAGCACCGTTCACTTCCTTAAGTTACGACGAGTGCGGTGATATGTCACACTTGGGTCTTTGTCTCACTCGCGTACAAAGTTCTAGAATCTTCGAGAATGACCTTCGCAAATAGCACCGTTCACTTCCTTAAGTCACGACGAGTGCGGTGATATGTCACACTTGTGTCTTTGTGTCACTCGCGTACAAAGTTCTAGAATGTTCGAGAATGTCCTTCGCAAATAGCACCGTTCACTTCCTTAAGTCACGACGAGTGCGGTGATATGTCACACTTGGGTCTTTGTCTCACTCGCGTACAAAGTTCTAGAATGTTCGAGAATGTCCTTCGCAAATAGCACCGTTCACTTCCTTAAGTCACGACGAGTGCGGTGATATGTCACACTTGGGTCTTTGTCTCACTCGCGTACAAAGTTCTAGAATGTTCGAGAATGTCCTTCGCAAATAGCACCGTTCACATCCTTAAGTCACAACGAGTGCGGTGATATGTCACACTTGGGTCTTTGTTTCACTCCCGTACAAAGTTCTAGAATGTTCGAGATTGTCCTTCGCGAATGCCACCGTTCACTTCCTCAAGTCTCAACGAGTGCGGTGATATGTCACACTTGGGTCTTTATTCCACCCACGCACAGGGTTCCAGAAAGTTCTTCCAACTTCCACTTAAACCCACTTTGTGGACAGGGTTCCAGAAAGCTCTTTAAAACTTCCAGTGAAATCCACTTCCGACACCAAATTGTCACGGATTTCCCAATCCGACTTTTACTATTGCCAGAAAAACAATCCGTTAATTAACTACTTCTTTATTAACTATACTCAGTACACTACTGAACACTAATTAGAACTCAACTAAACACTTATTTAATTAATCGCTATTTAAATCACTTTGATATCTCCAACTAAACACTTCCAATTCAACACTGTAATACAAGACTTATACAAGACTAACTAAATCGGCCGTTTATTTTTCTTTTATAGACCCAACGAATATTCCAGGTATATTCTAGCATCTCTAGATCTATTTTCTAGCATCTCTCGAACGCTTCTCGTCGTTTCTCAAATTTTCTAGTCCCGTCTCGATCCACGGCATTTTGTTTGTTTAACAGAATCGCGTAGGGGCGATCGGGGCAATCTTAGTAATTCGCGGTATCACAGTCGTCGATTTGGGTGTGAGTGGGGCAAATTCCGTGACACTATTAATATCTTTATAATTTCATAAAAAAAAAGATTGAGTAATTGATTTGACTTCACTCGAAAGCTATGACTTTATGCCAAGATTGCTATTAATAACTATATAATTTCATAAAAAAAAAAAAAAAAAGATTGAAAATTTTATTTGACCACTCAAAAGCTATGGCTTTATGCCAAGACTGCTAAAAATGGCAATAAATATATAAATAGATTTTGATATTAGTGAAGGGTAATGTTTATGAATAATAAGGAAAATAGTAAAGCTCGTAGAGAAGAAATGGAATTCACAGCATTAGAAAGCAACGATAAACCTCTACTTGATCGTGAAGTAATAGAAACATTTCTAAGTGCAGTGCATGACAGGGAAGAGGCTCGAATTATTGCTGGAAAGCTAATAGATAGTTTTGGAATACTTAAACTTATTGAATTTCGTCTACAGATGCCTATTGTTTTTAAAATAATATTGATAAAAATTCCTTCCTTAACTAAACTCCTCACAATTTCTATCTTTTCTACTCTCTTCACTTTCTCTTTGCAAACTTGTACGTTTTCAAACAGAGATTTTATTAGTACATGACGTAGTTCTTGGCTTTTAATCGTTTCGTATTCTTCTATTAACCTTGATAGCTCTGCTTCACTAATCTCATTATCTGTCGTTTCTGGAAGCAGATCTGTAATATTAATTAATAGTACCTTAATATTTTATCCCTCACTTGCATTAAGTTCACTACATGTATTTCTCCTCATGAAATTCGCAGCAATGCTTACTCCTCCTCTATTATTTAATTAACTATCTAAATCTATCTTACTTCGTGATTGATTTAAGCTTTCAGCCTTTCAACATCTTCAACTATAGTAGATATTCTACTTGCTATTTGCTGATCATCTTCAGTCAATATAGACTTATCGTCTACTGCAATTTGATTATATAACCATTTGATTCTTGTATACTACGTCTGTTACGAGTAGATCCACAATTTTCAATTTTCCATCTTCTTTGATCTTCCACTCGATTCTGCGTATGCCAAGTAAATACGTATCGTCTATAGATAACTGTCATACTTATAGGAATCTGCAGCATACAAGTATTCATCATATTGAACGTTCTCTATGTGACAATTGCCACCACCATCAAGCTCAATTTTCCACTGACTTTGGCTTCCTACTCGCCCCTTTGCATGCCAAGTAAATACGTTTACCGTCTATAGTCGTCATACTTATAAGAATCTGCAGCATACAAGTATTCATCATACTTAACATTTTTAATATATACTTTTGACGAAAATACTGCATTCCTCACTGATTCTGGTAATCTACTTTTTAGTTTCTCAAGGTCAGTTCTTTTTTCTGAACGGTCACTACAATATTTACTAGAGTCTACTGTATCTTTAATACAGCCAGCTAACTCAAATAATGGACCACCGTTCTTTGGCATTTTATCAAACACAGCCACATAACCTGAGATACTCTGACCAGGGTTATTTTGACTATATATAAACTTTAACATTTCTTTTTTATCTACTTGCCAATACACGTCATTTACAGCTTTCTTAATTGCTTCGGCAAACAATCTTTCATGGAAATTATAAACCCTATCCACAAGTTCAATAGTTGAAACAGTAAGATTGTGCAGCATACCGTCCTTAAGCACCTTTATGAATGCTTGTTTTATTGAATCTCTTAAACTACTTATACAAGACTCTACCGATCCTTTTACATTAGATGGAATATTTGCATGGTTAACAACTTCCTTCTTTAAAAATTCAACCTGTTTTATCATTTCAAATGCGTCATTACTTTTAGTCTTGATCCTGTTACAAAGAACTTCAATTACACCTGAATCATTATTGTAAGCAGCTAAGTACAGAGGTGTTCTACCTTCGTTGATTTTAGCTTCGATATCAGCACCTCTATCAAGAAAAAGAATAATTATGTATTGCTTGGCTTCTTCAACAGCCAAATACAGGGCTGCCTTACCTTCCTTACTTTTAATTAAAATATCAGCACCTTTATCTATAAGAAAGCTAACCATAATAAACAGCATAGTGCAAAAGCGCCCAACTATCACTGTTACAACTAGTACTCTCTAAAGCTTAATATAATCTTTCTTCTCTAAAAATGCTTTGAATACACTCTTGCCTTAATTCTACATTACCGTTGCAAGTAGCATAATGCAAAGGCGTCCAGTTTTGTGAACACTGATTATTATGTTCAATATTAACCTTACTTTTTTAGCAGTTTTATCAATAATCCTATTTACCTTCATAAACAGCTGTAATTACCAAAGGTTTCAATACTCCCAACCGTAAAGAGATCATCCACATTTTGCACTGATCTATAACGTTTGAAACATAGTCATTCAGCAAAAGGTTGTTTTCTAACTTTTCAAGCAATGTTAAAATCTGATTACTACTTGGCGTTTTATTTTTTAATTCCTCAATTTGTTCTAAACTACAGTAATTTTCTGAAAAGCCTGAAGTGAAGAAAAACTTAGACGTTGGTATATTGGGTTCTTGTTTTCCATTATAAAATTATTAATCGATACTAAACATTTAAAGTCATTTTCTACTTTAGGAGCATATTTACTTATATTCTTATAATTCTCTGAAGCTTTTTCCATCAGGTCTTGTACTTTCCGTACTTCATATAAGCTAAACCTATCTAATCTACCGAACGTTATTGGTTCTAAACCTAGAGCAAACCCCAATGTAGAAATTCTATGAAACTCAGAATTATTCCAATTCTTTATACTGCTACTGTAGAGTCAGTTATCCCTTCTATAGTTTTCAAGTCATCTAATTTCCTGGCCTAAAACTCCTCCTATTCCAAAACTATCTATTAGCTTTCCAGCAATAATTCGAGCCTCTTCCCTGTCATGCACTGCACTTAGAAATGTTTCTATTACTTCCCGATCAAGTAGAGGTTTATCGTTGCTTTCTAATGCTGTGAATTCCATTTCTTCTCTACGAGCTTTACTATTTTCCTTATTATTCATAAACATTACCCTTCACTAATATCAAAATCTTTTTATATATTTACTGCCATTTTTAGCAGTCTTGGCATAAAGCCATAGCTTTTCAGTGGTCAAATAAAATTTTCAATCTTTTTTTTTTTTTTTTTTGTGAAATTATATAGTTATTAATAGCAATCTTAGCATAAAGTCATAGCTTTCGAGTGAAGTCAAATCAATTTCTCAATCTTTTTTTTATGAAATTATAAAGATATAAATAGATATGATTTCTTTATTTTTAAACTTGTTGAATTTCGTCTACAGATGCCTACTGTTTTTAAAATAATATTGATAGAAATTGCTTCCTTAACTAAACTCCTCACAATTTTCATCTTTTCTACTCTCTTCACTTTCTCTTTGCAAACTTGTACGTTTTCAAACAGAGATTTTATTAGTACATGACGTAGTTCTTGGCTTTTAATCGTTTCGTATTCTTCTATTAACCTTGATAGCTCTGCTTTACTATTCTCATTATCTGTCGTTTCTGGAAGCAGATCTGTAATATTAATTAATAGTACCTTAATATTTTATCCCTCACTTGCATTAAGTTCACTACATGTATTTCTCCTCATAAAATTCGCAGCAATGCTTTCTCCTCCTCTATTATTCAAGTAACTATCTAAATCTATCTTACTTCGTGATTGATTTAAGCTTTCAGCCTTTCAACATCTTCAACTATAGTAGATATTCTACTTGCTATTTGCTGATCCTCTTCAGTCAATATAGACTTATCGTCTACTGCAATTTGATTATATAACCATTTGATTCTTGTATAACTACGTCTATTACGAGTAGATCCACAATTTTCAATTTTCCATCTACTTTGATCTTCCACTCGATTCTGCGTATGCCAAGTAAATACGTATCGTCTATAGATAGCTGTCATACTTATAGGAATCTGCAGCATACAAGTATTCATTATACAAAACATTTTTAATACATACTTTTGACGAAAATACTGCATTCCTCACTGATTCTGGTAATCTACTTTTTAGTTTCTCAAGGTCAGTTCTTTTTTCTGAACGGACACTACAATATTCACTAGAGTCTACTGTATTTTTAATACAGCGAGCTAACTCAAATAATGCACCACCGTTCTTTGGCATTTTATCAAACACAGCCACATAACCTGAGATACTCTGACCAGGGTTATTTTGACTATAGGTAAACTTTAACATTTCTTTTTTATCTACTTGCCAATATACGTCATTTACAGCTTTCTTAATTGCTTCGGCAAACAATCTTTCATGTAAATTATAAACCCTATCCACAAGTTCAATAGTTGAAACACTTAGATTATGCAGCATACCGTCCTTAATACCGCTTTTGCAATACCTGCCGCTCCACCACTTAATGCACCTAGAGCGCTTAATCCTGCAAATATTGGAATTATGGGTAAAATTCCTCCAGTCTTTGGTATTTTTATTACTCGGGTGGGTCTAATTTTACTTTTAATTCCTTTTACTGTTTTTAATGCTACCTTAATGGCACTGTCTATGTATCTAGATCTATTTTTAAGAATTCTATTTTTTATTTTATTCGTAGCTTGTTTAAAACTTATTGCTTTTCCCATTTTTGTATTTGCTTTACGTTTATTACCCATTCCTAATTTAACTTTGGCTTTCATAGCTGTAGCTACTCCTAGAACTGCTGCTTTTTCCCCTAAAGATGCGTCTTTTGAAAAAAGTCTCTTAAAAGCCCCTTCAGCTAAAATTTTATCAGCCTCGTACCTTTTTTTAAATCTTTACTTTTACTATAAGCGATATCGTGATTTTTACAAAAATCATCTAATCCATTTATACCTTTGCTAAACTTTTTTTTAATTTAGTTCCGGGTCCACATTAATTGTATCCAGGGACGTGTAATTCAAAAGGTAATTTATATATAACACTGTTTAATAAACCTTTTCCTCCAACAACTGCTG
This sequence comes from Monochamus alternatus, assembly GCA_037114965.1. Classification (NCBI taxonomy): domain Eukaryota; kingdom Metazoa; phylum Arthropoda; class Insecta; order Coleoptera; family Cerambycidae; genus Monochamus; species Monochamus alternatus. Next base: position 61,633,421 of record CM073427.1, on the reverse strand, counting down.
AAGAATGACTATTTGAAGGAATGAGCATAATTTATATAGTTCTCGCTATCTAGTTTACTATATACTAATTTTATTTTATCAATACATCTATTTAACTTAAATTTAGAGTCATTACCGTTTTAAACGATCTACAGAAGACATGAAAATTATTAAACAAGGTTCTAGTTTAACTATTGATAATCATGATTTAATGGTTGAAAAAAAAATCAGAAGCATGGTGATTTATTACCTTCATCTATTAGATCTATTATAGTGGGATCGTCTTACTGTGGGAAAACAAACGCATTAATTTCTCTACTAGAACACCCTAATGGATTGCGATTTAAAAATGTATACATTTTTTCAAAGTCGTTAAATCAACCAAAATATGTATATTTAAATAATTTATTAAAGCCAATAAAAGAAATTGGATATTTTACATTTAACAGTAGCGATAACTTATTGCCACCGTCTGACGTAAAACCTAATTCTACATTTATATTTGATGATATCGCAACAAACAGTCAAATTACCGTTCAAGAATATTTTAGCATGGGGCGTCATCGTGAAGTGGTGTGAAGTTCTATCTTTGTCAAATTTATGCAAAGATTTCTAAATATCTTATAAGAGATAATACGATTTGTTAGTCATATTTAAACAAGATGAATGAAATTTGAAACACATATATAACGATCATGTAGGGTCTGACATAAGTTATGAAGAATTTAAAAATGTGTGTGCGATATGTTGGAAAGAACCATATGGATTTTTAGTTATATTTAAAGATGAACCCATTAATTGTGGTAGATATAGAAAAGAATTTGATCATTTTATATATTTATAACATTACAAATTAAAAAAGAATCAGTTTTCTATAATACATGCGTCAGCGTACATTAAAAAGAATTTTACACTTGTTTATATATTCAAACCTATCTGATACCAGTTCAAACCTGTCTAACAACTGTTGCACACCTGTTACGCACCTGTTCAAAGTTGTTATAATATCTGTTTATTTTTTTATCAAATTGTTAGTTAAAATGGATAGTAAGAGTAAAGACTTTAAAGCAAACGACAGGTAGTAAACTACTGAAATATAAAAGAATAATATCAAAAATAGGAAAAGGCATGCGCATGGAAGTAACCAATAATAAAATTGATTTTGTACATTGGAATGATCCAAATGAGCTTGTTAATAGGATACGATTGTTAATTGCATCTCAAACCGCAGGCAATACAGGTCATATTAACGAAATAAATTCCCCTCACCCTCACCCTACTGGTGACATAGATATGGGTGAGAGCAGGATTATAAATGTAGCAGAACCTGAAGAGAATAATGATGTGGCTACTAAAAACTATGTTGATAAACAAATTCTAAAAATAAATGATAAAAGTATAGCAATAATTTGTTTTCATTTTGAAGGAAATACAGTAGAAACAGTAGTAATTTTATAATAAAAAGGACCAACAGACCAATGTATTCATTTCCATTCAAATCTGCTACTGTGTTAAACATAAATATTAATAATAAATAATTTTTCATAGAAATCAATCAAGAACAACATACACCTAATACAATCTTGGGAAAAAGTATTAAATTAAATGATAGGATAATTTTCTCCAAACCATCATTAGCCGTCGGCAATAATCTTTATTGTGATATAATTTTCAAAATTGTTTGCATCTAAAGTAAAGAGAGAAATAGTAGATGAATTACATAAGCCTGCAAGAATTAATTTTAAGAGACGAAGAGCTATAGTTAAATCAATGGATGACTTATTTCAGGAGGGCCTTATTGAGATGTTGAAGTGTTGAAGATTCAATAAAACATGCATTCAAAAAGGTGCTAAAGGACGGTATGCTGCATAATCCTAGTGTTTCAACTATTGAACTTGTGGATAGGGTATATAATTTCGATGAAAGATTGTTTGCCGAAGCTATTAAGAAAGCTGTAAATGACGTTTATTGGCAAGTAGATAAAAAAGAAAAGTTAAAGTTTATACATAGTCAAAATAACCCTGGTCAGAGTATCTCAGGTTATGTGGCTGTGTTTGATAAAATGCCAAAGAACGGTGGTGCATTATTTGAGTTAGCTCGCTGTATTAAAAATACAGTAGACTCTAGTAAATATTGTAGTGTCCGTTCAGAAAAAGAACTGACCTTGAGAAACTAAAAAGTAGATTACCAGAATCAGTGGGGAATGCAGTATTTTCGTCAAAAGTATGTATTAAAAATGTTAAGTATGATGAATACTTGTATGCTGCAGATTCCTATAAGTATGACGACTATAGACGGTAAACGTATTTGCTTGGCATACAAAGGGGCGAGTAGGAAGCCAAAGTCAGTGGAAAATTGAGCTTGATGGTGGTGGCAAATGTCACATAGAGAACGTTCAATATGGTGATTACTTGTATGCTGCAAATTCCTATAAGTATGACAGCTATCTATAGACGATACGTATTTACTTGGCATACGCAGAATCGAGTGGAAGATCAGAGTAGATGGAAAATTGAAAATTGTGGATCTACTCACAATAGACGTAGTATACAAGAATCAAATGGTTATATAATCAAATTGCAGCAGACGATAAGTCTATATTGACTGAAGATGATCAGCAAATAGCAAGTAGAATATCTACTATAGTTGAAGATGTTGAAAGGCTGAAAGCTTAAATCAATCACGAAGTAAGATAGATTTAGATAGTTACTTGAATAATAGAGGAGGAGAAAGCATTGCTGCGAATTTTATGAGGAGAAATACATGTAGTGAACTTAATGCAAGTGAGGAATAAAATATTAAGGTACTATTAATTAATATTACAGATCTGCTTCCAGAAACGACAGATAATGAGAATAGTGAAGCAGAGCTATCAAGGTTAATAGAAGAATACGAAACGATTAAAAGCCAAGAACTACGTCATGTACTAATAAAATCTCTGTTTGAAAACGTACAAGTTTGCAAAGAGAAAGTGAAGAGAGTAGAAAAGATAAAAATTGTGAGGAGTTTAGTTAAGGAAAGAATTTCTATCAATATTATTTTTAAAACAGTTGGCATCTGTAGACGAAATTCAACAAGTTTAAAAATAAAAAAATCATATCTATTTATATCTTTATAATTTCATAAAAAAAAGATTGAGAAATTGATTTGACTTCACTCGAAAGCTATGACTTTATGCTAAGATTGCTATTAATAACTATATAATTTCACAAAAAAAAAAAAAAAAAAAAGATTGAAAATTTTATTTGACCACTCAAAAGCTATGGCTTTATGCCAAGACTGCTAAAAATGGCAGTAAATATATAAAAAGATTTTGATATTAGTGAAGGGTAATGTTTATGAATAATAAGGAAAATAGTAAAGCTCGTAGAGAAGAAATGGAATTCACAGCATTAGAAAGCAACGATAAACCTCTACTTGATCGGGAAGTAATAGAAACATTTCTAAGTGCAGTGCATGACAGGGAAGAGGCTCGAATTATTGCTGGAAAGCTAATAGATAGTTTTGGAATAGGAGGAGTTTTAGGCCAGGAAATTAGATGACTTGAAAACTATAGAAGGGATAACTGACTCTACAGTAGCAGTATAAAGAATTGGAATAATTCTGAGTTTCATAGAATTTCTACATTGTGGTTTGATCTAGGTTTAGAACCAATAACGTTCGGTAGATTAGATAGGTTTAGCTTATATGAAGTAGGGAAAGTACAAGACCTGATGGCAAAAGCTTCAGAGAATTATAAGAATAAAAGTAAATATGCTCCTATAGTAGAATATGACTTTAAATGTTTAGTATCGATTAATAATTTTATAATGGAAAACAAGAAACCCAATATACCAACGTCTAAGTTTTTCTTCACTTCAGGACCATGTAAGCTTTACAGAAAATTACTGTAGTTTAGAACAAATTGAGGAATTAAAAAATAAAACGCCAAGTAGTAATCAGATTTTAACATTGCTTGAAAAGTTAGGAAACAACCTTTTGCTGAATGACTATGATTCAAACGTAATAGATCAGTGCAATAAGTGGATGATCTCTTTAGGGTTGAGAGTATTGAAAACTTTGGTAATTACAGCAGTTTATGAAGATAAATAGAATGAAGTTAAAACTCTTATTGATAAAACTGCTAAAAAAGTAATGTTAATATTGAACATAATAATCAGTGTTCACAGAACTGGACGCCTTTGCATTATGCTACTTACAACGGTAATGTAGAATTAAAGCAAGAGTGTATTCAAAGCATTTTTAGAGAAGAAAGGTAATATTAAGTATGATGAATACTTGTATGCTGCAGATTCCTATAAGTATGACGACTATAGACATTATTATTCTTCTTCTTGATAGAGGTGCTGATATCGAAGCTAAAAACAACGATGGTAGAACACCTCTGTACTTAGCTGCTTACAATAATGATTCAGGTGTAATTGAAGTTCTTTGTAACAGGATCAAGACTAAAAGTAATGACGCATTTGAAATGATAAAACAGGTTGAATTTTTAAAGAAGGAAGTTGTTAACCAAGCAAATATTCCATCTAATGCAAAAGGATCGGTAGAGTCGGTAGAGATAAGTAGTTTAAGAGATTCAATAAAACATGCATTCAAAAAGGTGCTAAAGGACGGTATGCTGCATAATCTTAGTGTTTCAACTATTGAACTTGTGGATAGGGTTTATAATTTCGATGAAAGGTTGTTTGCCGAAGCAATTAAGAAAGCTGTAAATGACGTATTGGCAAGTAGATAAAAAAGAAATGTTAAAGTTTATACAAAGTCAAAATAACCCTGGTCAGAGTATCTCAGGTTATGTGGCTGTGTTTGATAAAATGCCAAAGAACGGCGGTGCATTATTTGAGTTAGCTCGCTGTATAAAAAATACAGTAGACTCTAGTAAATATTGTAGTGTCCGTTCAGAAAAAAGAACTGACCATGAGAAACTAAAAAGTAGATTACCAGAATCAGTGAGGAATGCAGTATTTTCGTCAAAAGTATGTATTAAAAATGTTAAGTATGATGAATACGTGTATGCTGCAGATTCCTATAAGTATGACGACTATAGACGGTAAACGTATTTACTTGGCATACAAAGGGGCGAGTAGGAAGCCAAAGTCAGTGGAAAATTGAGCTTGATGGTGGTGGCAATTATCACATAGAGAACGTTCAATATGGTGAATACTTGTATGCTGCAGATTCCTATAAGTATGACAGCTATCTATAGACGATACGTATTTACTTGGCATACGCAGAATCGAGTGGAAGATCAAAGTAGATGGAAAATTGAAAATTGTGTATCTACTCGTAATAGACGTAGTATACAAGAATCAAATGGTTATATAATCAAATTGCAGTAGACGATAAGTCTATATTGACTGAAGAGGATCAGCAAATAGCAAGTAGAATATCTACTATAGTTGAAGATGTTGAAAGGCTGAAAGCTTAAATCAATCACGAAGTAAGATAGATTTAGATAGTTACTTGAGCAATAGAGGAGGAGAAAGCATTGCTGCGAATTTTATGAGGAGAAATACATGTAGTGAACTTAATGCAAGTGAGGGATAAAATATTAAGGTACTATTAATTAATATTACAGATCTGCTTCCAGAAACGACAGATAATGAGAATAGTTAAGCAGAGCTATCAAGGTTAATAGAAGAATACGAAACGATTAAAAGCCAAGAACTACGTCATGTACTAATAAAATCTCTGTTTGAAAACGTACAAGTTTGCAAAGAGAAAGTGAAGAGAGTAGAAAAGATAAAAATTGTGAGGAGTTTAGTTAAGGAAGGAATTTCGATCAATATTATTTTAAAAACAGTAGGCATCTGTAGACGAAATTCAACAAGTTTAAAAATAAAGAAATCATATCTACTAATATCTTTATAATTTCATAAAAAAAATATTGAGAAATTGATTTGACTTCACTCGAAAGCTATGAGTTTATGTCAAGATTGCTATTAATAACTATATAATTTCTTAAAAAAAAAAAAAAAAAGGTTGAAAATTTTATTTGACCACTCAAAAGCTATGGCTTTATGCTGAGACTGCTAAAAATGGCAGTAAATATATAAAAAGATTTTGATATTAGTGAAGGGTAATGTTTATGAATAATAAGGAAGATAGTAAAGCTCGTAGAGAAGAAATGGAATTCACAGCTTTAGAAAGCAACGATAAACCTCTACTTGATCGTGAAGTAATAGAAACATTTCTAAGTGCAGTGCACGACAGGGAAGAGGCTCGAATTATTGCTGGAAAGCTAATAGATAGTTTTGGAATAGGATTGGTTTTAGGCCAGGAAATTAGATGACTTGAAAACTATAGAAGGGATAACTGACTCTACAGTAGCAGTATAAAGAATTGGAATAATTCTGAGTTTCATAGAATTTCCACATTGGGGTTTGATCTAGGTTTAGAACCAATAACGTTCGGTAGATTAGATAGGTTTAGCTTTTATGAAGTAGGGAAAGTACAAGACCTGATGGAAAAAGCTTCAGAGAATTATAAGAATAAAAGTAAATATGCTCTTAAAGTAGAAAATGACTTTAAATGTTTAGTATCGATTAATAATTTTATAATGGAAAACAAGAACCCAATATACCAACGTCTAAGCTTTACAGAAAATTACTGTAGTTTAGAACAAATTGAGGAATTAAAAAATTAAACGCCAAGTAGTAATCAGATTTTAACATTGCTTGAAAAGTTAGAAAACAACCTTTTGCTGAATGACTATGATTCAAACGTAATAGATCAGTGCAATAAGTGGATGATCTCTTTAGGGTTGGGAGTATTGATACCTTTGGTAATTACAGCAGTTTATGAAGGTAAATAGGATGAAGTTAAAACTCTTATTGATAAAACTGCTAAAAAAGTAATGTTAATATTGAACATAATAATCAGTGTTCACAGAACTGGACGCCTTTGCATTATGCTACTTGCAACGGTAATGTAGAATTAAGGCAAGATGGTATTCAAAGCATTTTTAGAGAAGAAAGGTAATATTAAGCTTTAGAGAGTACTAGTTGTAACAGTGATAGTTGGGCGCTTTTGCACTATGCTGTTCATTATGGTTAGCTTTCTTATAGATAAAGGTGCTAATATTTTAATTAGAAGTAAGGAAGGTAAGGCACCCCTGTATTTGGCTGTTGAAGAAGCCAAGCAATACATAATTATTATTCTTCTTGATAGAGGTGCTGATATCGAAGCTAAAAACAACGATGGTAGAACACCTCTGTACTTAGCTGCTTACTTAGCTGCTTTTTATCTACTTCCCAATACGTCATTTACAGCTTTCTTAATTGCTTCGGCAAACAACCTTTCATGGAAATTATAAACCCTATCCACAAGTTCAATAGTTGAAACACTAAGATTATGCAGCATACCGTCCTTTAGCACCTTTTTGAATGCATGTTTTATTGAATCTCTTAAACTACTTATCTCTACCGACTCTACCGATCCTTTTGCATTAGATGGAATATTTGCTTGGTTAACAACTTCCTTCTTTAAAAATTCAACCTGTTTTATCATTTCAAATGCGTCATTACTTTTAGTCTTGATCCTGTTACAAAGAACTTCAATTACACCTGAATCATTATTGTAAGCAGCTAAGTACAGAGGTGTTCTACCATCGTTGTTTTTAGCTTCGATATCAGCACCTCTATCAAGAAGAAGAATAATTATGTATTGCTTGGCTTCTTCAACAGCCAAATACAGGGCTGCCTTACCTTCCTTACTTCTATTTAAAATATTAGCACCTTTATCTATAAGAAAGCTAACCATAATGAACAGCATAGTGCAAAAGCGCCCAACTATCACTGTTACAACTAGTACTCTCTAAAGCTTAATATTACCTTTCTTCTCTAAAAATGCTTTGAATACACTCTTGCCTTTATTCTACATTACCGTTGTAAGTAGCATAATGCAAAGGCGTCCAGTTCTGTGAACACTGATTATTATGTTCAATATTAACATTACTTTTTTAGCAGTTTTATCAATAATTCTATTTACCTTCATAAACAGCTGTAATTACCAAAGGTTTCAATACTCCCAACCCTAAAGAGATCATCCACTTATTGCACTGATCTATTACGTTTGAATCATAGTCATTCAGCAAAAGGTTGTTTTCTAACTTTTCAAGCAATGTTAAAATCTGATTACTACTTGGCGTTTTATTTTTTAATTCCTCAATTTGTTCTAAACTACAGTAATTTTCTGTAATGCCTGAAGTGAAGAAAAACTTAGACGTTGGTATATTGGGTTCTTGTTTTCCATTAAAAAATTATTAATCGATACTAAACATTTAAAGTCATTTTCTACTTTAGAAGCATATTTACTTTTATTCTTATAATTCTCTGAAGCTTTTTCCATCAGGTCTTGTACTTTCCGTACTTCATAATAGCTAAACCTATCTAATCTAACGAACGTTATTGGTTCTAAACCTAGATCAAACCCCAATGTAGAAATTCTATGAAACTCAGAATTATTCCAATTCTTTATACTGCTACTGTAGAGTCAGTTATCCCTTCTATAGTTTTCAAGTCATCTAATTTCCTGGCCTAAAACTCCTCCTATTCCAAAACTATCTATTAGCAATAATTCGAGCCTCTTCCCTGTCATGCACTGCACTTAGAAATGTTTCTATTACTTCACGATCAAGTAGAGGTTTATCGTTGCTTTCTAATGCTGTGAATTCCATTTCTTCTCTACGAGCTTTACTATTTTCCTTATTATTCATAAACATTTCCCTTCACTAATATCAAAATCTTTTTATATATTTACTGTCATTTTTAGCAGTCTTGGCATAAAGCCATAGCTTTTGAGTGGTCAAATAAAATTTTCAATCTTTTTTTTTTTTTTTTTTTTTATGAAATTATATAGTTATTAATAGCAATCCTTGCATAAAGTCATAGCTTTCGAGTGAAGTCAAATCAATTTCTCAATCTTTTTTTTATGAAATTATAAAGATATAAATAGATATGATTTCTTTATTCTTAAACTTATTGAATTTCGTCTACAGATGCCTATTGTTTTTAAAATAATATTGATAAAAATTCCTTCCTTAACTAAACTCCTCACAATTTTTATCTTTTCTACTCTCTTCACTTTCTCTTTACAAACTTGTACGCTTTCAAACAGAGATTTTATTAGTACATGACGTAGTTCTTGGCTTTTAATCGTTTCGTATTCTTCTATTAACCTTGATAGCTCTGCTTCACTATTCTCATTATCTGTCGTTTCTGGAAGCAGATCTGTAATATTAATTAATAGTACCTTAATATTTTATCCCTCACTTGCATTAAGTTCACTACATGTATTTCTCCTCATAAAATTCGCAGCAATGCTTACTCCTCCTCTATTATTCAAGTAACTATCTAAATCTATCTTACTTCGTGATTGATTTAAGCTTTCAGCCTTTCAACATCTTCAACTATAGTAGATATTCTACTTGCTATTTGCTGATCATCTTCAGTCAATATAGAATCTACTTTGATCTTCCACTCGATTCTGCGTATGCCAAGTAAATACGTATCGTCTATAGATAGCTGTCATACTTATAGGAATCTGCAGCATTCAAGTATTCACCATATTGAACGTTCTCTATGTAACAATTGCCACCACCATCAAGCTCAATTTTCCACTGACTTTGGCTTCCTACTCGCCCTTTTGTATGCCAAGTAAATACGTTTACCGTCTATAGTCGTCATACTTATAGGAATCTGCAGCATACAAGTATTCATCATACTTAACATTTTTAATACATACTTTTGACGAAAATACTGCATTCCTCACTGATTCTGGTAATCTACTTTTTAGTTTCTCAAGGTCAGTCCTTTTTTCTGAACGGACACTACAATATTTACTAGAGTCTACTGTATTTTTAATACAGCGAGCTAACTCAAATAATGCACCACCGTTCTTTGGCATTTTATCAAACACAGCCACATAACCTGAGATACTCTGGCCAGGATTATTTTGACTATATATAAACTTTAACATTTCTTTTTTATCTACTTGCCAATATGCGTCATTTACAGTTTGCTTAATTGCTTCGGCAAACAATCTTTCATGGAAATTATAAACCCTATCCACAAGTTCAATAGTTGAAACACTAAGATTATGCAGCATACCGTCCTAAAGCACCTTTTTGAATGCTTGTTTTATTGAATCTCTTAAACTACTTATACAAGACTCTACCGATCCTTTTGCATTAGATTGAATATTTGCATGGTTAACAACTTCCTTCTTTAAAAATTCAACCTGTTTTAGCATTTCAAATGCGTCATTACTTTTAGTCTTGATCCTGTTACAAAGAACTTCAATTACACCTGAATCATTATTGTAAGCAGCTAAGTACAGAGGAGTTTTACCATCGTTGTTTTTAGCTTCGATATCAGCACCTCTATCGAGAAGAAGAATAATAATGTATTGCTTGGCTTCTTCAACAGCAAATACAGGGGTGCCTTACCTTCCTTACTTCTAATTAAAATATTAGCACCTTTATCTATAAGAAAGCTAACCATAATGAACAGCATAGTGCAAAAGCGCCCAACTGTCACTGTTACAACTAGTACTCTCTAAAGCTTAATATTACCTTTCTTCTCTAAAAATGCTTTGAATACACTCTTGCCTTAATTCTACATTACCGTTGTAAGTAGCATAATGCAAAGGCGTCCAGTTCTGTGAACACTGATTATTATGTTCAATATTAACATTACTTTTTTAGCAGTTTTATCAATAATCCTATTTACCTTCATAAACTGCTGTAATTACCAAAGGTTTCAATACTCCCAACCCTAAAGAGATCATCCACATATTGCACTGATCTATTACGTTTGAATCATAGTGATTCAGCAAAAGATTGTTTTCTAACTTTTCAGGCAATGTTAAAATCTGATTATTACTTGGCGTTTTATTTTTTAATTCCTCAGTTTGTTCTAAACTACAGTAATTTTCTGTAAAGCTTACATGGTCCTGAAGTGAAGAAAAACTTAGACGTTGGTATATTGGGTTCTTGTTTTCCATTATAAAATTATTAATCGATACTAAACATTTAAAGTCATTTTCTACTTTAGGAGCATATTTACTTTTATTCTTATAATTCTCTGAAGCTTTTTCCATCAGGTCTTGTACTTTCCGTACTTCATATAAACTAAACCTATCTAATCTACCGAACGTTATTGGTTCTAAACCTAGATCAAACCCCAATGTAGAAATTTTATGAAACTCAGAATTATTCCACTTCTTTATACTGCTACTGTAGAGTCAGTTATCCCTTCTATAGTTTTCAAGTCATCTAATTTCCTGGCCTAAAACTCCTCCTATTCCAAAACTATCTATTAGCCTTCCAGCAATAATTCGAGCCTCTTCCCTGTCATGCACTGCATTTAGAAATGTTTCTATTACTTCACGATCAAGTAGAGGTTTATCGTTGCTTTCTAATGCTGTGAATTCCATTTCTTCTCTACGAGCTTTACTATCTTCCTTATTATTCATAAACATTACCCTTCACTAATATCAAAATCTTTTTATATATTTACTGCCATTTTTAGCAGTCTTGGCTTAAAGCCATAGCTTTTGAGTGGTCAAATAAAATTTTCAATCTTTTTTTTTTTTTTTTTTTTTAAGAAATTATATAGTTATTAATAGCAATCTTAGCATAAAGTCATAGCTTTCGAGTGAAGTCAAATCAATTTCTCAATCTTTTTTTTATGAAATTATAAAGATATAAATAGATATGATTTCTTTCTTTTTAAACTTGTTGAATTTCGTCTACAGATGCCTACTGTTTTTAAAATAATATTGATAGAAATTCCTTCCTTAACTAAACTCCTCACAATTTTTATCTTTTCTACTCTCTTCACTTTCTCTTTGCAAACTTGTTCGTTTTCAAACAGAGATTTTATTAGTACATGACGTAGTTCTTGGCTTTTAATCGTTTCGTATTCTTCTATTAACCTTGATAGCTCTGTTTCACTATTCTCATTATCTGTCGTGTCTGGAAGCACATCTGTAATATTAATTAATAGTACCTTAATATTTTATCCCTCACTTGCATTAAGTTCACTACATGTATTTCTCCTCATAAAATTCGCACCAATGCTTTCTCCTGCTCTATTAATCAAGTAACTATCTAAATCTATCTTACTTCGTGATTGATTTAAGCTTTCAGCCTTTAAACATCTTCAACTAGAGTAGATATTCTACTTGCTATTTGCTGATCATCTTCAGTCAATATAGACTTATCGTCTACTGCAATTTGATTATATAACCGTTTGATTCTTGTATACTACGTCTATTACGAGTAGATCCACAATTTTCAATTTTCCATCTACTTTGATCTTCCACTCGATTCTGCGTATGCCAAGTAAATACGTATCGTCTATAGACAGCTGTCATACTTATAGGAATCTGCAGCATACAAGTATTCATCATACTTAACTTTTTTAATACATACTTTTGACGAAAATACTGCATTCCTCACTGATTCTGGTAATCTACTTTTTAGTTTCTCAAGGTCAGTTCTTTTTTCTGAACGGACACTACAATATTTACTAGAGTCTACTGTATTTTTAATACAGCGAGCTAACTCAAATAATGGACCACCGTTCTTTGGCATTTTATCAAACACAGCCACATAACCTGAGATACTCTGACCAGGGTTATTTTGACTATATATAAACTTTAACATTTCTTTTTTATCTACTTGCCAATAAACGTCATTTACAGCTTTCTAAATTGCTTCGGCAAACAATCTTTCATGGAAATTACAAACCCTATCCACAAGTTCAATAGTTGAACCACTAAGATTATGCAGCAAACCGTCCTTTAGCACCTTTTTGAATGCATGTTTTATTGAATCTCTTAAACTACTTATACAAGACTCTACCGATCCTTTTGCATTAGATGAAATATTTGCATGGTTAACAACTTCCTTTAAAAATTCAACCTGTTTTATCATTTCAAATGCGTCATTACTTTTAGTCTTGATCCTGTTACAAAGAACTTCAATTACACCTGAATCATTATTGTAAGCAGCTAAGTACAGAGGTGTTCTACCATCGTTGTTTTTTGCTTCGATATCAGCACCTCTATCAAGAAGAAGAATAATTAAGTATTGCTTGGCTTCTTCAACAGCCAAATACAGGGCTGCCTACCTTCCTTACTTCTAATTAAAATATTAGCACCTTTATCTATAAGAAAGCTAACCATAATGAACAGCATAGTGCAAAAGCGCCCAACTATCACTGTTACAACTAGTACTCTCTAAAGCTTAATATTACCTTTCTTCTCTAAAAATGCTTTGAATACACTCTTGCCTTAATTCTACATTACCGTTGTAAGTAGCATAATGCAAAGGCGTCCAGTTCTGTGAACACCGATTATTATGTTCAATATTAACATTACTTTTTTAACAGGTTTATCAATAATCCTATTTACCTTCATAAACTGCTGTAATTACCAAAGGTTTCAATACTCCCAACCCTAATGAGATCATCCACATATTGCACTGATCTATTACGTTTGAATCATAGTCATTCAGCAAAAGGTTGTTTTCTAACTTTTCAAGCAATGTTAAAATCTGGTTACTACTTGGCGTTTTATTTTTTAATTCCTCAATTTGTTCTAAACTACAGTCATTTTCTGTAAAGCCTGAAGTGAAGAAAAACTTAGACGTTGGTATATTGGGTTCTTGTTTTCCATTATAAAATTATTAATCGATACTAAACATTTAAAGTCATTTTCTACTTTAGGAGCATATTTACTTTTATTCTTATAATTCTCTGAAGCTTTTTCCATCAGGTTTTTTTCCCTACTTCATATAAGCTAAACCTATCTAATCTACCGAACGTTATTGGATCTAAACCTAGATCAAACCCCAATGTAGAAATTCTATGAATCTCAGAATTATTCCAATTCTTTATACTGCTACTGTAGAGTCAGTTATCCCTTCTATAGTTTTCAAGTCATCTAATTTCCTGGCCTAAAACTCCTCCTATTCCAAAACTATCTATTAGCTTTCCAGCAATAATTCGAGCCTCTTCCCTGTCATGCACTGCACTTAGAAATGTTTCTATTACTTCACGATCAAGTAGAGGCTTATCGTTGCTTTCTAATGCTGTGAATTCCATTTCTTCTCTACGAGCTTTACTATTTTCCTTATTATTTATAAACATTACCCTTCACTAATATCAAAATCATTTTATATATTTACTGCCATTTTTAGCAGTCTTAGCATAAAGCCATAGCTTTTGAGTGGTCAAATAAAATTTTCAATCTTTTTTTTTTTTTTATATATATATATATGAAATTATATAGTTATTAATAGCAATCTTAGCATAAAGTCATAGCTTTCGAGTGAAGTCAAATCAATTTCTCAATCTTTTTTTTATGAAATTATAAAGATATAAATAGATATGATTTCTTTATTTTTAATCTTGTTGAATTTCGTCTACAGATGCCTATTGTTTTTAAAATAAAAAAAATCTCTGTTTGAAAACGTACAAGTTTGCAAAGAGAAAGTGAAGAGTAGAAAAGATAAAAATTGTGAGGAGTTTAGTTAAGGAAGGAATTTCTATCAATATTATTTTAAAAACAGTAGGCATCTGTAGACGAAATTCAACAAGTTTAAAAATAAAGAAATCATATCTATTAATATCTTTATAATTTCATAAAAAAAAAAGATTGAGTAATTGATTTGACTTCACTCGAAAGCTATGACTTTATGCCAAGATTGCTATTAATAACTATATAATTTCATAAAAAAAAAAAAAAGTGAAAATTTTATTTGACCACTCAAAAGCTATGGCTTTATGCCAAGACTGCTAAAAATGGCAATAAATATATAAAAAGATTTTGATATTAGTGAAGGGTAATGTTTATGAATAATAAGGAAAATAGTAAAGCTCGTAGAGAAGAAATGGAATTCACAGCATTAGAAAGCAACGATAAACCTCTACTTGATCGTGAAGTAATAGAAACATTTCTAAGTGCAGTGCATGACAGGGAAGAGGCTCGAATTATTGCTGGAAAGCTAATAGATAGTTTTGGAATAGGAGGAGTTTTAGGCCAGGAAATTAGATGACTTGAAAACTATAGAAGAGAAAACTGACTCCACAGTAGCAGTATAAAGAATTGGAATAATTCTGAGTTTCATAGAATTTCTAAATTGGGGTTTGATCTAAGTTTAGAACCAATAACGTTCGGTAGATTAGATAGGTTTAGCTTATATGAAGTACGGAAAGTACAAGACCTGATGGAAAAAGCTTCAGAGAATTATAAGAATAAAAGTAAATATGCTCCTAAAGTAGAAAATTACTTTAAATGTTTTTAGTTAACTCAAATAATGCACCACCGTTCTTTGGCATTTTATCAAACACAGCCACATAACCTGAGATACTCTGACCAGGGTTATTTTGACTATATATAAACTTTAACATTTCTTTTTTATCTACTTGCCAATATACGTCATTTACAGCTTTCTTAATTGCTTCGGCAAACAATCTTTCATGGAAATTATAAACCCTATCCACAAGTTCAATAGGTAAAACACTTAGATTATGCAGCATACCGTCCTTAATACCGTTTTTGCAATACCTGCCGCTCCACCACTTAATGCACCTAGAGCGCTTAATCCTGCAAATATTGGAATTATGGATAAAATTCCTCCAGTCTTTGGTATTTTTATTACTCGGGTGGGTCTAATTTTACTTTTAATTCCTTTTACTGTTTTTAATGCTACCTTAATGGCACTGTCTATGTATCTAGATCTATTTTTAAGAATTCTATTTTTTATTTTATTCGTAGCTTGTTTAAAACTTATTGCTTTTCCCATTTTTGTATTTGCTTTACGTTTATTACCCATTCCTAATTTAACTTTGGCTTTCATAGCTGTAGCTACTCCTAGAACTGCTGCTTTTTCCCCTAAAGATGCGTCTTTTGAAAAAAGTCTCTTAAAAGCCCCTTCAGCTAAAATTTTATCAGCCTCGTACCTTTTTTTAAATCTTTACTTTTACTATAAGCGATATCGTGATTTTTACAAAAATCATCTAATCCATTTATACCTTTGCTAAACTTTTTTCTAATTTAGTTCCGGGTCCACATTAATTGTATCCAGGGACGTGTAATTCAAAAGGTAATTTATTTATAACACTGTTTAATAAACCTTTTCCTCCAACAACTGCTGAAGAATGACTATTTGAAGGACTGAGCATAATTTATGTAGTTCTCGCTATCTAGTTTACTATATACTAATTTTATTTTATCTATACATCTATTTAACTTAAATTTAGTGTCATTACCGTTATAAACGATCTACAGAAGACATGAAAATTATTAAACAAGGTTCTAGTTTAACTATTGTGACTGTAATTCAATGCAGGTTGGGGCTTTTGTCCACTGAGTAGTTAGTTTCACACAATATTATTAATACCTAAAAATATATAAAAACTTTTACATAAAAGGTGAACATTTTTCAAGTAGGTATTGTCATATTTAATTCATTGACAGGATGTCACTTTTTTGTCATTGTCGATATTTAATTTCAAATAATTTTAATTTTTATAATAATTTTTATAGTTAGATATTTGATTCAACTTAAAGGAGACCAAGAAGAAGCTGAAGAAGCAATCCTAAAAATGCAGAAATAGGTCAGATCTCATCTATTGTGGTTGAATTTGTCGTGTTCCCACTGCCAAAAAAGTGAAGTTAGATTTTTATAGAGTGAGTAAATTAGATTATTTTCTTTAGATAATTATTGAATAGAGCTTTGTCTGTGGAATTGTTCATTAGCATACCTAGATGTTTGGTATCAGAGAACATAAATATGACTTCATTGATAGGAATTGTAGGAGATTTGATTTATATTAGCTTAAAATACCTTTCTAAAACAGTAAAAAAAAACATGATTTAATGGTTGAAAAAAAAAATCAGAAACATGGTGATTTATTACCTTCATCTATTAGATCTATTATAGTGGGATCGTCTTACTGTGGGAAAACAAACGCATTAATTTCTCTACTAGAACACCCTAATGGATTGCGATTTAAAAATGTATACATTTTTTCAAAGTCGTTAAATCAACCAAAATATGTATATTTAAATAATTTATTAAAGCCAATAAAAGAAATTGGATATTTTACATTTAACAGTAGCGATAACTTATTGCCACCGTCTGACGTAAAACCTAATTCTACATTTATATTTGATGATATCGCAACAAACAGTCAAATTACCGTTCAAGAATATTTTAGCATGGGGCGTCATCGTGAAGTGGTGTGAAGTTCTATCTTTGTCAAATTTATGCAAAGATTTCTAAATATCTTATAAGAGATAATACGATTTGTTAGTCATATTTAAACAAGATGAATGAAATTTGAAACACATATATAACGATCATGTAGGGTCTGACATAAGTTATGAAGAATTTAAAAATGTATGTGCGATATGTTGGAAAGAACCATATGGATTTTTAGTTATATTTAAAGATGAACCCATTAATTGTGGTAGATATAGAAAAGAATTTGATCATTTTATATATTTATAACATTACAAATTAAAAAAGAATCAGTTTTCTATAATACATGCGTCAGCGTACATTAAAAAGAATTTTACACTTGTTTATATATTCAAACCTATCTGATACCAGTTCAAACCTGTCTAACACCTGTTGCACACCTGTTACGCACCTGTTCAAAGTTGTTATAATATCTGTTTATTTTTTTATCAAATTGTTAGTTAAAATGGATAGTAAGAGTAAAGACTTTAAAGCAAACGACAGATAGTAAACTACTGAAATATAAAAGAATAATATCAAAAATAGGAAAAGGCATGCGCATGGAAGTAACCAATAATAAAATTGATTTTGTACATTGGAATGATCCAAATGAGCTTGTTAATAGGCTACGATTGTTAATTGCATCTCAAACCGCAGGCAATACAGGTCATATAAACGAAATAAATTCCCCTCACCCTCACCCTACTGGTGACATAGATATGGGTGATAGCAGGATTATAAATGTAGCAGAACCTGAAGAGAATAATGATGTGGCTACTAAAAACTATGTTGATAAACAAATTCTAAAAATAAATGATAAAGGTATAGCAATAATTTGTTTACATTTTGAAGGAAATACAGTAGTAACAGTAGTAATTTTATACTAAAAAGTACCAACAAACCAATGTATTCATTTCCATTCAAATCTGCTACTGTGTTAAACATAAATATTAATAATAAATAATTTTTCATAGAAATCAATCAAGAACAACATACACCTAATACAATATTGGGAAAAAGTATTAAATTAAATGATAGGATAATTTTCTCCAAACCATCATTAGCCGTCGGCAATAATCTTTATTGTGATATAATTTTCAAAATTGTTTGCATCTAAAGTAAAGAGAGAAATAGTAGATGAATTACATAAGCCTGCAAGAATTAATTTTAAGAGACGAAGAGCTATAGTTAAATCAATGGATGACTTATTTCAGGCGGACCTTATTGAGATGTTGAAGTTATCAATTGCTTTTCTAAATACGTTTGGGCGGTTCCTGTTAAAGGTAAATCTGCTTCTGACGTAACTAATGCAATGAAAAAAGGTTTTAGGAGAACAAGTAACAAATAATTTACAAATAGATGAAGGACGTGAATTTTTTAACACAGATTTTAAAAAATTAATGACAAAATACAATATAAATCATTACAGTGTGTTTCGTAATAAAAAAGCATGCATAGTGGAACGAGTTAATAGAACTTTAAAATATATGATGTGGAAAGAATTTAATATTCAAGGAAATTATAAATGGTTAGATATATTAGATCTTGTTGTAAAGAAATATAATAATAAAAGACACCGTACTATAGGAATTAAATCATCCCAAGTCAATAAAAAAATGAAAAATATTTATTAAACACTGTATATAATAACATAAAACTTGCAAATAAAATAAACAAATTTAAAATAGGAGATTATGTGCGTATAAGTAAAAAGAGAGGAGTATTTGATAAATCTTTGATAAATTTATTGTTAAAAAAAGTACAGTTAACCAACCCCAAAACTTATATTTTACAAGACGAGAATATGGAAGAAATAAAAGGAGGATTCTATGAAATGGAACTTCAAAAAGTTAAATATCCTAATATTTTTTTAGTTGAAAAGGTGTTAAAACGTAAATCAAATAAAGTGTTTGTTAAGTGGCTTGGATTTGGTAACAGTCATAATAGCTGGATAGAAAAAAGCAATGTAGAATAAAAAACTTAAATTTGTATTAGACTTGTTTCAAAATAAGGTTGTTTATTCCTTCAAAGTAAGATAATAAATTATTTTAGAATAACCTTTTAACTTTTCATCCAATTAGTTTTATCACTTGTTTTGTAGCTGTTCAAGGATATACTTATCATCTGTCAAAGTCATTTAAATAAACTTTATTTATTACCCAATTTGTTTACGAATGTATTAGTGACGACAACTATAATTGAAAAATACTGAGCTCGACTTATACTTATAACTTTTAAAGCAATGTTAAAATCTGATTACTAGTTGGCGTTTTATTTTTTAATTCCTCAATTTGTTCTAAACTACAGCAATTTTCTGTAAAGCTTACATGGTTCTGAAGTGAAGAAAAACTTAGACGTTGGTATATTGGGTTCTTGTTTTCCATTATAAAATTATTAATCGATACTAAACATTTAAAGTCATTTTCTACTTTAGGAGCATATTTACTTTTATTTTTATAATTCTCTGAAGCTTTTTCCATCTGGTCTTGTACTTTCCGTACTTCATATAAGCTAAACCTATCTAATCTACCGAACGTTATTGGTTCTAAACCTAGATCAAACCCCAATGTAGAAATTCTATGAAACTCAGAATTATTCCAATTCTTTATACTGCTACTGTAGAGTCAGTTATCCCTTCTATAGTTTTCAAGTCATCTAATTTCCTGGCCTAAAACTCCTCCTATTCCAAAACTATCTATTAGCTTTCCAGCAATAATTCGAGCCTCTTCCCTGTCATGCACTGCACTTAGAAATGCTTCTATTACTTCACGATCAAGTAGAGGTTTATCGTTGCTTTCTAATGCTGTGAATTCCATTTCTTCTCTACGAGCTTTACTATTTTCCTTATTATTCACAAACATTACCCTTCACTAATATCAAAATCTTTTTATATATTTACTGTCATTTTTAGCAGTCTTGGCATAAAGCCATAGCTTTTGAGTGGTCAAATAAAATTTTCAATTTTTTTTTTTATGAAATTATAAAGATATTAATAGATATGATTTCTTTATTTTTAAACTTGTTGAATTTCGTCTACAGATGCCTACTGTATTTAAAATAATATTGATCGAAATTCCTTCCTTAACTAAACTCCTCACAATTTTTAACTTTTCTACTCTCTTCACTTTCTCTTTGCAAACTTGTACGTTTTCAAACAGAGACTTTATTAGTACATGACGTAGTTTTTGGCTTTTAATCGTTTCGTATTCTTCTATTAACCTTGATAGCTCTGCTTCACTATTCTCATTATCTGTCGTTTCTGGAAGCAGATCTGTAATATTAATTAATAGTACCTTAATATTTTATCCCTCACTTGCATTAAGTTCACTACATGTATTTCTCCTCATAAAATTCGCAGCAATGCTTTCTCCTCCTCTATTATTCAAGTAACTATCTAAATCTAACTTACTTCGTGATTGATTTAAGCTTTCAGCCTTTCAACATCTTCAACTATAGTAGATATTCTACTTGCTATTTGCTGATCCTCTTCATTCAATATAAACTTATCGTCTACTGCAATTTGATTATATAACCATTTGATTCTTGTATACTACGTCTATTACGAGTAGATCCACAATTTTCAATTTTCCATCTACTTTGATCTTCCACTCGATTCTGCGTATGCCAAGTAAATACGTATCGTCTATAGATAGCTGTCATACTTATAGGAATCTGCAGCATACAAGTATTCACCATATTGAACGTTCTCTATGTTACAATTGCCACCACCATCAAGCTCATTTTTCCACTGACTTTGGCTTCCTACTCGCCCCTTTGTATGCCAAGTAAATACGTTTACCGTCTATAGTAGTCATACTTATAGGAATCTTCATCATACTTAACATTTTTAATACATACTTTTGACGAAAATACTGCATTCCTAACTGATTCTGGTAATCTTCTTTATAGTTTCTCAAGGTCAGTTCTTCTTCTGAACGGACACTACAATATTTACTAGAGTCTACTGTATTTTTAATACAGCGAGCTAACTCAAATAATGGACCACCGTTCTTTGGCACTTTATCAAACACAGCCACATAACCTGAGATACTCTGACCAGGGTTATTTTGACTATGTACAAACTTTAACTTTTCTTTTTTATCTACTTGCCAATAAACGTCATTTACAGCTTTCTTAATTGCTTCGGCAAACAATCTTTCATCGAAATTATAAACCCTATCCACAAGTTCAATAGTTGAAACACTAAGATTATGCAGCATACCGTCCTATAGCACCTTTTTGAAAGCATGTTTTATTGAATCTCTTAAACTACTTATACAAGACTCTACCGATCCTTTTGCATTAGATGGAATATTTGCTTGGTTAACAACTTCCTTCTTTAAAAATTCAACCTGTTTTATCATTTCAAATGCGTTATTACTTTTAGTCTTGATCCTGTTACAAAGAACTTCAATTACACCTGAATCATTATTGTAAGCAGCTAAGTACAGAGGTGTTCTACCATCGTTGTTTTTAGCTTCGATATCAGCACCTCTACAAGAAGAAGAATAATTATGTATTGCTTGGCTTCTTCAACAGCCAAATACAGGGCTGCCTTACCTTCCTTACTTCTAATTAAAATATTAGCACCTTTATCTATAAGAAAGCTAACCATAATGAACAGCATAGTGCAAAAGCGCCCAACTATCACTGTTACAACTAGTACTCTCTAAAGCTTAATATTACCTTTCCTCTCTAAAAATGCTTTGAATACACTCTTGCCTTAATTCTACATTACCGTTGTAAGTAGCATAATGCAAAGGCGTCCAGTTCTGTGAACACTGATTATTATGTTCAATATTAACATTACTTTTTTAGCAGTTTTATCAATAATTCTATTTACCTTCATAAACAGCTGTAATTACCAAAGGTTTCAATACTCCCAACCCTAAAGAGATCATCCACTTATTGCACTGATCTATTACGTTTGAATCATAGTCATTCAGCAAAAGGTTGTTTTCTAACTTTTCAAGCAATGTTAAAATCTGATTACTACTTGGCGTTTTATTTTTTAATTCCTCAATTTGTTCTAAACTACAGTAATTTTCTGTAAAGCCTGAAGTGAAGAAAAACTTAGACGTTGGTATATTGGGTTCTTGTTTTCCAATAAAAAATTATTAATCGATACTAAACATTTAAAGTCATTTTCTACTTTAGGAGCATATTTACTTTTACTCTTATAATTTTCTGAAGCTTTTTCCATCAGGTCTTGTCCTTCCCCTACTTCATATAAGCTAAACCTATCTAATCTACCGAACGTTATTGGTTCTAAACCTAGATCAAACCCCAATGTAGAAATTCTATGAATCTCAGAATTATTCCAATTCTTTATACTGCTACTGTAGAGTCAGTTATCCCTTCTATAGTTTTCAAGTCATCTAATTTCCTGGCCTAAAACTCCTCCTATTCCAAAACTATCTATTAGCTTTCCAGCAATAATTCGAGCCTCTTCCCTGTCATGCACTGCACTTAGAAATGTTTCTATTACTTCACGATCAAGTAGAGGCTTATCGTTGCTTTCTAATGCTGTGAATTCCATTTTTTCTCTACGAGCTTTACTATCTCCCTTATTATTTATAAACATTACCCTTCACTAATATCAAAATCTTTTTATATATTTACTGCCATTTTTAGCAGTCTTAGCATAAAGCCATAGCTTTTGAGTGGTCAAATAAAATTTTCAATCTTTTTTTTTTTTTTATGAAATTATATAGTTATTAATAGCAATCTTAGCATAAAGTCATAGCTTTCGAGTGAAGTCAAATCAATTTCTCAATCTTTGTTTATGAAATTATAAAGATATAAATAGATATGATTTCTTTATTTTTAATCTTGTTGAATTTCGTCTACAGATGCCTATTGTTTTTAAAATAAAAAAAATCTCTGTTTGAAAACGTACAAGTTTGCAAAGAGAAAGTGAAGAGTAGAAAAGATAAAAATTGTGAGGAGTTTAGTTAAGGAAGGAATTTCTATCAATATTATTTTAAAAACAGTAGAACAGAAAATTGTGGATCTACTCGTAATAGACGTAGTATACAAGAATCAAATGGTTATATAATCAAATTGCAGTAGGCGATAAGTCTATATCGACTGAAGAGGATCAGCAAATAGCAAGTAGAATATCTACTATAGTTGAAGATGTTAAAAGGCTGAAAGCTTAAATCAATCACGAAGTAAGATAGATTTAGATAGTTACTTGAATAATAGAGGAGGAGAAAGCATTGCTGCGAATTTTATGAGAAATACATGTAGTGAACTTAATGCAAGTGAGGGATAAAATATTAAGGTACTATTAATTAATATTACAGATCTGCTTCCAGAAACGACAGATAATGAGAATAGTGAAGCAGAGCTATCAAGGTTAATAGAAGAATACGAAACGATTAAAAGCCAAGAACTACGTTTTGTACTAATAAAATCTCTGTGTGACAACGTACAAGTTTGCAAAGAGAAAGTGAAGAGAGTAGAAAAGATAAAAATTGTGAGGAGTTTAGTTAAGGAAGGAATTTCTATCAATATTATTTTAAAAACAGTGGGCATCTGTAGACAATATTCAACAAGTTTAAAAATAAAGAAATCATATCTATTTATATCTTTATAATTTCATAAAAAAAAGATTGAGAAATTGATTTGACTTCACTCGAAAGCTATGACTTTATGCTAAGATTGCTATTAATAACTATATAATTTCATTACAAAAAAAAAAAAAAGAAAAAAGATTGAAAATTTTATTTGACCACTCAAAAGCTATGGCTTTATCCCAAGACTGCTAAAAATGGCAGTAAATATATAAAAAGATTTTGATATTAGTGAAGTGTAATGTTTATGAATAATAAGGAAAATTGTAAGCTTCTAGAGAAGAAATGGAATTCACAGCATTAGAAAGCAACGATAAACCTCTACTTGATCGTGAAGTAATAGAAACATTTCTAAGTGCAGTGCATGACAGGAAAGAGGCTCGAATTATTGCTGGAAAGCTAATAGATAGTTTTGGAATAGGAGGAGTTTTAGGCCAGGAAATTAGATGACTTGAAAACTATAGAAGGGATAACTGACTCTACAGTAGCAGTATAAAGAGTATAAAGAATTGGAATAATTCTGAGTTTCATAGAATTTCTACATTGGGGTTTGCTCTAGGTTTAGAACCAATAACGTTCGGTAGATTAGATAGGTTTAGCTTATATGAAGTACGGAAAGTATAAGACCTGATGGAAAAAGCTTCAGAGAATTATAAGAATAAAAGTAAATATGCTCCTAAAGTAGAAAATGACTTTAAATGTTTAGTATCGATTAATAATTTTATAATGGAAAACAAGAACCCAATATACCGTCTAAGTTTTTCTTCACTTCAGGACCATGTAAGCTTTACAGAAAATTACTGTAGTTTAGAACAAATTGAGGAATTAAAAAATAAAACGCCAACTAGTAATCAGATTTTAACATTGCTTTAAAAGTTATAAGTATAAGTCGAGCTTAGTATTTTTCAATTATAGTTGTCGTCACTAATACATTCGTAAACAAATTGGGTAATAAATAAAGTTTATTTAAATGACTTTGAGAGATGATAAGTATATCCTTGAACAGCTACAAAACAAGTGATAAAACTAATTGGATGAAAAGTTAAAAGGTTATTCTAAAATAACTTATTATCTTACTTTGAAGGAATAAACAACCTTATTTTGAAACAAGTCTAATACAAATTTAAGTTTTTTATTCTACATTGCTTTTGTCTATCCAACTATTATGACTGTTACCAAATCCAAGCCACTTAACAAACACTTTATTTGATTTACGTTTTAACACCTTTTCAACTAAAAAAATATTAGGATATTTAACTTTTTGAAGTTCCATTTCATAGAATCCTCCTTTTATTTCTTCCATATTCTCGTCTTGTAAAATATAAGTGGTGGGGTTGGTTAACTGTACTTTTTTTAACAATAAATATTTCAGGTGGCCAATTCGGTGTATAAGATTTATCAAATACTCCTCTCTTTTTACTTATACGCACATAATCTCCTATTTTAAATTTGTTTATTTTATTTGCAAGTTTTATGTTATTATATACAGTGTTTAATAAATATTTTTCATTTTTTTATTCACTTGGGATGGTTTAATTCCTATAGTACGGTGTTTTTTATTATTATATTTCTTTACAACAAGATCTAATATATCTAACCATTTATAATTTCCTTGAATATTAAATTCTTTCCACATCATATATTTTAAAGTTCTATTAACTCGTTCAGTGCATAGTGATGCATGCTTTTTTATTACGAATCACACTGTAATGATTTATATTGTATTTTGACATTAATTTTTTAAAATATCTGTTAAAAAATTCACGTCCTTCATCTATTTGTAAATTATTTGGTACTTGTTCTCCTAAAACCTTTTTCCATTGCATTAGTTACGTCAGAAGCAGATTTACTTTTAACAGGAACCGCCCAAACGTATTTAGAAAAGCAATTGATAACTTCAACATCTCAATAAGGTCCGCCTGAAATAACTCATCCATTGATTTAATTATAGCTCTTCGTCTCTTAAAATTAATTCTTGCAGGCTTATGTAATTCATCTACTATTTCTCTCTTTACTTTAGATGCAAACAATTTTGAAAATTATATCACAATAAAGATTATTGCCGACGGCTAATGATGGTTTGGAGAAAATTATCCTATCATTTAATTTAATACTTTTTCCCAAGATTGTATTAGGTGTATGTTGTTCTTGATTGATTTCTATGAAAAATTATTTATTATTAATATTTATGTTTAACACAGTAGCAGATTTGAATGGAAATGAATACATTGGTTTGTTGGTACTTTTTAGTATAAAATTACTACTGTTACTACTGTATTTCCTTCAAAATGTAAACAAATTATTGCTATACTTTTATCATTTATTTTTAGAATTTGTTTGTCAACATAGTTTTTAGTAGCCACATCATTATTCTCTTCAGGTTCTGCTACATTTATAATCCTGCTATCACCCATATCTATGTCACCAGTAGGGTGAGGGTGAGGGGAATTTATTTCGTTAATATGACCTGTATTGCCTGCGGTTTGAGATGCAATTAACAATCGTATCCTATTAACAAGCTCATTTGGATCATTCCAATGTACAAAATCAATTTTATTATTGGTTACTTCCATGCGCATGCCTTTTCCTATTTTTGATATTATTCTTTTATATTTCAGTAGTTTATTACCTGTCGTTTGCTTTAAAGTCTTTACTCTTACTATCCATTTTAACTAACAATTTGATAAAAAAATAAACAGATATTATAACAACTTTGAACAGGTGCGTAACAGGTGTGCAACAGTTGTTAGACAGGTTTGAACTGGTATCAGATAGGTTTGAATATATAAACAAGTGTAAAATTCTTTTTAATGTACGCTGACGCATGTATTATAGAAAACTGATTCTTTTTTAATTTGTAATGTTATAAATATATAAAATGATCAAATTCTTTTCTATATCTACCACAATTAATGGGTTCATCTTTAAATATAACTAAAAATCCATATGGTTCTTTCCAACATATCGCACATACATTTTTAAATTCTTCATAACTTATGTCAGACCCTACATGATCGTTATATATGTGTTTCAAATTTCATTCATCTTGTTTAAATATGACTAACAAATCGTATTATCTCTTATAAGATATTTAGAAATCTTTGCATAAATTTGACAAAGATAGAACTTCACACCACTTCACGATGACGCCCCATGCTAAAATATTCTTGAACGGTAATTTGACTGTTTGTTGCGATATCATCAAATATAAATGTAGAATTAGGTTTTACGTCAGACGGTGGCAATAAGTTATCGCTACTGTTAAATGTAAAATATCCAATTTCTTTTATTGGCTTTAATAAATTATTTAAATATACATATTTTGGTTGATTTAACGACTTTGAAAAAATGTATACATTTTTAAATCGCAATCCATTAGGGTGTTCTAGTAGAGAAATTAATGCGTTTGTTTTCCCACAGTAAGACGATCCCACTATAATAGATCTAATAGATGAAGGTAATAAATCACCATGCTTCTGATTTTTTTTTCAACCATTAAATCATGATTATCAATAGTTAAACTAGAACCTTGTTTAATAATTTTCATGTCTTCTGTAGATCGTTTAAAACGGTAATGACACTAAATTTAAGTTAAATAGATGTATTGATAAAATAAAATTAGTATATAGTAAACTAGATAGCGAGAACTATATAAATTATGCTCATTCCTTCAAATAGTCATTCTTCAGCAGTTGTTGGAGGAAAAGGTTTATTAAACAGTGTTATAAATAAATTACCTTTTGAATTACACGTCCCTGGATACAATTAATGTGGACCCGGAACTAAATTAGAAAAAAGTTTAGCAAGAGGGGACAAAGGTATAAATGGATTAGATGATTTTTGTAAAAATCACGATATCGCTTATAGTAACAGTAAAGATTTAAAAAAAGGTACGAGGCTGATAAAATTTTAGCTGAAGGGGCTTTTAACAGACTTTTTTCAATAGACGCATCTTTAGGGGAAAAAGCAGCAGTTCTAGGAGTAGCTACAGCTATGAAAGCCAAAGTTAAATTAGGTATGGGTAATAAACGTAAAGCAAATACAAAAATGGGAAAAGCAATAAGTTTTAAACAAGCTACGAATAAAATAAAAAATAGAATTCTTAAAAATAGATCTAGATACATAGACAGTGTCATTAAGGTAGCATTAAAAACAGTAAAAGGAATTAAAAGTAAAATTAGACCCACCCGAGTAATAAAAATACCAAAGACTGGAGGAATTTTACCCATAATTCCAATATTTGCAGGATTAAGCGCTCTAGGTGCATTAAGTGGTGGAGCGGCAGGTATTGCAAAAGCGGTATTAAGGACGGTATGCTGCATAATCTAAGTGTTTCAACTATTGAACTTGTGGATAGGGTTTATAATTTACATGAAAGATTGTTTGCCGAAGCAATTAAGAAAGCTGTAAATGACGTATATTGGCAAGTAGATAAAAAAGAAATGTTAAAGTTTATATATAGTCAAAATAACCCTGGTCAGAGTATCTCAGGTTATGTGGCTGTGTTTGACAAAATGCCAAAGAACGGTGGTGCATTATTTGAGTTAGCTCGCTGTATTAAAAATACAGCAGCCTCTAGTGAATATTGTAGTGTCCGTTCAGAAAAAAGAACTGACCTTGAGAAACTAAAAAGTAGATTACCAGAATCAGTGAGGAATGCAGTATTTTCGTCAAAAGTATGTATTAAAAATGTTTTGTATAATGAATACTTGTATGCAGCAGATTCCTATAAGTATGACAGCTATCTATAGACGATACGTATTTACTTGGCATACGCAGAATCGAGTGGAAGATCAAAGTAGATGGAAAATTGAAAATTGTGGATCTACTCGTAATAGACGTAGTTATACAAGAATCAAATGGTTATATAATCAAATTGCAGTAGACGATAAGTCTATATTGACTGAAGAGGATCAGCAAATAGCAAGTAGAATATCTACTATAGTTGAAGATGTTGAAAGGCTGAAAGCTTAAATCAATCACGAAGTAAGATAGATTTAGATAGTTACTTGAATAATAGAGGAGGAGAAAGCATTGCTGCGAATTTTATGAGGAGAAATACATGTAGTGAACTTAATGCATGTGAGGGATAATATATTAAGGTACTATTAATTAATATTACAGATCTTAGTGTTTCAACTATTGAACTTGTGGATAGGGTTTATAATTTCCATGAAAGATTGTTTGCCGAAGCAATTAAGAAAGCTGTAAATGACGTTTATTGGCAAGTAGATAAAAAAGAAAAGTTAAAGTTTATACATAGTCAAAATAACCCTGGTCAGAGTATCTCAGGTTATGTGGCTGTGTTTGATAAAGTGCCAAAGAACGGTGGTGCATTATTTGAGTTAGCTCGCTGTATTAAAAATACAGTAGACTCTAGTAAATATTGTAGTGTCCGTTCAGAAAAAAGAACTGACCTTGAGAAACTAAAAAGTAGGTTACCAGAATCAGTGAGGAATGCAGTTTTCAAAAGTATGTATTAAAAATGTTAAGTATGATGAATACTAGTATGCTGCAGATTCCTATAAGTATGACGACAATAGACTGTAAACGTATTTACATGGCATACAAAGGGGCGAGTAGGAAGCCAAAGTCAGTGGAAAATTGAGCTTGATGGTGGTGGCAATTGTCACATGGAGAACGTTCAATATGGTGAATTCTTGTATGCTGCAGATTCCTATAAGTATGACAGCTATCTATAGACGATACGTATTTACTTGGCATACGCAGAATCGAGTGGAAGATCAAAGTAGATGGAAAATTGAAAATTGTGGATCTACTCGTAATAGACGTAGTATACAAGAATCAAATGGTTATATAATCAAATTGCAGTAGACGATAAGTCTATATTGACTGAAGATGATCAGCAAATAGCAAGTAGAATATCTACTATAGTTGAAGATGTTGAAAGGCTGAAAGCTTAAATCAATCACGAAGTAAGATAGATTTAGATAGTTAATTGAATAATAGAGGAGGAGAAAGCATTGCTGCGAATTTTATGAGGAGAAATACATGTAGTGAACTTAATGCAAGTGAGGGATTAAATATTTAGGTACTATTAATTAATATTACAGATCTGCTTCCAGAAACGACAGATAATGAGAATAGTGAAGCAGAGCTATCAAGGTTAATAGAAGAATACGAAACGATTAAAAGCCAAGAACTACGTCATGTACTAATAAAATCTTTGTTTGAAAACGTACAAGTTTGCAAAGAGAAAGTGAAGAGTAGAAAAGATAAAAATTGTGAGGAGTTTAGTTAAGGAAGGAATTTCTATCAATATTATTTTAAAAACGGTAGGCATCTGTAGACGAAATTCAACAAGTTTAAAAATAAAGAAATCATATCTATTTATATCTTTATAATTTCATAAAAAAAAGATTGAGAAATTGATTTGACTTCACTCGAAAGCTATGACTTTATGCTAAGATTGCTATTAATAACTATATAATTTCATAAAAAAAAAAAAAAAAAAAAAAAGATTGAAAATTTTATTTGACCACTCCAAAGCTATGGCTTTAAGCCAAGACTGCTAAAAATGGCAGTAAATATATAAAAAGATTTTGATATTAGTGAAGGGTAATGTTTATGAATAATAAGGAAGATAGTAAAGCTCGTAGAGAAGAAATGAAATTCACAGCATTAGAAAGCAACGATAAACCTCTACTTGATCGTGAAGTAATAGAAACATTTCTAAGTGCGGTGCATGACAGGGAAGAGGCTCGAATTATTGCTGGAAAGCTAATAGATAGTTTTGGAATAGGAGGAGTTTTAGGCCAGGAAATTAGATGACTTGAAAACTATAGAAGGGATAACTGACTCTACAGTAGCAGTATAAAGAATTGGAATAATTCTGAGTTTCATAGAATTTCTACATTGGGGTTTGATCTAGGTTTAGAACCAATAACGTTCGGTAGATTAGATAGGTTTAGCTTATATGAAGTACGGAAAGTACAAGACCTGATGGAAAAGCTAAGAATAAAAGTAAATATGCTCCTAAAGTAGAAAATGACTTTAAATGTTTAGTATCGATTAATAATTTTATAATGGAAAACAAGAAACCCAATATACCAACGTCTAAGTTTTTCTTCACTTCAGGACCATGTAAGCTTTACAGAAAATTACTGTAGTTTAGAACAAATTGAGGAATTAAAAAATAAAACGCCAAGTAGTAACCAGATTTTAACATTGCTTGAAAAGTTAGAAAACAACCTTTTGCTGAATGACTGATTCAAACGTAATAGATCAGTGCAATAAGTGGATGATCTTTTTAGGGTTGGGAGTATTGAAACCTTTGGTAATTACAGCTGTTTATGAAGGTAAATAAGATTATTGATAAAACTGCTAAAAAAGTAATGTTAATATTGAACATAATAATCAGTGTTCACAAAACTGGACGCCTTTGCATTATGCTACTTGCAACGGCAATGTAGAATTAAGGCAAGAGTGTATTCAAAGCATTTTTAGAGAAGAAAGGTAATATTAAGCTTTAGAGAGTACTAGTTGTAACAGTGATAGTTGGGCGCTTTTGCACTATGCTGTTTATTATGGTTAGCTTTCTTATAGATAAAGGTGCTAATATTTTAATTAGAAGTAAGGAAGGTAAGGCAGCCCTGTATTTGGCTGTTGAAGAAGCCAAGCAATACATAATTATTCTTCTTCTTGATAGAAGTGCTGATATCGAAGCTAAAAACAACGATGGTAGAACACCTCTGTACTTAGCTGCTTACAATAATGATTCAGGTGTAATTGAAGTTCTTTGTAACAGGATCAAGACTAAAAGTAATGACACATTTGAAATGATAAAACAGGTTGAATTTTTAAAGAAGGAAGTTGTTAACCATGCAAATATTCCATCTAATGCAAAAGGATCGGTAGAGTCTTGTATAAGTAGTTTAAGAGATTCAATAAAACATGCATTCAAAAAGGTGCTAAAGGACGGTATGCTGCATAATCTTAGTGTTTCAACTATTGAACTTGTGGATAGGGTTTATAATTTCCATGAAAGATTGTTTGCCGAAGCAATTAAGAAAGCTGTAAATGACGTGTATTGGCAAGTAGATAAAAAAGAAATGTTAAAGTTTATATATAGTCAAAATAACCCTGGTCAGAGTATCTCAGGTTATGTGGCTGTGTTTGATAAAATGCCAAAGAACGGTGGTCCATTATTTGAGTTAGCTCGCTGTATTAAAAATACAGTAGACTCTAGTAAATATTGTAGTGACCGTTCAGAAAAAAGAATTGACCTTGAGAAACTAAAAAGTAGATTACCAGAATCAGTGAGGAATGCAGTATTTTCGTCAAAAGTATATATTAAAAATGTTAAGTATGATGAATACTTGTATGCTGCAGATTCCTATAAGTATGACGACTATAGACGGTAAACGTATTTACTTGGCATACAAAGGGGCGAGTAGGAAGCCAAAGTCAGTGGAAAATTGAGCTTGATGGTGGTGGCAATTGTCACATAGAGAACGTTCAATATGATGAATACTTGTATGCTGCAGATTCCTATAAGTATAACAGTTATCTATAGACGATACGTATTTACTTGGCATACGCAGAATCGAGTGGAAGATCAAAGTAGATGGAAAATTGAAAATTGTGTATCTACTCGTAACAGACGTAGTATACAAGAATCAAATGGTTATATAATCAAATTGCAGTAGACGATAAGTCTATATTGACTGAAGATGATCAGCAAATAGCAAGTAGAATATCTACTATAGTTGAAGATGTTTAAAGGCTGAAAGGTTAAATCAATCACGAAGTAAGATAGATTTAGATAGTTACTTGAATAATAGAGGAGGAGAAAGCATTGCTGCGAATTTTATGAGGAGAAATACATGTAGTGAACTTAATGCAAGTGAGGGATAAAATATTAAGGTACTATTAATTAATATTACAGATCTGCTTCCAGAAACGACAGATAATGAGAATAGTGAAGCAGAGCTATCAAGGTTAATAGAAGAATACGAATAGATTAAAAGCCAAGAACTACGTCATGTACTAATAAAATCTCTGTTTGAAAACGTACAAGTTTGCAAAGAGAAAGTGAAGAGTGTAGAAAAGATAAAAATTGTGAGGAGTTTAGTTAAGGAAGGAATTTCTATCAATATTATTTTTAAAACAGTTGGCATCTGTAGACGAAATTCAACAAGTTTAAAAATAAAGAAATCATATCTATTTATATCTTTATAATTTCATAAAAAAAAGATTGAGAAATTGATTTGACTTCACTCGAAAGCTATGACTTTATGCTAAGATTGCTATTAATAACTATATAATTTCATTACAAAAAAAAAAAAAAGAAAAAAGATTGAAAATTTTATTTGACCACTCAAAAGCTATGGCTTTATGCCAAGACTGCTAAAAATGGCAGTAAATATATAAAAAGATTTTGATATTAGTGAAGGGTAATGTTTATGAATAATAAGGAAAATAGTAAAGCTCGTAGAGAAGAAATGGAATTCACAGCATTAGAAAGCAACGATAAACCTCTACTTGATCGGGAAGTAATAGAAACATTTCTAAGTGCAGTGCATGACAGGGAAGAGGCTCGAATTATTGCTGGAAAGCTAATAGATAGTTTTGGAATAGGAGGAGTTTTAGGCCAGGAAATTAGATGACTTGAAAACTATAGAAGGGATAACTGACTCTACAGTAGCAGTATAAAGAATTGGAATAATTCTGAGTTTCATAGAATTTCTACATTGTGGTTTGATCTAGGTTTAGAACCAATAACGTTCGGTAGATTAGATAGGTTTAGCTTATATGAAGTACGGAAAGTACAAGACCTGATGGCAAAAGCTTCAGAGAATTATAAGAATAAAAGTAAATATGCTCCTATAGTAGAATATGACTTTAAATGTTTAGTATCGATTAATAATTTTATAATGGAAAACAAGAAACCCAATATACCAACGTCTAAGTTTTTCTTCACTTCAGGACCATGTAAGCTTTACAGAAAATTACTGTAGTTTAGAACAAATTGAGGAATTAAAAAATAAAACGCCAAGTAGTAATCAGATTTTAACATTGCTTGAAAAGTTAGAAAACAACCTTTTGCTGAATGACTATGATTCAAACGTAATAGATCAGTGCAATAAGTGGATGATCTCTTTAGGGTTGAGAGTATTGATAACTTTGGTAATTACAGCAGTTTATGAAGATAAATAGGATGAAGTTAAAACTCTTATTGATAAAACTGCTAAAAAAGTAATGTTAATATTGAACATAATAATCAGTGTTCACAGAACTGGACGCCTTTGCATTATGCTACTTACAACGGTAATGTAGAATTAAAGCAAGAGTGTATTCAAAGCATTTTTAGAGAAGAAAGGTAATATTAAGTATGATGAATACTTGTATGCTGCAGATTCCTATAAGTATGACGACTATAGACATTATTATTCTTCTTCTTGATAGAGGTGCTGATATCGAAGCTAAAAACAACGATGGTAGAACACCTCTGTACTTAGCTGCTTACAATAATGATTCAGGTGTAATTGAAGTTCTTTGTAACAGGATCAAGACTAAAAGTAATGACGCATTTGAAATGATAAAACAGGTTGAATTTTTAAAGAAGGAAGTTGTTAACCAAGCAAATATTCCATCTAATGCAAAAGGATCGGTAGAGTCGGTAGAGATAAGTAGTTTAAGAGATTCAATAAAACATGCATTCAAAAAGGTGCTAAAGGACGGTATGCTGCATAATCTTAGTATTTCAACTATTGAACTTGTGGATAGGGTTTATAATTTCCATGAAAGGTTGTTTGCCGAAGCAATTAAGAAAGCTGTAAATGACGTATTGGCAAGTAGAAAAAAAAGAAATGTTAAAGTTTATACAAAGTCAAAATAACCCTGGTCAGAGTATCTCAGGTTATGTGGCTGTGTTTGATAAAATGCCAAAGAACGGTGGTGCATTATTTGAGTTAGCTCGCTGTATAAAAAATATAGTAGACTCTAGTAAATATTGTAGTGTCCGTTCAGAAAAAAGAACTGACCTTGAGAAACTAAAAAGTAGATTACCAGAATCAGTGAGGAATGCAGTATTTTCGTCAAAAGTATGTATTAAAAATGTTAAGTATGATGAAAACTTGTATGCTGCAGATTCCTATAAGTATGACGACTATAGACGGTAAACGTATTTACTTGGCATACAAAGGGGCGAGTAGGAAGCCAAAGTCAGTGGAAAATTGAGCTTGATGGTGGTGGCAATTGTCACATAGAGAACGTTCAATATGGTGAATACTTGTATGCTGCAGATTCCTATAAGTATGACAGCTATCTATAGACGATACGTATTTACTTGGCATACGCAGAATCGAGTGGAAGATCAAAGTAGATGGAAAATTGAAAATTGTGGATCTACTCACAATAGACGTAGTATACAAGAATCAAATGGTTATATAATCAAATTGCAGTAGACGATAAGTCTATATTGACTGAAGATGATCAGCAAATAGCAAGTAGAATATCTACTATAGTTGAAGATGTTGAAAGGCTGAAAGCTTAAATCAATCACGAAGTAAGATAGATTTAGATAGTTAATTAAATAATAGAGGAGGAGTAAGCATTGCTGCGAATTTCATGAGGAGAAATACATGTAGTGAACTTAATGCAAGTGAGGGATAAAATATTAAGGTACTATTAATTAATATTACAGATCTGCTTCCAGAAACGACAGATAATGAGATTAGTGAAGCAGAGCTATCAAGGTTAATAGAAGAATACGAAACGATTAAAAGCCAAGAACTACGTCATGTACTAATAAAATCTCTGTTTGAAAACGTACAAGTTTGCAAAGAGAAAGTGAAGAGAGTAGAAAAGATAGAAATTGTGAGGAGTTTAGTTAAGGAAGGAATTTTTATCAATATTATTTTAAAAACAATAGGCATCTGTAGACGAAATTCAATAAGTTTAAGTATTCCAAAACTATCTATTAGCTTTCCAGCAATAATTCGAGCCTCTTCCCTGTCATGCACTGCACTTAGAAATGTTTCTATTACTTCACGATCAAGTAGAGGTTTATCGTTGCTTTCTAATGCTGTGAATTCCATTTCTTCTCTACGAGCTTTACTATTTTCCTTATTATTCATAAACATTACCCTTCACTAATATCAAAATCTATTTATATATTTATTGCCATTTTTAGCAGTCTTGGCATAAAGCCATAGCTTTTGAGTGGTCAAATAAAATTTTCAATCTTTTTTTTTTTTTTTTTATGAAATTATATAGTTATTAATAGCAATCTTGGCATAAAGTCATAGCTTTCGAGTGAAGTCAAATCAATTACTCAATCTTTTTTTTTATGAAATTATAAAGATATTAATAGTGTCACGGAATTTGCCCCACTCACACCCAAATCGACGACTGTGATACCGCGAATTACTAAGATTGCCCCGATCGCCCCTACGCGATTCTGTTAAACAAACAAAATGCCGTGGATCGAGACGGGACTAGAAAATTTGAGAAACGACGAGAAGCGTTCGAGAGATGCTAGAAAATAGATCTAGAGATGCTAGAATATACCTGGAATATTCGTTGGGTCTATAAAAGAAAAATAAACGGCCGATTTAGTTAGTCTTGTATAAGTCTTGTATTACAGTGTTGAATTGGAAGTGTTTAGTTGGAGATATCAAAGTGATTTAAATAGCGATTAATTAAATAAGTGTTTAGTTGAGTTCTAATTAGTGTTCAGTAGTGTACTGAGTATAGTTAATAAAGAAGTAGTTAATTAACGGATTGTTTTTCTGGCAATAGTAAAAGTCGGATTGGGAAATCCGTGACAATTTGGTGTCGGAAGTGGATTTCACTGGAAGTTTTAAAGAGCTTTCTGGAACCCTGTCCACAAAGTGGGTTTAAGTGGAAGTTGGAAGAACTTTCTGGAACCCTGTGCGTGGGTGGAATAAAGACCCAAGTGTGACATATCACCGCACTCGTTGAGACTTGAGGAAGTGAACGGTGGCATTCGCGAAGGACAATCTCGAACATTCTAGAACTTTGTACGGGAGTGAAACAAAGACCCAAGTGTGACATATCACCGCACTCGTTGTGACTTAAGGAAGTGAACGGTGCTATTTGCGAAGGACATTCTCGAACATTCTAGAACTTTGTACGCGAGTGAGACAAAGACCCAAGTGTGACATATCACCGCACTCGTCGTGACTTAAGGAAGTGAACGGTGCTATTTGCGAAGGACATTCTCGAACATTCTAGAACTTTGTACGCGAGTGAGACAAAGACCCAAGTGTGACATATCACCGCACTCGTCGTGACTTAAGGAAGTGAACGGTGCTATTTGCGAAGGACATTCTCGAACATTCTAGAACTTTGTACGCGAGTGACACAAAGACACAAGTGTGACATATCACCGCACTCGTCGTGACTTAAGGAAGTGAACGGTGCTATTTGCGAAGGTCATTCTCGAAGATTCTAGAACTTTGTACGCGAGTGAGACAAAGACCCAAGTGTGACATATCACCGCACTCGTCGTAACTTAAGGAAGTGAACGGTGCTATTTGCGAAGTACATTCTCGAACATTCTAGAACTTTATACGGAAGTGAGACAAAGACCCAAGTGTGACATATCACCGCACTCGTCGTGACTTAAGGAAGTGAACGGTGTTATTTGCGAAGAACAATCTCGAACATTCTAGAACTTTATACCGAAGTGAGACAAATACCCAATTGTGGCATATCACTGCACTCATTTCATTGTAAGGAAGGCAACAGTGATATCTAGAAATACATTCGTGGACATTCTAGAACTTTCAAAATAGAGTGAATGCCTGTAACTAGAAGTCAAGTCAACATGGATGCACAACTAGCAAAGCTGATAGAAATGATGCAAACGATGCAGGAACAGGGACGGATGATGCAAGAGAAATTAGAAGAACAAGGACATAAAATGGAAGACCAAGCGAAGACGATGCAAAAGAAATTAGACGAACAGGGACAGGCGATGCAAGAAAAATTTGAAGAACAAGGGCATAAAATAGAAGATCAGTCTCAAACGATGCAGGAGAAATTAGAAAAGAAATTAGAAGAGCAAGGGTATAAAATGAAAGATCAGATACAGACAATACAACAGGAAATGAGGGACCAGACGAAGGAAATGCAGACAAAGTTAGAAAAGTTGGAGAATACACTAGAAGAAAAACTAGAGGAGCAGTCTCATAAAGTAGAAACACATGTAGAAGAGAAACTGTTGGCACACAAAAAGGAAATAGACGAAGAAATAAACCAGGTTAGAGAAGAACTTAGACATAAATTAGACAAGATAACAAAGGAAGGCGTAATCAAATCAGAAGGACCTGTTATCCGAACTCAGAAAACGAAACCCCCCGAATTCGACGGCAAGGTCTCCTGGAATGTCTATCTGCGTCAGTTTGAAGCAGCAGCTGCGGCAAACGAGTGGTCTGATTGTGAAAAGGCTACTGCTCTAATAGTTGCTCTACGAGGGGAAGCTCTTGACGTCTTACAAGGAGTACCTGCAGGGCAGCAGAATAACTACGACATTCTAAAACAGCATATGGAAATGAGATATGGGGATAAGCACCTGCAGCAAGTTTACCAGGCACAATTGAAAAATCGTCACCAACAGAACGGAGAGAATTTACAGCATTTTGAGACCGATGTTGCCCGACTGGTTCGATTGGCTTATCCAACAGCCCCGTCCGAATTCTTAGACCAGCTGTCCATCCAAGTTTTTACTGATGGCCTAAGAGATTGCGAAACCCAGCAGGCATTACGACTCGCCAGACCTAAAACGTTGAACGACGCTCTTTCGCATGCACTGGAATTCGAGGCAGCAAAAATGGCATCTGGTAGGCATGTTAAAGTTCGGGCCATCAGTGATAACAGCGATAGTATGGCAAATGGAGACATAATAAAAACGCTAAAGGAGATTATTGATAAATTCAGTCCATCTACTAGGACAAAGGAGGAACAACCTGATAGTCGAAGGGATCGCCTTCTCAAATGCTGGAACTGTGGACAGACAGGACATCTAAAAAGACAGTGTAGGGCCCCAGTCGCAGATCAGCAAAAGCGCGACTCCCAGGCTGCGCAGGAAAACTAGGTTCAGCCGGCTTGACGGGGCAAAAGCCGGCTGCGTCCTCCTACCATGCCCCACGAGAAGAAATTACGTTGTCACGTCTCCAGGACTCTGACTCCTTGCTAGTAGAAGGCAGTATTTTTGGTCGTACTTTCCCTATGATAATCGATACTGGAGCGGCAAGAACTATTGTTCGGCCAGATATTATTCATGCTTGGCGTATTAAGAACCCTGCCAAACGTTATGTCCTTACAACATCCAATGGACAACAACTGCCAGTCAAGGGGGAATGCGAGCTTGAAGTAGAATTAGGAGACGTCAAATTCAAACATAGAGCCCTGGTAGCAGATATATCGGATAATGTCATACTCGGACTAGACTTACTACGAGCAAAGGGGGTGAATTTAGATTTGAATGCTGGTACGTTACGGATAATGGGTGAGGAAGTAGTGCTAACGACCACCA
The DNA here is from genome assembly GCA_037114965.1 of Monochamus alternatus. Lineage (NCBI taxonomy): Eukaryota > Metazoa > Arthropoda > Insecta > Coleoptera > Cerambycidae > Monochamus > Monochamus alternatus. The sequence goes on along the minus strand of CM073427.1, from coordinate 61,594,081 downwards.
CTGAGAATAACGCTGTACGGAGACTCGTTGTTAAAGAAGATGTGGTACTACCTGCTCAGACCGAAACATTGGTTGCCACTGTAATGGATGGGGAAATGTCTTGCAGTGTAGGAGTGGTGGAACCCAGTAATCCGGATTTGTTCAATAAATCTATAGTCACCGGACGTACCCTGATTAAACCTGAGAAAACCACAATGGTACGGGTAGTGAACCTGAAAACCTTTCCACAGAAAATTGCAAAGGGAACTGAAGTAGGAGTCTGTGAACCTGTTACCATGGTCAGAACACTCAAAGAAATCCACGAAATGGAGAATAAAACAAATAAGACCAGTCTACCAGAATGTTTAAGGGACATCGTGGATAGGGCCAAGGAAAGATTAACAGAGGTGGAGGTGGAACAACTCGAAGAGCTGCTAAGTGAAAATGAAGATGTGTTTGCACTTAAACCAGGCGACTTTGGGAGAACCAATGTAGTGAAGCATCGAATCGATACTGGTTCATCGTCTCCTATAAAGCAGCCACCACGAGGACTTCCACTAGCCAAGCGAGAAGAAGTTAACAAGATGTTAATTGAAATGCAAAACCAGGGCACCATAGAGCCATCTCAGAGTCCTTGGGCTCCTCCTGTAGTCCTGGTCAAGAAGAAAGACGGCTCCACCCGATTTTGTGTGGACTACAGAAAATTAAATGACGTCACCAAGAAAGACAGTTACCCACTACCAAGAATTGACGATACTCTGGACACCTTGGCTGGTGCGCAATGGTTTTCCACTTTGGATTTAAAGAGTGGATATTGGCAAGTCGAGGTCCGCCCAGAGGACAAGGAAAAGACAGCGTTCACTACCGGAAATGGATTGTGGCAGTTCAATGTAATGCCATTTGGTCTATGTAATGCCCCTGCCACTTTTGAGCGACTGATGGAAACTGTACTTCATGGCCTGCATTGGGAGACCTGCTTGATTTACTTGGACGACGTGGTGGTGCTGGGACGCTCTTTCCAGGAGCACCTGAAGAACGTGTCCGAAGTGTTCAAGAAGTTGAAAGCAGCGAACCTGAAGTTGAACCCGAAGAAGTGCAGTCTGTTCCAAAAGGAGGTTAGATACCTAGGCCACATTATTACTCCAAATGGTGTGAAAACAGATCCGGAGAAGACAGAGTGCATAAAGAACTGGCCGGTTCCTAAAGACAAACATCAAGTTCGAAGTTTTCTCGGCCTATGCACATACTATCGACGATTCGTCCAAGGATTCTCAGACATTGCCAAGCCTCTTCATAAATTGACAGAAGACACCATCCCGTTCGAATGGACTCCGAGATGCCAGCAAGCCTTTGAGACGCTGAAAGAGGCTCTCTGCACTACCCCAATTTTGACATACCCAATACCTGGACAACCATTTATAGTGGACACGGACGCAAGCAACATTGGAATTGGCGGAGTTCTTTCTCAAGTACAAGATGGCCAAGAGCGAGTAGTGGGCTACTTCAGCAAAGTCCTATCAAAAGCCGAAAAGAACTATTGTGTGACTCGGAAAGAATTACTTGCCATCGTCAAGAGCCTAGAACACTTTCATAAATATCTATATGGCCAAGAATTTCTCTTAAGAACGGATCACGCTTCCCTTAAATGGCTGCTACAGTTTAAAAACCCTGAAGGACAGATGGCAAGATGGCTGGAACGGCTGCAAGAATATCACTTTGTTGTTGAACATCGAGCCGGCAGGAAACATGGAAATGCAGATGCCCTTTCTAGGAGACCCTGTCCTGTCAACTGCAAACACTGCAGTAGTCTTGAAAGGAAAGAGAACATCTCATCAGTTCCTTGTAAGGTGGTAGCAGCCCAACCTGAAGACCGTTGGAGTTCAGCGGCGATTCGGGAAGACCAGCAAGCTGACTGTGACATCAAGCCTTTAATAGACTGGAAAGAAGCCAACAATCGACCCTCTTGGGCAGAAGTCAGTAGTAAAAGCCCAGCATTAAAGAGCTATTGGGCTCAATGGAATTCTCTGGTATTGGAAGACGGTGTCCTAAAAAGAGCATGGGAGAACAATGACGGAACGGAGGTCAAGAAACAAGTACTACTCCCGAGGTCCCGAGTTAAAGAAGTGTTGCAGGAAGTACATGGAGGTACTGGTGGTGGACATTTCGGTATCAATAGGACTCTACAGAAGATTAGGGAGCGTTTCTACTGGTTGAGCTGTAGGACGGATGTAGAAGATTGGTGCCGAAAATGTGACATATGTGCAGCAAGCAAGGGACCGAAGACCCGTTCCAGAGGCAAAATGCGCCAGTACATCGTAGGAGCACCGTTCGAGAGGATTGCCATTGATATCGCTGGCCCATTTCCGAAAACTCAAAGTGGGAACCGATATCTGCTAGTAGCCATGGACTACTTCAGCAAATGGCCAGAAGTATACCCCCTTCCCAATCAAGAGACCACGACCGTAGCAGAAGCTCTAGTCAACAACCTGTTCTGCAGATTTGGTGTGCCCATGGAGCTACATTCAGATCAGGGCAGAAATTTCGAATCAGGCGTGTTCCGAAAGGTCTGCGAGCTTATGGGAATCCGAAAAACCAGGACCACCCCACTGCATCCCCAGTCAGATGGTATGGTAGAACGCTTCAACGCCACACTAGAAACCAATCTGAGGATGTTTGTGAACGAGAACCAGACAGACTGGGACAAGCTCATTCCACTCTTCCTGTTAGCTTACCGCTCAGCTGTCCATGAAACTACTGGGAAGACTCCCGCAAGGATCATCTTTGGAAGAGAGCTTCGCCTTCCCGCAGATTTGGTATTTGGTCGTCCTGCGGAACAGCCCACAGAGCCAGACACTTATACCCATGAGCTAGAACGAAGACTAGCAGCCGTACACGATCAAGTCAGATCTCGAATGCGACTAGAGAGCGATCGCATGAAGACTCGATACGACGTCCGGGCCAATACAGGCGGATTCCAACAAGGTGACCAGGTGTGGCTGTACAACCCCACGCGGAAGAAAGGAAAATCGCCTAAACTACAGAACCGTTGGGAGGGCCCCTATACTGTGATTAAAAGAATCAATGACGTCGTCTACCGGATACAGAGGACTCCCAGGAGTAAGATGAAGGTTGTCCATCTGGAGCGTCTGTCCCCATATAGAGGTGTATCCGATCGGGACGATCGGTCTTAAGGAGGGGGCAGTGTCACGGAATTTGCCCCACTCACACCCAAATCGACGACTGTGATACCGCGAATTACTAAGATTGCCCCGATCGCCCCTACGCGATTCTGTTAAACAAACAAAATGCCGTGGATCGAGACAGGACTAGAAAATTTGAGAAACGACGAGAAGCGTTCGAGAGATGCTAGAAAATAGATCTAGAGATGCTAGAATATACCTGGAATATTCGTTGGGTCTATAAAAGAAAAATAAACGGCCGATTTAGTTAGTCTTGTATAAGTCTTGTATTACAGTGTTGAATTGGAAGTGTTTAGTTGGAGATATCAAAGTGATTTAAATAGCGATTAATTAAATAAGTGTTTAGTTGAGTTCTAATTAGTGTTCAGTAGTGTACTGAGTATAGTTAATAAAGAAGTAGTTAATTAACGGATTGTTTTTCTGGCAATAGTAAAAGTCGGATTGGGAAATCCGTGACAATAGATATGATTTCTTTATTTTTAAACTTGTTGAATTTCGTCTACAGATGCCTACTGTTTTTAAAATAATATTGATAGAAATTCCTTCCTTAACTAAACTCCTCACAATTTTTATCTTTTCTACTCTTCACTTTCTCTTTGCAAACTTGTACGTTTTCAAACAGAGATTTTTTTTATTTTAAAAGCAATAGGCATCTGTAGACGAAATTCAACAAGATTAAAAATAAAGAAATCATATCTATTTATATCTTTATAATTTCATAAAAAAAAGATTGAGAAATTGATTTGACTTCACTCGAAAGCTATGACTTTATGCTAAGATTGCTATTAATAACTATATAATTTCATAAAAAAAGATTGAAAATTTTATTTGACCACTCAAAAGCTATGGCTTTATGCTAAGACTGCTAAAAATGGCAGTAAATATATAAAATGATTTTGATATTAGTGAAGGGTAATGTTTATAAATAATAAGGAAAATAGTAAAGCTCGTAGAGAAGAAATGGAATTCACAGCATTAGAAAGCAACGATAAGCCTCTACTTGATCGTGAAGTAATAGAAACATTTCTAAGTGCAGTGCATGACAGGGAAGAGGCTCGAATTATTGCTGGAAAGCTAATAGATAGTTTTGGAATAGTAGGAGTTTTAGACCAGGAAATTAGATGACTTGAAAACTATAGAAGGGATAACTGACTCTACAGTAGCAGTATAAAGAATTGGAATAATTCTGAGATTCATAGAATTTCTACATTGGGGTTTGATCTAGGTTTAGAACCAAAAACGTTCGGTAGATTAGATAGGTTTAGCTTATATGAAGTAGGGGAAGTACAGGACCTGATGGAAAAAGCTTCAGAGAATTATAAGAATAAAAGTAAATATGCTCCTAAAGTAGAAAATGACTTTAAATGTTTAGTATCGATTAATAATTTTATAATGGAAAACAAGAACCCAATATACCAACGTCTAAGTTTTTCTTCACTTCAGGCTTTACAGAAAATTACTGTAGTTTAGAACAAATTGAGGAATTAAAAAATAAAACGCCAAGTAGTAATCAGATTTTAACATTGCTTGAAAAGTTAGAATACAACCTTTTGCTGAATGACTATGATTCAAACGTAATAGATCAGTGCAATATGTGGATGATCTCTTTAGGGTTGGGAGTATTGAAACCTTTGGTAATTACAGCAGTTTATGAAGGTAAATAGGATTATTGATAAACCTGTTAAAAAAGTAATGTTAATATTGAACATAATAATCGGTGTTCACAGAACTGGACGCCTTCGCATTATGCTACTTACAACGGTAATGTAGAATTAAGGCAAGAGTGTATTCAAAGCATTTTTAGAGAAGAAAGGTAATATTAAGCTTTAGAGAGTACTAGTTGTAACAGTGATAGTTGGGCGCTTTTGCACTATGCTGTTCATTATGGTTAGCTTTCTTATAGATAAAGGTGCTAATATTTTAATTAGAAGTAAGGAAGGTAAGGCAGACCTGTATTTGGCTGTTGAAGAAGCCAAGCAATACATAATTATTCTTCTTCTTGATAGAGGTGCTGATATCGAAGCAAAAAACAACGATGGTAGAACACCTCTGTACTTAGCTGCTTACAATAATGATTCAGGTGTAATTGAAGTTCTTTGTAACAGGATCAAGACTAAAAGTAATGACGCATTTGAAATGATAAAACAGGTTGAATTTTTAAAGGAAGTTGTTAACCAAGCAAATATTTCATCTAATGCAAAAGGATCGGTAGAGTCTTGTATAAGTAGTTTAAGAGATTCAATAAAACATGCATTCAAAAAGGTGCTAAAGGACGGTATGCTGCATAATCTTAGTGTTTCAACTATTGAACTTGTGGATAGGGTTTATAATTTCCATGAAAGATTGTTTGCCGAAGCAATTAAGAAAGCTGTAAATGACGTATATTGGCAAGTAGATAAAAAACAAATGTTAAAGTTTATATATAGTCAAAATAACCCTGGTCAGAGTATCTCAGGTTATGTGGCTGTGTTTGATAAAATGCCAAAGAACGGTGGTGCATTATTTGAGTTAGCTCGCTGGATTAAAAATACAGTAGACTCTAGTAAATATTGTAGTGTCCGTTCAGAAAAAAGAACTGACCTTGAGAAACTAAAAAGTAGATTACCAGAATCAGTGAGGAATGCAGTATTTTCGTCAAAAGTTTGTATTAAAAATGTTAAGTATGATGAATACTTGTATGCTGCAGATTCCTATAAGTATGACGACTATAGACGGTAAACGTATTTACTTGGCATACAAAGGGGCGTGTAGGAAGCCAAAGTCAGTGGAAAATTGAGTGAAATAGTGAAGCAGAGCTATGAAGGTTAATAGAAGAATACGAAACGATTAAAAGCCAAGAACTACGTCATGTACTAATAAAATCTCTGTTTGAAAACGTACAAGTTTGCAAAGAGAAAGTGAAGAGTAGAAAAGATAAAAATTGTGAGGAGTTTAGTTAAGGAATGAATTTCTATCAATATTATTTTAAAAACAGTAGGCATCTGTAGACGAAATTCAACAAGTTTGAAAAGAAAGAAACCATATCTATTTATGTCTTTATAATTTCATAAAAAAAAGATTGAGAAATTGATTTGACTTCACTCGAAAGCTATGACTTTATGCTAAGATTGCTATTAATATCTATATAATCTCATAAAAAAAAAAAAAAAAAAAAGATTGAAAAATTTATTTGACCACTCAAAAGCTATGGCTTTAAGCCAAGACTGCTAAAAATGGCAGTAAATATATAAAAAGATTTTGATATTAGTGAAGGGTAATGTTTATGAATAATAAGGAAGATAGTAAAGCTCGTAGAGAAGAAATGGAATTCACAGCTTTAGAAAGCAACGATAAACCTCTACTTGATCGTGAAGTAATAGAAACATTTCTAAGTGCAGTGCATGACAGGGAAGAGGCTCGAATTATTGCTGGAAAGCTAATAGATAGTTTTGGAATAGGAGGAGTTTTAGGCCAGGAAATTAGATGACTTGAAAACTATAGAAGGGATAACTGACTCTACAGTAGCAGTATAGAGAATTGGAATAATTCTGAGTTTCATAGAATTTCTACATTGGGGTTTGATCTAGGTTTAGAACCAATAACGTTCGGTAGATTAGATAGGTGTAGCTTATATGAAGTACGGAAAGTACAGGACCAGATGGAAAAAGCTTCAGAGAATTATAAGAATAAAAGTAAATATGCTCCTAAAGTAGAAAATGACTTTAAATGTTTAGTATCGATTAATAATTTTATAATGGAAAACAAGAACCCAATATACCAACGTCTAAGTTTTTCTTCACTTCAGGCTTTACAGAAAATTACTGTAGTTTAGAACAAATTGAGGAATTAAAAAATAAAACGCCAAGTAGTAATCAGATTTTAACATTGCCTGAAAAGTTAGAAAACAATCTTTTGCTGAATGACTATGATTCAAACGTAATAGATCAGTGGATGATCTCTTTAGGGTTTTTTTTAGCAGTTTTATCAATAATCCTATTTACCTTCATAAACAGCTGTAATTACCAAAGGTTTCAATACTCCCAACCCTAAAGAGATCATCCACTTATGCACTGATCTATTACGTTTGAATCATAGTCATTCAGCAAAAGGTTGTTTTCTAACTTTTCAAGCAATGTTAAAATCTGATTACTACTTGGCGTTTTATTTTTTAATTCCTCAATTTGTTCTAAACTAGAGTAATTTTCTGTAAAGCCTGAAGTGAAGAAAAACTTAGACGTTGGTATATTGAGTTCTTGTTTTCCATTAAAAAATTATTAATCGATACTAAACATTTAAAGTCATTTTCTACTTTTGGAGCATATTTACTTTTATTCTTATAATTCTCTGAAGCTTTTTCCATCTGGTCCTGTACTTTCCGTACTTCATATAAGCTAAACCTATCTAATCTACCGAACGTTATTGGTTCTAAACCTAGATCAAACCCCAATGTAGAAATTCTATGAAACTCAGAATTATTCCAATTCTTTATACTGCTACTGTAGAGTCAGTTATCCCTTCTATAGTTTTCAAGTCATCTAATTTCCTGGCCTAAAACTCCTCTTATTCCAAAACTATCTATTAGCTTTCCAGCAATAATTCGAGCCTCTTCCCTGTCATGCACTGCACTTAGAAATGTTTCTATTACTTCACGATCAAGTAGAGGCTTAACGTTGCTTTCTAATGCTGTGAATTCCATTTCTTCTCTACGAGCTTTACTATTTTCCTTATTATTCACAAACATTACCCTTCACTAATATCAAAATCTTTTTATATATTTACTGCCATTTTTAGCAGTCTTGGCATAAAGCCATAGCTTTTGAGTGGTCAAATAAAATTTTCAATTTTTTTTTTATGAAATTATAAAGATATTAATAGATATGATTTCTTTATTTTTAAACTTGTTGAATTTCGTCTACAGATGCCTACTGTTTTTAAAATAATATTGATAGAAATTCCTTCCTTAAGTAAACTCCTCACAATTTTTATCTTTTCTACTCTCTTCACTTTCTCTTTGCAAACTTGAACGTTTTCAAACAGAGATTTTATTAGTACATGACGTAGTTCTTGGCTTTTAATCTTTTCGTATTCTTCTATTAACCTTGATAGCTCTGCTTCACTATTCTCATTATCTGTCGTTTCTGGAAGCAGATCTGTAATATTAATTAATAGTACCTTAATATTTTATCCCTCACTTGCATTAAGTTCACTACATGTATTTCTCTTCATTAAATTCTGTAGACGAAATTCAATAAGTTTAAAAATAAAGAAATCATATTTATTTATATCTTTATAATTTCATAAAAAAAAGATTGAGAAATTGATTTGACTTCACTCGAAAGCTATGACTTTATGCTAAGATTGCTATTAATAACTATATAATTTCATATATATAAAAAAAAAAAAAAAAAAAAAGATTGAAAATTTTATTTGGCCACTCAAAAGCTATGGCTTTATGCCAAGACTGCTAAAAATGCCAGTAAATATATAAAAAGATTTTGATATTAGTGAAGAGTAATGTTTATGAATAATAAGGAAAATAGTAAAGCTCGTAGAGAAGAAATGGAATTCACAGCATTAGAAAGCAACGATAAACTTCTACTTCATCGTGAAGTAATAGAAACATTTCTAAGTGCAGTGCATGACAGGGAAGAGGCTCGAATTATTGCTGGAAAGCTAATAGATAGTTTTGGAATAGGAGGAGTTTAAGGCCAGGAAATTAGATGACTTGAAAACTATAGAAGGGATAACTGACTCTACAGTAGCAGTATAAAGAATTGGAATAATTCTGAGTTTCATAGAATTTCTACATTGGGGTTTGATCTAGGTTTAGAACCAATAACGTTCGGTAGATTAGATAGGTTTAGCTTATATGAAGTACGGAAAGTACAAGACCTGATGGAAAAAGCTTCAGAGAATTATAAGAATAAAAGTAAATATGCTCCTAAAGTAGAAAATGACTTTAAATGTTTAGTATCGATTAATAATTTTATAATGGAAAACAAGAACCCAATATACCAACGTCTAAGTTTTTCTTCACTTCAGTACCATGTAAGCTTTACAGAAAATTACTGTAGTTTAGAACAAATTGAGGAATTAAAAAATAAAACGCCAACTAGTAATCAGATTTTAACATTGCTTGAAAAGTTAGAAAACAATCTTTTGCTGAATGACTATGATTCAAACGTAATAGATCAGTGCAATAAGTGGATGATCTCTTTAGGGTTAGGAGTATTGATACCTTTGTAATTACAGCAGTTTATGAAGATAAATAGGATGAAGTTAAAACTCTTATTGATAAAACTGCTAAAAAAGTAATGTTAATATTGAACATAATAATCAGTGTTCACAGAACTGGACGCCTTTGCATTATGCTACTTACAACGGTAATGTAGAATTAAGGCAAGAGTGTATTCAAAGCATTTTTAGAGAAGAAAGGTAATATTAAGCGTTAGAGAGTACTAGTTGTAACAGTGACAGTTGGGCGCTTTTGCACTATGCTGTTCATTATGGTTAGCTTTCTTATAGATAAAGGTGCTAATATTTTAATTAGAGGTAAGTAAGGTAAGGAACCCCTGTATTTGGCTGTTGAGGAAGCCAAGCAATACATAATTATTCTTATTCTTGATAGAGGTGCTGATATCGAAGCTAAAAACAACGATGGTAGAACACCTCTGTACTTAGCTTCTTACAATAATGATTCAGGTGTAATTGAAGTTCTTTGTAACAGGATCAAGACTAAAAGTAATGACGCATTTGAAATGATAAAACATGTTGAATTTTTAAAGAAGGAAGTTGTTAACCAAGCAAATATTCCATCTAATGCAAAAGGATCGGTAGAGTCTTGTATAAGTAGTTTAAGAGATTCGATAAAACATGCATTCAAAAAGGTGCTAATTAGGCTACGATTGTTAATTGCATCTCAAACCGCAGGCAATACAGGTCTATTAACGAAATAAATTCCCCTCACCCTCACCCTTCTGGTGACATAGATATGGGTGATAGCAGGATTATAAATGTAGCAGAACCTGAAGAGAATAATGATGTGGCTACTAAAAACTATGTTGATAAACAAATTCTAAAAATAAATGATAAAAGTATAGCAATAATTTGTTTACATTTTGAAGGAAATACAGTAGTAACAGTAGTAATTTTATAATAAAAAGGACCAACAGACCAATGTATTCATTTCCATTCAAATCTGCTACTGTGTTAAACATAAATATTAATAATAAATAATTTTTCATAGAAATCAATCAAGAACAACATACACCTATTACAATATTGGGAAAAAGTATTAAATTAAATGATAGGATAATTTTCTACAAACCATAATTAGCCGTCGGCAATAATCTTTATTGTGATATAATTTTCAAAATTGTTTGCATCTAAAGTAAAGAGACTAATAGTAGATGAATTACATATGCCTGCAAGAATTAATTTTAAGAGACGAAGAGCTATAATTAAATCAATGGATGAGTTATTTCAGGCGGACCTTATTGAGATGTTGAAGTTATCAATTGCTTTTCTAAATACGTTTGGGCGGTTCCTGTAAATCTGCTTCTGACGTAACTAATGCAATGGAAAAAGGTTTTAGGAGAACAAGTACCAAATAATTTACAAATAGATGAAGGACGTGAATTTTTTAACAGATATTTTAAAAAATTAATGTCAAAATACAATATAAATCATTACAGTGTGATTCGTAATAAAAAAGCATGCATCACTATGCACTGAACGAGTTAATAGAACTTTAAAATATATGATGTGGAAAGAATTTAATATTCAAGGAAATTATAAATGGTTAGATATATTAGATCTTGTTGTAAAGAAATATAATAATAAAAAACACCGTACTATAGGAATTAAACCATCCCAAGTGAATAAAAAAATGAAAAATATTTATTAAACACTGTATATAATAACATAAAACTTGCAAATAAAATAAACAAATTTAAAATAGGAGATTATGTGCGTATAAGTAAAAAGAGAGGAGTATTTGATAAATCTTATACACCGAATTGGCCACCTGAAATATTTATTGTTAAAAAAAGTACAGTTAACCAACCCCACCACTTATATTTTACAAGACGAGAATATGGAAGAAATAAAAGGAGGATTCTATGAAATGGAACTTCAAAAAGTTAAATATCCTAATATTTTTTTAGTTGAAAAGGTGTTAAAACGTAAATCAAATAAAGTGTTTGTTAAGTGGCTTGGATTTGGTAACAGTCATAATAGTTGGATAGACAAAAGCAATGTAGAATAAAAAACTTAAATTTGTATTAGACTTGTTTCAAAATAAGGTTGTTTATTCCTTCAAAGTAAGATAATAAGTTATTTTAGAATAACCTTTTAACTTTTCATCCAATTAGTTTTATCACTTGTTTTGTAGCTGTTCAAGGATATACTTATCATCTCTCAAAGTCATTTAAATAAACTTTATTTATTACCCAATTTGTTTACGAATGTATTAGTGACGACAACTATAATTGAAAAATACTAAGCTCGACTTATACTTATAACTTTTAAAGCAATGTTAAAATCTGATTACTAGTTGGCGTTTTATTTTTTAATTCCTCAATTTGTTCTAAACTACAGTAATTTTCTGTAAAGCTTACATGGTCCTGAAGTGAAGAAAAACTTAGACGTTGGTATATTGGGTTCTTGTTTTCCATTATAAAATTATTAATCGATACTAAACATTTAAAGTCATTTTCTACTTTAGGAGCATATTTACTTTTATTCTTATAATTCTCTGAAGCTTTTTCCATCAGGTCTTATACTTTCCGTACTTCATATAAGCTAAACCTATCTAATCTACCGAACGTTATTGGTTCTAAACCTAGAGCAAACCCCAATGTAGAAATTCTATGAAACTCAGAATTATTCCAATTCTTTATACTCTTTATACTGCTACTGTAGAGTCAGTTATCCCTTCTATAGTTTTCAAGTCATCTAATTTCCTGGCCTAAAACTCCTCCTATTCCAAAACTATCTATTAGCTTTCCAGCAATAATTCGAGCCTCTTTCCTGTCATGCACTGCACTTAGAAATGTTTCTATTACTTCACGATCAAGTAGAGGTTTATCGTTGCTTTCTAATGCTGTGAATTCCATTTCTTCTCTAGAAGCTTACAATTTTCCTTATTATTCATAAACATTACACTTCACTAATATCAAAATCTTTTTATATATTTACTGCCATTTTTAGCAGTCTTGGGATAAAGCCATAGCTTTTGAGTGGTCAAATAAAATTTTCAATCTTTTTTCTTTTTTTTTTTTTGTAATGAAATTATATAGTTATTAATAGCAATCTTAGCATAAAGTCATAGCTTTCGAGTGAAGTCAAATCAATTTCTCAATCTTTTTTTTATGAAATTATAAAGATATAAATAGATATGATTTCTTTATTTTTAAACTTGTTGAATATTGTCTACAGATGCCCACTGTTTTTAAAATAATATTGATAGAAATTCCTTCCTTAACTAAACTCCTCACAATTTTTATCTTTTCTACTCTCTTCACTTTCTCTTTGCAAACTTGTACGTTGTCACACAGAGATTTTATTAGTACAAAACGTAGTTCTTGGCTTTTAATCGTTTCGTATTCTTCTATTAACCTTGATAGCTCTGCTTCACTATTCTCATTATCTGTCGTTTCTGGAAGCAGATCTGTAATATTAATTAATAGTACCTTAATATTTTATCCCTCACTTGCATTAAGTTCACTACATGTATTTCTCATAAAATTCGCAGCAATGCTTTCTCCTCCTCTATTATTCAAGTAACTATCTAAATCTATCTTACTTCGTGATTGATTTAAGCTTTCAGCCTTTCAACATCTTCAACTATAGTAGATATTCTACTTGCTATTTGCTGATCCTCTTCAGTCGATATAGACTTATCGCCTACTGCAATTTGATTATATAACCATTTGATTCTTGTATACTACGTCTATTACGAGTAGATCCACAATTTTCTGTTCTACTGTTTTTAAAATAATATTGATAGAAATTCCTTCCTTAACTAAACTCCTCACAATTTTTATCTTTTCTACTCTTCACTTTCTCTTTGCAAACTTGTACGTTTTCAAACAGAGATTTTTTTTATTTTAAAAACAATAGGCATCTGTAGACGAAATTCAACAAGATTAAAAATAAAGAAATCATATCTATTTATATCTTTATAATTTCATAAACAAAGATTGAGAAATTGATTTGACTTCACTCGAAAGCTATGACTTTATGCTAAGATTGCTATTAATAACTATATAATTTCATAAAAAAAAAAAAAAGATTGAAAATTTTATTTGACCACTCAAATGCTATGGCTTTATGCTAAGACTGCTAAAAATGGCAGTAAATATATAAAAAGATTTTGATATTAGTGAAGGGTAATGTTTATAAATAATAAGGGAGATAGTAAAGCTCGTAGAGAAAAAATGGAATTCACAGCATTAGAAAGCAACGATAAGCCTCTACTTGATCGTGAAGTAATAGAAACATTTCTAAGTGCAGTGCATGACAGGGAAGAGGCTCGAATTATTGCTGGAAAGCTAATAGATAGTTTTGGAATAGGAGGAGTTTTAGGCCAGGAAATTAGATGACTTGAAAACTATAGAAGGGATAACTGACTCTACAGTAGCAGTATAAAGAATTGGAATAATTCTGAGATTCATAGAATTTCTACATTGGGGTTTGATCTAGGTTTAGAACCAATAACGTTCGGTAGATTAGATAGGTTTAGCTTATATGAAGTAGGGGAAGGACAAGACCTGATGGAAAAAGCTTCAGAAAATTATAAGAGTAAAAGTAAATATGCTCCTAAAGTAGAAAATGACTTTAAATGTTTAGTATCGATTAATAATTTTTTAATGGAAAACAAGAACCCAATATACCAACGTCTAAGTTTTTCTTCACTTCAGGCTTTACAGAAAATTACTGTAGTTTAGAACAAATTGAGGAATTAAAAAATAAAACGCCAAGTAGTAATCAGATTTTAACATTGCTTGAAAAGTTAGAAAACAACCTTTTGCTGAATGACTATGATTCAAACGTAATAGATCAGTGCAATAAGTGGATGATCTCTTTAGGGTTGGGAGTATTGAAACCTTTGGTAATTACAGCTGTTTATGAAGGTAAATAGAATTATTGATAAAACTGCTAAAAAAGTAATGTTAATATTGAACATAATAATCAGTGTTCACAGAACTGGACGCCTTTGCATTATGCTACTTACAACGGTAATGTAGAATTAAGGCAAGAGTGTATTCAAAGCATTTTTAGAGAGGAAAGGTAATATTAAGCTTTAGAGAGTACTAGTTGTAACAGTGATAGTTGGGCGCTTTTGCACTATGCTGTTCATTATGGTTAGCTTTCTTATAGATAAAGGTGCTAATATTTTAATTAGAAGTAAGGAAGGTAAGGCAGCCCTGTATTTGGCTGTTGAAGAAGCCAAGCAATACATAATTATTCTTCTTCTTGATAGAGGTGCTGATATCGAAGCTAAAAACAACGATGGTAGAACACCTCTGTACTTAGCTGCTTACAATAATGATTCAGGTGTAATTGAAGTTCTTTGTAACAGGATCAAGACTAAAAGTAATGACGCATTTGAAATGATAAAACATGTTGAATTTTTAAAGAAGGAAGTTGTTAACCATGCAAATATTCCATCTAATGTAAAATAGTCGGTAGAGTCTTGTATAAGTAGTTTAAGAGATTCAATAAAACAAGCATTCATAAAGGTGCTTAAGGACGGTATGCTGCATAATCTTAGTGTTTCAACTATTGAACTTGTGGATAGGGTTTATAATTTCCATGAAAGATTGTTTGCCGAAGCAATTAAGAAAGCTGTAAATGACGTTTATTGGCAAGTAGATAAAAAAGAAATGTTAAAGTTTATATATAGTCAAAATAACCCTGGTCAGAGTATCTCAGGTTATGTGGCTGTGTTTGATAAAATGCAAAGAACGGTGGTCCATTATTTGAGTTAGCTCGCTGTATTAAAAATACAGTAGACTCTAGTAAATATTGTAGTGACCGTTCAGAAAAAAGAATTGACCTTGAGAAACTAAAAAGTAGATTACCAGAATCAGTGAGGAATGCAGTATTTTCGTCAAAAGTATATATTAAAAATGTTAAGTATGATGAATACTTGTATGCTGCAGATTCCTATAAGTATGACGACTATAGACGGTAAACGTATTTACTTGGCATACAAAGGGGCGAGTAGGAAGCCAAAGTCAGTGGAAAATTGAGCTTGATGGTGGTGGCAATTGTCACATAGAGAACGTTCAATATGATGAATACTTGTATGCTGCAGATTCCTATAAGTATAACAGTTATCTATAGACGATACGTATTTACTTGGCATACGCAGAATCGAGTGGAAGATCAAAGTAGATGGAAAATTGAAAATTGTGTATCTACTCGTAACAGACGTAGTATACAAGAATCAAATGGTTATATAATCAAATTGCAGTAGACGATAAGTCTATATTGACTGAAGATGATCAGCAAATAGCAAGTAGAATATCTACTATAGTTGAAGATGTTGAAAGGCTGAAAGCTTAAATCAATCACGAAGTAAGATAGATTTAGATAGTTAATTGAATAATAGAGGAGGAGAAAGCATTGCTGCGAATTTTATGAGGAGAAATATATGTAGTAAACTTAATGCAAGTGAGGGATAAACTATTAAGGTACTATTAATTAATATTATAGATCTGCTTCCAGAAACGACAGATAATGAGAAAAGTGAAGCAGAGCTATGAAGGTTAATAGAAGAATACGAAACGATTAAAAGCCAAGAACTACGTCATGTACTAATATAATCTGTTTGAAAACGTACAAGTTTGCAAAGAGAAAGTGAAGAGTAGAAAAGATAAAAATTGTGAGGAGTTTAGTTAAGGAATGAATTTCTATCAATATTATTTTAAAAACAGTCGGCATCTGTAAACGAAATTCAACAAGTTTAAAAATAAAGAAATCATATCTGTTAATATCTTTATAATTTCATAAAAAAAAAGATTGAGGAATTGATTTGACTTCACTCGAAAGCTATGACTTTATGCTAAGATTGCTATTAATAACTATATAATTTCATAAAAAAAAAAAAAAAAAAAAAGATTGAAAAATTTATTTGACCACTCAAAAGCTATGGCTTTATGCCAAGACTGCTAAAAATGGCAGTAAATATATAAAAAGATTTTGATATTAGTGAAGGGTAATGTTTATGAATAATAAGGAAAATAGTAAAGCTCGTAGAGAAGAAATGGAATTCACTGCATTAGAAAGCAACGATAAACCTCTACTTGATCGCGAAGTAATAGAAACATTTCTAAGTGCAGTGCATGACAGGGAAGAGGTTCGAATTATTGCTGGAAAGCTAATAGATAGTTTTGGAATAGGAGGAGTTTTAGGCCAGGATATTAGATGACTTGAAAACTATAGAAGGGATAACTGACTCTACAGTAGCAGTATAAAGAATTGGAATAATTCTGAGTTTCATAGAATTTCTACATTGGGGTTTGATCTAGGTTTAGAACCAATAACGTTCGGTAGATTAGATAGGTTTAGCTTATATGAAGTAAGGAAAGTACAAAACCTGATGGAAAAAGCTTCAGAGAATTATAAGAATAAAAGTAAATATGCTCCTAAAGTAGAAAATGACTTTAAATGTTTAGTATCGATTAATAATTTTATAATGGAAAGCAAGAACCCAATATACCAACGTCTAAGTTTTTCTTCACTTCAGGACCATGTAAGCTTTACAGAAAATTACTGTAGTTTAGAACAAATTGAGGAATTAAAAAATAAAACGCCAAGTAGTAATCAGATTTTAACATTGCTTGAAAAGTTAGAAAACAACCTTTTGCTGAATGACTATGCTTCAAACGTTATAGATCAGTGCAATATGTGGATGATCTCTTTACGGTTGGGAGTATTGAAACCTTTGGTAATTACAGCTGTTTATGAAGGTAAATAGGATTATTGATAAAACTGCTAAAAAAGTAATGTTAATATTGAACATAATAATCAGTGTTCACAGAACTGGACGCCTTTGCATTATGCTACTTGCAACGGTAATGTAGAATTAAGGCAAGAGTGTATTCAAAGCATTTTTAGAGAAGAAAAGTAATATTAAGCTTTAGAGAGTACTAGTTTTGCGCTTTTGCACTATGCTGCTCATTATGGTTAGCTTTCTTATAGATAAAGGTGCTAATATTTTAATTAGAAGTAAGGAAGGTAAGGCACCCCTGTATCTGGCTGTTGAAGAAGCCAAGCAATACATAATTATTCTTCTTCTTGATAGAGGTGCTGATATCGAAGCTAAAAACAACGATGGTAGAACACCTCTGTACTTAGCTGCTTACAATAATGATTCAGGTGTAATTGAAGTTCTTTGTAACTTTGACCTTGAGAAACTAAAAAGTAGATTACCAGAATCAGTGAGGAATGCAGTATTTTCGTCAAAAGTATGTATTAAAAATGTTAAGTATGATGAAAACTTGTATGCTGCAGATTCCTATAAGTATGACGACTATAGACGGTAAACGTATTTACTTGGCATACAAAGGGGCGAGTAGGAAGCCAAAGTCAGTGGAAAATTGAGCTTGATGGTGGTAGCAATTGTCACATAGAGAACGTTCAATATGGTGAATACTTGTATGCTGCAGATTCCTATAAGTATGACAGCTATCTATAGACGATACGTATTTACTTGGCATACGCAGAATCGAGTGGAAGATCAAAGTAGATGGAAAATTGATAATTGTAAATCTACTCGTAATAGACGTAGTATACAAGAATCAAATGGTTATATAATCAAATTGCAGTAGACGATAAGTCTATATTGACTGAAGATGATCAGCAAATAGCAAGTAGAATATCTACTATAGTTGAAGATGTTGAAAGGCTGAAAGCTTAAATCAATCACGAAGTAAGATAGATTTAGATAGTTAATTGAATAATAGAGGAGGAGAAAGCATTGCTGCGAATTTTATGAGGAGAAATACATGTAGTGAACTTAATGCAAGTGAGGGATTAAATATTTAGGTACTATTAATTAATATTACAGATCTGCTTCCAGAAACGACAGATAATGAGAATAGTGAAGCAGAGCTATCAAGGTTAATAGAAGAATACGAAACGATTAAAAGCCAAGAACTACGTCATGTACTAATAAAATCTTTGTTTGAAAACGTACAAGTTTGCAAAGAGAAAGTGAAGAGTAGAAAAGATAAAAATTGTGAGGAGTTTAGTTAAGGAAGGAATTTCTATCAATATTATTTTAAAAACGGTAGGCATCTGTAGACGAAATTCAACAAGTTTAAAAATAAAGAAATCATATCTATTTATATCTTTATAATTTCATAAAAAAAAGATTGAGAAATTGATTTGACTTCACTCGAAAGCTATGACTTTATGCTAAGATTGCTATTAATAACTATATAATTTCATAAAAAAAAAAAAAAAAAAAAAGATTGAAAATTTTATTTGACCACTCAAAAGCTATGGCTTTAAGCCAAGACTGCTAAAAATGGCAGTAAATATATAAAAAGATTTTGATATTAGTGAAGGGTAATGTTTATGAATAATAAGGAAGATAGTAAAGCTCGTAGAGAAGAAATGAAATTCACAGCATTAGAAAGCAACGATAAACCTCTACTTGATCGTGAAGTAATAGAAACATTTCTAAGTGCGGTGCATGACAGGGAAGAGGCTCGAATTATTGCTGGAAAGCTAATAGATAGTTTTGGAATAGGAGGAGTTTTAGGCCAGGAAATTAGATGACTTGAAAACTATAGAAGGGATAACTGACTCTACAGTAGCAGTATAAAGAATTGGAATAATTCTGAGTTTCATAGAATTTCTACATTGGGGTTTGATCTAGGTTTAGAACCAATAACGTTCGGTAGATTAGATAGGTTTAGCTTATATGAAGTACGGAAAGTACAAGACCTGATGGAAAAGCTAAGAATAAAAGTAAATATGCTCCTAAAGTAGAAAATGACTTTAAATGTTTAGTATCGATTAATAATTTTATAATGGAAAACAAGAACCCAATATACCAACGTCTAAGTTTTTCTTCACTTCAGGACCATGTAAGCTTTACAGAAAATTACTGTAGTTTAGAACAAATTGAGGAATTAAAAAATAAAACGCCAAGTAGTAACCAGATTTTAACATTGCTTGAAAAGTTAGAAAACAACCTTTTGCTGAATGACTGATTCAAACGTAATAGATCAGTGCAATAAGTGGATGATCTTTTTAGGGTTGGGAGTATTGAAACCTTTGGTAATTACAGCTGTTTATGAAGGTAAATAAGATTATTGATAAAACTGCTAAAAAAGTAATGTTAATATTGAACATAATAATCAGTGTTCACAAAACTGGACGCCTTTGCATTATGCTACTTGCAACGGCAATGTAGAATTAAGGCAAGAGTGTATTCAAAGCATTTTTAGAGAAGAAAGGTAATATTAAGCTTTAGAGAGTACTAGTTGTAACAGTGATAGTTGGGCGCTTTTGCACTATGCTGTTTATTATGGTTAGCTTTCTTATAGATAAAGGTGCTAATATTTTAATTAGAAGTAAGGAAGGTAAGGCAGCCCTGTATTTGGCTGTTGAAGAAGCCAAGCAATACATAATTATTCTTCTTCTTGATAGAAGTGCTGATATCGAACCTAAAAACAACGATGGTAGAACACCTCTGTACTTAGCTGCTTACAATAATGATTCAGGTGTAATTGAAGTTCTTTGTAACAGGATCAAGACTAAAAGTAATGACGCATTTGAAATGATAAAACAGGTTGAATTTTTAAAGAAGGAAGTTGTTAACCATGCAAATATTCCATCTAATGTAAAAGGATCGGTAGAGTCTTGTATAAGTAGTTTAAGAGATTCAATAAAACAAGCGTTAATAAAGGTGCTTAAGGACGGTATGCTGCATAATCTTAGTGTTTCAACTATTGAACTTGTGGATAGGGTTTATAATTTCCATGAAAGATTGTTTGCCGAAGCAATTAAGAAAGCTGTAAATGACGTGTATTGGCAAGTAGATAAAAAAGAAATGTTAAAGTTTATATATAGTCAAAATAACCCTAGTCAGAGTATCTCAGGTTATGTGGCTGTGTTTGATAAAATGCCAAAGAACGGTGGTCCATTATTTGAGTTAGCTCGCTGTATTAAAAATACAGTAGACTCTAGTAAATATTGTAGTGACCGTTCAGAAAAAAGAACTGACCTTGAGAAACTAAAAAGTAGATTACCAGAATCAGTGAGGAATGCAGTATTTTCGTCAAAAGTATATATTAAAAATGTTAAGTATGATGAATACTTGTATGCTGCAGATTCCTATAAGTATGACGACTATAGACGGTAAACGTATTTACTTGGCATACAAAGGGGCGATTAGGAAGCCAAAGTCAGTGGAAAATTGAGCTTGATGGTGGTGGCAATTATCACATAGAGAACGTTCAATATGGTGAATACTTGTATGCTGCAGATTCCTATAAGTATGACAGCTATCTATAGACGATAAGTATTTACTTGGCATACGCAGAATCGAGTGGAAGATCAAAGTAGATGGAAAATTGAAAATTGTGGAGATCCACTTGTGAGTAGATACTCACAATAGACGTAGTATACAAGAATCAAATGGTTATATAATCAAATTGCAGTAGACGATAAGTCTATATTGACTGAAGATGATCAGCAAATAGCAAGTAGAATATCTACTATAGTTGAAGATGTTTAAAGGCTGAAAGGTTAAATCAATCACGAATTAAGATAGATTTAGATAGTTACTTGAATAATAGAGGAGGAGAAAGCATTGCTGCGAATTTTATGAGGAGAAATACATGTAGTGAACTTAATGCAAGTGAGGGATAAAATATTAAGGTACTATTAATTAATATTACAGATCTGCTTCCAGAAACGACAGATAATGAGAATAGTGAAGCAGAGCTATCAAGGTTAATAGAAGAATACGAATAGATTAAAAGCCAAGAACTACGTCATGTACTAATAAAATCTCTGTTTGAAAACGTACAAGTTTGCAAAGAGAAAGTGAAGAGAGTAGAAAAGATAAAAATTGTGAGGAGTTTAGTTAAGGAAGGAATTTTTATCAATATTATTTTAAAAACAATAGGCATCTGTAGACGAAATTCAATAAGTTTAAGAATAAAGAAATCATATCTATTTATATCTCTCTAATTTCATAAAAAAAAGATTGAGAAATTGATTAGACTTCACTCGAAAGCTATGACTTTATGCAAAGATTGCTATTAATAACTATATAATTTCATAAAAAAAAAAAAAAGATTGAAAATTTTATTTGATCACTCAAAAGCTATGGCTTTATGCCAAGACTGCTAAAAATGACAGTAAATATATAAAAAGATTTTGATATTAGTGAAGGGAAATGTTTATGAATAATAAGGAAAATAGTAAAGCTCGTAGAGAAGAAATGGAATTCACAGCATTAGAAAGCAACGATAAACCTCTACTTGATCGTGAAGTAATAGAAACATTTCTAAGTGCAGGGCATGACAGGGAAGAGGCTCGAATTATTGCTAATAGATAGTTTTGGAATAGGAGGAGTTTTAGGCAAGGAAATTAGATGACTTGAAAACTGTAGAAGGGATAACTGACTCTACAGTAGCAGTATAAAGAATTGGAGTAATTCTGAGTTTCATAGAATTTCCACATTGGGGTTTGATCTAGGTTTAGAACCAATAACGTTCGGTAGATTAGATAGGTTTAGCTTATATGAAGTAGGGAAAGTACAAGACCTGATGGAAAAAGCTTCAGAGAATTATAAGAATAAAAGTAAATATGCTCCTAAAGTAGAAAATGACTTTAAATGTTTAGTATGGATTAATAATTTTATAATGGAAAACAAGAACCCAATACCAACGTCTAAGTTTTTCTTCACTTCAGGACCATGTAAGCTTTACAGAAAATTACTGTAGTTTAGAACAAATTGAGAAATTAAAAAATAAAACGCCAAGTAGTAATCAGATTTTAACATTGCTTGAAAAGTTAGAAAACAACCTTTTGCTGAATGACTATGATTCAAACCTAATAGATGAGTGCAATAAGTGGATGATCTCTTTAGGGTTGAGAGTATTGATAACTTTGGTAATTACAGCAGTTTATGAAGATAAATAGGATGAAGTTAAAACTCTTATTGATAAAACTGCTAAAAAAGTAATGTTAATATTGAACATAATAATCAGTGTTCACAGAACTGGACGCCTTTGCATTATGCTACTTACAACGGTAATGTAGAATTAAGGCAAGAGTGTATTCAAAGCATTTTTAGAGAAGAAAGGTAATATTAAGCTTTAGAAAGTACTAGTTGTAACAGTGATAGTTGGGCGCTTTTGCACTATGCTGTTCATTATGGTTAGCTTTCTTATAGATAAAGGTGCTAATATTTTAATTAGAAGTAAGGAAGGTAAGGCAGACCTGTATTTGGCTGTTGAAGAAGCCAAGCAATACATAATTATTCTTCTTCTTGATAGAGGTGCTGATATCGAAGCAAAAAACAACGATGGTAGAACACCTCTGTACTTAGCTGCTTACAATAATGATTCAGGTGTAATTGAAGTTCTTTGTAACTGGATCAAGACTAAAAGTAATGACGCATTTGAAATGATAAAACAGGTTGAATTTTTAAAGAAGGAAGATGTTAACCAAGCAAATATTCCATCTAATGCAAAAGGATCGGTAGAGTCGGTAGAGATAAGTAGTTTAAGAGATTCAATAAAACATGCATTCAAAAAGGTGCTAAAGCATAATCTTATGCTGCATAATCTTAGTGTTTCAACTATTGAACTTGTGGATAGGGTTTATAATTTCGATGAAAGATTGTTTGCCGAAGTAATTAAGAAAGCTGTAAATGACGTTTATTGGCAAGTAGATAAAAAAGAAAAGTTAAAGTTTATACATAGTCAAAATAACCCTGGTCAGAGTATCTCAGGTTATGTGGCTGTGTTTGATAAAGTGCCAAAGAACGGTGGTGCATTATTTGAGTTAGCTCGCTGTATTAAAAATACAGTAGACTCTAGTAAATATTGTGGTGTCCGTTCTGAAAAAGAACTGACCTTGAGAAACTAAAAAGTAGATTACCAGAATCAGTGAGGAATGCAGTATTTTCGTCAAAAGTATGTATTAAAAATGTTAAGTATGATGACTTGTATGCTGCAGATTCCTATAAGTATGACGACTATAGACGGTAAACGTATTTACTTGGCATACAAAGGGGCGAGTAGGAAGCCAAAGTCAGTGGAAAATTGAGCTTGATGGTGGTGGCAATTGTCACATGAGAACGTTCAATATGGTGAATACTTGTATGCTGCAGATTCCTATAAGTATGACAGCTATCAATAGACGATACGTATTTACTTGGCATACGCAGAATCGAGTGGAAGATCAAAGTAGATGGAAAATTGAAAATTGTGGATCTACTCGTAATAGACGTAGTATACAAGAATCAAATGGTTATATTATCAAATTGCAGTAGACGATAAGTCTATATTGACTGAAGATGATCAGCAAATAGCAAGTAGAATATCTACTATAGTTGAAGATGTTGAAAGGCTGAAAGCTTAAATCAATCACGAAGTAAGATAGATTTAGATAGTTAATTGAATAATAGAGGAGGAGAAAGCATTGCTGCGAATTTTATGAGGAGAAATATATGTAGTAAACTTAATGCAAGTGAGGGATAAACTATTAAGGTACTATTAATTAATATTATAGATCTGCTTCCAGAAACGACAGATAATGAGAAAAGTGAAGCAGAGCTATGAAGGTTAATAGAAGAATACGAAACGATTAAAAGCCAAGAACTACGTCATGTACTAATATAATCTGTTTGAAAACGTACAAGTTTGCAAAGAGAAAGTGAAGAGTAGAAAAGATAAAAATTGTGAGGAGTTTAGTTAAGGAATGAATTTCTATCAATATTATTTTAAAAACAGTCGGCATCTGTAAACGAAATTCAACAAGTTTAAAAATAAAGAAATCATATCTGTTAATATCTTTATAATTTCATAAAAAAAAAGATTGAGAAATTGATTTGACTTCACTCGAAAGCTATGACTTTATGCTAAGATTGCTATTAATAACTATATAATTTCATAAAAAAAAAAAAAAAAAAAAAAGATTGAAAAATTTATTTGACCACTCAAAAGCTATGGCTTTATGCCAAGACTGCTAAAAATGGCAGTAAATATATAAAAAGATTTTGATATTAGTGAAGGGTAATGTTTATGAATAATAAGGAAAATAGTAAAGCTCGTAGAGAAGAAATGGAATTCACTGCATTAGAATGCAACGATAAACCTCTACTTGATCGCGAAGTAATAGAAACATTTCTAAGTGCAGTGCATGACAGGGAAGAGGTTCGAATTATTGCTGGAAAGCTAATAGATAGTTTTGGAATAGGAGGAGTTTTAGGCCAGGATATTAGATGACTTGAAAACTATAGAAGGGATAACTGACTCTACAGTAGCAGTATAAAGAATTGGAATAATTCTGAGTTTCATAGAATTTCTACATTGGGGTTTGATCTAGGTTTAGAACCAATAACGTTCGGTAGATTAGATAGGTTTAGCTTATATGAAGTATGGAAAGTACAAAACCTGATGGAAAAAGCTTCAGAGAATTATAAGAATAAAAGTAAATATGCTCCTAAAGTAGAAAATGACTTTAAATGTTTAGTATCGATTAATAATTTTATAATGGAAAGCAAGAACCCAATATACCAACGTCTAAGTTTTTCTTCACTTCAGGACCATGTAAGCTTTACAGAAAATTACTGTAGTTTAGAACAAATTGAGGAATTAAAAAATAAAACGCCAAGTAGTAATCAGATTTTAACATTGCTTGAAAAGTTAGAAAACAACCTTTTGCTGAATGACTATGCTTCAAACGTTATAGATCAGTGCAATATGTGGATGATCTCTTTACGGTTGGGAGTATTGAAACCTTTGGTAATTACAGCTGTTTATGAAGGTAAATAGGATTATTGATAAAACTGCTAAAAAAGTAATGTTAATATTGAACATAATAATCAGTGTTCACAGAACTGGACGCCTTTGCATTATGCTACTTGCAACGGTAATGTAGAATTAAGGCAAGAGTGTATTCAAAGCATTTTTAGAGAAGAAAAGTAATATTAAGCTTTAGAGAGTACTAGTTTTGCGCTTTTGCACTATGCTGCTCATTATGGTTAGCTTTCTTATAGATAAAGGTGCTAATATTTTAATTAGAAGTAAGGAAGGTAAGGCACCCCTGTATCTGGCTGTTGAAGAAGCCAAGCAATACATAATTATTCTTCTTCTTGATAGAGGTGCTGATATCGAAGCTAAAAACAACGATGGTAGAACACCTCTGTACTTAGCTGCTTACAATAATGATTCAGGTGTAATTGAAGTTCTTTGTAACTTTGACCTTGAGAAACTAAAAAGTAGATTACCAGAATCAGTGAGGAATGCAGTATTTTCGTCAAAAGTATGTATTAAAAATGTTAAGTATGATGAAAACTTGTATGCTGCAGATTCCTATAAGTATGACGACTATAGACGGTAAACGTATTTACTTGGCATACAAAGGGGCGAGTAGGAAGCCAAAGTCAGTGGAAAATTGAGCTTGATGGTGGTGGCAATTGTCACATAGAGAACGTTCAATATGGTGAATACTTGTATGCTGCAGATTCCTATAAGTATGACAGCTATCTATAGACGATACGTATTTACTTGGCATACGCAGAATCGAGTGGAAGATCAAAGTAGATGGAAAATTGAAAATTGTGAATCTACTCGTAATAGACGTAGTATACAAGAATC
Organism: Monochamus alternatus; assembly: GCA_037114965.1. NCBI lineage: Eukaryota > Metazoa > Arthropoda > Insecta > Coleoptera > Cerambycidae > Monochamus > Monochamus alternatus. Next base: position 61,568,061 of record CM073427.1, on the reverse strand, counting down.
AAATGGTTATATAATCAAATTGCAGTAGACGATAAGTCTATATTGACTGAAGATGATCAGCAAATAGCAAGTAGAATATCTACTATAGTTGAAGATGTTGAAAGGCTGAAAGCTTAAATCAATCACGAAGTAAGATAGATTTAGATAGTTAATTGAATAATAGAGGAGGAGAAAGCATTGCTGCGAATTTTATGAGGAGAAATACATGTAGTGAACTTAATGCAAGTGAGGGATTAAATATTTAGGTACTATTAATTAATATTACAGATCTGCTTCCAGAAACGACAGATAATGAGAATAGTGAAGCAGAGCTATCAAGGTTAATAGAAGAATACGAAACGATTAAAAGCCAAGAACTACGTCATGTACTAATAAAATCTTTGTTTGAAAACGTACAAGTTTGCAAAGAGAAAGTGAAGAGTAGAAAAGATAAAAATTGTGAGGAGTTTAGTTAAGGAAGGAATTTCTATCAATATTATTTTAAAAACGGTAGGCATCTGTAGACGAAATTCAACAAGTTTAAAAATAAAGAAATCATATCTATTTATATCTTTATAATTTCATAAAAAAAAGATTGAGAAATTGATTTGACTTCACTCGAAAGCTATGACTTTATGCTAAGATTGCTATTAATAACTATATAATTTCATAAAAAAAAAAAAAAAAAAAGATTGAAAATTTTATTTGACCACTCAAAAGCTATGGCTTTAAGCCAAGACTGCTAAAAATGGCAGTAAATATATAAAAAGATTTTGATATTAGTGAAGGGTAATGTTTATGAATAATAAGGAAGATAGTAAAGCTCGTAGAGAAGAAATGAAATTCACAGCATTAGAAAGCAACGATAAACCTCTACTTGATCGTGAAGTAATAGAAACATTTCTAAGTGCGGTGCATGACAGGGAAGAGGCTCGAATTATTGCTGGAAAGCTAATAGATAGTTTTGGAATAGGAGGAGTTTTAGGCCAGGAAATTAGATGACTTGAAAACTATAGAAGGGATAACTGACTCTACAGTAGCAGTATAAAGAATTGGAATAATTCTGAGTTTCATAGAATTTCTACATTGGGGTTTGATCTAGGTTTAGAACCAATAACGTTCGGTAGATTAGATAGGTTTAGCTTATATGAAGTACGGAAAGTACAAGACCTGATGGAAAAGCTAAGAATAAAAGTAAATATGCTCCTAAAGTAGAAAATGACTTTAAATGTTTAGTATCGATTAATAATTTTATAATGGAAAACAAGAACCCAATATACCAACGTCTAAGTTTTTCTTCACTTCAGGACCATGTAAGCTTTACAGAAAATTACTGTAGTTTAGAACAAATTGAGGAATTAAAAAATAAAACGCCAAGTAGTAACCAGATTTTAACATTGCTTGAAAAGTTAGAAAACAACCTTTTGCTGAATGACTGATTCAAACGTAATAGATCAGTGCAATAAGTGGATGATCTTTTTAGGGTTGGGAGTATTGAAACCTTTGGTAATTACAGCTGTTTATGAAGGTAAATAAGATTATTGATAAAACTGCTAAAAAAGTAATGTTAATATTGAACATAATAATCAGTGTTCACAAAACTGGACGCCTTTGCATTATGCTACTTGCAACGGCAATGTAGAATTAAGGCAAGAGTGTATTCAAAGCATTTTTAGAGAAGAAAGGTAATATTAAGCTTTAGAGAGTACTAGTTGTAACAGTGATAGTTGGGCGCTTTTGCACTATGCTGTTTATTATGGTTAGCTTTCTTATAGATAAAGGTGCTAATATTTTAATTAGAAGTAAGGAAGGTAAGGCAGCCCTGTATTTGGCTGTTGAAGAAGCCAAGCAATACATAATTATTCTTCTTCTTGATAGAAGTGCTGATATCGAACCTAAAAACAACGATGGTAGAACACCTCTGTACTTAGCTGCTTACAATAATGATTCAGGTGTAATTGAAGTTCTTTGTAACAGGATCAAGACTAAAAGTAATGACACATTTGAAATGATAAAACAGGTTGAATTTTTAAAGAAGGAAGTTGTTAACCATGCAAATATTCCATCTAATGCAAAAGGATCGGTAGAGTCTTGTATAAGTAGTTTAAGAGATTCAATAAAACATGCATTCAAAAAGGTGCTAAAGGACGGTATGCTGCATAATCTTAGTGTTTCAACTATTGAACTTGTGGATAGGGTTTATAATTTCCATGAAAGATTGTTTGCCGAAGCAATTAAGAAAGCTGTAAATGACGTGTATTGGCAAGTAGATAAAAAAGAAATGTTAAAGTTTATATATAGTCAAAATAACCCTGGTCAGAGTATCTCAGGTTATGTGGCTGTGTTTGATAAAATGCCAAAGAACGGTGGTCCATTATTTGAGTTAGCTAGCTGTATTAAAAATACAGTAGACTCTAGTAAATATTGTAGTGACCGTTCAGAAAAAAGAATTGACCTTGAGAAACTAAAAAGTAGATTACCAGAATCAGTGAGGAATGCAGTATTTTCGTCAAAAGTATATATTAAAAATGTTAAGTATGATGAATACTTGTATGCTGCAGATTCCTATAAGTATGACGACTATAGACGGTAAACGTATTTACTTGGCATACAAAGGGGCGAGTAGGAAGCCAAAGTCAGTGGAAAATTGAGCTTGATGGTGGTGGCAATTGTCACATAGAGAACGTTCAATATGATGAATACTTGTATGCTGCAGATTCCTATAAGTATAACAGTTATCTATAGACGATACGTATTTACTTGGCATACGCAGAATCGAGTGGAAGATCAAAGTAGATGGAAAATTGAAAATTGTGTATCTACTCATAACAGACGTAGTATACAAGAATCAAATGGTTATATAATCAAATTGCAGTAGACGATAAGTCTATATTGACTGAAGATGATCAGCAAATAGCAAGTAGAATATCTACTATAGTTGAAGATGTTTAAAGGCTGAAAGGTTAAATCAATCACGAAGTAAGATAGATTTAGATAGTTACTTGAATAATAGAGGAGGAGAAAGCATTGCTGCGAATTTTATGAGGAGAAATACATGTAGTGAACTTAATGCAAGTGAGGGATAAAATATTAAGGTACTATTAATTAATATTACAGATCTGCTTCCAGAAACGACAGATAATGAGAATAGTGAAGCAGAGCTATCATGGTTAATAGAAGAATACGAATAGATTAAAAGCCAAGAACTACGTCATGTACTAATAAAATCTCTGTTTGAAAACGTACAAGTTTGCAAAGAGAAAGTGAAGAGTGTAGAAAAGATAAAAATTGTGAGGAGTTTAGTTAAGGAAGGAATTTCTATCAATATTATTTTTAAAACAGTTGGCATCTGTAGACGAAATTCAACAAGTTTAAAAATAAAGAAATCATATCTATTTATATCTTTATAATTTCATAAAAAAAAGATTGAGAAATTGATTTGACTTCACTCGAAAGCTATGACTTTATGCTAAGATTGCTATTAATAACTATATAATTTCATTACAAAAAAAAAAAAAGAAAAAAGATTGAAAATTTTACTTGACCACTCAAAAGCTATGGCTTTATGCCAAGACTGTTAAAAATGGCAGTAAATATATAAAAAGATTTTGATATTAGTGAAGGGTAATGTTTATGAATAATAAGGAAAATAGTAAAGCTCGTAGAGAAGAAATGGAATTCACAGCATTAGAAAGCAACGATAAACCTCTACTTGATCGGGAAGTAATAGAAACATTTCTAAGTGCAGTGCATGACAGGGAAGAGGCTCGAATTATTGCTGGAAAGCTAATAGATAGTTTTGGAATAGGAGGAGTTTTAGGCCAGGAAATTAGATGACTTGAAAACTATAGAAGGGATAACTGACTCTACAGTAGCAGTATAAAGAATTGGAATAATTCTGAGTTTCATAGAATTTCTACATTGGGGTTTGATCTAGGTTTAGAACCAATAACGTTCGGTAGATTAGATAGGTTTAGCTTATATGAAGTAGGGAAAAAAAACCTGATGGAAAAAGCTTCAGAGAATTATAAGAAAAAAAGTAAATATGCTCCTAAAGTAGAAAAAGACTTTAAATGTTTAGTATCGATTAACAATTTTATAATGGAAAACAAGAACCCAATATACCAACGTCTAAGTTTTTCTTCACTTCAGGCTTTACAGAAAATTACTGTAGTTTAGAACAAATTGAGGAATTAAAAAATAAAACGCCAAGTAGTAATCAGATTTTAACATTGCTTGAAAAGTTAGAAAACAACCTTTTGCTGAATGACTATGATTCAAACGTAATAGATCAGTGCAATAAGTGGATGATCTCTTTAGGGTTGGGAGTATTGAAACCTTTGGTAATTACAGCTGTTTATGAAGGTAAATAGGATTATTGATAAAACTGCTAACAAAAAACCCTAAAGAGATCATCATTGCACTGATCTATTACGTTTGAATCATAGTCATTCAGCAAAAGATTGTTTTCTAACTTTTCAGGCAATGTTAAAATCTGATTACTACTTGGCGTTTTATTTTTTAATTCCTCAATTTGCTCTAAACTACAGTAATTTTCTGTAAAGCCTGAAGTGAAGAAAAACTTAGACGTTGGTATATTGGGTTCTTGTTTTCCATTATAAAATTATTAATCGATACTAAACATTTAAAGTCATTTTCTACTTTAGGAGCATATTTACTTTTATTCTTATAATTCTCTGAAGCTTTTTCCATCTGGTCCTGTACTTTCCGTACTTCATATAAGCTACACCTATCTAATCTACCGAACGTTATTGGTTCTAAACCTAGATCAAACCCCAATGTAGAAATTCTATGAAACTCAGAATTATTCCAATTCTTTATACTGCTACTGTAGAGTCAGTTATCCCTTCTATAGTTTTCAAGTCATCTAATTTCCTGGCCTAAAACTCCCCCTATTCCAAAACTATCTATTAGCTTTCCAGCAATAATTCGAGCCTCTTCCCTGTCATGCACTGCACTTAGAAATGTTTCTATTACTTCACGATCAAGTAGAGGTTTATCGTTGCTTTCTAAAGCTGTGAATTCCATTTCTTCTCTACGAGCTTTACTATCTTCCTTATTATTCATAAACATTACCCTTCACTAATATCAAAATCTTTTTATATATTTACTGCCATTTTTAGCAGTCTTGGCTTAAAGCCACAGCTTTTGAGTGGTCAAATAAATTTTTCAATCTTTTTTTTTTTTTTTTTTTTTTATGAAATTATATAGTTATTAATAGCAATCTTAGCATAAAGTCATAGCTTTCGAGTGAAGTCAAATCAATTTCTCAATCTTTTTTTTATGAAATTATAAAGATATAAATAGATATGGTTTCTTTCTTTTCAAACTTGTTGAATTTCGTCTACAGTTGCCTACTGTTTTTAAAATAATATTGATAGAAATTCATTCCTTAACTAAACTCCTCACAATTTTTATCTTTTCTACTCTTCACTTTCTCTTTGCAAACTTGTACGTTTTCAAACAGAGATTTTATTAGTACATGACGTAGTTCTTGGCTTTTAATCGTTTCGTATTCTTCTATTAACCTTCATAGCTCTGCTTCACTATTCTCATTATCTGTCGTTTCTGGAAGCAGATCTGTAATATTAATTAATAGTACTTTAATAGTTTATCCCTCACTTGCATTAAGTTTGCTACATGTATTTCTCCTCATAAAATTCGCAGCAATGCTTTCTCCTCCTCTATTATTCAATTAACTATCTAAATCTATCTTACTTCGTGATTGATTTAAGCTTTCAGCCTTTCAACATCTTCAACTATAGTAGATATTCTACTTGCTATTTGCTGATCATCTTCAGTCAATATAGACTTATCGTCTACTGCAATTTGATAATATAACCATTTGATTCTTGTATACTACGTCTATTACGAGTAGATCCACAATTTTCAATTTTCCATCTACTTTGATCTTCCACTCGATTCTGCGTATGCCAAGTAAATACGTATCGTCTATTGATAGCTGTCATACTTATAGGAATCTGCAGCATACAAGTATTCACCATATTGAACGTTCTCATGTGACAATTGCCACCACCATCAAGCTCAATTTTCCACTGACTTTGGCTTCCTACTCGCCCCTTTGTATGCCAAGTAAATACGTTTACCGTCTATAGTCGTCATACTTATAGGAATCTGCAGCATACAAGTATTCATCATACTTAACATTTTTAATACATACTTTTGACGAAAATACTGCATTCCTCACTGATTCTGGTAATCTACTTTTTAGTTTCTCAAGGTCAGTTCTTTTTCAGAACGGACACTACAATATTTACTAGAGTCTACTGTATTTTTAATACAGCGAGCTAACTCAAATAATGCACCACCGTTCTTTGGCACTTTATCAAACACAGCCACATAACCTGAGATACTCTGACCAGGGTTATTTTGACTATGTATAAACTTTAACTTTTCTTTTTTATCTACTTGCCAATAAACGTCATTTACAGCTTTCCTAATTACTTCGGCAAACAATCTTTCATCGAAATTATAAACCCTATCCACAAGTTCAATAGTTGAAACACTAAGATTATGCAGCATACCGTCCTTAAGCACCTTTATGAATGTTTGTTTTATTGAATCTCTTAAACTACTTATACAAGACTCTACCGATCATTTTACATTAGATGGAATATTTGCATGGTTAACAACCTCCTTCTTTAAAAATTCAACCTGTTTTATCATTTCAAATGCGTCATTACTTTTAGTCTTGATCCTGTTACAAAGAACTTCAATTACACCTGAATCATTATTGTAAGCAGCTAAGTACAGAGGTGTTCTACCTTCGTTGTTTTTAGCTTCGATATCAGCACCTCTATCAAGAAGAAGAATAATTATGTATTGCTTGGCTTCTTCAACAGCCAAATACAGGGCTGCCTTACCTTCCTTACTTTTAATTAAAATATCAGCACCTTTATCTATAAGAAAGCTAACCATAATAAACAGCATAGTGCAAAAGCGCCCAACTATCACTGTTACAACTAGTACTCTCTAAAGCTTAATATAACCTTTCTTCTCTAAAAATGCTTTGAATACACTCTTGCCTTAATTCTACATTACCGTTGCAAGTAGCATAATGCAAAGGCGTCCAGTTTTGTGAACACTGATTATTATGTTCAATATTAACATTACTTTTTTAGCAGTTTTATCAATAAACCTATTTACCTTCATAAACAGCTGTAATTACCAAAGGTTTCAATACTCCCAACTGTAAAGAGATCATCCACATATTGCACTGATCTATAACGTTTGAAGCATAGTCATTCAGCAAAAGGTTGTTTTCTAACTTTTCAAGCAATGTTAAAATCTGATTACTACTTGGCGTTTTATTTTTTAATTCCTCAATTTGTTCTAAACTACAGTAATTTTCTGTAAAGCCTGAAGTGAAGAAAAACTTAGACGTTGGTATATTGGGTTCTTGTTTTCCATTATAAAATTATTAATCGATACTAAACATTTAAATTCATTTTCTACTTTAGGAGCATATTTACTTTTATTCTTATAATTCTCTGAAGCTTTTTCCATCAGGTCTTGTACTTCCCCTACTTCATATAAGCTAAACCTATCTAATCTACCGAACGTTATTGGTTCTAAACCTAGATCAAACCCCAATGTAGAAATTCTATGAAACTCAGAATTATTCCAATTCTTTATACTGCTACTGTAGAGTCAGTTATCCCTTCTATAGTTTTCAAGTCATCTAATTTCCTGGCCTAAAACTTCTCCTATTCCAAAACTATCTATTAGCTTTCCAGCAATAATTCGAGCCTCTTCCCTGTCATGCACTGCACTTAGAAATGTTTCTATTACTTCACGATCAAGTAGAGATTTATCGTTGCTTTCTAATGCTGTGAATTCCATTTCTTCTCTACGAGATTTACTATTTTCCTTATTATTCATAAACATTACCCTTCACTAATATCAAAATCTTTTTATATATTTACTGCCATTTTTAGCAGTCTTGGCATAAAGCCATAGCTTTTGAGTGGTCAAATAAAATTTTCAATCTTTTTTTTTTTTTTTTTTTGTGAAATTATATAGTTATTAATAGCAATCTTAGCATAAAGTCATAGCTTTCGAGTGAAGTCAAATCAATTTCTCAATCTTTTTTTTATGAAATTATAAAGATATAAATAGATATGGTTTCTTTCTTTTTAAACTTGTTGAATTTCGTCTACAGATGCCTACTGTTTTTAAAATAATATTGATAGAAATTCCTTCCTTAACTAAACTCCTCACAATTTTTATCTTTTCTACTCTCTTCACTTTCTCTTTGCAAACTTGTACGTTTTCAAACAGAGATTATATTAGTACATGACGTAGTTCTTGGCTTTTAATCGTTTCGTATTCTTCTATTAACCTTGATAGCTCTGCTTCACTATTCTCATTATCTGTGGTTTCTGGAAGCACATCTGTAATATTAATTAATAGTACCTTAATATTTTATCCCTCACTTGCATTAAGTTCACTACATGTATTTCTCCTCATAAAATTCGCACCAATGCTTTCTCCTCCTCTATTAATCAAGTAACTATCTAAATCTATCTTACTTCGTGATTGATTTAAGCTTTCAGCCTTTAAACATCCTCAACTAGAGTAGATATTCTACTTGCTATTTGCTGATCATCTTCAGTCAATATAGACTTATCGTCTACTGCAATTTGATTATATAACCATTTGATTCTTGTATACTACGTCTATTACGAGTAGGGTTATTTTGACTATGTACAAACTTTAACATTTGTTTTTTATCTACTTGCCAATATACGTCATTTACAGCTTTCTTAATTGCTTCGGCAAACAATCTTTCATGGAAATTATAAACCCTATCCACAAGTTCAATAGTTGAAACACTAAGATTATGCAGCATAAGAGCATAAGCTTTAGCACCTTTTTGAATGCATGTTTTATTGAATCTCTTAAACAACTTATACAAGACTCTACCGATCCTTTTGCATTAGATGGAATATTTGCTTGGTTAACAACTTCCTTCTTTAAAAATTCATCCTGTTTTATCATTTCAAATGCGTCATTACTTTTAGTCTTGATCCTGTTACAAAGAACTTCAATTACACCTGAATCATTATTGTAATTAGCTAAGTACAGAGGTGTTCTACCATCGTTGTTTTTAGCTTCGATATCAGCACCTCTATCAAGAAGAAGAATAATAATGTATTGGTTGGCTTCTTCAACAGCAAATACAGGGGTGCCTTACCTTCCTTACTTCTAATTAAAATGTTAGCACCTTTATCTATAAGAAAGCTAACCACAATGAACAGCATAGTGCAAAAGCTCCCAACTATCACTGTTACAACACTAGTACTAACTCTCTAAAGCTTAATATTACCTTTCTTCTCTAAAAATGCTTTGAATACACTCTTGCCTTAATTCTACATTACCGTTGTAAGTAGCATAATGTAAAGGCGTCCAGTTCTGTGAACACTGATTATTATGTTCAATATTAACATTACTTTTTTAGCAGTTTTTTTTTTTTTATGAAATTATATAGTTATTAATAGCAATCTTGGCATAAAGTCAAAGCTTTCGAGTGAAGTCAAATCAATTTCTCAATCTTTTTTTTTATGAAATTATAAAGATATTAATAGATATGATTTCTTTAATTTTAAACTTGTTGAATTTCGTCTACAGATGCCTACTGTTTTTAAAATAATATTGATAGAAATTCCTTCCTTAACTAAACTCCTCACAATTTTTATCTTTTCTACTCTCTTCACTTTCTCTTTGCAAACTTGTACGTTTTCAAACAGAGATTTTATTAGTACATGACGTAGTTCTTGGCTTTTAATCGTTTCGTATTCTTCTATTAACCTTGATAGCTCTGCTTCACTATTCTCATTATCTGTCGTTTCTGGAAGCAGATCTGTAATATTAATTAATAGTACCTTAATATTTTATCCCTCACTTGCATTAAGTTCACTACATGTATTTCTCCTCATCAAATTCGCAGCAATGCTTACTCCTCCTCTATTATTCAAGTAACTATCTAAATCTATCTTACTTCGTGATTGATTTAAGCTTTCAGCCTTTCAACATCTTTAACTATAGTAGATATTCTTCTTGCTATTTGCTGATCATCTTCAGTCAATATAGACTTATCGTCTACTGCAATTTGATTATATAACCATTTGATTCTTGTATACTACGTCTATTGTGAGTAGATCCACAATTTTTAATTTTCCATCTACTTTGATCTTCCACTCGATTCTGCGTATGCCAAGTAAATACGTATCGTCTATAGATAGCTGTCATACTTATAGGAATCTGCAGCATACAAGTATTCACCATATTGAACGTTCTCTATGTGACAATTGCCACCACCATCAAGCTCAATCTTCCACTGACTTTGGCTTCCTACTCGCCCCTTTGTATGCCAAGTAAATACGTTTACCGTCTATAGTCGTCATACTTATAGGAATCTGCAGCATACAAGTATTCATCATACTTAACATTTTTAATACATACTTTTGACGAAAATACTGCATTCCTCACTGATTCTGGTAATCTACTTTTTAGTTTCTCAAGGTCAGTTCTTTTTTCTTAACGGACACTACAATATTTACTAGAGTCTACTGTATTTTTTATACAGCGAGCTAACTCAAATAATGCACCACCGTTCTTTGGCATTTTATCAAACACAGCCACATAACCTGAGATACTCTGACCAGGGTTATTTTGACTTTGTATAAACTTTAACATTTCTTTTTTATATACTTACCAATACGTCATTTACAGCTTTCTTAATTGCTTCGGCAAACAACCTTTCATGGAAGTTATAAACCCTATCCACAAGTTCAATAGTTGAAACACTAAGATTATGCAGCATACCGTCCTTTAGCACCTTTTTGAATGCATGTTTTATTGAATCTCTTAAACTACTTATCTCTACCGACTCTACCGATCCTTTTGCATTAGATGGAATATTTGCTTGGTTAACAACTTCCTTCTTTAAAAATTCAACCTGTTTTATCATTTCAAATGCGTCATTACTTTTAGTCTTGATCCTGTTACAAAGAGCTTCAATTACACCTGAATCATTATTGTAAGCAGCTAAGTACAGAGGTGTTCTACCATCGTTGTTTTTAGCTTCGATATCAGCACCTCTATCAAGAAGAAGAATAATAATGTCTATAGTCGTCATACTTATAGGAATCTGCAGCATACAAGTATTCATCATACTTAATATTACCTTTCTTCTCTAAAAATGCTTTGAATCACTCTTGCTTTAATTCTACATTACCGTTGTAAGTAGCATAACGCAAAGGCGTCCAGTTCTGTGAACACTGATTATTATGTTCAATATTGTGTTAACTATAGTTGAAGATGTTGAAAGGCTGAAAGCTTAAATCAATCACGAAGTAAGATAGATGTAGATAGTTACTTGAATAATAGAGGAGGAGAAAGCATTGCTGCGAATTTTATGAGGAGAAATACATGTAGTGAACTTAATGCAAGTGAGGGATAAAATATTAAGGTACTATTAATTAATATTACAGATCTGCTTCCAGAAACGACAGATAATGAGAATAGTGAAGCAGAGCTATCAAGGTTAATAGAAGAATACGAAAAGATTAAAAGCCAAGAACTACGTCATGTACTAATAAAATCTCTGTTTGAAAACGTACAAGTTTGCAAAGAAAAAGTGAAGAGAGTAGAAAAGATAAAAATTGTGAGGAGTTTAGTTAAGGAAGGAATTTCTATCAATATTATTTTAAAAACAGTAGGCATCTGTAGACGAAATTCAACAAGTTTAAAAATAAAGAAATCATATCTATTAATATCTTTATAATTTCATAAAAAAAAAATTGAAAATTTTATTTGACCACTCAAAAGCTATGGCTTTATGCCAAGACTGCTAAAAATGACAGTAAATATATAAAAAGATTTTGATATTAGTGAAGGGTAATGTTTGTGAATAATAAGGAAAATAGTAAAGCTCGTAGAGAAGAAATGGAATTCACAGCATTAGAAAGCAACGATAAACCTCTACTTGATCGTGAAGTAATAGAAACATTTCTAAGTGCAGTGCATGACAGGGAAGAGGCTCGAATTATTGCTGGAAAGCTAATAGATAGTTTTGGAATAGGAGGAGTTTTAGGCCAGGAAATTAGATGACTTGAAAACTATAGAAGGGATAACTGACTCTACAGTAGCAGTATAAAGAATTGGAATAATTCTGAGTTTCATAGAATTTCTACATTGGGGTTTGATCTAGGTTTAGAACCAATAACGTTCGGTAGATTAGATAGGTTTAGCTTATATGAAGTACGGAAAGTACAAGACCAGATGGAAAAAGCTTCAGAGAATTATAAAAATAAAAGTAAATATGCTCCTAAAGTAGAAAATGACTTTAAATGTTTAGTATCGATTAATAATTTTATAATGGAAAACAAGAACCCAATATACCAACGTCTAAGTTTTTCTTCACTTCAGAACCATGTAAGCTTTACAGAAAATTGCTGTAGTTTAGAACAAATTGAGGAATTAAAAAATAAAACGCCAACTAGTAATCAGATTTTAACATTGCTTTAAAAGTTATAAGTATAAGTCGAGCTCAGTATTTTTCAATTATAGTTGTCGTCACTAATACATTCGTAAACAAATTGGGTAATAAATAAAGTTTATTTAAATGACTTTGAGAGATGATAAGTATATCCTTGAACAGCTACAAAACAAGTGATAAAACTAATTGGATGAAAAGTTAAAAGGTTATTCTAAAATAATTTATTATCTTACTTTGAAGGAATAAACAACCTTATTTTGAAACAAGTCTAATACAAATTTAAGTTTTTTATTCTACATTGCTTTTTTCTATCCAGCTATTATGACTGTTACCAAATCCAAGCCACTTAACAAACACTTTATTTGATTTACGTTTTAACACCTTTTCAACTAAAAAAATATTAGGATATTTAACTTTTTGAAGTTCCATTTCATAGAATCCTCCTTTTATTTCTTCCATATTCTCGTCTTGTAAAATATAAGTTTTGGGGTTGGTTAACTGTACTTTTTTTAACAATAAATTTATCAAAGATTTATCAAATACTCCTCTCTTTTTACTTATACGCACATAATCTCCTATTTTAAATTTGTTTATTTTATTTGCAAGTTTTATGTTATTATATACAGTGTTTAATAAATATTTTTCATTTTTTTATTGACTTGGGATGGTTTAATTCCTATAGTACGGTGTTTTTTATTATTATATTTCTTTACAACAAGATCTAATATATCTAACCATTTATAATTTCCTTGAATATTAAATTCTTTCCACATCATATATTTTAAAGTTCTATTAACTCGTTCCACTATGCATGCTTTTTTATTACGAAACACACTGTAATGATTTATATTGTATTTTGTCATTAATTTTTTAAAATCTGTGTTAAAAAATTCACGTCCTTCATCTATTTGTAAATTATTTGGTACTTGTTCTCCTAAAACCTTTTTTCATTGCATTAGTTACGTCAGAAGCAGATTTACCTTTAACAGGAACCGCCCAAACGTATTTAGAAAAGCAATTGATAACTTCAACATCTCAATAAGGTCCGCCTGAAATAAGTCATCCATTGATTTAACTATAGCTCTTCGTCTCTTAAAATTAATTCTTGCAGGCTTATGTAATTCATCTACTATTTCTCTCTTTACTTTAGATGCAAACAATTTTGAAAATTATATCACAATAAAGATTATTGCCGACGGCTAATGATGGTTTGGAGAAAATTATCCTATCATTTAATTTAATACTTTTTCCCAATATTGTATTAGGTGTATGTTGTTCTTGATTGATTTCTATGAAAAATTATTTATTATTAATATTTATGTTTAACACAGTAGCAGATTTGAATGGAAATGAATACATTGGTTTGTTGGTACTTTTTAGTATAAAATTACTACTGTTACTACTGTATTTCCTTCAAAATGTAAACAAATTATTGCTATACCTTTATCATTTATTTTTAGAATTTGTTTATCAACATAGTTTTTAGTAGCCACATCATTATTCTCTTCAGGTTCTGCTACATTTATAATCCTGCTATCACCCATATCTATGTCACCAGTAGGGTGAGGGTGAGGGGAATTTATTTCGTTTATATGACCTGTATTGCCTGCGGTTTGAGATGCAATTAACAATCGTAGCCTATTAACAAGCTCATTTGGATCATTCCAATGTACAAAATCAATTTTATTATTGGTTACTTCCATGCGCATGCCTTTTCCTATTTTTGATATTATTCTTTTATATTTCAGTAGTTTACTATCTGTCGTTTGCTTTAAAGTCTTTACTCTTACTATCCATTTTAACTAACAATTTGATAAAAAAATAAACAGATATTATAACAACTTTGAACAGGTGCGTAACAGGTGTGCAACAGGTGTTAGACAGGTTTGAACTGGTATCAGATAGGTTTGAATATATAAACAAGTGTAAAATTCTTTTTAATGTACGCTGACGCATGTATTATAGAAAACTGATTCTTTTTTAATTTGTAATGTTATAAATATATAAAATGATCAAATTCTTTTCTATATCTACCACAATTAATGGGTTCATCTTTAAATATAACTAAAAATCCATATGGTTCTTTCCAACATATCGCACATACATTTTTAAATTCTTCATAACTTATGTGAGACCCTACATGATCGTTATATATGTGTTTCAAATATCATTCATCTTGTTTAAATATGACTAACAAATCGTATTATCTCTTATAAGATATTTAGAAATCTTTGCATAAATTTGACAAAGATATAACTTCACACCACTTCACGATGACGCCCCATGCTAAAATATTCTTGAACGGTAAATTGACTGTTTGTTGCGATATCATCAAATATAAATGTAGAATTAGGTTTTACGTCAGACGGTGGCAATAAGTTATCGCTACTGTTAAATGTAAAATATCCAATTTCTTTTATTGGCTTTAATAAATTATTTAAATATACATATTTTGGTTGATTTAACGACTTTGAAAAAATGTATACATTTTTATATCGCAATCCATTAGGGTGTTCTAGTAGAGAAATTAATGCGTTTTTTTTCCCACAGTAAGACGATCCCACTATAATAGATCTAATAGATGAAGGTAATAAATCACCATGTTTCTGATTTTTTTTTCAACCATTAAATCATGTTTTTTTTTACTGTTTTAGAAAGGTATTTTAAGCTAATATAAATCAAATCTCCTACAATTCCTATCAATGAAGTCATATTTATGTTCTCTGATACCAAACATCTAGGTATGCTAATGAACAATTCCACAGACAAAGCTCTATTCAATAATTATCTAAAGAAAATAATCTAATTTACTCACTCTATAAAAATCTAACTTCACTTTTTTGGCAGTGGGAACACGACAAATTCAACCACAATAGATGAGATCTGACCTATTTCTGCATTTTTAGGATTGCTTCTTCAGCTTCTTCTTGGTCTCCTTTAAGTTGAATCAAATATCTAACTATAAAAATTATTATAAAAATTAAAATTATTTGAAATTAAATATCGACAATGACAAAAAAGTGACATCCTGTCAATGAATTAAATATGACAATACCTACTTGAAAAATGTTCACCTTTTATGTAAAAGTTTTTATATATTTTTAGGTATTAATAATATTGTGTGAAACTAACTACTCAGTGGACAAAAGCCCCAACCTGCATTGAATTACAGTCACAATAGTTAAACTAGAACCTTGTTTAATAATTTTCATGTCTTCTGTAGATCGTTTATAACGGTAATGACACTAAATTTAAGTTAAATAGATGTATAGATAAAATAAAATTAGTATATAGTAAACTAGATAGCGAGAACTACATAAATTATGCTCATTCCTTCAAATAGTCATTCTTCAGCAGTTGTTGGAGGAAAAGGTTTATTAAACAGTGTTATAAATAAATTACCTTTTGAATTACACGTCCCTGGATACAATTAATGTGGACCCGGAACTAAATTAGAAAAAAGTTTAGCAAAGGTATAAATGGATTAGATGATTTTTGTAAAAATCACGATATCGCTTATAGTAAAAGTAAAGATTTAAAAAAAGGTACGAGGCTGATAAAATTTTAGCTGAAGGGGCTTTTAACAGACTTTTTTCAAAAGACGCATCTTTAGGGGAAAAAGCAGCAGTTCTAGGAGTAGCTACAGCTATGAAAGCCAAAGTTAAATTAGGAATGGGTAATAAACGTAAAGCAAATACAAAAATGGGAAAAGCAATAAGTTTTAAACAAGCTACGAATAAAATAAAAAATAGAATTCTTAAAAATAGATCTAGATACATAGACAGTGCCATTAAGGTAGCATTAAAAACAGTAAAAGGAATTAAAAGTAAAATTAGACCCACCCGAGTACTAAAAATACCAAAGACTGGAGGAATTTTATCCATAATTCCAATATTTGCAGGATTAAGCGCTCTAGGTGCATTAAGTGGTGGAGCGGCAGGTATTGCAAAAGCGGTATTAAGGACGGTATGCTGCATAATCTAAGTGTTTTACCTATTGAACTTGTGGATAGGGTTTATAATTTCCATGAAAGATTGTTTGCCGAAGCAATTAAGAAAGCTGTAAATGACGTATATTGGCAAGTAGATAAAAAAGAAATGTTAAAGTTTATATATAGTCAAAATAACCCTGGTCAGAGTATCTCAGGTTATGTGGCTGTGTTTGATAAAATGCCAAAGAACGGTGGTGCATTATTTGAGTTAACTAAAAACATTTAAAGTAATTTTCTACTTTAGGAGCATATTTACTTTTATTCTTATAATTCTCTGAAGCCTTTTCCATCAGGTCTTGTACTTTCCGTACTTCATATAAGCTAAACCTATCTAATCTACCGAACGTTATTGGTTCTAAACTTAGATCAAACCCCAATTTAGAAATTCTATGAAACTCAGAATTATTCCAATTCTTTATACTGCTACTGTGGAGTCAGTTATCTCTTCTATAGTTTTCAAGTCATCTAATTTCCTGGCCTAAAACTCCTCCTATTCCAAAACTATCTATTAGCTTTCCAGCAATAATTCGAGCCTCTTCCCTGTCATGCACTGCACTTAGAAATGTTTCTATTACTTCACGATCTAGTAGAGGTTTATCGTTGCTTTCTAATGCTGTGAATTCCATTTCTTCTCTAGGAGCTTTACTATTTTCCTTATTATTCATAAACATTACTCTTCACTAATATCAAAATCTTTTTATATATTTACTGCCATTTTTAACAGTCTTGGCATAAAGCCATAGCTTTTGACTGGTCAAATAAAATTTTCAATCTCTTTTTTTTTATGAAATTATATAGTTATTAATAGCAATATTAGCATAAAGTCATGTCATAGCTTTCGAGTGAAGTCATATCAATTTCTCAATCTTTTTTTTATGAAATTATAAAGATATAAATAGATATGATTTCTTTATTTTTAAACTTGTTGAATTTCGTCTACAGATGCCTACAGTTTTTAAAATAATATTGATAGAAATTCCTTCCTTAACTAAACTCCTCACAATTTTTATCTTTTCTACTCTTCACTTTGTCTTTGCAAACTTGTACGTTTTCAAACAGAGATTTTATTAGTACATGACGTAGTTCTTGGCTTTTAATCGTTTCGGATTCTTCTATTAACCTTGATAGCTCTGCATCACTATTCACATTATCTGTCGTTTCTGGAAGCAGATCTGTAATATTAATTAATAGTACCTTAATATTTTATCCCTCACTTGCATTAAGTTCACTACATGTATTTCTCCTCATAAAATTCGCAGCAATGCTTACTCCTCCTCTATTATTCAAGTAACTATCTAAATCTATCTTACTTCGTGATTGATTTAAGCTTTCAGCCTTTCAACATCTTCAACTATAGTTAGATATTCTACTTGTTATTTGCTGATCATCTTCAGTCAATATAGACTTATCGTCTACTGCAATTTGATTATATAACCATTTGATTCTTTTATTACGAGTAGATCCACAATTTTCAATTTTCCATCTACTTTGATCTTCCACTCGATTCTGCGTATGCCAAGTAAATACGTATCGTCTATAGATAGCTGTCATACTTATAGGAATCTGCAGCATTCAAGTATTCACCATATTGAACGTTCTCTATGTAACAATTGCCACCACCATCAAGCTCAATTTTCCACTGACTTTGGCTTCCTACTCGCCCCTTTGTATGCCAAGTAAATACGTTTACCGTCTATAGTCGTCATACTTATAGGAATCTGCAGCATACAAGTATTCATCATACTTAACATTTTTAATACATACTTTTGACGAAAATACTGCATTCCTCACTAATTCTGGTAATCTACTTTTTAGTTTCTCAAGGTCACTTCTTTTTTCTTAACGGACACTACAATATTTACTAGAGTCTACTGTATTTTTAATACAGCGAGCTAACTCAAATAATGGACCACCGTTCTTTGGCACTTTATCAAACACAGCCACATAACCTGAGATACTCTGACCAGGGTTATTTTGACTATGTACAAACTTTAACTTTTCTTTTTTATCTACTTGCCAATAAACGTCATTTACAGCTTTCTTAATTGCTTCGGCAAACAATCTTTCATCGAAATTATAAACCCTATCCACAAGTTCAATAGTTGAAACACTAAGATTATGCAGCATACCGTCCTATAGCACCTTTTTGAAAGCATGTTTTATTGAATCTCTTAAACTACTTATACAAGACTCTACCGATCCTTTTGCATTAGATGGAATATTTGCTTGGTTAACAACTTCCTTCTTTAAAAATTCAACTTGTTTTATCATTTCAAATGCGTTATTACTTTTAGTCTTGATCCTGTTACAAAGAACTTCAATTACACCTGAATCATTATTGTAAGCAGCTAAGTACAGAGGTGTTCTACCATCGTTGTTTTTAGCTTCGATATCAGCACCTCTACAAGAAGAAGAATAATTATGTATTGCTTGGCTTCTTCAACAGCCAAATACAGGGCTGCCTTACCTTCCTTACTTCTAATTAAAATATTAGCACCTTTATCTATAAGAAAGCTAACCATAATGAACAGCATAGTGCAAAAGCGCCCAACTATCACTGTTACAACTAGTACTCTCTAAAGCTTAATATTACCTTTCCTCTCTAAAAATGCTTTGAATACACTCTTGCCTTAATTCTACATTACCGTTGTAAGTAGCATAATGCAAAGGCGTCCAGTTCTGTGAACACTGATTATTATGTTCAATATTAACATTACTTTTTTAGCAGTTTTATCAATAATTCTATTTACCTTCATAAACAGCTGTAATTACCAAAGGTTTCAATACTCCCAACCCTAAAGAGATCATCCACTTATTGCACTGATCTATTACGTTTGAATCATAGTCATTCAGCAAAAGGTTGTTTTCTAACTTTTCAAGCAATGTTAAAATCTGATTACTACTTGGCGTTTTATTTTTTAATTCCTCAATTTGTTCTAAACTACAGTAATTTTCTGTAAAGCCTGAAGTGAAGAAAAACTTAGACGTTGGTATATTGGGTTCTTGTTTTCCATTAAAAAATTATTAATCGATACTAAACATTTAAAGTCATTTTCTACTTTAGGAGCATATTTACTTTTACTCTTATAATTTTCTGAAGCTTTTTCCATCAAGTCTTGTCCTTCCCCTACTTCATATAAGCTAAACCTATCTAATCTACCGAACGTTATTGGTTCTAAACCTAGATCAAACCCCAATGTAGAAATTCTATGAATCTCAGAATTATTCCAATTCTTTATACTGCTACTGTAGAGTCAGTTATCCCTTCTATAGTTTTCAAGTCATCTAATTTCCTGGCCTAAAACTCCTCCTATTCCAAAACTATCTATTAGCTTTCCAGCAATAATTCGAGCCTCTTCCCTGTCATGCACTGCACTTAGAAATGTTTCTATTACTTCACGATCAAGTAGAGGCTTATCGTTGCTTTCTAATGCTGTGAATTCCATTTTTTCTCTACGAGCTTTACTATCTCCCTTATTATTTATAAACATTACCCTTCACTAATATCAAAATCTTTTTATATATTTACTGCCATTTTTAGCAGTCTTAGCATAAAGCCATAGCTTTTGAGTGGTCAAATAAAATTTTCAATCTTTTTTTTTTTTTTTTATGAAATTATATAGTTATTAATAGCAATCTTAGCATAAAGTCATAGCTTTCGAGTGAAGTCAAATCAATTTCTCAATCTTTGTTTATGAAATTATAAAGATATAAATAGATATGATTTCTTTATTTTTAATCTTGTTGAATTTCGTCTACAGATGCCTATTGTTTTTAAAATAAAAAAAATCTCTGTTTGAAAACGTACAAGTTTGCAAAGAGAAAGTGAAGAGTAGAAAAGATAAAAATTGTGAGGAGTTTAGTTAAGGAAGGAATTTCTATCAATATTATTTTAAAAACAGTAGAACAGAAAATTGTGGATCTACTCGTAATAGACGTAGTATACAAGAATCAAATGGTTATATAATCAAATTGCAGTAGGCGATAAGTCTATATCGACTGAAGAGGATCAGCAAATAGCAAGTAGAATATCTACTATAGTTGAAGATGTTGAAAGGCTGAAAGCTTAAATCAATCACGAAGTAAGATAGATTTAGATAGTTACTTGAATAATAGAGGAGGAGAAAGCATTGCTGCGAATTTTATGAGAAATACATGTAGTGAACTTAATGCAAGTGAGGGATAAAATATTAAGGTACTATCAATTAATATTACAGATCTGCTTCCAGAAACGACAGATAATGAGAATAGTGAAGCAGAGCTATCAAGGTTAATAGAAGAATACGAAACGATTAAAAGCCAAGAACTACGTTTTGTACTAATAAAATCTCTGTGTGACAACGTACAAGTTTGCAAAGAGAAAGTGAAGAGAGTAGAAAAGATAAAAATTGTGAGGAGTTTAGTTAAGGAAGGAATTTCTATCAATATTATTTTAAAAACAGTGGGCATCTGTAGACAATATTCAACAAGTTTAAAAATAAAGAAATCATATCTATTTATATCTTTATAATTTCATAAAAAAAAGATTGAGAAATTGATTTGACTTCACTCGAAAGCTATGACTTTATGCTAAGATTGCTATTAATAACTATATAATTTCATTACAAAAAAAAAAAAAAAGAAAAAAGATTGAAAATTTTATTTGACCACTCAAAAGCTATGGCTTTATCCCAAGACTGCTAAAAATGGCAGTAAATATATAAAAAGATTTTGATATTAGTGAAGTGTAATGTTTATGAATAATAAGGAAAATTGTAAGCTTCTAGAGAAGAAATGGAATTCACAGCATTAGAAAGCAACGATAAACCTCTACTTGATCGTGAAGTAATAGAAACATTTCTAAGTGCAGTGCATGACAGGAAAGAGGCTCGAATTATTGCTGGAAAGCTAATAGATAGTTTTGGAATAGGAGGAGTTTTAGGCCAGGAAATTAGATGACTTGAAAACTATAGAAGGGATAACTGACTCGACAGTAGCAGTATAAAGAGTATAAAGAATTGGAATAATTCTGAGTTTCATAGAATTTCTACATTGGGGTTTGCTCTAGGTTTAGAACCAATAACGTTCGGTAGATTAGATAGGTTTAGCTTATATGAAGTACGGAAAGTATAAGACCTGATGGAAAAAGCTTCAGAGAATTATAAGAATAAAAGTAAATATGCTCCTAAAGTAGAAAATGACTTTAAATGTTTAGTATCGATTAATAATTTTATAATGGAAAACAAGAACCCAATATACCAACGTCTAAGTTTTTCTTCACTTCAGGACCATGTAAGCTTTACAGAAAATTACTGTAGTTTAGAACAAATTGAGGAATTAAAAAAAAAAACGCCAAGTAGTAATCAGATTTTAACATTGCTTGAAAAGTTAGAAAACAATCTTTTGCTGAATGACTATGATTCAAACGTAATAGATCAGTGCAATAAGTGGATGATCTCTTTAGGGTTGGGAGTATTGAAACCTTTGGTAATTACAGCTGTTTATGAAGGTAAATAGGATTATTGATAAAACTGCTAAAAAAGTAATGTTAATATTGAACATAATAAACAGTGTTCACAGAACTGGACGCCTTTGCATTATGCTACTTACAACGGTAATGTAGAATTAAGGCAAGAGTGTATTCAAAGCATTTTTAGAGAAGAAAGGTAATATTAAGCTTTAGAGAGTTAGTACTAGTGTTGTAACAGTGATAGTTGGGCGCTTTTGCACTATGCTGTTTATTATGGTTAGCTTTCTTATAGATAAAGGTGCTAATATTTTAATTAGAAGTAAGGAAGGTAAGGCAGCCCTGTATTTGGCTGTTGAAGAAGCCAAGCAATACATAATTATTCTTCTTCTTGATAGAAGTGCTGATATCGAAGCTAAAAACAACGATGGTAAAACGCCTCTGTACTTAGCTGCTTACAATAATGATTCAGGTGTAATTGAAGTTCTTTGTAACAGGATCAAGACTAAAAGTAATGACGCATTTGAAATGCTAAAACAGGTTGAATTTTTAAAGAAGGAAGTTGTTAACCATGCAAATATTCCATCTAATGCAAAAGGATCGGTAGAGTCTTGTATAAGTAGTTTAAGAGATTCAATAAAACAAGCATTCAAAAAGGTGCTTAAGGACGGTTTGCTGCATAATCTTAGTGTTTCAACTATTGAACTTGTGGATAGGGTTTGTAATTTCCATGAAAGATTGTTTGCCGAAGCAATTTAGAAAGCTGTAAATGACGTTTATTGGCAAGTAGATAAAAAAGAAATGTTAAAGTTTATATATAGTCAAAATAACCCTGGTCAGAGTATCTCAGGTTATGTGGCTGTGTTTGATAAAATGCCAAAGAACGGTGGTGCATTATTTGAGTTAGCTCGCTGTATTAAAAATACAGTAGACTCTAGTAAATATTGTAGTGTCCGTTCAGAAAAAAGAACTGACCTTGAGAAACTAAAAAGTAGATTACCAGAATCAGTGAGGAATGCAGTATTTTCGTCAAAAGTATGTATTAAAAAAGTTAAGTATGATGAATACTTGTATGCTGCAGATTCCTATAAGTATGACAGCTATCTATAGACGATACGTATTTACTTGGCATACGCAGAATCGAGTGGAAGATCAAAGTAGATGGAAAATTGAAAATTGTGGATCTACTCGTAATAGACGTAGTATACAAGAATCAAATGGTTATATAATCAAATTGCAGTAGACGATAAGTCTATATTGACTGAAGATGATCAGCAAATAGCAAGTAGAATATCTACTCTAGTTGAAGATGTTTAAAGGCTGAAAGCTTAAATCAATCACGAAGTAAGATAGATTTAGATAGTTACTTGATTAATAGAGGAGGAGAAAGCATTGGTGCGAATTTTATGAGGAGAAATACATGTAGTGAACTTAATGCAAGTGAGGGATAAAATATTAAGGTACTATTAATTAATATTACAGATGTGCTTCCAGACACGACAGATAATGAGAATAGTGAAGCAGAGCTATCAAGGTTAATAGAAGAATACGAAACGATTAAAAGCCAAGAACTACGTCATGTACTAATAAAATCTCTGTTTGAAAACGTACAAGTTTGCAAAGAGAAAGTGAAGAGAGTAGAAAAGATAAAAATTGTGAGGAGTTTAGTTAAGGAAGGAATTTCTATCAATATTATTTTAAAAACAGTAGGCAACTGTAGACGAAATTCAACAAGTTTAAAAAGAAAGAAATCATATCTATTTATATCTTTATAATTTCATAAAAAAAAGATTGAGATATTGATTTGACTTCATTCGAAAGCTATGACTTTATGCTAAGATTGCTATTAATAACTATTTAATTTCTTAAAAAAAAAAAAAAAATAGAGATTGAAAATTTTATTTGACCACTCAAAAGCTATGGCTTTAAACCAAGACTGCTGAAAATGGCAGTAAATATATAAAAAGATTTTGATATTAGTGAAGGGTAATGTTTATGAATAATAAGGAAGATAGTAAAGCTCGTAGAGAAGAAATGGAATTCACAGCATTAGAAAGCAACGATAAACCTATACTTGATCGTGAAGTAATAGAAACATTTCTAAGTGCAGTGCATGACAGGGAAGAGGCTCGAATTATTGCTGGAAAGCTAATAGATAGTTTTGGAATAGGAGGAGTTTTAGGCCAGGAAATTAGATGACTTGAAAACTATATAAGGGATAACTGACTCTACAGTAGCAGTATAAAGAATTGGAATAATTCTGAGTTTCATAAAATTTCTACATTGGGGTTTGATCTAGGTTTAGAACCAATAACGTTCGGTAGATTAGATAGGTTTAGTTTATATGAAGTACGGAAAGTACAAGACCTGATGGAAAAAGCTCCAGAGAATTATAAGAATAAAAGTAAATATGCTCCTAAAGTGGAAAATGACTTTAAATGTTTAGTATCGATTAATAATTTTATAATGGAAAACAAGAACCCAATATACCAACGTCTAAGTTTTTCTTCACTTCAGGACCATGTAAGCTTTACAGAAAATTACTGTAGTTTAGAACAAATTGAGGAATTAAAAAATAAAACGCCAAGTAGTAATCAGATTTTAACATTGCCTGAAAAGTTAGAAAACAATCTTTTGCTGAATGACTATGATTCAAACGTAATAGATCAGTGCAATATGTGGATGATCTCTTTAGGGTTGGGAGTATTGAAACCTTTGGTAATTACAGCAGTTTATGAAGGTAAATAGGATTATTGATAAAACTGCTAAAAAAGTAATGTTAATATTGAACATAATAATCAGTGTTCACAGAACTGGACGCCTTTGCATGCTACTTACAACGGTAATATAGAATTAAGGCAAGAGTGTATTCAAAGCATTTTTAGAGAAGAAAGGTAATATTAAGCTTTAGAGAGTACTAGTTGTAACAGTGATAGTTGGGCGCTTTTGCACTATGCTGTTCAATATGGTTAGCTTTCTTATAGATAAAGGTGCTAATATTTTAATTAGAAGTAAGGAAGGTAAGGCACCCCTGTATTTGCTGTTGAAGAAGCCAAGCAATACATTATTATTCTTCTTCTTGATAGAGGTGCTGATATCGAAGCTAAAAACAACGATGGTAGAACACCTCTGTACTTAGCTGCTTACAATAATGATTCAGGTGTAATTGAAGTTCTTTGTAACAGGATCAAGACTAAAAGTAATGACGCATTTGAAATGCTAAAACAGGTTGACTTTTTAAAGAAGGAAGTTGTTAACCATGCAAATATTCCATCTAATGCAAAAGGATCGGTAGAGTCTTGTATAAGTAGTTTAAGAGATTCAATAAAACAAGCATTCAAAAAGGTGCTTAAGGACGGTATGCTGCATAATCTTAGTGTTTCAACTATTGAACTTGTGGATAGGGTTTATAATTTCCATGAAAGATTGTTTGCCGAAGCAATTAAGCAAGCTGTAAATGACGTATATTGGCAAGTAGATAAAAAAGAAATGTTAAAGTTTATATATAGGCAAAATAACCCTGGCCAGAGTATCTCAGGTTATGTGGCTGTGTTTGATAAAATGCCAAAGAACGGTGGTGCATTATTAGAGTTAGCTCGCTGAATTAAAAATACAGTAGACTCTAGTAAATATTGTAGTGTCCGTTAAGAAAAAAGAAGTGACCTTGAGAAACTAAAAAGTAGATTTCCAGAATTAGTGAGGAATGCAGTATTTTCGTCAAAAGTATGTATTAAAAATGTTAAGTATGATGAATACTTGTATGCTGCAGATTCCTATAAGTATGACGACTATAGACGGTAAACGTATTTACTTGGCATACAAAGGGGCGAGTAGGAAGCCAAAGTCAGTGGAAAATTGAGCTTGATGGTGGTGGCAATTGTTACATAGAGAACGTTCAATATGGTGAATACTTGAATGCTGCAGATTCCTATAAGTATGACAGCTATCTATAGACGATACGTATTTACTTGGCATACGCAGAATCGAGTGGAAGATCAAAGTAGATGGAAAATTGAAAATTGTGGATCTACTCGTAATAGACGTTGTTTAAAAGAATCAAATGGTTATATAATCAAATTGCAGTAGACGATAAGTCTATATTGACTGAAGATGATCAGCAAATAACAAGTAGAATATCTAACTATAGTTGAAGATGTTGAAAGGCTGAAAGCTTAAATCAATCACGAAGTAAGATAGATTTAGATAGTTACTTGAATAATAGAGGAGGAGTAAGCATTGCTGCGAATTTTATGAGGAGAAATACATGTAGTGAACTTAATGCAAGTGAGGGATAAAATATTAAGGTACTATTAATTAATATTACAGATCTGCTTCCAGAAACGACAGATAATGAGAATAGTGATGCAGAGCTATCAAGGTTAATAGAAGAATCCGAAACGATTAAAAGCCAAGAACTACGTCATGTACTAATAAAATCTATGTTTGAAAACGTACAAGTTTGCAAAGACAAAGTGAAGAGTAGAAAAGATAAAAATTGTGAGGAGTTTAGTTAAGGAAGGAATTTCTATCAATATTATTTTAAAAACAGTAGGCATCTGTAGACGAAATTCAACAAGTTTAAAAATAAAGAAATCATATCTATTTATATCTTTATAATTTCATAAAAAAAAGATTGAGAAATTGATATGACTTCACTCGAAAGCTATGACTTATGACTTTATGCTAATATTGCTATTAATAACTATATAATTTCATAAAAAAAAAGAGATTGAAAATTTTATTTGACCAGTCAAAAGCTATGGCTTTATGCCAAGACTGTTAAAAATGGCAGTAAATATATAAAAAGATTTTGATATTAGTGAAGAGTAATGTTTATGAATAATAAGGAAAATAGTAAAGCTCCTAGAGAAGAAATGGAATTCACAGCATTAGAAAGCAACGATAAACCTCTACTAGATCGTGAAGTAATAGAAACATTTCTAAGTGCAGTGCATGACAGGGAAGAGGCTCGAATTATTGCTGGAAAGCTAATAGATAGTTTTGGAATAGGAGGAGTTTTAGGCCAGGAAATTAGATGACTTGAAAACTATAGAAGAGATAACTGACTCCACAGTAGCAGTATAAAGAATTGGAATAATTCTGAGTTTCATAGAATTTCTAAATTGGGGTTTGATCTAAGTTTAGAACCAATAACGTTCGGTAGATTAGATAGGTTTAGCTTATATGAAGTACGGAAAGTACAAGACCTGATGGAAAAAGCTTCAGAGAATTATAAGAATAAAAGTAAATATGCTCCTAAAGTAGAAAATTACTTTAAATGTTTTTAGTTAACTCAAATAATGCACCACCGTTCTTTGGCATTTTATCAAACACAGCCACATAACCTGAGATACTCTGACCAGGGTTATTTTGACTATATATAAACTTTAACATTTCTTTTTTATCTACTTGCCAATATACGTCATTTACAGCTTTCTTAATTGCTTCGGCAAACAATCTTTCATGGAAATTATAAACCCTATCCACAAGTTCAATAGGTAAAACACTTAGATTATGCAGCATACCGTCCTTAATACCGCTTTTGCAATACCTGCCGCTCCACCACTTAATGCACCTAGAGCGCTTAATCCTGCAAATATTGGAATTATGGATAAAATTCCTCCAGTCTTTGGTATTTTTATTACTCGGGTGGGTCTAATTTTACTTTTAATTCCTTTTACTGTTTTTAATGCTACCTTAATGGCACTGTCTATGTATCTAGATCTATTTTTAAGAATTCTATTTTTTATTTTATTCGTAGCTTGTTTAAAACTTATTGCTTTTCCCATTTTTGTATTTGCTTTACGTTTATTACCCATTCCTAATTTAACTTTGGCTTTCATAGCTGTAGCTACTCCTAGAACTGCTGCTTTTTCCCCTAAAGATGCGTCTTTTGAAAAAAGTCTCTTAAAAGCCCCTTCAGCTAAAATTTTATCAGCCTCGTACCTTTTTTTAAATCTTTACTTTTACTATAAGCGATATCGTGATTTTTACAAAAATCATCTAATCCATTTATACCTTTGCTAAACTTTTTTCTAATTTAGTTCCGGGTCCACATTAATTGTATCCAGGGACGTGTAATTCAAAAGGTAATTTATTTATAACACTGTTTAATAAACCTTTTTCTCCAACAACTGCTGAAGAATGACTATTTGAAGGAATGAGCATAATTTATGTAGTTCTCGCTATCTAGTTTACTATATACTAATTTTATTTTATCTATACATCTATTTAACTTAAATTTAGTGTCATTACCGTTATAAACGATCTACAGAAGACATGAAAATTATTAAACAAGGTTCTAGTTTAACTATTGTGACTGTAATTCAATGCAGGTTGGGGCTTTTGTCCACTGAGTAGTTAGTTTCACACAATATTATTAATACCTAAAAATATATAAAAACTTTTACATGAAAGGTGAACATTTTTCAAGTAGGTATTGTCATATTTAATTCATTGACAGGATGTCACTTTTTTGTCATTGTCGATATTTAATTTCAAATAATTTTAATTTTTATAATAATTTTTATAGTTAGATATTTGATTCAACTTAAAGGAGACCAAGAAGAAGCTGAAGAAGCAATCCTAAAAATGCAGAAATAGGTCAGATCTCATCTATTGTGGTTGAATTTGTCGTGTTCCCACTGCCAAAAAAGTGAAGTTAGATTTTTATAGAGTGAGTAAATTAGATTATTTTCTTTAGATAATTATTGAATAGAGCTTTGTCTGTGGAATTGTTCATTAGCATACCTAGATGTTTGGTATCAGAGAACATAAATATGACTTCATTGATAGGAATTGTAGGAGATTTGATTTATATTAGCTTAAAATACCTTTCTAAAACAGTAAAAAAAAACATGATTAAATGGTTGAAAAAAAAATCAGAAACATGGTGATTTATTACCTTCATCTATTAGATCTATTATAGTGGGATCGTCTTACTGTGGGAAAAAAAAACGCATTAATTTCTCTACTAGAACACCCTAATGGATTGCGATATAAAAATGTATACATTTTTTCAAAGTCGTTAAATCAACCAAAATATGTATATTTAAATAATTTATTAAAGCCAATAAAAGAAATTGGATATTTTACATTTAACAGTAGCGATAACTTATTGCCACCGTCTGACGTAAAACCTAATTCTACATTTATATTTGATGATATCGCAACAAACAGTCAATTTACCGTTCAAGAATATTTTAGCATGGGGCGTCATCGTGAAGTGGTGTGAAGTTATATCTTTGTCAAATTTATGCAAAGATTTCTAAATATCTTATAAGAGATAATACGATTTGTTAGTCATATTTAAACAAGATGAATGATATTTGAAACACATATATAACGATCATGTAGGGTCTCACATAAGTTATGAAGAATTTAAAAATGTATGTGCGATATGTTGGAAAGAACCATATGGATTTTTAGTTATATTTAAAGATGAACCCATTAATTGTGGTAGATATAGAAAAGAATTTGATCATTTTATATATTTATAACATTACAAATTAAAAAAGAATCAGTTTTCTATAATACATGCGTCAGCGTACATTAAAAAGAATTTTACACTTGTTTATATATTCAAACCTATCTGATACCAGTTCAAACCTGTCTAACACCTGTTGCACACCTGTTACGCACCTGTTCAAAGTTGTTATAATATCTGTTTATTTTTTTATCAAATTGTTAGTTAAAATGGATAGTAAGAGTAAAGACTTTAAAGCAAACGACAGATAGTAAACTACTGAAATATAAAAGAATAATATCAAAAATAGGAAAAGGCATGCGCATGGAAGTAACCAATAATAAAATTGATTTTGTACATTGGAATGATCCAAATGAGCTTGTTAATAGGCTACGATTGTTAATTGCATCTCAAACCGCAGGCAATACAGGTCATATAAACGAAATAAATTCCCCTCACCCTCACCCTACTGGTGACATAGATATGGGTGATAGCAGGATTATAAATGTAGCAGAACCTGAAGAGAATAATGATGTGGCTACTAAAAACTATGTTGATAAACAAATTCTAAAAATAAATGATAAAGGTATAGCAATAATTTGTTTACATTTTGAAGGAAATACAGTAGTAACAGTAGTAATTTTATACTAAAAAGTACCAACAAACCAATGTATTCATTTCCATTCAAATCTGCTACTGTGTTAAACATAAATATTAATAATAAATAATTTTTCATAGAAATCAATCAAGAACAACATACACCTAATACAATATTGGGAAAAAGTATTAAATTAAATGATAGGATAATTTTCTCCAAACCATCATTAGCCGTCGGCAATAATCTTTATTGTGATATAATTTTCAAAATTGTTTGCATCTAAAGTAAAGAGAGAAATAGTAGATGAATTACATAAGCCTGCAAGAATTAATTTTAAGAGACGAAGAGCTATAGTTAAATCAATGGATGACTTATTTCAGGCGGACCTTATTGAGATGTTGAAGTTATCAATTGCTTTTCTAAATACGTTTGGGCGGTTCCTGTTAAAGGTAAATCTGCTTCTGACGTAACTAATGCAATGAAAAAAGGTTTTAGGAGAACAAGTACCAAATAATTTACAAATAGATGAAGGACGTGAATTTTTTAACACAGATTTTAAAAAATTAATGACAAAATACAATATAAATCATTACAGTGTGTTTCGTAATAAAAAAGCATGCATAGTGGAACGAGTTAATAGAACTTTAAAATATATGATGTGGAAAGAATTTAATATTCAAGGAAATTATAAATGGTTAGATATATTAGATCTTGTTGTAAAGAAATATAATAATAAAAAACACCGTACTATAGGAATTAAACCATCCCAAGTCAATAAAAAAATGAAAAATATTTATTAAACACTGTATATAATAACATAAAACTTGCAAATAAAATAAACAAATTTAAAATAGGAGATTATGTGCGTATAAGTAAAAAGAGAGGAGTATTTGATAAATCTTTGATAAATTTATTGTTAAAAAAAGTACAGTTAACCAACCCCAAAACTTATATTTTACAAGACGAGAATATGGAAGAAATAAAAGGAGGATTCTATGAAATGGAACTTCAAAAAGTTAAATATCCTAATATTTTTTTAGTTGAAAAGGTGTTAAAAGGTAAATCAAATAAAGTGTTTGTTAAGTGGCTTGGATTTGGTAACAGTCATAATAGCTGGATAGAAAAAAGCAATGTAGAATAAAAAACTTAAATTTGTATTAGACTTGTTTCAAAATAAGGTTGTTTATTCCTTCAAAGTAAGATAATAAATTATTTTAGAATAACCTTTTAACTTTTCATCCAATTAGTTTTATCACTTGTTTTGTAGCTGTTCAAGGATATACTTATCATCTCTCAAAGTCATTTAAATAAACTTTATTTATTACCCAATTTGTTTACGAATGTATTAGTGACGACAACTATAATTGAAAAATACTGAGCTCGACTTATACTTATAACTTTTAAAGCAATGTTAAAATCTGATTACTAGTTGGCGTTTTATTTTTTAATTCCTCAATTTGTTCTAAACTACAGCAATTTTCTGTAAAGCTTACATGGTTCTGAAGTGAAGAAAAACTTAGACGTTGGTATATTGGGTTCTTGTTTTCCATTATAAAATTATTAATCGATACTAAACATTTAAAGTCATTTTCTACTTTAGGAGCATATTTACTTTTATTTTTATAATTCTCTGAAGCTTTTTCCATCTGGTCTTGTACTTTCCGTACTTCATATAAGCTAAACCTATCTAATCTACCGAACGTT
This sequence comes from Monochamus alternatus, assembly GCA_037114965.1. Taxonomy (NCBI): domain Eukaryota; kingdom Metazoa; phylum Arthropoda; class Insecta; order Coleoptera; family Cerambycidae; genus Monochamus; species Monochamus alternatus. The sequence continues at coordinate 61,536,334 of CM073427.1, read as the reverse complement.
ATTGGTTCTAAACCTAGATCAAACCCCAATGTAGAAATTCTATGAAACTCAGAATTATTCCAATTCTTTATACTGCTACTGTAGAGTCAGTTATCCCTTCTATAGTTTTCAAGTCATCTAATTTCCTGGCCTAAAACTCCTCCTATTCCAAAACTATCTATTAGCTTTCCAGCAATAATTCGAGCCTCTTCCCTGTCATGCACTGCACTTAGAAATGTTTCTATTACTTCACGATCAAGTAGAGGTTTATCGTTGCTTTCTAATGCTGTGAATTCCATTTCTTCTCTACGAGCTTTACTATTTTCCTTATTATTCACAAACATTACCCTTCACTAATATCAAAATCTTTTTATATATTTACTGTCATTTTTAGCAGTCTTGGCATAAAGCCATAGCTTTTGAGTGGTCAAATAAAATTTTCAATTTTTTTTTTATGAAATTATAAAGATATTAATAGATATGATTTCTTTATTTTTAAACTTGTTGAATTTCGTCTACAGATGCCTACTGTTTTTAAAATAATATTGATAGAAATTCCTTCCTTAACTAAACTCCTCACAATTTTTATCTTTTCTACTCTCTTCACTTTTTCTTTGCAAACTTGTACGTTTTCAAACAGAGATTTTATTAGTACATGACGTAGTTCTTGGCTTTTAATCTTTTCGTATTCTTCTATTAACCTTGATAGCTCTACTTCACTATTCTCATTATCTGTCGTTTCTGGAAGCAGATCTGTAATATTAATTAATAGTACCTTAATATTTTATCCCTCACTTGCATTAAGTTCACTACATGTATTTCTCCTCATAAAATTCGCAGCAATGCTTTCTCCTCCTCTATTATTCAAGTAACTATCTACATCTATCTTACTTCGTGATTGATTTAAGCTTTCAGCCTTTCAACATCTTCAACTATAGTTAACACAATATTGAACATAATAATCAGTGTTCACAGAACTGGACGCCTTTGCATTATGCTACTTACAACGGTAATTTAGAATTAAAGCAAGAGTGATTCAAAGCATTTTTAGAGAAGAAAGGTAATATTAAGTATGATGAATACTTGTATGCTGCAGATTCCTATAAGTATGACGACTATAGACATTATTATTCTTCTTCTTGATAGAGGTGCTGATATCGAAGCTAAAAACAACGATGGTAGAACACCTCTGTACTTAGCTGCTTACAATAATGATTCAGGTGTAATTGAAGCTCTTTGTAACAGGATCAAGACTAAAAGTAATGACGCATTTGAAATGATAAAACAGGTTGAATTTTTAAAGAAGGAAGTTGTTAACCAAGCAAATATTCCATCTAATGCAAAAGGATCGGTAGAGTCGGTAGAGATAAGTAGTTTAAGAGATTCAATAAAACATGCATTCAAAAAGGTGCTAAAGGACGGTATGCTGCATAATCTTAGTGTTTCAACTATTGAACTTGTGGATAGGGTTTATAACTTCCATGAAAGGTTGTTTGCCGAAGCAATTAAGAAAGCTGTAAATGACGTATTGGCAAGTATATAAAAAAGAAATGTTAAAGTTTATACAAAGTCAAAATAACCCTGGTCAGAGTATCTCAGGTTATGTGGCTGTGTTTGATAAAATGCCAAAGAACGGTGGTGCATTATTTGAGTTAGCTCGCTGTATAAAAAATACAGTAGACTCTAGTAAATATTGTAGTGTCCGTTAAGAAATAAGAACTGACCTTGAGAAACTAAAAAGTAGATTACCAGAATCAGTGAGGAGTGCAGTATTTTCGTCAAAAGTATGTATTAAAAATGTTAAGTATGATGAATACTTGTATGCTGCAGATTCCTATAAGTATGACGACTATAGACGGTAAACGTATTTACTTGGCATACAAAGGGGCGAGTAGGAAGCCAAAGTCAGTGGAAAATTGAGCTTGATGGTGGTGGCAATTGTCACATAGAGAACGTTCAATATGGTGAATACTTGTATGCTGCAGATTCCTATAAGTATGACAGCTATCTATAGACGATACGTATTTACTTGGCATACGCAGAATCGAGTGGAAGATCAAAGTAGATGGAAAATTAAAAATTGTGGATCTACTCACAATAGACGTAGTATACAAGAATCAAATGGTTATATAATCAAATTGCAGTAGACGATAAGTCTATATTGACTGAAGATGATCAGCAAATAGCAAGTAGAATATCTACTATAGTTGAAGATGTTGAAAGGCTGAAAGCTTAAATCAATCACGAAGTAAGATAGATTTAGATAGTTACTTGAATAATAGAGGAGGAGTAAGCATTGCTGCGAATTTGATGAGGAGAAATACATGTAGTGAACTTAATGCAAGTGAGGGATAAAATATTAAGGTACTATTAATTAATATTACAGATCTGCTTCCAGAAACGACAGATAATGAGAATAGTGAAGCAGAGCTATCAAGGTTAATAGAAGAATACGAAACGATTAAAAGCCAAGAACTACGTCATGTACTAATAAAATCTCTGTTTGAAAACGTACAAGTTTGCAAAGAGAAAGTGAAGAGAGTAGAAAAGATAAAAATTGTGAGGAGTTTAGTTAAGGAAGGAATTTTTATCAATATTATTTTAAAAACAATAGGCATCTGTAGACGAAATTCAATAAGTTTAAGAATAAAGAAATCATATCTATTTATATCTTTCTAATTTCATAAAAAAAAGATTGAGAAATTGATTTGACTTCACTCGAAAGCTATGACTTTATGCAAAGATTGCTATTAATAACTATATAATTTCATAAAAAAAAAAAAAAACTGCTAAAAAAGTAATGTTAATATTGAACATAATGATCAGTGTTCACAGAACTGGACGCCTTTGCATTATGCTACTTACAACGGTAATGTAGAATTAAGGCAAGAGTGTATTCAAAGCATTTTTAGAGAAGAAAGGTAATATTAAGCTTTAGAGAGTTAGTACTAGTGTTGTAACAGTGATAGTTGGGAGCTTTTGCACTATGCTGTTCATTGTGGTTAGCTTTCTTATAGATAAAGGTGCTAATATTTTAATTAGAAGTAAGGAAGGTAAGGCACCTATGTATTTGCTGTTGAAGAAGCCAACCAATACATTATTATTCTTCTTCTTGATAGAGGTGCTGATATCGAAGCTAAAAACAACGATGGTAGAACACCTCTGTACTTAGCTGCTTACAATAATGATTCAGGTGTAATTGAAGTTCTTTGTAACAGGATCAAGACTAAAAGTAATGACGCATTTGAAATGATAAAACAGGATGAATTTTTAAAGAAGGAAGTTGTTAACCAAGCAAATATTCCATCTAATGCAAAAGGATCGGTAGAGTCTTGTATAAGTTGTTTAAGAGATTCAATAAAACATGCATTCAAAAAGGCGCTAAAGCTTATGCTCTTATGCTGCATAATCTTAGTGTTTCAACTATTGAACTTGTGGATAGGGTTTATAATTTCCATGAAAGATTGTTTGCCGAAGCAATTAAGAAAGCTGTAAATGACGTATATTGGCAAGTAGATAAAAAACAAATGTTAAAGTTTGTACATAGTCAAAATAACCCTACGCGTAATAGACGTAGTATACAAGAATCAAATGGTTATATAATCAAATTGCAGTAGACGATAAGTCTATATTGACTGAAGATGATCAGCAAATAGCAAGTAGAATATCTACTCTAGTTGAAGATGTTTAAAGGCTGAAAGCTTAAATCAATCACGAAGTAAGATAGATTTAGATAGTTACTTGATTAATAGAGGAGGAGAAAGCATTGGTGCGAATTTTATGAGGAGAAATACATGTAGTGAACTTAATGCAAGTGAGGGATAAAATATTAAGGTACTATTAATTAATATTACAGATGTGCTTCCAGAAACCACAGATAATGAGAATAGTGAAGCAGAGCTATCAAGGTTAATAGAAGAATACGAAACGATTAAAAGCCAAGAACTACGTCATGTACTAATAAAATCTCTGTTTGAAAACGTACAAGTTTGCAAAGAGAAAGTGAAGAGAGTAGAAAAGATAAAAATTGTGAGGAGTTTAGTTAAGGAAGGAATTTCTATCAATATTATTTTAAAAACAGTAGGCATCTGTAGACGAAATTCAACAAGTTTAAAAAGAAAGAAACCATATCCATTTATATCTTTATAATTTCATAAAAAAAAGATTGAGAAATTGATTTGACTTCACTCGAAAGCTATGACTTTATGCTAAGATTGCTATTAATAACTATATAATTTCATAAAAAAAAAAAAAAAAAAAAAGATTGAAAATTTTATTTGACCACTCAAAAGCTATGGCTTTAAGCCAAGACTGCTAAAAATGGCAGTAAATATATAAAAAGATTTTGATATTAGTGAAGGGTAATGTTTATGAATAATAAGGAAGATAGTAAAGCTCGTAGAGAAGAAATGGAATTCACAGCATTAGAAAGCAACGATAAACCTCTACTTGATCGTGAAGTAATAGAAACATTTCTAAGTGCAGTGCATGACAGGGAAGAGGCTCGATTTATTGCTGGAAAGCTAATAGATAGTTTTGGAATAGGAGAAGTTTTAGGCCAGGAAATTAGATGACTTGAAAACTATAGAAGGGATAACTGACTCTACAGTAGCAGTATAAAGAATTGGAATAATTCTGAGTTTCATAGAATTTCTACATTGGGGTTTGATCTAGGTTTAGAACCAATAACGTTCGGTAGATTAGATAGGTTTAGCTTATATGAAGTAGGGGAAGTACAAGACCTGATGGAAAAAGCTTCAGAGAATTATAAGAATAAAAGTAAATATGCTCCTAAAGTAGAAAATGACTTTAAATGTTTAGTATCGATTAATAATTTTATAATGGAAAACAAGAACCCAATATACCAACGTCTAAGTTTTTCTTCACTTCAGGCTTTACAGAAAATTACTGTAGTTTAGAACAAATTGAGGAATTAAAAAATAAAACGCCAAGTAGTAATCAGATTTTAACATTGCTTGAAAAGTTAGAAAACAACCTTTTGCTGAATGACTATGCTTCAAACGTTATAGATCAGTGCAATATGTGGATGATCTCTTTACGGTTGGGAGTATTGAAACCTTTGGTAATTACAGCTGTTTATGAAGGTAAATAGGATTATTGATAAAACTGCTAAAAAAGTAATGTTAATATTGAACATAATAATCAGTGTTCACAAAACTGGACGCCTTTGCATTATGCTACTTGCAACGGTAATGTAGAATTAAGACAAGAGTGTATTCAAAGCATTTTTAGAGAAGAAAGGTTATATTAAGCTTTAGAGAGTACTAATTGTAACAGTGATAGTTGGGCGCTTTTGCACTATGCTGTTTATTATGGTTAGCTTTCTTATAGATAAAGGTGCTGATATTTTATTTAAAAGTAAGGAAGGTAAGGCAGCCCTGTATTTGGCTGTTGAAGAAGCCAAGCAATACATAATTATTCTTCTTCTTGATAGAGGTGCTGATATCGAAGCTAAAAACAACGAAGGTAGAACACCTCTGTACTTAGCTGCTTACAATAATGATTCAGGTATAATTGAAGTTCTTTGTAACAGGATCAAGACTAAAAGTAATGACGCATTTGAAATGATAAAACAGGTTGAATTTTTAAAGAAGGAAGTTGTTAACCATGCAAATATTCCATCTAATGTAAAAGGATCGGTAGAGTCTTGTATAAGTAGTTTAAGAGATTCAATAAAACAAGCATTCATAAAGGTGCTTAAGGACGGTATGCTGCATAATCTTAGTGTTTCAACTATTGAACTTGTGGATAGGGTTTATAATTTCCATGAAAGATTGTTTGCCGAAGCAATTAAGAAAGCTGTAAATGACGTGTATTGGCAAGTAGATAAAAAAGAAATGTTAAAGTTTATATATAGTCAAAATAACCCTGGTCAGAGTATCTCAGGTTATGTGGCTGTGTTTGATAAAATGCCAAAGAACGGTGGTCCATTATTTGAGTTAGCTCGCTGTATTAAAAATACAGTAGACTCTAGTAAATATTGTAGTGACCGTTCAGAAAAAAGAACTGACCTTGAGAAACTAAAAAGTAGATTACCAGAATCAGTGAGGAATGCAGTATTTTCGTCAAAAGTATATATTAAAAATGTTAAGTATGATGAATACTTGTATGCTGCAGATTCCTATAAGTATGACGACTATAGACGGTAAACGTATTTACTTGGCATACAAAGGGGCGAGTAGGAAGCCAAAGTCAGTGGAAAATTGAGCTTGATGGTGGTGGCAATTGTCACATAGAGAACGTTCAATATGGTGAATACTTGTATGCTGCAGATTCCTATAAGTATGACAGCTATCTATAGACGATACGTATTTACTTGGCATACGCAGAATCGAGTGGAAGATCAAAGTAGATGGAAAATTGAAAATTGTGGATCTACTCACAATAGACGTAGTATACAAGAATCAAATGGTTATATAATCAAATTGCAGTAGACGATAAGTCTATATTGACTGAAGATGATCAGCAAATAGCAAGTAGAATATCTACTATAGTTGAAGATGTTTAAAGGCTGAAAGCTTAAATCAATCACGAAGTAAGATAGATTTAGATAGTTAATTGAATAATAGAGGAGGAGAAAGCATTGCTGCGAATTTTATGAGGAGAAATACATGTAGTGAACTTAATGCAAGTGAGGGATAAAATATTAAGGTACTATTAATTAATATTACAGATCTGCTTCCAGAAACGACAGATAATGAGAATAGTGAAGCAGAGCTATCAAGGTTAATAGAAGAATACGAATAGATTAAAAGCCAAGAACTACGTCATGTACTAATAAAATCTCTGTTTGAAAACGTACAAGTTTGCAAAGAGAAAGTGAAGAGAGTAGAAAAGATAAAAATTGTGAGGAGTTTAGTTAAGGAAGGAATTTCTATCAATATTATTTTAAAAACAGTCGGCATCTGTAAACGAAATTCAACAAGTTTAAAAATAAAGAAATCATATCTGTTAATATCTTTATAATTTCATAAAAAAAAAAGATTGAGAAATTGATTTGACTTCACTCGAAAGCTATGACTTTATGCTAAGATTGCTATTAATAACTATATAATTTCATAAAAAAAAAAAAAAAAAAAAAGATTGAAAAATTTATTTGACCACTCAAAAGCTATGGCTTTATGCCAAGACTGCTAAAAATGGCAGTAAATATATAAAAAGATTTTGATATTAGTGAAGGGTAATGTTTATGAATAATAAGGAAAATAGTAAAGCTCGTAGAGAAGAAATGGAATTCACTGCATTAGAAAGCAACGATAAACCTCTACTTGATCGCGAAGTAATAGAAACATTTCTAAGTGCAGTGCATGACAGGGAAGAGGTTCGAATTATTGCTGGAAAGCTAATAGATAGTTTTGGAATAGGAGGAGTTTTAGGCCAGGATATTAGATGACTTGAAAACTATAGAAGGGATAACTGACTCTACAGTAGCAGTATAAAGAATTGGAATAATTCTGAGTTTCATAGAATTTCTACATTGGGGTTTGATCTAGGTTTAGAACCAATAACGTTCGGTAGATTAGATAGGTTTAGCTTATATGAAGTAAGGAAAGTACAAAACCTGATGGAAAAAGCTTCAGAGAATTATAAGAATAAAAGTAAATATGCTCCTAAAGTAGAAAATGACTTTAAATGTTTAGTATCGATTAATAATTTTATAATGGAAAGCAAGAACCCAATATACCAACGTCTAAGTTTTTCTTCACTTCAGAAAATTACTGTAGTTTAGAACAAATTGAGGAATTAAAAAATAAAACGCCAAGTAGTAATCAGATTTTAACATTGCTTGAAAAGTTAGAAAACAACCTTTTGCTGAATGACTATGCTTCAAACGTTATAGATCAGTGCAATATGTGGATGATCTCTTTACGGTTGGGAGTATTGAAACCTTTGGTAATTACAGCTGTTTATGAAGGTAAATAGGATTATTGATAAAACTGCTAAAAAAGTAATGTTAATATTGAACATAATAATCAGTGTTCACAGAACTGGACGCCTTTGCATTATGCTACTTGCAACGGTAATGTAGAATTAAGGCAAGAGTGTATTCAAAGCATTTTTAGAGAAGAAAAGTAATATTAAGCTTTAGAGAGTACTAGTTGGGCGCTTTTGCACTATGCTGCTCATTATGGTTAGCTTTCTTATAGATAAAGGTGCTAATATTTTAATTAGAAGTAAGGAAGGTAAGGCACCCCTGTATTTGGCTGTTGAAGAAGCCAAGCAATACATAATTATTCTTCTTCTTGATAGAGGTGCTGATATCGAAGCTAAAAACAACGATGGTAGAACACCTCTGTACTTAGCTGCTTACAATAATGATTCAGGTGTAATTGAAGTTCTTTGTAACTTTGACCTTGAGAAACTAAAAAGTAGATTACCAGAATCAGTGAGGAATGCAGTATTTTCGTCAAAAGTATGTATTAAAAATGTTAAGTATGATGAAAACTTGTATGCTGCAGATTCCTATAAGTATGACGACTATAGACGGTAAACGTATTTACTTGGCATACAAAGGGGCGAGTAGGAAGCCAAAGTCAGTGGAAAATTGAGCTTGATGGTGGTGGCAATTGTCACATAGAGAACGTTCAATATGGTGAATATTTGTATGCTGCAGATTCCTATAAGTATGACAGCTATCTATAGACGATACGTATTTACTTGGCATACGCAGAATCGAGTGGAAGATCAAAGTAGATGGAAAATTGAAAATTGTGAATCTACTCGTAATAGACGTAGTATACAAGAATCAAATGGTTATATAATCAAATTGCAGTAGACGATAAGTCTATATTGACTGAAGATGATCAGCAAATAGCAAGTAGAATATCTACTATAGTTGAAGATGTTGAAAGGCTGAAAGCTTAAATCAATCACGAAGTAAGATAGATTTAGATAGTTAATTGAATAATAGAGGAGGAGAAAGCATTGCTGCGAATTTTATGAGGAGAAATACATGTAGTGAACTTAATGCAAGTGAGGGATTAAATATTTAGGTACTATTAATTAATATTACAGATCTGCTTCCAGAAACGACAGATAATGAGAATAGTGAAGCAGAGCTATCAAGGTTAATAGAAGAATACGAAACGATTAAAAGCCAAGAACTACGTCATGTACTAATAAAATCTTTGTTTGAAAACGTACAAGTTTGCAAAGAGAAAGTGAAGAGTAGAAAAGATAAAAATTGTGAGGAGTTTAGTTAAGGAAGGAATTTCTATCAATATTATTTTAAAAACGGTAGGCATCTGTAGACGAAATTCAACAAGTTTAAAAATAAAGAAATCATATCTATTTATATCTTTATAATTTCATAAAAAAAAGATTGAGAAATTGATTTGACTTCACTCGAAAACTATGACTTTATGCTAAGATTGCTATTAATAATAACTATATAATTTCATAAAAAAAAAAAAAAAAAAAAGATTGAAAATTTTATTTGACCACTCAAAAGCTATGGCTTTAAGCCAAGACTGCTAAAAATGGCAGTAAATATATAAAAAGATTTTGATATTAGTGAAGGGTAATGTTTATGAATAATAAGGAAGATAGTAAAGCTCGTAGAGAAGAAATGAAATTCACAGCATTAGAAAGCAACGATAAACCTCTACTTGATCGTGAAGTAATAGAAACATTTCTAAGTGCGGTGCATGACAGGGAAGAGGCTCGAATTATTGCTGGAAAGCTAATAGATAGTTTTGGAATAGGAGGAGTTTTAGGCCAGGAAATTAGATGACTTGAAAACTATAGAAGGGATAACTGACTCTACAGTAGCAGTATAAAGAATTGGAATAATTCTGAGTTTCATAGAATTTCTACATTGGGGTTTGATCTAGGTTTAGAACCAATAACGTTCGGTAGATTAGATAGGTTTAGCTTATATGAAGTACGGAAAGTACAAGACCTGATGGAAAAGCTAAGAATAAAAGTAAATATGCTCCTAAAGTAGAAAATGACTTTAAATGTTTAGTATCGATTAATAATTTTATAATGGAAAACAAGAAACCCAATATACCAACGTCTAAGTTTTTCTTCACTTCAGAACCATGTAAGCTTTACAGAAAATTACTGTAGTTTAGAACAAATTGAGGAATTAAAAAATAAAACACCAAGTAGTAACCAGATTTTAACATTGCTTGAAAAGTTAGAAAACAACCTTTTGCTGAATGACTGATTCAAACGTAATAGATCAGTGCAATAAGTGGATGATCTTTTTAGGGTTGGGAGTATTGAAACCTTTGGTAATTACAGCTGTTTATGAAGGTAAATAAGATTATTGATAAAACTGCTAAAAAAGTAATGTTAATATTGAACATAATAATCAGTGTTCACAAAACTGGACGCCTTTGCATTATGCTACTTGCAACGGCAATGTAGAATTAAGGCAAGAGTGTATTCAAAGCATTTTTAGAGAAGAAAGGTAATATTAAGCTTTAGAGAGTACTAGTTGTAACAGTGATAGTTGGGCGCTTTTGCACTATGCTGTTTATTATGGTTAGCTTTCTTATAGATAAAGGTGCTAATATTTTAATTAGAAGTAAGGAAGGTAAGGCAGCCCTGTATTTGGCTGTTGAAGAAGCCAAGCAATACATAATTATTCTTCTTCTTGATAGAAGTGCTGATATCGAAGCTAAAAACAACGATGGTAGAACACCTCTGTACTTAGCTGCTTACAATAATGATTCAGGTGTAATTGAAGTTCTTTGTAACAGGATCAAGACTAAAAGTAATGACACATTTGAAATGATAAAACAGGTTGAATTTTTAAAGAAGGAAGTTGTTAACCATGCAAATATTCCATCTAATGCAAAAGGATCGGTAGAGTCTTGTATAAGTAGTTTAAGAGATTCAATAAAACATGCATTCAAAAAGGTGCTAAAGGACGGTATGCTGCATAATCTTAGTGTTTCAACTATTGAACTTGTGGATAGGGTTTATAATTTCCATGAAAGATTGTTTGCCGAAGCAATTAAGAAAGCTGTAAATGACGTGTATTGGCAAGTAGATAAAAAAGAAATGTTAAAGTTTATATATAGTCAAAATAACCCTGGTCAGAGTATCTCAGGTTATGTGGCTGTGTTTGATAAAATGCCAAAGAACGGTGGTCCATTATTTGAGTTAGCTCGCTGTATTAAAAATACAGTAGACTCTAGTAAATATTGTAGTGACCGTTCAGAAAAAAGAATTGACCTTGAGAAACTAAAAAGTAGATTACCAGAATCAGTGAGGAATGCAGTATTTTCGTCAAAAGTATATATTAAAAATGTTAAGTATGATGAATACTTGTATGCTGCAGATTCCTATAAGTATGACGACTATAGACGGTAAACGTATTTACTTGGCATACAAAGGGGCGAGTAGGAACCCAAAGTCAGTGGAAAATTGAGCTTGATGGTGGTGGCAATTGTCACATAGAGAACGTTCAATATGATGAATACTTGTATGCTGTAGATTCCTATAAGTATAACAGTTATCTATAGACGATACGTATTTACTTGGCATACGCAGAATCGAGTGGAAGATCAAAGTAGATGGAAAATTGAAAATTGTGTATCTACTCGTAACAGACGTAGTATACAAGAATCAAATGGTTATATAATCAAATTGCAGTAGACGATAAGTCTATATTGACTGAAGATGATCAGCAAATAGCAAGTAGAATATCTACTATAGTTGAAGATGTTGAAAGGCTGAAAGCTTAAATCAATCACGAAGTAAGATAGATTTAGATAGTTAATTGAATAATAGAGGAGGAGAAAGCATTGCTGCGAATTTTATGAGGAGAAATACATGTAGCAAACTTAATGCAAGTGAGGGATAAACTATTAAGGTACTATTAATTAATATTACAGATCTGCTTCCAGAAACGACAGATAATGAGAATAGTGAAGCAGAGCTATGAAGGTTAATAGAAGAATACGAAACGATTAAAAGCCAAGAACTACGTCATGTACTAATAAAATCTCTGTTTGAAAACGTACAAGTTTGCAAAGAGAAAGTGAAGAGTAGAAAAGATAAAAATTGTGAGGAGTTTAGTTAAGGAATGAATTTCTATCAATATTATTTTAAAAACAGTAGGCATCTGTAGACGAAATTCAACAAGTTTGAAAAGAAAGAAACCATATCTATTTATATCTTTATAATTTCATAAAAAAAAGATTGAGAAATTGATTTGACTTCACTCGAAAGCTATGACTTTATGCTAAGATTGCTATTAATAACTATATAATTTCATAAAAAAAAAAAAAAAAAAAGATTGAAAAATTTATTTGACCACTCAAAAGCTGTGGCTTTAAGCCAAGACTGCTAAAAATGACAGTAAATATATAAAAAGATTTTGATATTAGTGAAGGGTAATGTTTGTGAATAATAAGGAAAATAGTAAAGCTCGTAGAGAAGAAATGGAATTCACAGCATTAGAAAGCAACGATAAACCTCTACTTGATCGTGAAGTAATAGAAACATTTCTAAGTGCAGTGCATGACAGGGAAGAGGCTCGAATTATTGCTGGAAAGCTAATAGATAGTTTTGGAATAGGAGGAGTTTTAGGCCAGGAAATTAGATGACTTGAAAACTATAGAAGGGATAACTGACTCTACAGTAGCAGTATAAAGAATTGGAATAATTCTGAGTTTCATAGAATTTCTACATTGGGGTTTGATCTAGGTTTAGAACCAATAACGTTCGGTAGATTAGATAGGTTTAGCTTATATGAAGTACGGAAAGTACAAGACCAGATGGAAAAAGCTTCAGAGAATTATAAAAATAAAAGTAAATATGCTCCTAAAGTAGAAAATGACTTTAAATGTTTAGTATCGATTAATAATTTTATAATGGAAAACAAGAACCCAATATACCAACGTCTAAGTTTTTCTTCACTTCAGAACCATGTAAGCTTTGCAGAAAATTGCTGTAGTTTAGAACAAATTGAGGAATTAAAAAATAAAACGCCAACTAGTAATCAGATTTTAACATTGCTTTAAAAGTTATAAGTATAAGTCGAGCTCAGTATTTTTCAATTATAGTTGTCGTCACTAATACATTCGTAAACAAATTGGGTAATAAATAAAGTTTATTTAAATGACTTTGAGAGATGATAAGTATATCCTTGAACAGCTACAAAACAAGTGATAAAACTAATTGGATGAAAAGTTAAAAGGTTATTCTAAAATAATTTATTATCTTACTTTGAAGGAATAAACAACCTTATTTTGAAACAAGTCTAATACAAATTTAAGTTTTTTATTCTACATTGCTTTTTTCTATCCAGCTATTATGACTGTTACCAAATCCAAGCCACTTAACAAACACTTTATTTGATTTACCTTTTAACACCTTTTCAACTAAAAAAATATTAGGATATTTAACTTTTTGAAGTTCCATTTCATAGAATCCTCCTTTTATTTCTTCCATATTCTCGTCTTGTAAAATATAAGTTTTGGGGTTGGTTAACTGTACTTTTTTTAACAATAAATTTATCAAAGATTTATCAAATACTCCTCTCTTTTTACTTATACGCACATAATCTCCTATTTTAAATTTGTTTATTTTATTTGCAAGTTTTATGTTATTATATACAGTGTTTAATAAATATTTTTCATTTTTTTATTGACTTGGGATGGTTTAATTCCTATAGTACGGTGTTTTTTATTATTATATTTCTTTACAACAAGATCTAATATATCTAACCATTTATAATTTCCTTGAATATTAAATTCTTTCCACATCATATATTTTAAAGTTCTATTAACTCGTTCCACTATGCATGCTTTTTTATTACGAAACACACTGTAATGATTTATATTGTATTTTGTCATTAATTTTTTAAAATCTGTGTTAAAAAATTCACGTCCTTCATCTATTTGTAAATTATTTGGTACTTGTTCTCCTAAAACCTTTTTTCATTGCATTAGTTACGTCAGAAGCAGATTTACCTTTAACAGGAACCGCCCAAACGTATTTAGAAAAGCAATTGATAACTTCAACATCTCAATAAGGTCCGCCTGAAATAAGTCATCCATTGATTTAACTATAGCTCTTCGTCTCTTAAAATTAATTCTTGCAGGCTTATGTAATTCATCTACTATTTCTCTCTTTACTTTAGATGCAAACAATTTTGAAAATTATATCACAATAAAGATTATTGCCGACGGCTAATGATGGTTTGGAGAAAATTATCCTATCATTTAATTTAATACTTTTTCCCAATATTGTATTAGGTGTATGTTGTTCTTGATTGATTTCTATGAAAAATTATTTATTATTAATATTTATGTTTAACACAGTAGCAGATTTGAATGGAAATGAATACATTGGTTTGTTGGTACTTTTTAGTATAAAATTACTACTGTTACTACTGTATTTCCTTCAAAATGTAAACAAATTATTGCTATACCTTTATCATTTATTTTTAGAATTTGTTTATCAACATAGTTTTTAGTAGCCACATCATTATTCTCTTCAGGTTCTGCTACATTTATAATCCTGCTATCACCCATATCTATGTCACCAGTAGGGTGAGGGTGAGGGGAATTTATTTCGTTTATATGACCTGTATTGCCTGCGGTTTGAGATGCAATTAACAATCGTAGCCTATTAACAAGCTCATTTGGATCATTCCAATGTACAAAATCAATTTTATTATTGGTTACTTCCATGCGCATGCCTTTTCCTATTTTTGATATTATTCTTTTATATTTCAGTAGTTTACTATCTGTCGTTTGCTTTAAAGTCTTTACTCTTACTATCCATTTTAACTAACAATTTGATAAAAAAATAAACAGATATTATAACAACTTTGAACAGGTGCGTAACAGGTGTGCAACAGGTGTTAGACAGGTTTGAACTGGTATCAGATAGGTTTGAATATATAAACAAGTGTAAAATTCTTTTTAATGTACGCTGACGCATGTATTATAGAAAACTGATTCTTTTTTAATTTGTAATGTTATAAATATATAAAATGATCAAATTCTTTTCTATATCTACCACAATTAATGGGTTCATCTTTAAATATAACTAAAAATCCATATGGTTCTTTCCAACATATCGCACATACATTTTTAAATTCTTCATAACTTATGTCAGACCCTACATGATCGTTATATATGTGTTTCAAATTTCATTCATCTTGTTTAAATATGACTAACAAATCGTATTATCTCTTATAAGATATTTAGAAATCTTTGCATAAATTTGACAAAGATAGAACTTCACACCACTTCACGATGACGCCCCATGCTAAAATATTCTTGAACGGTAAATTGACTGTTTGTTGCGATATCATCAAATATAAATGTAGAATTAGGTTTTACGTCAGACGGTGGCAATAAGTTATCGCTACTGTTAAATGTAAAATATCCAATTTCTTTTATTGGCTTTAATAAATTATTTAAATATACATATTTTGGTTGATTTAACGACTTTGAAAAAATGTATACATTTTTATATCGCAATCCATTAGGGTGTTCTAGTAGAGAAATTAATGCGTTTTTTTTCCCACAGTAAGACGATCCCACTATAATAGATCTAATAGATGAAGGTAATAAATCACCATGTTTCTGATTTTTTTTTTCAACCATTAAATCATGTTTTTTTTTACTGTTTTAGAAAGGTATTTTAAGCTAATATAAATCAAATCTCCTACAATTCCTATCAATGAAGTCATATTTATGTTCTCTGATACCAAACATCTAGGTATGCTAATGAACAATTCCACAGACAAAGCTCTATTCAATAATTACTAAAGAAAATAATCTAATTTACTCACTCTATAAAAATCTAACTTCACTTTTTTGGCTGTGGGAACACGACAAATTCAACCACAATAGATGAGATCTGACCTATTTCTGCATTTTTAGGATTGCTTCTTCAGCTTCTTCTTGGTCTCCTTTAAGTTGAATCAAATATCTAACTATAAAAATTATTATAAAAATTAAAATTATTTGAAATTAAATATCGACAATGACAAAAAAGTGACATCCTGTCAATGAATTAAATATGACAATACCTACTTGAAAAATGTTCACCTTTTATGTAAAAGTTTTTATATATTTTTACTAACTACTCAGTGGACAAAAGCCCCAACCTGCATTGAATTACAGTCACAATAGTTAAACTAGAACCTTGTTTAATAATTTTCATGTCTTCTGTAGATCGTTTATAACGGTAATGACACTAAATTTAAGTTAAATAGATGTATAGATAAAATAAAATTAGTATATAGTAAACTAGATAGCGAGAACTACATAAATTATGCTCATTCCTTCAAATAGTCATTCTTCAGCAGTTGTTGGAGGAAAAGGTTTATTAAACAGTGTTATAAATAAATTACCTTTTGAATTACACGTCCCTGGATACAATTAATGTGGACCCGGAACTAAATTAGAAAAAAGTTTAGCAAAGGTATAAATGGATTAGATGATTTTTGTAAAAATCACGATATCGCTTATAGTAAAAGTAAAGATTTAAAAAAAGGTACGAGGCTGATAAAATTTTAGCTGAAGGGGCTTTTAAGAGACTTTTTTCAAAAGACGCATCTTTAGGGGAAAAAGCAGCAGTTCTAAGAGTAGCTACAGCTATGAAAGCCAAAGTTAAATTAGGAATGGGTAATAAACGTAAAGCAAATACAAAAATGGGAAAAGCAATAAGTTTTAAACAAGCTACGAATAAAATAAAAAATAGAATTCTTAAAAATAGATCTAGATACATAGACAGTGCCATTAAGGTAGCATTAAAAACAGTAAAAGGAATTAAAAGTAAAATTAGACCCACCCGAGTAATAAAAATACCAAAGACTGGAGGAATTTTATCCATAATTCCAATATTTGCAGGATTAAGCGCTCTAGGTGCATTAAGTGGTGGAGCGGCAGGTATTGCGAAAGCGGTATTAAGGACGGTATGCTGCATAATCTAAGTGTTTTACCTATTGAACTTGTGGATAGGGTTTATAATTTCCATGAAAGATTGTTTGCCGAAGCAATTAAGAAAGCTGTAAATGACGTATATTGGCAAGTAGATAAAAAAGAAATGTTAAAGTTTATATATAGTCAAAATAACCCTGGTCAGAGTATCTCAGGTTATGTGGCTGTGTTTGATAAAATGCCAAAGAACGGTGGTGCATTATTTGAGTTAACTAAAAACATTTAAAGTAATTTTCTACTTTAGGAGCATATTTACTTTTATTCTTATAATTCTCTGAAGCTTTTTCCATCAGGTCTTGTACTTTCCGTACTTCATATAAGCTAAACCTATCTAATCTACCGAACGTTATTGGTTCTAAACTTAGATCAAACCCCAATTTAGAAATTCTATGAAACTCAGAATTATTCCAATTCTTTATACTGCTACTGTGGAGTCAGTTATCTCTTCTATAGTTTTCAAGTCATCTAATTTCCTGGCCTAAAACTCCTCCTATTCCAAAACTATCTATTAGCTTTCCAGCAATAATTCGAGCCTCTTCCCTGTCATGCACTGCACTTAGAAATGTTTCTATTACTTCACGATCTAGTAGAGGTTTATCGTTGCTTTCTAATGCTGTGAATTCCATTTCTTCTCTAGGAGCTTTACTATTTTCCTTATTATTCATAAACATTACTCTTCACTAATATCAAAATCTTTTTATATATTTACTGCCATTTTTAACAGTCTTGGCATAAAGCCATAGCTTTTGACTGGTCAAATAAAATTTTCAATCTCTTTTTTTTTATGAAATTATATAGTTATTAATAGCAATATTAGCATAAAGTCATAAGTCATAGCTTTCGAGTGAAGTCATATCAATTTCTCAATCTTTTTTTTATGAAATTATAAAGATATAAATAGATATGATTTCTTTATTTTTAAACTTGTTGAATTTCGTCTACAGATGCCTACTGTTTTTAAAATAATATTGATAGAAATTCCTTCCTTAACTAAACTCCTCACAATTTTTATCTTTTCTACTCTTCACTTTGTCTTTGCAAACTTGTACGTTTTCAAACAGAGATTTTATTAGTACATGACGTAGTTCTTGGCTTTTAATCGTTTCGGATTCTTCTATTAACCTTGATAGCTCTGCTTCACTATTCTCATTATCTGTCGTTTCTGGAAGCAGATCTGTAATATTAATTAATAGTACCTTAATATTTTATCCCTCACTTGCATTAAGTTCACTACATGTATTTCTCCTCATAAAATTCGCAGCAATGCTTACTCCTCCTCTATTATTCAAGTAACTATCTAAATCTATCTTACTTCGTGATTGATTTAAGCTTTCAGCCTTTCAACATCTTCAACTATAGTTAGATATTCTACTTGTTATATGCTGATCATCTTCAGTCAATATAGACTTATCGTCTACTGCAATTTGATTATATAACCATTTGATTCTTTTAAACAACGTCTATTACGAGTAGATCCACAATTTTCAATTTTCCATCTACTTTGATCTTCCACTCGATTCTGCGTATGCCAAGTAAATACGTATCGTCTATAGATAGCTGTCATACTTATAGGAATCTGCAGCATTCAAGTATTCACCATATTGAACGTTCTCTATGTAACAATTGCCACCACCATCAAGCTCAATTTTCCACTGACTTTGGCTTCCTACTCGCCCCTTTGTATGCCAAGTAAATACGTTTACCGTCTATAGTCGTCATACTTATAGGAATCTGCAGCATACAAGTATTCATCATACTTAACATTTTTAATACATACTTTTGACGAAAATACTGCATTCCTCACTAATTCTGGAAATCTACTTTTTAGTTTCTCAAGGTCACTTCTTTTTTCTTAACGGACACTACAATATTTACTAGAGTCTACTGTATTTTTAATACAGCGAGCTAACTCTAATAATGCACCACCGTTCTTTGGCATTTTATCAAACACAGCCACATAACCTGAGATACTCTGGCCAGGGTTATTTTGCCTATATATAAACTTTAACATTTCTTTTTTATCTACTTGCCAATAAACGTCATTTACAGCTTTCTAAATTGCTTCGGCAAACAATCTTTCATGGAAATTACAAACCCTATCCACAAGTTCAATAGTTGAAACACTAAGATTATGCAGCAAACCGTCCTTAAGCACCTTTTTGAATGCTTGTTTTATTGAATCTCTTAAACTACTTATACAAGACTCTACCGATCCTTTTGCATTAGATGGAATATTTGCATGGTTAACAACTTCCTTCTTTAAAAATTCAACCTGTTTTAGCATTTCAAATGCGTCATTACTTTTAGTCTTGATCCTGTTACAAAGAACTTCAATTACACCTGAATCATTATTGTAAGCAGCTAAGTACAGAGGTGTTTCACCATCGTTGTTTTTAGCTTCGATATCAGCACTTCTATCAAGAAGAAGAATAATTATGTATTGCTTGGCTTCTTCAACAGCCAAATACAGGGCTGCCTTACCTTCCTTACTTCTAATTAAAATATTAGCACCTTTATCTATAAGAAAGCTAACCATAATAAACAGCATAGTGCAAAAGCGCCCAACTATCACTGTTACAACACTAGTACTAACTCTCTAAAGCTTAATATTACCTTTCTTCTCTAAAAATGCTTTGAATACACTCTTGCCTTAATTCTACATTACCGTTGTAAGTAGCATAATGCAAAGGCGTCCAGTTCTGTGAACACTGTTTATTATGTTCAATATTAACATTACTTTTTTAGCAGTTTTATCAATAATCCTATTTACCTTCATAAACAGCTGTAATTACCAAAGGTTTCAATACTCCCAACCCTAAAGAGATCATCCACTTATTGCACTGATCTATTACGTTTGAATCATAGTCATTCAGCAAAAGATTGTTTTCTAACTTTTCAGGCAATGTTAAAATCTGATTACTACTTGGCGTTTTATTTTTTAATTCCTCAATTTGTTCTAAACTACAGTAATTTTCTGTAAAGCTTACATGGTCCTGAAGTGAAGAAAAACTTAGACGTTGGTATATTGGGTTCTTGTTTTCCATTAAAAAATTATTAATCGATGCTAAACATTTACAGTCATTTTCTACTTTAGGAGCATATTTACTTTTATTCTTATAATTCTCTGAAGCTTTTTCCATCAGGTCTTGTACTTCCCCTACTTCATATAAGCTAAACCTATCTAATCTACCGAACGTTATTGGTTCTAAACCTAGATCAAACCCCAATGTGGAAATTCTATGAAACTCAGAATTACTCCAATTCTTTATACTGCTACTGTAGAGTCAGTTATCCCTTCTACAGTTTTCAAGTCATCTAATTTCCTGGCCTAAAACTCCTCCTATTCCAAAACTATCTATTAGCAATAATTCAAGCCTCTTCCCTGTCATGCCCTGCACTTAGAAATGTTTCTATTACTTCACGATCAAGTAGAGGTTTATCGTTGCTTTCTAATGCTGTGAATTCCATTTCTTCTCTACGAGCTTTACTATCTTCCTTATTATTCATAAACATTTCCCTTCACTAATATCAAAATCTTTTTATATATTTACTGTCATTTTTAGCAGTCTTGGCATAAAGCCATAGCTTTTGAGTGATCAAATAAAATTTTCAATCTTTTTTTTTTTTGTAATGAAATTATATAGTTATTAATAGCAATCTTTGCATAAAGTCATAGCTTTCGAGTGAAGTCAAATCAATTTCTCAATCTTTTTTTTATGAAATTAGAAAGATATAAATAGATATGATTTCTTTATTCTAAAACTTATTGAATTTCGTCTACAGATGCCTATTGTTTTTAAAATAATATTGATAAAAATTCCTTCCTTAACAAAACTCCTCACAATTTTTATCTTTTCTACTCTCTTCACTTTCTCTTTGCAAACTTGTACGTTTTCAAACAGAGATTTTATTAGTACATGACGTAGTTCTTGGCTTTTAATCGTTTCGTATTCTTCTATTAACCTTGATAGCTCTGCTTCACTATTCTCATTATCTGTCGTTTCTGGAAGCAGATCTGTAATATTAATTAATAGTACCTTAATATTTTATCCCTCACTTGCATTAAGTTCACTACATGTATTTCTCCTCATCAAATTCGCAGCAATGCTTACTCCTCCTCTATTATTCAAGTAACTATCTAAATCTATCTTACTTCGTGATTGATTTAAGCTTTCAGCCTTTCAACATCTTCAACTATAGTAGATATTCTACTTGCTATTTGCTGATCATCTTCAGTCAATATAGACTTATCGTCTACTGCAATTTGATTATATAACCATTTGATTCTTGTATACTACGTCTATTGTGAGTAGATCCACATTTTTCAATTTTCCATCTACTTTGATCTTCCACTCGATTCTGCGTATGCCAAGTAAATACGTATCGTCTATAGATAGCTGTCATACTTATAGGAATTTGCAGCATACAAGTATTCACCATATTGAACGTTCTCTATGTGACAATTGCCACCACCATCAAGCTCAATTTTCCACTGACTTTGGCTTCCTACTCGCCCCTTTGTATGCCAAGTAAATACGTTTACCGTCTATAGTCGTCATACTTATAGGAATCTGCAGCATACAAGTATTCATCATACTTAACATTTTTAATATATACTTTTGACGAAAATACTGCATTCCTCACTGATTCTGGTAATCTACTTTTTAGTTTCTCAAGGTCAGTTCTTTTTTCTGAACGGTCACTACAATATTTACTAGAGTCTACTGTATTTTTAATACAGCGAGCTAACTCAAATAATGGACCACCGTTCTTTGGCATTTTATCAAACACAGCCACATAACCTGAGATACTCTGACCAGGGTTATTTTGACTATATATAAACTTTAACATTTCTTTTTTATCTACTTGCCAATAAACGTCATTTACAGCTTTCTTAATTGCTTCGGCAAACAATCTTTCATGGAAATTATAAACCCTATCCACAAGTTCAATAGTTGAAACACTAAGATTATGCAGCATACCGTTCTTAAGCACCTTTTTGAATGCTTGTTTTATTGAATCTCTTAAACTACTTATACAAGACTCTACCGATCCTTTTGCATTAGATGGAATATTTGCATGGTTAACAACTTCCTTCTTTAAAAATTCAACCTGTTTTAGCATTTCAAATGCGTCATTACTTTTAGTCTTGATCCTGTTACAAAGAACTTCAATTACACCTGAATCATTATTGTAAGCAGCTAAGTACAGAGGTGTTTTACCATCGTTGTTTTTAGCTTCGATATCAGCACTTCTGTCAAGAAGAAGAATAATTATGTATTGCTTGGCTTCTTCAACAGCCAAATACAGGGCTGCCTTACCTTCCTTACTTCTAATTAAAATATTAGCACCTTTATCTATAAGAAAGCTAACCATAATAAACAGCATAGTGCAAAAGCGCCCAACTATCACTGTTACAACACTAGTACTAACTCTCTAAAGCTTAATATTACCTTTCTTCTTTAAAAATGCTTTGAATACACTCTTGCCTTAATTCTACATTACCGTTGTAAGCAGCATAATGCAAAGGCGTCCAGTTCTGTGAACACTGATTATGTTCAATATTAACATTACGTTTTTAGCAGTTTTATCAATAATCCTATTTACCTTCATAAACAGCTGTAATTACCAAAGGTTTCAATACTCCCAACCCTAAAGAGATCATCCACTTATTGCACTGATCTATTACGTTTGAATCATAGTCATTCAGCAAAAGATTGTTTTCTAACTTTTCAGGCAATGTTAAAATCTGATTACTACTTGGCGTTTTATTTTTTAATTCCTCAATTTGTTCTAAACTACAGTAATTTTCTGTAAAGCTTACATGGTCCTGAAGTGAAGAAAAACTTAGACGTTGGTATATTGGGTTCTTGTTTTCCATTATAAAATTATTAATCGATACTAAACATTTAAAGTCATTTTCTACTTTATGAGCATATTTACTTTTATTCTTATAATTCTCTGAAGCTTTTTCCATCAGGTCTTGTACTTTCCGTACTTCATATAAACTAAACCTATCTAATCTACCGAACGTTATTGGTTCTAAACCTAGATCAAACTCCAATGTAGAAATTTTATGAAACTCAGAATTATTCCAATTCTTTATACTGCTACTGTGTGGTCAGTTATCCCTTCTATAGTTTTCAAGTCATCTAATTTCCTGGCCTAAAACTCCTCCTATTCAAAAACTATCTATTAGCTTTCCAGCAATAATTCGAGCCTCTTCCCTGTCATGCACTGCACTTAGAAATGTTTCTATTACTTCACGATCAAGTAGAGGTTTATCGTTGCTTTCTAATGCTGTGAATTCCATTTCTTCTCTACGAGCTTTACTATCTTCCTTATTATTCATAAACATTACCCTTCACTAATATCAAAATCTTTTTATATATTTACTGCCATTTTTAGCAGTCTTGGCTTAAAGCCATAGCTTTTGAGTGGTCAAATAAAATTTTCAATCTTTTTTTTTTTTTTTTTTTTTTTTAAGAAATTATATGGTTATTAATAGCAATCTTAGCATAAAGTCATAGCTTTCGAGTAAAGTCAAATCAATTTCTCAATCTTTTTTTTATGAAATTATAAAGACATAGATATGATTTCTTTCTTTTTAAACTTGTTGAATTTCGTCTACAGATGCCTACTGTTTTTAAAATAATATTGATAGAAATTCCTTCCTTAACTAAACTCCTCACAATTTTTATCTTTTCTACTCTCTTCACTTTCTCTTTGCAAACTTGTACGTTTTCAAACAGAGATTTTATTAGTACATGACGTAGTTCTTGGCTTTTAATCGTTTCGTATTCTTCTATTAACCTTGATAGCTCTGCTTCACTATTCTCATTATCTGTCGTTTCTGGAAGCACATCTGTAATATTAATTAATAGTACCTTAATATTTTATCCCTCACTTGCATTAAGTTCACTACATGTATTTCTCCTCATTAAATTCGCACCAATGCTTTCTCCTCCTCTATTAATCAAGTAACTATCTAAATCTATCTTACTTCGTGATTGATTTAAGCTTTCGGCCTTTAAACATTTTCAACTAGAGTAGATATTCTACTTGCTATTTGCTGATCATCTTCAGTCAATATAGACTTATCGTCTACTGCAATTTGATTATATAACCATTTGATTCTTGTATACTACGTCTATTATGAGTAGATCCACAATTTTCAATTTTCCATCTACTTTGATCTTCCACTCGACTCTGCGTATGCCAAGTAAATACGTATCGTCTATAGATAGCTGTCATACTTATGGGAATCTGTAGCATACAAGTATTCATCATACTTAACATTTTTAATACATACTTTTGACGAAAATACTGCATTCCTCACTGATTCTGGTAATCTACTTTTTAGTTTCTCAAGGTCAGTTCTTTTTTCTGAACGGACACTACAATATTTACTAGAGTCTACTGTATTTTTAATACAGCGAGCTAACTCAAATAATGCACCACCGTTCTTTGGAATTTTATAAAACACAGCCACATAACCTGAGATACTCTGACCAGGGTTATTTTGACTATGTACAAACTTTAACATTTCTTTTTTATCTACTTGCCAATATACGTCATTTACAGCTTTCTTAATTGCTTCGGCAAACAATCTTTCATGGAAATTATAAACCCTATACACAAGTTCAATAGTTGAAACACTAAGATTATGCAGCATACCGTCCTTTAGCACCTTTTACACAACATTACTTTTTTAGCAGTTTTATCAATAAGAGTTTTAACTTCATCCTATTTATCTTCATAAACTGCTGTAATTACAAAGGTATCAATACTCCTAACCCTAAAGAGATCATCCACTTATTGCACTGATCTATTACGTTTGAATCATAGTCATTCAGCAAAAGATTGTTTTCTAACTTTTCAAGCAATGTTAAAATCTGATTACTACTTGGCGTTTTTTTTTTAATTCCTCAATTTGTTCTAAACTACAGTAATTTTCTGTAAAGCTTACATGGTCCTGAAGTGAAGAAAAACTTAGACGTTGGTATATTGGGTTCTTGTTTTCCATTATAAAATTATTAATCGATACTAAACGTTTAAAGTCATTTTCTACTTTAGGAGCATATTTACTTTTATTCTTATAATTCTCTGAAGCTTTTTCCATCAGGTCTTGTACTTTCCGTACTTCATATAAGCTAAACCTATTTAATCTACCGAACGTTATTGGTTCTAAACCTAGATCAAACCCCAATGTAGAAATTCTATGAAACTCAGAATTATTCCAATTCTTTATACTGCTACTGTAGAGTCAGTTATCCCTTCTATAGTTTTCAAGTCATCTAATTTCCTGGCCTAAAACTCCTCCTATTCCAAAACTATCTATTAGCAATAATTCGAGCCTCTTCCCTGTCATGCACTGCACTTAGAAATGTTTCTATTACTTCACGATCAAGTAGAGGTTTATCGTTGCTTTCTAAAGCTGTGAATTCCATTTCTTCTCTACGAGCTTTACTATCTTCCTTATTATTCATAAACATTACCCTTCACTAATATCAAAATCTTTTTATATATTTACTGGCATTTTTAGCAGTCTTGGCATAAAGCCATAGCTTTTGAGTGGTCAAATAAAATTTTCAATCTTTTTTTTTTTTATATATATGAAATTATATAGTTATTAATAGCAATCTTAGCATAAAGTCATAGCTTTCGAGTGAAGTCAAATCAATTTCTCAATCTTTTTTTTATGAAATTATAAAGATATAAATAAATATGATTTCTTTATTTTTAAACTTATTGAATTTCGTCTACAGATGACTATTGTTTTTAAAATAATATTGATAGAAATTCCTTCCTTAACTAAACTCCTCACAATTTTTATCTTTTCTACTCTCTTCACTTTCTCTTTGCAAACTTGTACGTTTTCAAACAGAGATTTTATTAGTACATGACGTAGTTCTTGGCTTTTAATCGTTTCGTATTCTTCTATAAACCTTGATAGCTCTGCTTCACTATTCTCATTATCTGTCGTTTCTGGAAGCAGATCTGTAATATTAATTAATAGTACCTTAATATTTTATCCCTCACTTGCATTAAGTTCACTGCATGTATTTATCCTCATAAAATTCGCAGCAATGCTTTCTCCTCCTCTATTATTCAAGTAACTATCTAAATCTATCTTACTTCGTGATTGATTTAAGCTTTCAGCCTTTCAACATCTTCAACTATAGTAGATATTCTACTTGCTATTTGCTGATCACCATCAGTCAATATAGACTTATCGTCTACTGCAATTTGATTATATAACCATTTGATTCTTGTATACTACGTCTATTGTGAGTAGATCCACAATTTTCAATTTTCCATCTACTTTGATCTTCCACTCGATTCTGCGTATGCCAAGTAAATACGTATCGTCTATAGATAGCTGTCATACTTATAGGAATCTGCAGCATACAAGTATTCACCATATTGAACGTTCTCTATGTGACAATTGCCACCACCATCAAGCTCAATTTTCCACTGACTTTGGCTTCCTACTCGCCCCTTTGTATGCCAAGTAAATACGTTTACCGTCTATAGTCGTCATACTTATAGGAATCTGCAGCATACAAGTATTCATCATACTTAACATTTTTAATACATACTTTTGACGAAAATACTGCATTCCTCACTGATTTTGGTAATCTACTTTTTAGCTTCTCAAGGTCAGTTCTTTTTTCTGAACGGACACTACAGTATTTACTAGAGTCTACTGTATTTTTTATACAGCGAGCTAACTCAAATAATGTACCACCGTTCTTTGGCATTTTATCAAACACAGCCACATAACCTGAGATACTCTGACCAGGGTTATTTTGACTTTGTATAAACTTTAACATTTCTTTTTTATCTACTTCCCAATACGTCATTTACAGCTTTCTTAATTGCTTCGGCAAACAACCTTTCATGGAAATTATAAACCCTATCCACAAGTTCAATAGTTGAAACACTAAGATTATGCAGCATACCGTCCTTTAGCACCTTTTTGAATGCATGTTTTATTGAATCTCTTAAACTACTTATCTCTACCGACTCTACCGATCCTTTTGCATTAGATGGAATATTTGCTTGGTTAACAACTTCCTTCTTTAAAAATTCAACCTGTTTTATCATTTCAAATGCGTCATTACTTTTAGTCTTGATCCTGTTACAAAGAACTTCAATTACACCTGAATCATTATTGTAAGCAGCTAAGTACAGAGGTGTTCTACCATCGTTGTTTTTAGCTTCGATATCAGCACCTCTATCAAGAAGAAGAATAATTATGTATTGCTTGGCTTCTTCAACAGCCAAATACAGGGCTGCCTTACCTTCCTTACTTCTAATTAAAATATTAGCACCTTTATCTACAAGAAAGCTAACCATAATGAACAGCATAGTGCAAAAGCGCCCAACTATCACTGTTACAACTAGTACTCTCTAAAGCTTAATATTACCTTTCTTCTCTAAAAATGCTTTGAATACACTCTTGCCTTTATTCTACATTACCGTTGTAAGTAGCATAATGCAAAGGCGTCCAGTTCTGTGAACATTATGTTCAATATTAACATTACTTTTTTAGCAGTTTTATTAATAATTCTATTTACCTTCATAAACAGCTGTAATTACCAAAGGTTTCAATACTCCCAACCCTAAAGAGATCATCCACTTATTGCACTGATCTATTACGTTTGAATCATAGTCATTCAGCAAAAGGTTGTTTTCTAACTTTTCAAGCAATGTTAAAATCTGATTACTACTTGGCGTTTTATTTTTTAATTCCTCAATTTGTTCTAAACTACAGTAATTTTCTGTAAAGCCTGAAGTGAAGAAAAACTTAGACGTTGGTATATTGGGTTCTTGTTTTCCATTAAAAAATTATTAATCGATACTAAACATTTAAAGTCATTTTCTACTTTAGGAGCATATTTACTTTTACTCTTATAATTTTCTGAAGCTTTTTCCATCAGGTCTTGTCCTTCCCCTACTTCATATAAGCTAAACCTATCTAATCTACCGAACGTTATTGGTTCTAAACCTAGATCAAACCCCAATGTAGATATTCTATGAATCTCAGAATTATTCCAATTCTTTATACTGCTACTGTAGAGTCAGTTATCCCTTCTATAGTTTTCAAGTCATCTAATTTCCTGGCCTAAAACTCCTCCTATTCCAAAACTATCTATTAGCTTTCCAGCAATAATTCGAGCCTCTTCCCTGTCATGCACTGCACTTAGAAATGTTTCTATTACTTCACGATCAAGTAGAGGCTTATCGTTGCTTTCTAATGCTGTGAATTCCATTTTTTCTCTACGAGCTTTACTATCTCCCTTATTATTTATAAACATTACCCTTCACTAATATCAAAATCTTTTTATATATTTACTGCCATTTTTAGCAGTCTTAGCATAAAGCCATAGCTTTTGAGTGGTCAAATAAAATTTTCAATCTTTTTTTTTTTTTTATGAAATTATATAGTTATTAATAGCAATCTTAGCATAAAGTCATAGCTTTCGAGTGAAGTCAAATCAATTTCTCAATCTTTGTTTATGAAATTATAAAGATATAAATAGATATGATTTCTTTATTTTTAATCTTGTTGAATTTCGTCTACAGATGCCTATTGTTTTTAAAATAAAAAAAATCTCTGTTTGAAAACGTACAAGTTTGCAAAGAGAAAGTGAAGAGTAGAAAAGATAAAAATTGTGAGGAGTTTAGTTAAGGAAGGAATTTCTATCAATATTATTTTAAAAACAGTAGAACAGAAAATTGTGGATCTACTCGTAATAGACGTAGTATACAAGAATCAAATGGTTATATAATCAAATTGCAGTAGGCGATAAGTCTATATCGACTGAAGAGGATCAGCAAATAGCAAGTAGAATATCTACTATAGTTGAAGATGTTGAAAGGCTGAAAGCTTAAATCAATCACGAAGTAAGATAGATTTAGATAGTTACTTGAATAATAGAGGAGGAGAAAGCATTGCTGCGAATTTTATGAGAAATATATGTAGTGAACTTAATGCAAGTGAGGGATAAAATATTAAGGTACTATTAATTAATATTACAGATCTGCTTCCAGAAACGACAGATAATGAGAATAGTGAAGCAGAGCTATCAAGGTTAATAGAAGAATACGAAACGATTAAAAGCCAAGAACTACGTTTTGTACTAATAAAATCTCTGTGTGACAACGTACAAGTTTGCAAAGAGAAAGTGAAGAGAGTAGAAAAGATAAAAATTGTGAGGAGTTTAGTTAAGGAAGGAATTTCTATCAATATTATTTTGAAAACAGTGGGCATCTGTAGACAATATTCAACAAGTTTAAAAATAAAGAAATCATATCTATTTATATCTTTATAATTTCATAAAAAAAAGATTGAGAAATTGATTTGACTTCACTCGAAAGCTATGACTTTATGCTAAGATTGCTATTAATAACTATATAATTTCATTACAAAAAAAAAAAAAAGAAAAAAGATTGAAAATTTTATTTGACCACTCAAAAGCTATGGCTTTATCCCAAGACTGCTAAAAATGGCAGTAAATATATAAAAAGATTTTGATATTAGTGAAGTGTAATGTTTATGAATAATAAGGAAAATTGTAAGCTTCTAGAGAAGAAATGGAATTCACAGCATTAGAAAGCAACGATAAACCTCTACTTGATCGTGAAGTAATAGAAACATTTCTAAGTGCAGTGCATGACAGGAAAGAGGCTCGAATTATTGCTGGAAAGCTAATAGATAGTTTTGGAATAGGAGGAGTTTTAGGCCAGGAAATTAGATGACTTGAAAACTATAGAAGGGATAACTGACTCTACAGTAGCAGTATAAAGAGTATAAAGAATTGGAATAATTCTGAGTTTCATAGAATTTCTACATTGGGGTTTGCTCTAGGTTTAGAACCAATAACGTTCGGTAGATTAGATAGGTTTAGCTTATATGAAGTACGGAAAGTATAAGACCTGATGGAAAAAGCTTCAGAGAATTATAAGAATAAAAGTAAATATGCTCCTAAAGTAGAAAATGACTTTAAATGTTTAGTATCGATTAATAATTTTATAATGGAAAACAAGAACCCAATATACCAACGTCTAAGTTTTTCTTCACTTCAGGACCATGTAAGCTTTACAGAAAATTACTGTAGTTTAGAACAAATTGAGGAATTAAAAAATAAAACGCCAACTAGTAATCAGATTTTAACATTGCTTTAAAAGTTATAAGTATAAGTCGAGCTTAGTATTTTTCAATTATAGTTGTCGTCACTAATACATTCGTAAACAAATTGGGTAATAAATAAAGTTTATTTAAATGACTTTGAGAGATGATAAGTATATCCTTGAACAGCTACAAAACAAGTGATAAAACTAATTGGATGAAAAGTTAAAAGGTTATTCTAAAATAACTTATTATCTTACTTTGAAGGAATAAACAACCTTATTTTGAAACAAGTCTAATACAAATTTAAGTTTTTTATTCTACATTGCTTTTGTCTATCCAACTATTATGACTGTTACCAAATCCAAGCCACTTAACAAACACTTTATTTGATTTACGTTTTAACACCTTTTCAACTAAAAAAATATTAGGATATTTAACTTTTTGAAGTTCCATTTCATAGAATCCTCCTTTTATTTCTTCCATATTCTCGTCTTGTAAAATATAAGTGGTGGGGTTGGTTAACTGTACTTTTTTTAACAATAAATATTTCAGGTGGCCAATTCGGTGTATAAGATTTATCAAATACTCCTCTCTTTTTACTTATACGCACATAATCTCCTATTTTAAATTTGTTTATTTTATTTGCAAGTTTTATGTTATTATATACAGTGTTTAATAAATATTTTTCATTTTTTTATTCACTTGGGATGGTTTAATTCCTATAGTACGGTGTTTTTTATTATTATATTTCTTTACAACAAGATCTAATATATCTAACCATTTATAATTTCCTTGAATATTAAATTCTTTCCACATCATATATTTTAAAGTTCTATTAACTCGTTCAGTGCA
The DNA here is from genome assembly GCA_037114965.1 of Monochamus alternatus. NCBI lineage: Eukaryota > Metazoa > Arthropoda > Insecta > Coleoptera > Cerambycidae > Monochamus > Monochamus alternatus. The sequence goes on along the minus strand of CM073427.1, from coordinate 61,505,422 downwards.
TAGTGATGCATGCTTTTTTATTACGAATCACACTGTAATGATTTATATTGTATTTTGACATTAATTTTTTAAAATATCTGTTAAAAAATTCACGTCCTTCATCTATTTGTAAATTATTTGGTACTTGTTCTCCTAAAACCTTTTTCCATTGCATTAGTTACGTCAGAAGCAGATTTACTTTTAACAGGAACCGCCCAAACGTATTTAGAAAAGCAATTGATAACTTCAACATCTCAATAAGGTCCGCCTGAAATAACTCATCCATTGATTTAATTATAGCTCTTCGTCTCTTAAAATTAATTCTTGCAGGCTTATGTAATTCATCTACTATTTCTCTCTTTACTTTAGATGCAAACAATTTTGAAAATTATATCACAATAAAGATTATTGCCGACGGCTAATGATGGTTTGGAGAAAATTATCCTATCATTTAATTTAATACTTTTTCCCAAGATTGTATTAGGTGTATGTTGTTCTTGATTGATTTCTATGAAAAATTATTTATTATTAATATTTATGTTTAACACAGTAGCAGATTTGAATGGAAATGAATACATTGGTTTGTTGGTACTTTTTAGTATAAAATTACTACTGTTACTACTGTATTTCCTTCAAAATGTAAACAAATTATTGCTATACTTTTATCATTTATTTTTAGAATTTGTTTGTCAACATAGTTTTTAGTAGCCACATCATTATTCTCTTCAGGTTCTGCTACATTTATAATCCTGCTATCACCCATATCTATGTCACCAGTAGGGTGAGGGTGAGGGGAATTTATTTCGTTTATATGACCTGTATTGCCTGCGGTTTGAGATGCAATTAACAATCGTAGCCTATTAACAAGCTCATTTGGATCATTCCAATGTACAAAATCAATTTTATTATTGGTTACTTCCATGCGCATGCCTTTTCCTATTTTTGATATTATTCTTTTATATTTCAGTAGTTTATTACCTGTCGTTTGCTTTAAAGTCTTTACTCTTACTATCCATTTTAACTAACAATTTGATAAAAAAATAAACAGATATTATAACAACTTTGAACAGGTGCGTAACAGGTGTGCAACAGTTGTTAGACAGGTTTGAACTGGTATCAGATAGGTTTGAATATATAAACAAGTGTAAAATTCTTTTTAATGTACGCTGACGCATGTATTATAGAAAACTGATTCTTTTTTAATTTGTAATGTTATAAATATATAAAATGATCAAATTCTTTTCTATATCTACCACAATTAATGGGTTCATCTTTAAATATAACTAAAAATCCATATGGTTCTTTCCAACATATCGCACATACATTTTTAAATTCTTCATAACTTATGTCAGACCCTACATGATCGTTATATATGTGTTTCAAATTTCATTCATCTTGTTTAAATATGACTAACAAATCGTATTATCTCTTATAAGATATTTAGAAATCTTTGCATAAATTTGACAAAGATAGAACTTCACACCACTTCACGATGACGCCCCATGCTAAAATATTCTTGAACGGTAATTTGACTGTTTGTTGCGATATCATCAAATATAAATGTAGAATTAGGTTTTACGTCAGACGGTGGCAATAAGTTATCGCTACTGTTAAATGTAAAATATCCAATTTCTTTTATTGGCTTTAATAAATTATTTAAATATACATATTTTGGTTGATTTAACGACTTTGAAAAAATGTATACATTTTTAAATCGCAATCCATTAGGGTGTTCTAGTAGAGAAATTAATGCGTTTGTTTTCCCACAGTAAGACGATCCCACTATAATAGATCTAATAGATGAAGGTAATAAATCACCATGCTTCTGATTTTTTTTTCAACCATTAAATCATGATTATCAATAGTTAAACTAGAACCTTGTTTAATAATTTTCATGTCTTCTGTAGATCGTTTAAAACGGTAATGACACTAAATTTAAGTTAAATAGATGTATTGATAAAATAAAATTAGTATATAGTAAACTAGATAGCGAGAACTATATAAATTATGCTCATTCCTTCAAATAGTCATTCTTCAGCAGTTGTTGGAGGAAAAGGTTTATTAAACAGTGTTATAAATAAATTACCTTTTGAATTACACGTCCCTGGATACAATTAATGTGGACCCGGAACTAAATTAGAAAAAAGTTTAGCAAGAGGGGACAAAGGTATAAATGGATTAGATGATTTTTGTAAAAATCACGATATCGCTTATAGTAAAAGTAAAGATTTAAAAAAAGGTACGAGGCTGATAAAATTTTAGCTGAAGGGGCTTTTAACAGACTTTTTTCAATAGACGCATCTTTAGGGGAAAAAGCAGCAGTTCTAGGAGTAGCTACAGCTATGAAAGCCAAAGTTAAATTAGGTATGGGTAATAAACGTAAAGCAAATACAAAAATGGGAAAAGCAATAAGTTTTAAACAAGCTACGAATAAAATAAAAAATAGAATTCTTAAAAATAGATCTAGATACATAGACAGTGTCATTAAGGTAGCATTAAAAACAGTAAAAGGAATTAAAAGTAAAATTAGACCCACCCGAGTAATAAAAATACCAAAGACTGGAGGAATTTTACCCATAATTCCAATATTTGCAGGATTAAGCGCTCTAGGTGCATTAAGTGGTGGAGCGGCAGGTATTGCAAAAGCGGTATTAAGGACGGTATGCTGCATAATCTTAGTGTTTCAACTATTGAACTTGTGGATAGGGTTTATAATTTCGATGAAAGATTGTTTGCCGAAGCAATTAAGAAAGCTGTAAATGACGTTTATTGGCAAGTAGATAAAAAAGAAAAGTTAAAGTTTGTACATAGTCAAAATAACCCTGGTCAGAGTATCTCAGGTTATGTGGCTGTGTTTGATAAAGTGCCAAAGAACGGTGGTCCATTATTTGAGTTAGCTCGCTGTATTAAAAATACAGTAGACTCTAGTAAATATTGTAGTGTCCGTTCAGAAGAAGAACTGACCTTGAGAAACTATAAAGAAGATTACCAGAATCAGTTAGGAATGCAGTATTTTCGTCAAAAGTATGTATTAAAAATGTTAAGTATGATGAAGATTCCTATAAGTATGACTACTATAGACGGTAAACGTATTTACTTGGCATACAAAGGGGCGAGTAGGAAGCCAAAGTCAGTGGAAAATTGAGCTTGATGGTGGTGGCAATTGTCACATGGAGAACGTTCAATATGGTGAATTCTTGTATGCTGCAGATTCCTATAAGTATGACAGCTATCTATAGACGATACGTATTTACTTGGCATACGCAGAATCGAGTGGAAGATCAAAGTAGATGGAAAATTGAAAATTGTGGATCTACTCGTAATAGACGTAGTATACAAGAATCAAATGGTTATATAATCAAATTGCAGTAGACGATAAGTCTATATTGACTGAAGATGATCAGCAAATAGCAAGTAGAATATCTACTATAGTTGAAGATGTTGAAAGGCTGAAAGCTTAAATCAATCACGAAGTAAGATAGATTTAGATAGTTAATTGAATAATAGAGGAGGAGAAAGCATTGCTGCGAATTTTATGAGGAGAAATACATGTAGTGAACTTAATGCAAGTGAGGGATTAAATATTTAGGTACTATTAATTAATATTACAGATCTGCTTCCAGAAACGACAGATAATGAGAATAGTGAAGCAGAGCTATCAAGGTTAATAGAAGAATACGAAACGATTAAAAGCCAAGAACTACGTCATGTACTAATAAAATCTTTGTTTGAAAACGTACAAGTTTGCAAAGAGAAAGTGAAGAGTAGAAAAGATAAAAATTGTGAGGAGTTTAGTTAAGGAAGGAATTTCTATCAATATTATTTTAAAAACGGTAGGCATCTGTAGACGAAATTCAACAAGTTTAAAAATAAAGAAATCATATCTATTTATATCTTTATAATTTCATAAAAAAAAGATTGAGAAATTGATTTGACTTCACTCGAAAGCTATGACTTTATGCTAAGATTGCTATTAATAACTATATAATTTCATAAAAAAAAAAAAAAAAAAAAAAAAAAAAAAGATTGAAAATTTTATTTGACCACTCCAAAGCTATGGCTTTAAGCCAAGACTGCTAAAAATGGCAGTAAATATATAAAAAGATTTTGATATTAGTGAAGGGTAATGTTTATGAATAATAAGGAAGATAGTAAAGCTCGTAGAGAAGAAATGAAATTCACAGCATTAGAAAGCAACGATAAACCTCTACTTGATCGTGAAGTAATAGAAACATTTCTAAGTGCGGTGCATGACAGGGAAGAGGCTCGAATTATTGCTGGAAAGCTAATAGATAGTTTTGGAATAGGAGGAGTTTTAGGCCAGGAAATTAGATGACTTGAAAACTATAGAAGGGATAACTGACTCTACAGTAGCAGTATAAAGAATTGGAATAATTCTGAGTTTCATAGAATTTCTACATTGGGGTTTGATCTAGGTTTAGAACCAATAACGTTCGGTAGATTAGATAGGTTTAGCTTATATGAAGTACGGAAAGTACAAGACCTGATGGAAAAGCTAAGAATAAAAGTAAATATGCTCCTAAAGTAGAAAATGACTTTAAATGTTTAGTATCGATTAATAATTTTATAATGGAAAACAAGAAACCCAATATACCAACGTCTAAGTTTTTCCTCACTTCAGGACCATGTAAGCTTTACAGAAAATTACTGTAGTTTAGAACAAATTGAGGAATTAAAAAATAAAACGCCAAGTAGTAACCAGATTTTAACATTGCTTGAAAAGTTAGAAAACAACCTTTTGCTGAATGACTGATTCAAACGTAATAGATCAGTGCAATAAGTGGATGATCTTTTTAGGGTTGGGAGTATTGAAACCTTTGGTAATTACAGCTGTTTATGAAGGTAAATAAGATTATTGATAAAACTGCTAAAAAAGTAATGTTAATATTGAACATAATAATCAGTGTTCACAAAACTGGACGCCTTTGCATTATGCTACTTGCAACGGCAATGTAGAATTAAGGCAAGAGTGTATTCAAAGCATTTTTAGAGAAGAAAGGTAATATTAAGCTTTAGAGAGTTGTAGCAGTGATAGTTGGGCGCTTTTGCACTATGCTGTTCATTATGGTTAGCTTTCTTATAGATAAAGGTGCTAATATTTTAATTAGAGGTAAGGAAGGTAAGGCACCCCTGTATTTGGCTGTTGAAGAAGCCAAGCAATACATAATTATTCTTATTCTTGATAGAGGTGCTGATATCGAAGCTAAAAACAACGATGGTAGAACACCTCTGTACTTAGCTTCTTACAATAATGAGTCAGGTGTAATTGAAGTTCTTTGTAACAGGATCAAGACTAAAAGTAATGACGCATTTGAAATGATAAAACATGTTGTTGTAAAGAAATATAATAATAATAAACACCGTACTATAGGAATTAAACCATCCCAAGTGAATAAAAAAATGAAAAATATTTATTAAACACTGTATATAATAACATAAAACTTGCAAATAAAATAAACAAATTTAAAATAGGAGATTATGTGCGTATAAGTAAAAAGAGAGGAGTATTTGATAAATCTTATACACCGAATTGGTCACCTGAAATATTTATTGTTAAAAAAAGTACAGTTAACCAACCCCACCACTTATATTTTACAAGACGAGAATATGGAAGAAATAAAAGGAGGATTCTATGAAATGGAACTTCAAAAAGTTAAATATCCTAATATTTTTTTAGTTGAAAAGGTGTTAAAACGTAAATCAAATAAAGTGTTTGTTAAGTGGCTTGGATTTGGTAACAGTCATAATAGTTGGATAGACAAAAGCAATGTAGAATAAAAAACTTAAATTTGTATTAGACTTGTTTCAAAATAAGGTTGTTTATTCCTTCAAAGTAAGATAATAAGTTATTTTAGAATAACCTTTTAACTTTTCATCCAATTAGTTTTATCACTTGTTTTGTAGCCGTTCAAGGATATACTTATCATCTCTCAAAGTCATTTAAATAAACTTTATTTATTACCCAATTTGTTTACGAATGTATTAGTGACGACAACTATAATTGAAAAATACTGAGCTCGACTTATACTTATAAATTTTAAAGTAATGTTAAAATCTGATTACTAGTTGGCGTTTTATTTTTTAATTCCTCAATTTGTTCTAAACTACAGTAATTTTCTGTAAAGCTTACATGGTCCTGAAGTGAAGAAAAACTTAGACGTTGGTATATTGGGTTCTTGTTTTCCATTATAAAATTATTAATCGATATTAAACATTTAAAGTCATTTTCTACTTTAGGAGCATATTTACTTATATTCTTATAATTCTCTGAAGCTTTTTCCATCAGGTCTTGTACTTTCCGTACTTCATATCTAATCTACCGAACGTTATTGGTTCTAAACCTAGAGCAAACCCCAATGTAGAAATTCTATGAAACTCAGAATTATTCCAATTCTTTATACTGCTACTGTAGAGTCAGTTATCCCTTCTATAGTTTTCAAGTCATCTAATTTCCTGGCCTAAAACTCCTCCTATTCCAAAACTATCTATTAGCTTTCCAGCAATAATTCGAGCCTCTTTCCTGTCATGCACTGCACTTAGAAATGTTTCTATTACTTCACGATCAAGTAGAGGTTTATCGTTGCTTTCTAATGCTGTGAATTCCATTTCTTCTCTAGGAGCTTACAATTTTCCTTATTATTCATAAACATTACCCTTCACTAATATCAAAATCTTTTTATATATTTACTGCCATTTTTAGCAGTCTTGGGATAAAGCCATAGCTTTTGAGTGGTCAAATAAAATTTTCAATCTTTTTTTTTTTTTTTTTTTGTAATGAAATTATATAGTTATTAATAGCAATCTTAGCATAAAGTCATAGTTTTCGAGTGAAGTTAAATCAATTTCTCAATCTTTTTTTTTATGATATTATAAAGATATAAATAGATATGATTTCTTTATTTTTAAACTTGTTGAATTTTGTCTACAAATGCCCACTGTTTTTAAAATAATATTGATAGAAATTCCTTCCTTAACTAAACTCCTCACAATTTTTATCTTTTCTACTCTCTTCACTTTCTCTTTGCAAACTTGTACGTTGTCACACAGAGATTTTATTAGTACAAGACGTAGTTCTTGGCTTTTAATCGTTTCGTATTCTTCTATTAACCTTGATAGCTCTGCTTCACTATTCTCATTATCTGTCGTTTCTGGAAGCAGATCTGTAATATTAATTCATAGTACCTTAATATTTTATCCCTCACTTGCATTAAGTCCACTACATGTATCTCTCCTCATAAAATTCGCAGCAATGCTTTTTCCTCCTCTATTATTCAAGTAACTATCTAAATCTATCTTACTTCGTGATTGATTTAAGCTTTCAGCCTTTCAACATCTTCAACTATAGTAGATATTCTACTTGCTATTTGCTGATCCCCTTCAGTCGATATAGACTTATCGCCCACTGCAATTTGATTTTATAACCATTTGATTCTTGTATACTACGTCTATTACGAGTAGATCCACAATTTTCTGTTCTACTGTTTTTAAAATAATATTGATAGAAATTCCTTCCTTAACTAAACTCCTCACAATTTTTATCTTTTCTACTCTTCACTTTCTCTTTGCAAACTTGTACGTTTTCAAACAGAGATTTTTTTTATTTTAAAAACAATAGGCATCTGTAGACGAAATTCAACAAGATTAAAAATAAAGAAATCATATCTATTTATATCTTTATAATTTCATAGAAAAAGATTGAGAAATTGATTTGACTTCACTCGAAAGCTATGACTTTATGCTAAGATTGCTATTAATAACTATATAATTTCATAAAAAAAAAAAAAAAGATTGAAAATTTTATTTGACCACTCAAAAGCTATGGCTTTATGCTAAGACTGCTAAAAATGGCAGTAAATATATAAAAAGATTTTGATATTAGTGAAGGGTAATGTTTATGAATAATAAGGAAAATAGTAAAGCTCGTAGAGAAGAAATGGAATTCACAGCATTAGAAAGCAACGATAAACCTCTACTTGATCGTGAAGTAATAGAAACATTTCTAAGTGTAGTGCATGACAGGGAAGAGCCTCGAATTATTGCTGGAAAGCTAATAGATAGTTTTGGAATAGTAGGAGTTTTAGACCAGGAAATTAGATGACTTGAAAACTATAGAAGGGATAACTGACTCTACAGTAGCAGTATAAAGAATTGGAATAATTCTGAGATTCATAGAATTTCTACATTGGGGTTTGATCTAGGTTTAGATCCAATAACGTTCGGTAGATTAGATAGGTTTAGCTTATATGAAGTAGGGGAAGGACAAGACCTGATGGAAAAAGCTTCAGAGAATTATAAGAATAAAAGTAAATATGCTCCTAAAGTAGAAAATGACTTTAAATGTTTAGTATCGATTAATAATTTTTTAATGGAAAACAAGAACCCAATATACCAACGTCTAAGTTTTTCTTCACTTCAGGCTTTACAGAAAATTACTGTAGTTTAGAACAAATTGAGGAATTAAAAAATAAAACGCCAAGCAGTAATCAGATTTTAACATTGCTTGAAAAGTTAGAAAACAACCTTTTGCTGAATGACTATGATTCAAACGTAATAGATCAGTGCAATAAGTGGATGATCTCTTTAGGGTTGGGAGTATTGAACCCTTTGGTAATTACAGCTGTTTATGAAGGTAAATAGAATTATTGATAAAACTGCTAAAAAAGTAATGTTAATATTGAACATAATAATCAGTGTTCACAGAACTGGACGCCTTTGCATTATGCTACTTACAACGGTAATGTAGAATTAAGGCAAGAGTGTATTCAAAGCATTTTTAGAGAGGAAAGGTAATATTAAGCTTTAGAGAGTACTAGTTGTAACAGTGATAGTTGGGCGCTTTTGCACTATGCTGTTCATTATGGTTAGCTTTCTTATAGATAAAGGTGCTAATATTTTAATTAGAAGTAAGGAAGGTAAGGCAGCCCTGTATTTGGCTGTTGAAGAAGCCAAGCAATACATAATTATTCTTCTTCTTGATAGAGGTGCTGATTTCGAAGCTAAAAACAACGATGGTAGAACACCTCTGTACTTAGCTGCTTACAATAATGATTCAGGTGTAATTGAAGTTCTTTGTAACAGGATCAAGACTAAAAGTAATAACGCATTTGAAATGATAAAACAGGTTGAATTTTTAAAGAAGGAAGTTGTTAACCAAGCAAATATTCCATCTAATGCAAAAGGATCGGTAGAGTCTTGTATAAGTAGTTTAAGAGATTCAATAAAACATGCTTTCAAAAAGGTGCTATAGGACGGTATGCTGCATAATCTTAGTGTTTCAACTATTGAACTTGTGGATAGGGTTTATAATTTCGATGAATGATTGTTTGCCGATACAATTAAGAAAACTGTAAATGACGTTTATTGGCAAGTAGATAAAAAAGAAAAGTTAAAGTTTGTAGATAGTCAAAATAACCCTGGTCAGAGTATCTCAGGTTATGTGGCTGTGTTTGATAAAGTGCCAAAGAACGGTGGTGCATTATTTGAGTTAGCTCGCTGTATTAAAAATACAGTAGACTCTAGTAAATATTGTAGTGTCCGTTCAGAAGAAGAACTGACCTTGAGAAACTATAAAGAAGATTACCAGAATCAGTTAGGAATGCAGTATTTTCGTCAAAAGTATGTATTAAAAATGTTAAGTATGATGAATACTTGTATGCTGCAGATTCCTATAAGTATGACTACTTTAGACGGTAAACGTATTTACTTGGCATACAAAGGGGCGAGGGGAAAAATGAGGGGAAGGACAAGACCTGATGGAAAAAGCTTCAGAGAATTATAAGAATAAAAGTAAATATGCTCCTAAAGTAGAAAATGACTTTAAATGTTTAGTATCGATTAATAATTTTATAATGGAAAACAAGAACCCAATATACCAACGTCTAAGTTTTTCTTCACTTCAGGACCATGTAAGCTTTACAGAAAATTACTGTAGTTTAGAACAAATTGAGGAATTAAAAAATAAAACGCCAAGTAGTAATCAGATTTTAACATTGCCTGAAAAGTTAGAAAACAATCTTTTGCTGAATGACTATGATTCAAACGTAATAGATCAGTGCAATAAGTGGATGATCTCTTTAGGGTTGGGAGTATTGAAACCTTTGGTAATTACAGCTGTTTATGAAGGTAAATAGGATTATTGATAAAACTGCTAAAAAAGTAATGTTAATATTGAACATAATAATCAGTGTTCACAGAACTGGACGCCTTTGCATTATGCTACTTACAACGGTAATGTAGAATTAAGGCAAGAGTGTATTCAAAGCATTTTTAGAGAAGAAAGGTAATATTAAGCTTTAGAGAGTTAGTACTAGTGTTGTAACAGTGATAGTTGGGCGCTTTTGCACTATGCTGTTTATTATGGTTAGCTTTCTTATAGATAAAGGTGCTAATATTTTAATTAGAAGTAAGGAAGGTAAGGCAGCCCTGTATTTGGCTGTTGAAGAAGCCAAGCAATACATAATTATTCTTCTTCTTGATAGAAGTGCTGATATCGAAGCTAAAAACAACGATGGTAGAACACCTCTGTACTTAGCTGCTTACAATAATGATTCAGGTGTAATTGAAGTTCTTTGTAACAGGATCAAGACTAAAAGTAATGACACATTTGAAATGATAAAACAGGTTGAATTTTTAAAGAAGGAAGTTGTTAACCATGCAAATATTCCATCTAATGCAAAAGGATCGGTAGAGTCTTGTATAAGTAGTTTAAGAGATTCAATAAAACATGCATTCAAAAAGGTGCTAAAGGACGGTATGCTGCATAATCTTAGTGTTTCAACTATTGAACTTGTGGATAGGGTTTATAATTTCCATGAAAGATTGTTTGCCGAAGCAATTAAGAAAGCTGTAAATGACGTGTATTGGCAAGTAGATAAAAAAGAAATGTTAAAGTTTATATATAGTCAAAATAACCCTGGTCAGAGTATCTCAGGTTATGTGGCTGTGTTTGATAAAATGCCAAAGAACGGTGGTCCATTATTTGAGTTAGCTCGCTGTATTAAAAATACAGTAGACTCTAGTAAATATTGTAGTGACCGTTCAGAAAAAAGAATTGACCTTGAGAAACTAAAAAGTAGATTACCAGAATCAGTGAGGAATGCAGTATTTTCGTCAAAAGTATATATTAAAAATGTTAAGTATGATGAATACTTGTATGCTGCAGATTCCTATAAGTATGACGACTATAGACGGTGAACGTATTTACTTGGCATACAAAGGGGCGAGTAGGAAGCCAAAGTCAGTGGAAAATTGAGCTTGATGGTGGTGGCAATTGTCACATAGAGAACGTTCAATATGATGAATACTTGTATGCTGCAGATTCCTATAAGTATAACAGTTATCTATAGACGATACGTATTTACTTGGCATACGCAGAATCGAGTGGAAGATCAAAGTAGATGGAAAATTGAAAATTGTGTATCTACTCGTAACAGACGTAGTATACAAGAATCAAATGGTTATATAATCAAATTGCAGTAGACGATAAGTCTATATTGACTGAAGATGATCAGCAAATAGCAAGTAGAATATCTACTATAGTTGAAGATGTTTAAAGGCTGAAAGGTTAAATCAATCACGAAGTAAGATAGATTTAGATAGTTACTTGAATAATAGAGGAGGAGAAAGCATTGCTGCGAATTTTATGAGGAGAAATACATGTAGTGAACTTAATGCAAGTGAGGGATAAAATATTAAGGTACTATTAATTAATATTACAGATCTGCTTCCAGAAACGACAGATAATGAGAATAGTGAAGCAGAGCTATCAAGGTTAATAGAAGAATACGAATAGATTAAAAGCCAAGAACTACGTCATGTACTAATAAAATCTCTGTTTGAAAACGTACAAGTTTGCAAAGAGAAAGTGAAGAGTGTAGAAAAGATAAAAATTGTGAGGAGTTTAGTTAAGGAAGGAATTTCTATCAATATTATTTTTAAAACAGTTGGCATCTGTAGACGAAATTCAACAAGTTTAAAAATAAAGAAATCATATCTATTTATATCTTTATAATTTCATAAAAAAAAGATTGAGAAATTGATTTGACTTCACTCGAAAGCTATGACTTTATGCTAAGATTGCTATTAATAACTATATAATTTCATTACAAAAAAAAAAAAAAAGAAAAAAGATTGAAAATTTTATTTGACCACTCAAAAGCTATGGCTTTATGCCAAGACTGCTAAAAATGGCAGTAAATATATAAAAAGATTTTGATATTAGTGAAGGGTAATGTTTATGAATAATAAGGAAAATAGTAAAGCTCGTAGAGAAGAAATGGAATTCACAGCATTAGAAAGCAACGATAAACCTCTACTTGATCGGGAAGTAATAGAAACATTTCTAAGTGCAGTGCATGACAGGGAAGAGGCTCGAATTATTGCTGGAAAGCTAATAGATAGTTTTGGAATAGGAGGAGTTTTAGGCCAGGAAATTAGATGACTTGAAAACTATAGAAGGGATAACTGACTCTACAGTAGCAGTATAAAGAATTGGAATAATTCTGAGTTTCATAGAATTTCTACATTGTGGTTTGATCTAGGTTTAGAACCAATAACGTTCGGTAGATTAGATAGGTTTAGCTTATATGAAGTACGGAAAGTACAAGACCTGATGGCAAAAGCTTCAGAGAATTATAAGAATAAAAGTAAATATGCTCCTATAGTAGAATATGACTTTAAATGTTTAGTATCGATTAATAATTTTATAATGGAAAACAAGAAACCCAATATACCAACGTCTAAGTTTTTCTTCACTTCAGGACCATGTAAGCTTTACAGAAAATTACTGTAGTTTAGAACAAATTGAGGAATTAAAAAATAAAACGCCAAGTAGTAATCAGATTTTAACATTGCTTGAAAAGTTAGAAAACAACCTTTTGCTGAATGACTATGATTCAAACGTAATAGATCAGTGCAATAAGTGGATGATCTCTTTAGGGTTGAGAGTATTGATAACTTTGGTAATTACAGCAGTTTATGAAGATAAATAGGATGAAGTTAAAACTCTTATTGATAAAACTGCTAAAAAAGTAATGTTAATATTGAACATAATAATCAGTGTTCACAGAACTGGACGCCTTTGCATTATGCTACTTACAACGGTAATGTAGAATTAAAGCAAGAGTGTATTCAAAGCATTTTTAGAGAAGAAAGGTAATATTAAGTATGATGAATACTTGTATGCTGCAGATTCCTATAAGTATGACGACTATAGACATTATTATTCTTCTTCTTGATAGAGGTGCTGATATCGAAGCTAAAAACAACGATGGTAGAACACCTCTGTACTTAGCTGCTTACAATAATGATTCAGGTGTAATTGAAGTTCTTTGTAACAGGATCAAGACTAAAAGTAATGACGCATTTGAAATGATAAAACAGGTTGAATTTTTAAAGAAGGAAGTTGTTAACCAAGCAAATATTCCATCTAATGCAAAAGGATCGGTAGAGTCGGTAGAGATAAGTAGTTTAAGAGATTCAATAAAACATGCATTCAAAAAGGTGCTAAAGGACGGTATGCTGCATAATCTTAGTGTTTCAACTATTGAACTTGTGGATAGGGTTTATAATTTCCATGAAAGGTTGTTTGCCGAAGCAATTAAGAAAGCTGTAAATGACGTATTGGCAAGTAGAAAAAAAAGAAATGTTAAAGTTTATACAAAGTCAAAATAACCCTGGTCAGAGTATCTCAGGTTATGTGGCTGTGTTTGATAAAATGCCAAAGAACGGTGGTGCATTATTTGAGTTAGCTCGCTGTATAAAAAATATAGTAGACTCTAGTAAATATTGTAGTGTCCGTTCAGAAAAAAGAACTGACCTTGAGAAACTAAAAAGTAGATTACCAGAATCAGTGAGGAATGCAGTATTTTCGTCAAAAGTATGTATTAAAAATGTTAAGTATGATGAAAACTTGTATGCTGCAGATTCCTATAAGTATGACGACTATAGACGGTAAACGTATTTACTTGGCATACAAAGGGGCGAGTAGGAAGCCAAAGTCAGTGGAAAATTGAGCTTGATGGTGGTGGCAATTGTCACATAGAGAACGTTCAATATGGTGAATACTTGTATGCTGCAGATTCCTATAAGTATGACAGCTATCTATAGACGATACGTATTTACTTGGCATACGCAGAATCGAGTGGAAGATCAAAGTAGATGGAAAATTGAAAATTGTGGATCTACTCACAATAGACGTAGTATACAAGAATCAAATGGTTATATAATCAAATTGCAGTAGACGATAAGTCTATATTGACTGAAGATGATCAGCAAATAGCAAGTAGAATATCTACTATAGTTGAAGATGTTGAAAGGCTGAAAGCTTAAATCAATCACGAAGTAAGATAGATTTAGATAGTTACTTGAATAATAGAGGAGGAGTAAGCATTGCTGCGAATTTCATGAGGAGAAATACATGTAGTGAACTTAATGCAAGTGAGGGATAAAATATTAAGGTACTATTAATTAATATTACAGATCTGCTTCCAGAAACGACAGATAATGAGATTAGTGAAGCAGAGCTATCAAGGTTAATAGAAGAATACGAAACGATTAAAAGCCAAGAACTACGTCATGTACTAATAAAATCTCTGTTTGAAAACGTACAAGTTTGCAAAGAGAAAGTGAAGAGAGTAGAAAAGATAGAAATTGTGAGGAGTTTAGTTAAGGAAGGAATTTTTATCAATATTATTTTAAAAACAATAGGCATCTGTAGACGAAATTCAATAAGTTTAAGTATTCCAAAACTATCTATTAGCTTTCCAGCAATAATTCGAGCCTCTTCCCTGTCATGCACTGCACTTAGAAATGTTTCTATTACTTCACGATCAAGTAGAGGTTTATCGTTGCTTTCTAATGCTGTGAATTCCATTTCTTCTCTACGAGCTTTACTATTTTCCTTATTATTCATAAACATTACCCTTCACTAATATCAAAATCTATTTATATATTTATTGCCATTTTTAGCAGTCTTGGCATAAAGCCATAGCTTTTGAGTGGTCAAATAAAATTTTCAATCTTTTTTTTTTTTTTTTTATGAAATTATATAGTTATTAATAGCAATCTTGGCATAAAGTCATAGCTTTCGAGTGAAGTCAAATCAATTACTCAATCTTTTTTTTTTATGAAATTATAAAGATATTAATAGTGTCACGGAATTTGCCCCACTCACACCCAAATCGACGACTGTGATACCGCGAATTACTAAGATTGCCCCGATCGCCCCTACGCGATTCTGTTAAACAAACAAAATGCCGTGGATCGAGACGGGACTAGAAAATTTGAGAAACGACGAGAAGCGTTCGAGAGATGCTAGAAAATAGATCTAGAGATGCTAGAATATACCTGGAATATTCGTTGGGTCTATAAAAGAAAAATAAACGGCCGATTTAGTTAGTCTTGTATAAGTCTTGTATTACAGTGTTGAATTGGAAGTGTTTAGTTGGAGATATCAAAGTGATTTAAATAGCGATTAATTAAATAAGTGTTTAGTTGAGTTCTAATTAGTGTTCAGTAGTGTACTGAGTATAGTTAATAAAGAAGTAGTTAATTAACGGATTGTTTTTCTGGCAATAGTAAAAGTCGGATTGGGAAATCCGTGACAATTTGGTGTCGGAAGTGGATTTCACTGGAAGTTTTAAAGAGCTTTCTGGAACCCTGTCCACAAAGTGGGTTTAAGTGGAAGTTGGAAGAACTTTCTGGAACCCTGTGCGTGGGTGGAATAAAGACCCAAGTGTGACATATCACCGCACTCGTTGAGACTTGAGGAAGTGAACGGTGGTATTCGCGAAGGACAATCTCGAACATTCTAGAACTTTGTACGGGAGTGAAACAAAGACCCAAGTGTGACATATCACCGCACTCGTCGTGACTTAAGGAAGTGAACGGTGCTATTTGCGAAGGACATTCTCGAACATTCTAGAACTTTGTACGCGAGTGAGACAAAGACCCAAGTGTGACATATCACCGCACTCGTCGTGACTTAAGGAAGTGAACGGTGCTATTTGCGAAGGACATTCTCGAACATTCTAGAACTTTGTACGCGAGTGAGACAAAGACCCAAGTGTGACATATCACCGCACTCGTCGTGACTTAAGGAAGTGAACGGTGCTATTTGCGAAGGACATTCTCGAACATTCTAGAACTTTGTACGCGAGTGACACAAAGACACAAGTGTGACATATCACCGCACTCGTCGTGACTTAAGGAAGTGAACGGTGCTATTTGCGAAGGACATTCTCGAAGATTCTAGAACTTTGTACGCGAGTGAGACAAAGACCCAAGTGTGACATATCACCGCACTCGTCGTAACTTAAGGAAGTGAACGGTGCTATTTGCGAAGTACATTCTCGAACATTCTAGAACTTTATACGGAAGTGAGACAAAGACCCAAGTGTGACATATCACCGCACTCGTCGTGACTTAAGGAAGTGAACGGTGTTATTTGCGAAGAACAATCTCGAACATTCTAGAACTTTATACCGAAGTGAGACAAATACCCAATTGTGGCATATCACTGCACTCATTTCATTGTAAGGAAGGCAACAGTGATATCTAGAAATACATTCGTGGACATTCTAGAACTTTCAAAATAGAGTGAATGCCTGTAACTAGAAGTCAAGTCAACATGGATGCACAACTAGCAAAGCTGATAGAAATGATGCAAACGATGCAGGAACAGGGACGGATGATGCAAGAGAAATTAGAAGAACAAGGACATAAAATGGAAGACCAAGCGAAGACGATGCAAAAGAAATTAGACGAACAGGGACAGGCGATGCAAGAAAAATTTGAAGAACAAGGGCATAAAATAGAAGATCAGTCTCAAACGATGCAGGAGAAATTAGAAAAGAAATTAGAAGAGCAAGGGTATAAAATGAAAGATCAGATACAGACAATACAACAGGAAATGAGGGACCAGACGAAGGAAATGCAGACAAAGTTAGAAAAGTTGGAGAATACACTAGAAGAAAAACTAGAGGAGCAGTCTCATAAAGTAGAAACACATGTAGAAGAGAAACTGTTGGCACACAAAAAGGAAATAGACGAAGAAATAAACCAGGTTAGAGAAGAACTTAGACATAAATTAGACAAGATAACAAAGGAAGGCGTAATCAAATCAGAAGGACCTGTTATCCGAACTCAGAAAACGAAACCCCCCGAATTCGACGGCAAGGTCTCCTGGAATGTCTATCTGCGTCAGTTTGAAGCAGCAGCTGCGGCAAACGAGTGGTCTGATTGTGAAAAGGCTACTGCTCTAATAGTTGCTCTACGAGGGGAAGCTCTTGACGTCTTACAAGGAGTACCTGCAGGGCAGCAGAATAACTACGACATTCTAAAACAGCATATGGAAATGAGATATGGGGATAAGCACCTGCAGCAAGTTTACCAGGCACAATTGAAAAATCGTCACCAACAGAACGGAGAGAATTTACAGCATTTTGAGACCGATGTTGCCCGACTGGTTCGATTGGCTTATCCAACAGCCCCGTCCGAATTCTTAGACCAGCTGTCCATCCAAGTTTTTACTGATGGCCTAAGAGATTGCGAAACCCAGCAGGCATTACGACTCGCCAGACCTAAAACGTTGAACGACGCTCTTTCGCATGCACTGGAATTCGAGGCAGCAAAAATGGCATCTGGTAGGCATGTTAAAGTTCGGGCCATCAGTGATAACAGCGATAGTATGGCAAATGGAGACATAATAAAAACGCTAAAGGAGATTATTGATAAATTCAGTCCATCTACTAGGACAAAGGAGGAACAACCTGATAGTCGAAGGGATCGCCTTCTCAAATGCTGGAACTGTGGACAGACAGGACATCTAAAAAGACAGTGTAGGGCCCCAGTCGCAGATCAGCAAAAGCGCGACTCCCAGGCTGCGCAGGAAAACTAGGTTCAGCCGGCTTGACGGGGCAAAAGCCGGCTGCGTCCTCCTACCATGCCCCACGAGAAGAAATTACGTTGTCACGTCTCCAGGACTCTGACTCCTTGCTAGTAGAAGGCAGTATTTTTGGTCGTACTTTCCCTATGATAATCGATACTGGAGCGGCAAGAACTATTGTTCGGCCAGATATTATTCATGCTTGGCGTATTAAGAACCCTGCCAAACGTTATGTCCTTACAACATCCAATGGACAACAACTGCCAGTCAAGGGGGAATGCGAGCTTGAAGTAGAATTAGGAGACGTCAAATTCAAACATAGAGCCCTGGTAGCAGATATATCGGATAATGTCATACTCGGACTAGACTTACTACGAGCAAAGGGGGTGAATTTAGATTTGAATGCTGGTACGTTACGGATAATGGGTGAGGAAGTAGTGCTAACGACCACCACTGAGAATAACGCTGTACGGAGACTCGTTGTTAAAGAAGATGTGGTACTACCTGCTCAGACCGAAACATTGGTTGCCACTGTAATGGATGGGGAAATGTCTTGCAGTGTAGGAGTGGTGGAACCCAGTAATCCGGATTTGTTCAATAAATCTATAGTCACCGGACGTACCCTGATTAAACCTGAGAAAACCACAATGGTACGGGTAGTGAACCTGAAAACCTTTCCACAGAAAATTGCAAAGGGAACTGAAGTAGGAGTCTGTGAACCTGTTACCATGGTCAGAACACTCAAAGAAATCCACGAAATGGAGAATAAAACAAATAAGACCAGTCTACCAGAATGTTTAAGGGACATCGTGGATAGGGCCAAGGAAAGATTAACAGAGGTGGAGGTGGAACAACTCGAAGAGCTGCTAAGTGAAAATGAAGATGTGTTTGCACTTAAACCAGGCGACTTTGGGAGAACCAATGTAGTGAAGCATCGAATCGATACTGGTTCATCGTCTCCTATAAAGCAGCCACCACGAGGACTTCCACTAGCCAAGCGAGAAGAAGTTAACAAGATGTTAATTGAAATGCAAAACCAGGGCACCATAGAGCCATCTCAGAGTCCTTGGGCTCCTCCTGTAGTCCTGGTCAAGAAGAAAGACGGCTCCACCCGATTTTGTGTGGACTACAGAAAATTAAATGACGTCACCAAGAAAGACAGTTACCCACTACCAAGAATTGACGATACTCTGGACACCTTGGCTGGTGCGCAATGGTTTTCCACTTTGGATTTAAAGAGTGGATATTGGCAAGTCGAGGTCCGCCCAGAGGACAAGGAAAAGACAGCGTTCACTACCGGAAATGGATTGTGGCAGTTCAATGTAATGCCATTTGGTCTATGTAATGCCCCTGCCACTTTTGAGCGACTGATGGAAACTGTACTTCATGGCCTGCATTGGGAGACCTGCTTGATTTACTTGGACGACGTGGTGGTGCTGGGACGCTCTTTCCAGGAGCACCTGAAGAACGTGTCCGAAGTGTTCAAGAAGTTGAAAGCAGCGAACCTGAAGTTGAACCCGAAGAAGTGCAGTCTGTTCCAAAAGGAGGTTAGATACCTAGGCCACATTATTACTCCAAATGGTGTGAAAACAGACCCGGAGAAGACAGAGTGCATAAAGAACTGGCCGGTTCCTAAAGACAAACATCAAGTTCGAAGTTTTCTCGGCCTATGCACATACTATCGACGATTCGTCCAAGGATTCTCAGACATTGCCAAGCCTCTTCATAAATTGACAGAAGACACCATCCCGTTCGAATGGACTCCGAGATGCCAGCAAGCCTTTGAGACGCTGAAAGAGGCTCTCTGCACTACCCCAATTTTGACATACCCAATACCTGGACAACCATTTATAGTGGACACGGACGCAAGCAACATTGGAATTGGCGGAGTTCTTTCTCAAGTACAAGATGGCCAAGAGCGAGTAGTGGGCTACTTCAGCAAAGTCCTATCAAAAGCCGAAAAGAACTATTGTGTGACTCGGAAAGAATTACTTGCCATCGTCAAGAGCCTAGAACACTTTCATAAATATCTATATGGCCAAGAATTTCTCTTAAGAACGGATCACGCTTCCCTTAAATGGCTGCTACAGTTTAAAAACCCTGAAGGACAGATGGCAAGATGGCTGGAACGGCTGCAAGAATATCACTTTGTTGTTGAACATCGAGCCGGCAGGAAACATGGAAATGCAGATGCCCTTTCTAGGAGACCCTGTCCTGTCAACTGCAAACACTGCAGTAGTCTTGAAAGGAAAGAGAACATCTCATCAGTTCCTTGTAAGGTGGTAGCAGCCCAACCTGAAGACCGTTGGAGTTCAGCGGCGATTCGGGAAGACCAGCAAGCTGACTGTGACATCAAGCCTTTAATAGACTGGAAAGAAGCCAACAATCGACCCTCTTGGGCAGAAGTCAGTAGTAAAAGCCCAGCATTAAAGAGCTATTGGGCTCAATGGAATTCTCTGGTATTGGAAGACGGTGTCCTAAAAAGAGCATGGGAGAACAATGACGGAACGGAGGTCAAGAAACAAGTACTACTCCCGAGGTCCCGAGTTAAAGAAGTGTTGCAGGAAGTACATGGAGGTACTGGTGGTGGACATTTCGGTATCAATAGGACTCTACAGAAGATTAGGGAGCGTTTCTACTGGTTGAGCTGTAGGACGGATGTAGAAGATTGGTGCCGAAAATGTGACATATGTGCAGCAAGCAAGGGACCGAAGACCCGTTCCAGAGGCAAAATGCGCCAGTACATCGTAGGAGCACCGTTCGAGAGGATTGCCATTGATATCGCTGGCCCATTTCCGAAAACTCAAAGTGGGAACCGATATCTGCTAGTAGCCGTGGACTACTTCAGCAAATGGCCAGAAGTATACCCCCTTCCCAATCAAGAGACCACGACCGTAGCAGAAGCTCTAGTCAACAACCTGTTCTGCAGATTTGGTGTGCCCATGGAGCTACATTCAGATCAGGGCAGAAATTTCGAATCAGGCGTGTTCCGAAAGGTCTGCGAGCTTATGGGAATCCGAAAAACCAGGACCACCCCACTGCATCCCCAGTCAGATGGTATGGTAGAACGCTTCAACGCCACACTAGAAACCAATCTGAGGATGTTTGTGAACGAGAACCAGACAGACTGGGACAAGCTCATTCCACTCTTCCTGTTAGCTTACCGCTCAGCTGTCCATGAAACTACTGGGAAGACTCCCGCAAGGATCATCTTTGGAAGAGAGCTTCGCCTTCCCGCAGATTTGGTATTTGGTCGTCCTGCGGAACAGCCCACAGAGCCAGACACTTATACCCATGAGCTAGAACGAAGACTAGCAGCCGTACACGATCAAGTCAGATCTCGAATGCGACTAGAGAGCGATCGCATGAAGACTCGATACGACGTCCGGGCCAATACAGGCGGATTCCAACAAGGTGACCAGGTGTGGCTGTACAACCCCACGCGGAAGAAAGGAAAATCGCCTAAACTACAGAACCGTTGGGAGGGCCCCTATACTGTGATTAAAAGAATCAATGACGTCGTCTACCGGATACAGAGGACTCCCAGGAGTAAGATGAAGGTTGTCCATCTGGAGCGTCTGTCCCCATATAGAGGTGTATCCGATCGGGACGATCGGTCTTAAGGAGGGGGCAGTGTCACGGAATTTGCCCCACTCACACCCAAATCGACGACTGTGATACCGCGAATTACTAAGATTGCCCCGATCGCCCCTACGCGATTCTGTTAAACAAACAAAATGCCGTGGATCGAGACAGGACTAGAAAATTTGAGAAACGACGAGAAGCGTTCGAGAGATGCTAGAAAATAGATCTAGAGATGCTAGAATATACCTGGAATATTCGTTGGGTCTATAAAAGAAAAATAAACGGCCGATTTAGTTAGTCTTGTATAAGTCTTGTATTACAGTGTTGAATTGGAAGTGTTTAGTTGGAGATATCAAAGTGATTTAAATAGCGATTAATTAAATAAGTGTTTAGTTGAGTTCTAATTAGTGTTCAGTAGTGTACTGAGTATAGTTAAAAAAGAAGTAGTTAATTAACGGATTGTTTTTCTGGCAATAGTAAAAGTCGGATTGGGAAATCCGTGACAATAGATATGATTTCTTTATTTTTAAACTTGTTGAATTTCGTCTACAGATGCCTACTGTTTTTAAAATAATATTGATAGAAATTCCTTCCTTAACTAAACTCCTCACAATTTTTATCTTTTCTACTCTTCACTTTCTCTTTGCAAACTTGTACGTTTTCAAACAGAGATTTTTTTTATTTTAAAAGCAATAGGCATCTGTAGACGAAATTCAACAAGATTAAAAATAAAGAAATCATATCTATTTATATCTTTATAATTTCATAAAAAAAAGATTGAGAAATTGATTTGACTTCACTCGAAAGCTATGACTTTATGCTAAGATTGCTATTAATAACTATATAATTTCATAAAAAAAGATTGAAAATTTTATTTGACCACTCAAAAGCTATGGCTTTATGCTAAGACTGCTAAAAATGGCAGTAAATATATAACATGATTTTGATATTAGTGAAGGGTAATGTTTATAAATAATAAGGAAAATAGTAAAGCTCGTAGAGAAGAAATGGAATTCACAGCATTAGAAAGCAACGATAAGCCTCTACTTGATCGTGAAGTAATAGAAACATTTCTAAGTGCAGTGCATGACAGGGAAGAGGCTCGAATTATTGCTGGAAAGCTAATAGATAGTTTTGGAATAGTAGGAGTTTTAGACCAGGAAATTAGATGACATGAAAACTATAGAAGGGATAACTGACTCTACAGTAGCAGTATAAAGAATTGGAATAATTCTGAGATTCATAGAATTTCTACATTGGGGTTTGATCTAGGTTTAGAACCAAAAACGTTCGGTAGATTAGATAGGTTTAGCTTATATGAAGTAGGGGAAGTACAGGACCTGATGGAAAAAGCTTCAGAGAATTATAAGAATAAAAGTAAATATGCTCCTAAAGTAGAAAATGACTTTAAATGTTTAGTATCGATTAATAATTTTATAATGGAAAACAAGAACCCAATATACCAACGTCTAAGTTTTTCTTCACTTCAGGCTTTACAGAAAATTACTGTAGTTTAGAACAAATTGAGGAATTAAAAAATAAAACGCCAAGTAGTAATCAGATTTTAACATTGCTTGAAAAGTTAGAATACAACCTTTTGCTGAATGACTATGATTCAAACGTAATAGATCAGTGCAATATGTGGATGATCTCTTTAGGGTTGGGAGTATTGAAACCTTTGGTAATTACAGCAGTTTATGAAGGTAAATAGGATTATTGATAAACCTGTTAAAAAAGTAATGTTAATATTGAACATAATAATCGGTGTTCACAGAACTGGACGCCTTCGCATTATGCTACTTACAACGGTAATGTAGAATTAAGGCAAGAGTGTATTCAAAGCATTTTTAGAGAAGAAAGGTAATATTAAGCTTTAGAGAGTACTAGTTGTAACAGTGATAGTTGGGCGCTTTTGCACTATGCTGTTCATTATGGTTAGCTTTCTTATAGATAAAGGTGCTAATATTTTAATTAGAAGTAAGGAAGGTAAGGCAGACCTGTATTTGGCTGTTGAAGAAGCCAAGCAATACATAATTATTCTTCTTCTTGATAGAGGTGCTGATATCGAAGCAAAAAACAACGATGGTAGAACACCTCTGTACTTAGCTGCTTACAATAATGATTCAGGTGTAATTGAAGTTCTTTGTAACAGGATCAACACTAAAAGTAATGACGCATTTGAAATGATAAAACAGGTTGAATTTTTAAAGGAAGTTGTTAACCAAGCAAATATTTCATCTAATGCAAAAGGATCGGTAGAGTCTTGTATAAGTAGTTTAAGAGATTCAATAAAACATGCATTCAAAAAGGTGCTAAAGGACGGTATGCTGCATAATCTTAGTGTTTCAACTATTGAACTTGTGGATAGGGTTTATAATTTCCATGAAAGATTGTTTGCCGAAGCAATTAAGAAAGCTGTAAATGACGTATATTGGCAAGTAGATAAAAAACAAATGTTAAAGTTTATATATAGTCAAAATAACCCTGGTCAGAGTATCTCAGGTTATGTGGCTGTGTTTGATAAAATGCCAAAGAACGGTGGTGCATTATTTGAGTTAGCTCGCTGTATTAAAAATACAGTAGACTCTAGTAAATATTGTAGTGTCCGTTCAGAAAAAAGAACTGACCTTGAGAAACTAAAAAGTAGATTACCAGAATCAGTGAGGAATTCAGTATTTTCGTCAAAAGTTTGTATTAAAAATGTTAAGTATGATGAATACTTGTATGCTGCAGATTCCTATAAGTATGACGACTATAGACGGTAAACGTATTTACTTGGCATACAAAGGGGCGTGTAGGAAGCCAAAGTCAGTGGAAAATTGAGCTTGATGGTGGTGGCAATTGTCACATAGAGAACGTTCAATATGGTGAATACTTGTATGCTGCAGATTCCTATAAGTATGACAGCTATCTATAGACGATACGTATTTACTTGGCATACGCAGAATCGAGTGGAAGATCAAAGTAGATGGAAAATTGAAAATTGTGGATCTACTCGTAATAGACGTAGTATACAAGAATCAAATGGTTATATTATCAAATTGCAGAAGACGATAAGTCTATATTGACTGAAGATGATCAGCAAATAGCAAGTAGAATATCTACTATAGTTGAAGATGTTGAAAGGCTGAAAGCTTAAATCAATCACGAAGTAAGATAGATTTAGATAGTTAATTAAATAATAGAGGAGGAGAAAGCATTGCTGCGAATTTTATGAGGAGAAATACATGTAGTAAACTTAATGCAAGTGAGGGATAAACTATTAAGGTACTATTAATTAATATTACAGATCTGCTTCCAGAAACGACAGATAATGAGAATAGTGAAGCAGAGCTATGAAGGTTAATAGAAGAATACGAAACGATTAAAAGCCAAGAACTACGTCATGTACTAATAAAATCTCTGTTTGAAAACGTACAAGTTTGCAAAGAGAAAGTGAAGAGTAGAAAAGATAAAAATTGTGAGGAGTTTAGTTAAGGAATGAATTTCTATCAATATTATTTTAAAAACAGTAGGCATCTGTAGACGAAATTCAACAAGTTTGAAAAGAAAGAAACCATATCTATTTATATCTTTATAATTTCATAAAAAAAAGATTGAGAAATTGATTTGACTTCACTCGAAAGCTATGACTTTATGCTAAGATTACTATTAATATCTATATAATTTCATAAAAAAAAAAAAAAAAAAAGATTGAAAAATTTATTTGACCACTCAAAAGCTATGGCTTTAAGCCAAGACTGCTAAAAATGGCAGTAAATATATAAAAAGATTTTGATATTAGTGAAGGGTAATGTTTATGAATAATAAGGAAGATAGTAAAGCTCGTAGAGAAGAAATGGAATTCACAGCTTTAGAAAGCAACGATAAACCTCTACTTGATCGTGAAGTAATAGAAACATTTCTAAGTGCAGTGCATGACAGGGAAGAGGCTCGAATTATTGCTGGAAAGCTAATAGATAGTTTTGGAATAGGAGTTTTAGGCCAGGAAATTAGATGACTTGAAAACTATAGAAGGGATAACTGACTCTACAGTAGCAGTATAAAGAATTGGAATAATTCTGAGTTTCATAGAATTTCTACATTGGGGTTTGATCTAGGTTTAGAACCAATAACGTTCGGTAGATTAGATAGGTGTAGCTTATATGAAGTACGGAAAGTACAGGACCAGATGGAAAAAGCTTCAGAGAATTATAAGAATAAAAGTAAATATGCTCCTAAAGTAGAAAATGACTTTAAATGTTTAGTATCGATTAATAATTTTATAATGGAAAACAAGAACCCAATATACCAACGTCTAAGTTTTTCTTCACTTCAGGCTTTACAGAAAATTACTGTAGTTTAGAACAAATTGAGGAATTAAAAAATAAAACGCCAAGTAGTAATCAGATTTTAACATTGCCTGAAAAGTTAGAAAACAATCTTTTGCTGAATGACTATGATTCAAACGTAATAGATCAGTGGATGATCTCTTTAGGGTTTTTTTTAGCAGTTTTATCAATAATCCTATTTACCTTCATAAACAGCTGTAATTACCAAAGGTTTCAATACTCCCAACCCTAAAGAGATCATCCACTTATGCACTGATCTATTACGTTTGAATCATAGTCATTCAGCAAAAGGTTGTTTTCTAACTTTTCAAGCAATGTTAAAATCTGATTACTACTTGGCGTTTTATTTTTTAATTCCTCAATTTGTTCTAAACTAGAGTAATTTTCTGTAAAGCCTGAAGTGAAGAAAAACTTAGACGTTGGTATATTGGGTTCTTGTTTTCCATTAAAAAATTATTAATCGATACTAAACATTTAAAGTCATTTTCTACTTTTGGAGCATATTTACTTTTATTCTTATAATTCTCTGAAGCTTTTTCCATCTGGTCCTGTACTTTCCGTACTTCATATAAGCTAAACCTATCTAATCTACCGAACGTTATTGGTTCTAAACCTAGATCAAACCCCAATGTAGAAATTCTATGAAACTCAGAATTATTCCAATTCTTTATACTGCTACTGTAGAGTCAGTTATCCCTTCTATAGTTTTCAAGTCATCTAATTTCCTGGCCTAAAACTCCTCTTATTCCAAAACTATCTATTAGCTTTCCAGCAATAATTCGAGCCTCTTCCCTGTCATGCACTGCACTTAGAAATGTTTCTATTACTTCACGATCAAGTAGAGGCTTAACGTTGCTTTCTAATGCTGTGAATTCCATTTCTTCTCTACGAGCTTTACTATTTTCCTTATTATTCACAAACATTACCCTTCACTAATATCAAAATCTTTTTATATATTTACTGCCATTTTTAGCAGTCTTGGCATAAAGCCATAGCTTTTGAGTGGTCAAATAAAATTTTCAATTTTTTTTTTTATGAAATTATAAAGATATTAATAGATATGATTTCTTTATTTTTAAACTTGTTGAATTTCGTCTACAGATGCCTACTGTTTTTAAAATAATATTGATAGAAATTCCTTCCTTAACTAAACTCCTCACAATTTTTATCTTTTCTACTCTCTTCACTTTCTCTTTGCAAACTTGAACGTTTTCAAACAGAGATTTTATTAGTACATGACGTAGTTCTTGGCTTTTAATCTTTTCGTATTCTTCTATTAACCTTGATAGCTCTGCTTCACTATTCTCATTATCTGTCGTTTCTGGAAGCAGATCTGTAATATTAATTAATAGTACCTTAATATTTTATCCCTCACTTGCATTAAGTTCACTACATGTATTTCTCTTCATTAAATTCTGTAGACGAAATTCAATAAGTTTAAAAATAAAGAAATCATATTTATTTATATCTTTATAATTTCATAAAAAAAAGATTGAGAAATTGATTTGACTTCACTCGAAAGCTATGACTTTATGCTAAGATTGCTATTAATAACTATATAATTTCATATATAAAAAAAAAAAAAAAAAAAAAAGATTGAAAATTTTATTTGACCACTCAAAAGCTATGGCTTTATGCCAAGACTGCTAAAAATGCCAGTAAATATATAAAAAGATTTTGATATTAGTGAAGAGTAATGTTTATGAATAATAAGGAAAATAGTAAAGCTCGTAGAGAAGAAATGGAATTCACAGCATTAGAAAGCAACGATAAACTTCTACTTCATCGTGAAGTAATAGAAACATTTCTAAGTGCAGTGCATGACAGGGAAGAGGCTCGAATTATTGCTGGAAAGCTAATAGATAGTTTTGGAATAGGAGGAGTTTAAGGCCAGGAAATTAGATGACTTGAAAACTATAGAAGGGATAACTGACTCTACAGTAGCAGTATAAAGAATTGGAATAATTCTGAGTTTCATAGAATTTCTACATTGGGGTTTGATCTAGGTTTAGAACCAATAACGTTCGGTAGATTAGATAGGTTTAGCTTATATGAAGTACGGAAAGTACAAGACCTGATGGAAAAAGCTTCAGAGAATTATAAGAATAAAAGTAAATATGCTCCTAAAGTAGAAAATGACTTTAAATGTTTAGTATCGATTAATAATTTTATAATGGAAAACAAGAACCCAATATACCAACGTCTAAGTTTTTCTTCACTTCAGTACCATGTAAGCTTTACAGAAAATTACTGTAGTTTAGAACAAATTGAGGAATTAAAAAATAAAACGCCAACTAGTAATCAGATTTTAACATTGCTTGAAAAGTTAGAAAACAATCTTTTGCTGAATGACTATGATTCAAACGTAATAGATCAGTGCAATAAGTGGATGATCTCTTTAGGGTTAGGAGTATTGATACCTTTGTAATTACAGCAGTTTATGAAGATAAATAGGATGAAGTTAAAACTCTTATTGATAAAACTGCTAAAAAAGTAATGTTAATATTGAACATAATAATCAGTGTTCACAGAACTGGACGCCTTTGCATTATGCTACTTACAACGGTAATGTAGAATTAAGGCAAGAGTGTATTCAAAGCATTTTTAGAGAAGAAAGGTAATATTAAGCGTTAGAGAGTACTAGTTGTAACAGTGACAGTTGGGCGCTTTTGCACTATGCTGTTCATTATGGTTAGCTTTCTTATAGATAAAGGTGCTAATATTTTAATTAGAGGTAAGTAAGGTAAGGCACCCCTGTATTTGGCTGTTGAGGAAGCCAAGCAATACATAATTATTCTTATTCTTGATAGAGGTGCTGATATCGAAGCTAAAAACAACGATGGTAGAACACCTCTGTACTTAGCTTCTTACAATAATGATTCAGGTGTAATTGAAGTTCTTTGTAACAGGATCAAGACTAAAAGTAATGACGCATTTGAAATGATAAAACATGTTGAATTTTTAAAGAAGGAAGTTGTTAACCAAGCAAATATTCCATCTAATGCAAAAGGATCGGTAGAGTCTTGTATAAGTAGTTTAAGAGATTCGATAAAACATGCATTCAAAAAGGTGCTAATTAGGCTACGATTGTTAATTGCATCTCAAACCGCAGGCAATACAGGTCTATTAACGAAATAAATTCCCCTCACCCTCACCCTTCTGGTGACATAGATATGGGTGATAGCAGGATTATAAATGTAGCAGAACCTGAAGAGAATAATGATGTGGCTACTAAAAACTATGTTGATAAACAAATTCTAAAAATAAATGATAAAAGTATAGCAATAATTTGTTTACATTTTGAAGGAAATACAGTAGTAACAGTAGTAATTTTATAATAAAAAGGACCAACAGACCAATGTATTCATTTCCATTCAAATCTGCTACTGTGTTAAACATAAATATTAATAATAAATAATTTTTCATAGAAATCAATCAAGAACAACATACACCTATTACAATATTGGGAAAAAGTATTAAATTAAATGATAGGATAATTTTCTACAAACCATAATTAGCCGTCGGCAATAATCTTTATTGTGATAATAATTTTCAAAATTGTTTGCATCTAAAGTAAAGAGACTAATAGTAGATGAATTACATATGCCTGCAAGAATTAATTTTAAGAGACGAAGAGCTATAATTAAATCAATGGATGAGTTATTTCAGGCGGACCTTATTGAGATGTTGAAGTTATCAATTGCTTTTCTAAATACGTTTGGGCGGTTCCTGTAAATCTGCTTCTGACGTAACTAATGCAATGGAAAAAGGTTTTAGGAGAACAAGTACCAAATAATTTACAAATAGATGAAGGACGTGAATTTTTTAACAGATATTTTAAAAAATTAATGTCAAAATACAATATAAATCATTACAGTGTGATTCGTAATAAAAAAGCATGCATCACTATGCACTGAACGAGTTAATAGAACTTTAAAATATATGATGTGGAAAGAATTTAATATTCAAGACAATTATAAATGGTTAGATATATTAGATCTTGTTGTAAAGAAATATAATAATAAAAAACACCGTACTATAGGAATTAAACCATCCCAAGTGAATAAAAAAATGAAAAATATTTATTAAACACTGTATATAATAACATAAAACTTGCAAATAAAATAAACAAATTTAAAATAGGAGATTATGTGCGTATAAGTAAAAAGAGAGGAGTATTTGATAAATCTTATACACCGAATTGGCCACCTGAAATATTTATTGTTAAAAAAAGTACAGTTAACCAACCCCACCACTTATATTTTACAAGACGAGAATATGGAAGAAATAAAAGGAGGATTCTATGAAATGGAACTTCAAAAAGTTAAATATCCTAATATTTTTTTAGTTGAAAAGGTGTTAAAACGTAAATCAAATAAAGTGTTTGTTAAGTGGCTTGGATTTGGTAACAGTCATAATAGTTGGATAGACAAAAGCAATGTAGAATAAAAAACTTAAATTTGTATTAGACTTGTTTCAAAATAAGGTTGTTTATTCCTTCAAAGTAAGATAATAAGTTATTTTAGAATAACCTTTTAACTTTTCATCCAATTAGTTTTATCACTTGTTTTGTAGCTGTTCAAGGATATACTTATCATCTCTCAAAGTCATTTAAATAAACTTTATTTATTACCCAATTTGTTTACGAATGTATTAGTGACGACAACTATAATTGAAAAATACTAAGCTCGACTTATACTTATAACTTTTAAAGCAATGTTAAAATCTGATTACTAGTTGGCGTTTTATTTTTTAATTCCTCAATTTGTTCTAAACTACAGTAATTTTCTGTAAAGCTTACATGGTCCTGAAGTGAAGAAAAACTTAGACGTTGGTATATTGGGTTCTTGTTTTCCATTATAAAATTATTAATCGATACTAAACATTTAAAGTCATTTTCTACTTTAGGAGCATATTTACTTTTATTCTTATAATTCTCTGAAGCTTTTTCCATCAGGTCTTATACTTTCCGTACTTCATATAAGCTAAACCTATCTAATCTACCGAACGTTATTGGTTCTAAACCTAGAGCAAACCCCAATGTAGAAATTCTATGAAACTCAGAATTATTCCAATTCTTTATACTCTTTATACTGCTACTGTAGAGTCAGTTATCCCTTCTATAGTTTTCAAGTCATCTAATTTCCTGGCCTAAAACTCCTCCTATTCCAAAACTATCTATTAGCTTTCCAGCAATAATTCGAGCCTCTTTCCTGTCATGCACTGCACTTAGAAATGTTTCTATTACTTCACGATCAAGTAGAGGTTTATCGTTGCTTTCTAATGCTGTGAATTCCATTTCTTCTCTAGAAGCTTACAATTTTCCTTATTATTCATAAACATTACACTTCACTAATATCAAAATCTTTTTATATATTTACTGCCATTTTTAGCAGTCTTGGGATAAAGCCATAGCTTTTGAGTGGTCAAATAAAATTTTCAATCTTTTTTCTTTTTTTTTTTTTTTGTAATGAAATTATATAGTTATTAATAGCAATCTTAGCATAAAGTCATAGCTTTCGAGTGAAGTCAAATCAATTTCTCAATCTTTTTTTTATGAAATTATAAAGATATAAATAGATATGATTTCTTTATTTTTAAACTTGTTGAATATTGTCTACAGATGCCCACTGTTTTTAAAATAATATTGATAGAAATTCCTTCCTTAACTAAACTCCTCACAATTTTTATCTTTTCTACTCTCTTTCTCTTTGCAAACTTGTACGTTGTCACACAGAGATTTTATTAGTACAAAACGTAGTTCTTGGCTTTTAATCGTTTCGTATTCTTCTATTAACCTTGATAGCTCTGCTTCACTATTCTCATTATCTGTCGTTTCTGGAAGCAGATCTGTAATATTAATTAATAGTACCTTAATATTTTATCCCTCACTTGCATTAAGTTCACTACATGTATTTCTCATAAAATTCGCAGCAATGCTTTCTCCTCCTCTATTATTCAAGTAACTATCTAAATCTATCTTACTTCGTGATTGATTTAAGCTTTCAGCCTTTCAACATCTTCAACTATAGTAGATATTCTACTTGCTATTTGCTGATCCTCTTCAGTCGATATAGACTTATCGCCTACTGCAATTTGATTATATAACCATTTGATTCTTGTATACTACGTCTATTACGAGTAGATCCACAATTTTCTGTTCTACTGTTTTTAAAATAATATTGATAGAAATTCCTTCCTTAACTA
Source organism: Monochamus alternatus (assembly GCA_037114965.1). Taxonomy (NCBI): domain Eukaryota; kingdom Metazoa; phylum Arthropoda; class Insecta; order Coleoptera; family Cerambycidae; genus Monochamus; species Monochamus alternatus. Next base: position 61,473,415 of record CM073427.1, on the reverse strand, counting down.
AACTCCTCACAATTTTTATCTTTTCTACTCTTCACTTTCTCTTTGCAAACTTGTACGTTTTCAAACAGAGATTTTTTTTATTTTAAAAACAATAGGCATCTGTAGACGAAATTCAACAAGATTAAAAATAAAGAAATCATATCTATTTATATCTTTATAATTTCATAAACAAAGATTGAGAAATTGATTTGACTTCACTCGAAAGCTATGACTTTATGCTAAGATTGCTATTAATAACTATATAATTTCATAAAAAAAAAAAAAAAGATTGAAAATTTTATTTGACCACTCAAAAGCTATGGCTTTATGCTAAGACTGCTAAAAATGGCAGTAAATATATAAAAAGATTTTGATATTAGTGAAGGGTAATGTTTATAAATAATAAGGGAGATAGTAAAGCTCGTAGAGAAAAAATGGAATTCACAGCATTAGAAAGCAACGATAAGCCTCTACTTGATCGTGAAGTAATAGAAACATTTCTAAGTGCAGTGCATGACAGGGAAGAGGCTCGAATTATTGCTGGAAAGCTAATAGATAGTTTTGGAATAGGAGGAGTTTTAGGCCAGGAAATTAGATGACTTGAAAACTATAGAAGGGATAACTGACTCTACAGTAGCAGTATAAAGAATTGGAATAATTCTGAGATTCATAGAATTTCTACATTGGGGTTTGATCTAGGTTTAGAACCAATAACGTTCGGTAGATTAGATAGGTTTAGCTTATATGAAGTAGGGGAAGGACAAGACCTGATGGAAAAAGCTTCAGAAAATTATAAGAGTAAAAGTAAATATGCTCCTAAAGTAGAAAATGACTTTAAATGTTTAGTATCGATTAATAATTTTTTAATGGAAAACAAGAACCCAATATACCAACGTCTAAGTTTTTCTTCACTTCAGGCTTTACAGAAAATTACTGTAGTTTAGAACAAATTGAGGAATTAAAAAATAAAACGCCAAGTAGTAATCAGATTTTAACATTGCTTGAAAAGTTAGAAAACAACCTTTTGCTGAATGACTATGATTCAAACGTAATAGATCAGTGCAATAAGTGGATGATCTCTTTAGGGTTGGGAGTATTGAAACCTTTGGAAATTACAGCAGTTTATGAAGGTAAATCGGATTATTGATAAAGCTGCTAAAAAAGTAATGTTAATATTGAACATAAGAATCAGTGTTCACAGAACTGGACGCCTTTGCATTATGCTACTTACAACGGTAATGTAGAATTAAGGCAAGAGTGTATTCAAAGCATTTTTAGAGAAGAAAGGTAATATTAAGCTTTAGAGAGTACTAGTTGTAACAGTGATAGTTGGGCGCTTTTGCACTATGCTGTTCATTATGGTTAGCTTTCTTATAGATAAAGGTGCTAATATTTTAATTAGAAGTAAGGAAGGTAAGGCAGCCCTGTATTTGGCTGTTGAAGAAGCCAAGCAATACATAATTATTCTTCTTCTTGATAGAGGTGCTGATATCGAAGCTAAAAACAACGATGGTAGAACACCTCTGTACTTAGCTGCTTACAATAATGATTCAGGTGTAATTGAAGTTCTTTGTAACAGGATCAAGACTAAAAGTAATGACGCATTTGAAATGATAAAACATGTTGAATTTTTAAAGAAGGAAGTTGTTAACCATGCAAATATTCCATCTAATGTAAAATAGTCGGTAGAGTCTTGTATAAGTAGTTTAAGAGATTCAATAAAACAAGCATTCATAAAGGTGCTTAAGGACGGTATGCTGCATAATCTTAGTGTTTCAACTATTGAACTTGTGGATAGGGTTTATAATTTCCATGAAAGATTGTTTGCCGAAGCAATTAAGAAAGCTGTAAATGACGTTTATTGGCAAGTAGATAAAAAAGAAATGTTAAAGTTTATATATAGTCAAAATAACCCTGGTCAGAGTATCTCAGGTTATGTGGCTGTGTTTGATAAAATGCCAAAGAACGGTGGTCCATTATTTGAGTTAGCTCGCTGTATTAAAAATACAGTAGACTCTAGTAAATATTGTAGTGACCGTTCAGAAAAAAGAATTGACCTTGAGAAACTAAAAAGTAGATTACCAGAATCAGTGAGGAATGCAGTATTTTCGTCAAAAGTATATATTAAAAATGTTAAGTATGATGAATACTTGTATGCTGCAGATTCCTATAAGTATGACGACTATAGACGGTAAACGTATTTACTTGGCATACAAAGGGGCGAGTAGGAAGCCAAAGTCAGTGGAAAATTGAGCTTGATGGTGGTGGCAATTGTCACATAGAGAACGTTCAATATGATGAATACTTGTATGCTGCAGATTCCTATAAGTATAACAGTTATCTATAGACGATACGTATTTACTTGGCATACGCAGAATCGAGTGGAAGATCAAAGTAGATGGAAAATTGAAAATTGTGTATCTACTCGTAACAGACGTAGTATACAAGAATCAAATGGTTATATAATCAAATTGCAGTAGACGATAAGTCTATATTGACTGAAGATGATCAGCAAATAGCAAGTAGAATATCTACTATAGTTGAAGATGTTTAAAGGCTGAAAGGTTAAATCAATCACGAAGTAAGATAGATTTAGATAGTTACTTGAATAATAGAGGAGGAGAAAGCATTGCTGCGAATTTTATGAGGAGAAATACATGTAGTGAACTTAATGCAAGTGAGGGATAAAATATTAAGGTACTATTAATTAATATTACAGATCTGCTTCCAGAAACGACAGATAATGAGAATAGTGAAGCAGAGCTATCAAGGTTAATAGAAGAATACGAATAGATTAAAAGCCAAGAACTACGTCATGTACTAATAAAATCTCTGTTTGAAAACGTACAAGTTTGCAAAGAGAAAGTGAAGAGTGTAGAAAAGATAAAAATTGTGAGGAGTTTAGTTAAGGAAGGAATTTCTATCAATATTATTTTTAAAACAGTTGGCATCTGTAGACGAAATTCAACAAGTTTAAAAATAAAGAAATCATATCTATTTATATCTTTATAATTTCATAAAAAAAAGATTGAGAAATTGATTTGACTTCACTCGAAAGCTATGACTTTATGCTAAGATTGCTATTAATAACTATATAATTTCATTACAAAAAAAAAAAAAGAAAAAAGATTGAAAATTTTATTTGACCACTCAAAAGCTATGGCTTTATGCCAAGACTGCTAAAAATGGCAGTAAATATATAAAAAGATTTTGATATTAGTGAAGGGTAATGTTTATGAATAATAAGGAAAATAGTAAAGCTCGTAGAGAAGAAATGGAATTCACAGCATTAGAAAGCAACGATAAACCTCTACTTGATCGGGAAGTAATAGAAACATTTCTAAGTGCAGTGCATGACAGGGAAGAGGCTCGAATTATTGCTGGAAAGCTAATAGATAGTTTTGGAATAGGAGGAGTTTTAGGCCAGGAAATTAGATGACTTGAAAACTATAGAAGGGATAACTGACTCTACAGTAGCAGTATAAAGAATTGGAATAATTCTGAGTTTTATAGAATTTCTACATTGGGGTTTGATCTAGGTTTAGAACCAATAACGTTCGGTAGATTAGATAGGTTTAGCTTATATGAAGTACGGAAAGTACAGGACCAGATGGAAAAAGCTTCAGAGAATTATAAGAATAAAAGTAAATATGCTCCTAAAGTAGAAAATGACTTTAAATGTTTAGTATCGATTAATAATTTTATAATGGAAAACAAGAACCCAATATACCAACGTCTAAGTTTTTCTTCACTTCAGGCTTTACAGAAAATTACTGTAGTTTAGAACAAATTGAGGAATTAAAAAATAAAACGCCAAGTAGTAATCAGATTTTAACATTGCCTGAAAAGTTAGAAAACAATCTTTTGCTGAATGACTGATTCAAACGTAATAGATCAGTGCAAAAAGTGGATGATCTCTTTAGGGTTTTTTTTAGCAGTTTTATCAATAATCCTATTTACCTTCATAAACAGCTGTAATTACCAAAGGTTTCAATACTCCCAACCCAAAAGAGATCATCCACTTATTGCACTGATCTATTACGTTTGAATCATAGTCATTCAGCAAAAGGTTGTTTTCTAACTTTTCAAGCAATGTTAAAATCTGATTACTACTTGGCGTTTTATTTTTTAATTCCTCAATTTGTTCTAAACTACAGTAATTTTCTGTAAAGCCTGAAGTGGAGAAAAACTTAGACGTTAGTATATTGGGTTCTTGTTTTCCATTAAAAAATTATTAATCGATACTAAACATTTAAAGTCATTTTCTACTTTAGGAGCATATTTACTTTTATTCTTATAATTCTCTGAAGCTTTTTCCATCAGGTCTTGTACTTCCCCTACTTCATATAAGCTAAACCTATCTAATCTACCGAACGTTATTGGTTCTAAACCTAGATCAAACCCCAATGTAGAAATTCTATGAAACTCAGAATTATTCCAATTCTCTATACTGCTACTGTAGAGTCAGTTATCCCTTCTATAGTTTTCAAGTCATCTAATTTCCTGGCCTAAAACTCCTCCTATTCCAAAACTATCTATTAGCTTTCCAGCAATAATTCGAGCCTCTTCCCTGTCATGCACTGCACTTAGAAATGTTTCTATTACTTCACGATCAAGTAGAGGTTTATCGTTGCTTTCTAAAGCTGTGAATTCCATTTCTTCTCTACGAGCTTTACTATCTTCCTTATTATTCATAAACATTACCCTTCACTAATATCAAAATCTTTTTATATATTTACTGCCATTTTAAGCAGTCTTGGCTTAAAGCCATAGCTTTTGAGTGGTCAAATAAATTTTTCAATCTTTTTTTTTTTTTTTTTTTTTTTATGAAATTAAGTAGATATTAATAGCAATCTTAGCATAAAGTCATAGCTTTCGAGTGAAGTCAAATCAATTTCTCAATCTTTTTTTTATGAAATTATAAAGATATAAATAGATATGGTTTCTTTCTTTTCAAACTTGTTGAATTTCGTCTACAGATGCCTACTGTTTTTAAAATAATATTGATAGAAATTCATTCCTTAACTAAACTCCTCACAATTTTTATCTTTTCTACTCTTCACTTTCTCTTTGCAAACTTGTACGTTTTCAAACAGAGATTTTATTAGTACATGACGTAGTTCTTGGCTTTTAATCGTTTCGTATTCTTCTATTAACCTTCATAGCTCTGCTTCACTATTCTCATTATCTGTCGTTTCTGGAAGCAGATCTGTAATATTAATTAATAGTACCTTAATAGTTTATCCCTCACTTGCATTAAGTTTACTACATGTATTTCTCCTCATAAAATTCGCAGCAATGCTTTCTCCTCCTCTATTATTCAATTAACTATCTAAATCTATCTTACTTCGTGATTGATTTAAGCTTTCAGCCTTTCAACATCTTCAACTATAGTAGATATTCTACTTGCTATTTGCTGATCATCTTCAGTCAATATAGACTTATCGTCTACTGCAATTTGATAATATAACCATTTGATTCTTGTATACTACGTCTATTACGAGTAGATCCACAATTTTCAATTTTCCATCTACTTTGATCTTCCACTCGATTCTGCGTATGCCAAGTAAATACGTATCGTCTATAGATAGCTGTCATACTTATAGGAATCTGCAGCATACAAATATTCACCATATTGAACGTTCTCTATGTGACAATTGCCACCACCATCAAGCTCAATTTTCCACTGACTTTGGCTTCCTACACGCCCCTTTGTATGCCAAGTAAATACGTTTACCGTCTACAGTCGTCATACTTATAGGAATCTGCAGCATACAAGTATTCATCATACTTAACATTTTTAATACAAACTTTTGACGAAAATACTGCATTCCTCACTGATTCTGGTAATCTACTTTTTAGTTTCTCAAGGTCAGTTCTTTTTTCTGAACGGACACTACAATATTTACTAGAGTCTACTGTATTTTTAATACAGCGAGCTAACTCAAATAATGCACCACCGTTCTTTGGCATTTTATCAAACACAGCCACATAACCTGAAATACTCTGACCAGGGTTATTTTGACTATATATAAACTTTAACATTTGTTTTTTATCTACTTGCCAATATACGTCATTTACAGCTTTCTTAATTGCTTCGGCAAACAATCTTTCATGGAAATTATAAACCCTATCCACAAGTTCAATAGTTGAAACACTAAGATTATGCAACATACCGTCCTTTAGCACCTTTTTGAATGCATGTTTTATTGAATCTCTTAAACTACTTATACAAGACTCTACCGATCCTTTTGCATTAGATGAAATATTTGCTTGGTTAACAACTTCCTTTAAAAATTCAACCTGTTTTATCATTTCAAATGCGTCATTACTTTTAGTCTTGATCCTGTTACAAAGAACTTCAATTACACCTGAATCATTATTGTAAGCAGCTAAGTACAGAGGTGTTCTACCATCGTTGTTTTTTGCTTCGATATCAGCACCTCTATCAAGAAGAAGAATAATTATGTATTGCTTGGCTTCTTCAACAGCCAAATACAGGTCTGCCTTACCTTCCTTACTTCTAATTAAAATATTAGCACCTTTATCTATAAGAAAGCTAACCATAATGAACAGCACAGTGTAAAAGCGCCCAACTATCACTGTTACAACTAGTACTCTCTAAAGCTTAATATTATCTTTCTTCTCTGCTTTGAATACACTCTTGCCTTAATTCTACATTACCGTTGTAAGTAGCATAATACAAAGGCGTCCAGTTCTGTGAACACCGATTATTATGTTCAATATTAACATTACTTTTTTAACAGGTTTATCAATAATCCTATTTACCTTCATAAACTGCTGTAATTACCAAAGGTTTCAATACTCCCAACCCTAAAGAGATCATCCACATATTGCACTGATCTATTACGTTTGAATCATAGTCATTCAGCAAAAGGTTGTATTCTAACTTTTCAAGCAATGTTAAAATCTGATTACTACTTGGCGTTTTATTTTTTAATTCCTCAATTTGTTCTAAACTACAGTAATTTTCTGTAAAGCCTGAAGTGAAGAAAAACTTAGACGTTGGTATATTGGGTTCTTGTTTTCCATTATAAAATTATTAATCGATACTAAACATTTAAAGTCATTTTCTACTTTAGGAGCATATTTACTTTTATTCTTATAATTCTCTGAAGCTTTTTCCATCAGGTTTTTTTCCCTACTTCATATAAGCTAAACCTATCTAATCTACCGAACGTTTTTGGTTCTAAACCTAGATCAAACCCCAATGTAGAAATTCTATGAATCTCAGAATTATTCCAATTCTTTATACTGCTACTGTAGAGTCAGTTATCCCTTCTATAGTTTTCAAGTCATCTAATTTTCTGGTCTAAAACTCCTACTATTCCAAAACTATCTATTAGCTTTCCAGCAATAATTCGAGCCTCTTCCCTGTCATGCACTGCACTTAGAAATGTTTCTATTACTTCACGATCAAGTAGAGGCTTATCGTTGCTTTCTAATGCTGTGAATTCCATTTCTTCTCTACGAGCTTTACTATTTTCCTTATTATTTATAAACATTACCCTTCACTAATATCAAAATCATTTTATATATTTACTGCCATTTTTAGCAGTCTTAGCATAAAGCCATAGCTTTTGAGTGGTCAAATAAAATTTTCAATCTTTTTTTATGAAATTATATAGTTATTAATAGCAATCTTAGCATAAAGTCATAGCTTTCGAGTGAAGTCAAATCAATTTCTCAATCTTTTTTTTATGAAATTATAAAGATATAAATAGATATGATTTCTTTATTTTTAATCTTGTTGAATTTCGTCTACAGATGCCTATTGCTTTTAAAATAAAAAAAATCTCTGTTTGAAAACGTACAAGTTTGCAAAGAGAAAGTGAAGAGTAGAAAAGATAAAAATTGTGAGGAGTCTAGTTAAGGAAGGAATTTCTATCAATATTATTTTAAAAACAGTAGGCATCTGTAGACGAAATTCAACAAGTTTAAAAATAAAGAAATCATATCTATTAATATCTTTATAATTTCATAAAAAAAAAAGATTGAGTAATTGATTTGACTTCACTCGAAAGCTATGACTTTATGCCAAGATTGCTATTAATAACTATATAATTTCATAAAAAAAAAAAAAAAAAGATTGAAAATTTTATTTGACCATTCAAAAGCTATGGCTTTATGCCAAGACTGCTAAAAATGGCAATAAATATATAAATAGATTTTGATATTAGTGAAGGGTAATGTTTATGAATAATAAGGAAAATAGTAAAGCTCGTAGAGAAGAAATGGAATTCACAGCATTAGAAAGCAACGATAAACCTCTACTTGATCGTGAAGTAATAGAAACATTTCTAAGTGCAGTGCATGACAGGGAAGAGGCTCGAATTATTGCTGGAAAGCTAATAGATAGTTTTGGAATACTTAAACTTATTGAATTTCGTCTACAGATGCCTATTGTTTTTAAAATAATATTGATAAAAATTCCTTCCTTAACTAAACTCCTCACAATTTTCATCTTTTCTACTCTCTTCACTTTCTCTTTGCAAACTTGTACGTTTTCAAACAGAGATTTTATTAGTACATGACGTAGTTCTTGGCTTTTAATCGTTTCGTATTCTTCTATTAACCTTGATAGCTCTGCTTTACTATTCTCATTACCTGTCGTTTCTGGAAGCAGATCTGTAATATTAATTAATAGTACCTTAATATTTTATCCTTCACTTGCATTAAGTTCACTACATGTATTTCTCCTCATAAAATTCGCAGCAATGCTTTCTCCTCCTCTATTATTCAAGTAACTATCTAAATCTATCTTACTTCGTGATTGATTTAAGCTTTCAGCCATTCAACATCTTCAACTATAGTAGATATTCTACTTGCTATTTGCTGATCCTCTTCAGTCCATATAGACTTATCGTCTACTGCAATTTGATTATATAACCATTTGATTCTTGTATACTACGTCTATTACGAGTAGATCCACAATTTTCAATTTTCCATCTACTTTGATCTTCCACTCGATTCTGCGTATGCCAAGTAAATACGTATCGTCTATAGATAGCTGTCATACTTATAGGAATCTGCAGCATACAAGTATTCACCATATTGAACGTTCTCTATGTGACAATTGCCACCACCATCAAGCTCAATTTTCCACTGACTGGCTTCCTACTCGCCCCTTTGTATACCAAGTAAATACTGTCACGGAATTTGCCCCACTCACACCCAAATCGTCGACTGTGGTACCGCGAATTACTAAGATTGCCCCGATCCCTCCTACACGATTCTGTTAAACAAACAAAATGCCGTGGATCGAGACGGGACTAGAAAATTTGAGAAACGACGAGAAGCGTTCGAGAGATGCTAGAAAATAGATCTAGAGATGCTAGAATATACCTGGAATATTCGTTGGGTCTATAAAAGAAAAATAAACGGCCGATTAAGTTAGTCTTGTATAAGCTTTGTATTACAGTGTTAAATTGAAGTGTTTAGTTGGAGATATAAAAGTGATTTAGATAGCGATTAATTAAATAAGTGTTTAGTTGAGTTTTAATTAGTGTTCAATAGTGTACTGAGTATAGTTAATAAAGAAGTAATTAATTAACGGATTGTGTTTTTCTGGCAATAGTAAAATTCGGATTGGGAAATCCGTGACAATTTGGTGTCAGAAGTGGGATTAACTGGAAGTTTTAAAAGAGCTTTCTGGAACCCTTTCCACAAAGTGGGATTTAGCTGGAAGTTTGAAGAACTTTTTGGAACCCTGTGCGTGAGTGGGTTTAAGTGGAAGTTGGAAGAACTTTCTGGAACCCTGTGCGTGGGTGGAATAAAGACCCAAGTGTGACATATCACCGCACTCGTCGTGACTCAAGGAAGTGAACGGTGGTATTTGCGAAGGACATTCTCGAACATTCTAGAACTTTGTACGCGAGTGAGACAAAGACCCAAGTGTGACATATCACCGCACTCGTCGTGATTTAAGGAGGTGAACGGTGATATTCGTGAAGGACAATCTCGAACATTCTAGAACTTTGCACGGGAGTGAGACAAGGACCCAAGTGTGACATATCACCGCATTCGTCGTGACTTAAGGAAGTGAACGGTGCTATTTGCGAAGGATATTCTCGAACACTCTAGAACTTTGTGCGGGAGTGAGACAAAGACCCAAGTGTGACATATCACCGCACTCGTCGTGACTTAAGGAAGTGAACGGTGTTATTTGCGAAGGACAATCTCGAACATTCTAGAACTTTATACCGAAGTGAGACAAAGACCCAAGTGTGGCATATCACTGCACTCGTTTCATTGTAAGCAAGTCAACGGTGACATTTACAAACACATTCCTGGATATTCTAGAACATTCTAAAGAAAATAGAGTGAATGCCTGTAACTAGAAGCCAAGTCAATATGGATGTACAGCTAGCAAAACTGTTAGAAATGATGCAGACAGTGCAACAGGAAATGAAAGACCAGGCGAAGACGATGCAAGAGAAATTAGATGAGCAAGGACATAAAATGGAAGACCAAGCGAAAACAATGCAAGAGAAATTAGAAGAACAGGGACAGACAATGCAAGAAATATTTGAAGAACAAGGGCATAAAATCGAAGATCAGTCCCAAACGATGCAGGAAAAATTAGAAAAGAAATTAGAAGATCAGATGCAGATAATACAACAGGAAATGAGAGCTCAGACGAACGAAATGCAGGTGAAGTTAGAAAAATTAGAAAATACAGTAGAGGAGAAACTGTTAGAACAGAGAAAAGAAATCGACGAAGAACTGTTAGCACAAAGAAAGGAAGTGGACAAAGAAATAAACCTTGTTAGAGAAACCTGCGAAGAACTCCGACATAAGCTAGACAACATAAGCAAGGAAGGCGTAATAAAATCAGAAGGATCTGTTATCCGAACGCAGAAAACGAAGCCTCCTGAATTCGACGGCAGGGTCTCCTGGAATGTCTATCTGCGTCAGTTTGAAGCAGCAGCTGCGGCAAACGAGTGGTCTGATTGTGAAAAGGCTACTGCTCTAATAGTTGCTTTACGAGGGGAAGCTCTTGACGTCCTGCAAGGAGTTCCTGCTGGGCAGCAGAATAACTACGACATTCTAAAACAGCATATGGAAATGAGATATGGGGATAAGCACCTGCAGCAAGTTTACCAGGCACAATTGAAAAATCGTCACCAACAGAACGGAGAGAATTTACAGCATTTTGAGACCGATGTTGCCAGACTGGTTCGATTGGCTTATCCAACAGCCCCGTCCGAATTCTTAGACCAGCTGTCCATCCAAGTTTTTACCGATGGCCTAAGAGATTGCGAAACCCAGCAGGCATTACGACTCGCCAGACCTAAAACGTTGAACGACGCTCTTTCGCATGCACTGGAATTCGAGGCAGCAAAAATGGCATCTGGTAGGCATGTTAAAGTTCGGGCCATCAGTGATAACAGCGATAGTATGGCAAATGGAGACATAATAAAAACGCTAAAGGAGATTATTGATAAATTCAGTCCATCTACTAGGACAAAGGAGGAACAACCTGATAGTCGAAGGGATCGCCTTCTCAAATGCTGGAACTGTGGACAGACAGGACATCTAAAAAGACAGTGTAGGGCCCCAGTCGCAGATCAGCAAAAGCGCGACTCCCAGGCTGCGCAGGAAAACTAGGTTCAGCCGGCTTGACGGGGCAAAAGCCGGCTGCGTCCTCCTACCATGCCCCACGAGAAGAAATTACGTTGTCACGTCTCCAGGACTCTGACTCCTTGCTAGTAGAAGGCAGTATTTTTGGTCGTACTTTCCCTATGATAATCGATACTGGAGCGGCAAGAACTATTGTTCGGCCAGATATTATTCATGCTTGGCGTATTAAGAACCCTGCCAAACGTTATGTCCTTACAACATCCAATGGACAACAACTGCCAGTCAAGGGGGAATGCGAGCTTGAAGTAGAATTAGGAGACGTCAAATTCAAACATAGAGCCCTGGTAGCAGATATATCGGATAATGTCATACTCGGACTAGACTTACTACGAGCAAAGGGGGTGAATTTAGATTTGAATGCTGGTACGTTACGGATAATGGGTGAGGAAGTAGTGCTAACGACCACCACTGAGAATAACGCTGTACGGAGACTCGTTGTTAAAGAAGATGTGGTACTACCTGCTCAGACCGAAACATTGGTTGCCACTGTAATGGATGGGGAAATGTCTTGCAGTGTAGGAGTGGTGGAACCCAGTAATCCGGATTTGTTCAATAAATCTATAGTCACCGGACGTACCCTGATTAAACCTGAGAAAACCACAATGGTACGGGTAGTGAACCTGAAAACCTTTCCACAGAAAATTGCAAAGGGAACTGAAGTAGGAGTCTGTGAACCTGTTACCATGGTCAGAACACTCAAAGAAATCAACAAAACGGAGAAGAAACCAAATAAGACCAGTCTACCGGAATGTCTAAGGGACATCGTGGATAGGGCTAAGGAAAGATTAACAGAGATGGAGGTGGAACAACTGGAAGAGTTGCTAAGTGAAAATGAAGATGTGTTTGCACTTAAGCCAGGCGACTTTGGTAGAACCAATGTAGTGAAGCATCGAATCGATACTGGTTCATCGTCTCCTATAAAGCAGCCACCACGAGGACTTCCACTAGCCAAGCGAGAAGAAGTTAACAAGATGTTAATTGAAATGCAAAACCAAGGCACCATAGAGCCATCTCAGAGTCCTTGGGCTTCTCCTGTAGTCCTGGTCAAGAAGAAAGACGGCTCCACCCGATTTTGTGTGGACTACAGAAAATTAAATGACGTCACCAAGAAAGACAGTTACCCATTACCGAGGATTGACGATACTCTGGACACCTTGGCCGGTGCGCAATGGTTTTCCACTTTGGATTTAAAGAGTGGATATTGGCAAGTTGAGGTCAGCCCAGAAGACAAGGAAAAGACAGCGTTCACTACCGGAAATGGATTGTGGCAGTTCAATGTAATGCCATTTGGCCTATGTAATGCCCCTGCTACTTTTGAGCGACTGATGGAAACTGTACTACATGGCCTGCATTGGGAGACCTGCTTGATTTACTTGGACGACGTGGTGGTGCTGGGACGCTCTTTCCAGGAGCACCTGAAGAACGTGTCCGAAGTGTTAAAGAAGTTGAAAGCAGCGAACCTGAAGTTGAACCCGAAGAAGTGTAGTCTGTTCCAAAAGGAGGTTAGATACCTAGGCCACATTATTACTCCAAATGGTGTGAAAACAGATCCGGAGAAGACAGAGTGCATAAAGAACTGGCCGGTTCCTAAAGACAAACATCAAGTTCGAAGTTTTCTCGGCCTATGCACATACTATCGACGATTCGTCCAAGGATTCTCAGACATTGCCAAGCCTCTTCATAAATTGACAGAAGACAGCATCCCGTTCGAATGGACTCCGAGATGCCAGCAAGCCTTTGAGACGCTGAAAGAGGCTCTCTGCACTACCCCGATTTTGACATACCCAATACCTGGACAACCATTTATAGTGGACACGGACGCAAGCAACATTGGAATTGGTGGAGTTCTTTCCCAAGTACAAGATGGTCAGGAGCGAGTAGTGGGCTACTTCAGCAAAGTTCTATCAAAAGCCGAAAAGAACTATTGTGTGACTCGGAAAGAATTGCTTGCCATCGTGAAGAGTCTAGAACACTTTCATAAATACTTGTATGGCCAAGAATTCCTCCTAAGAACGGATCACGCTTCCCTCAAATGGCTGCTACAGTTTAAGAACCCTGAAGGACAAATGGCCAGATGGCTGGAACGGCTGCAAGAATATCACTTTGTTGTTGAACATCGAGCCGGCAGGAAACATGGAAATGCAGATGCCCTTTCTAGGAGACCCTGTCCTGTCAACTGCAAACACTGCAGTAGTCTTGAAAGGAAAGAGAACATCTCATCAGTTTCTTGCAAGGTAGTAGCAGCCCAACCTGAAGACCGATGGAGTTCAGCAGCGATTCGGGAAGACCAGCAAGCTGACTGTGACATCAAGCCTTTACTAGACTGGAAAGAAACCAACAACCGACCGTCTTGGGCTGAAGTCAGTAGTAAAAGCCCAGCATTAAAGAGCTATTGGGCTCAATGGAATTCCCTGGTGTTGGAAGACGGTGTCCTAAAAAGAGCATGGGAGAACAATGACGGAACGGAGGTGAAGAAACAAGTACTACTCCCGAGGTCCCGGGTCAAGGAAGTGCTGCAGGAAGTACATGGAGGTACTGGTGGTGGTCATTTCGGTATCAATAGGACTCTACAGAAGATTAGGGAGCGTTTCTACTGGTTGAATTGTAGGACGGATGTAGAAGATTGGTGCCGAAAATGTGACATATGTGCAGCAAGCAAGGGACCGAAGACCCGTTCCAGAGGCAAAATGCGCCAGTACATCGTAGGAGCGCCGTTTGAGAGGATTGCCATTGATATCGCTGGTCCCTTTCCGAAAACCCTAAGTGGGAACCGATATCTGCTAGTAGCCATGGACTACTTCAGCAAATGGCCGGAAGTATACCCCCTTCCCAATCAAGAGACCACAACCGTAGCAGAAGCGCTAGTCAACAACCTGTTCTGCAGATTTGGTGTGCCCATGGAACTACATTCAGATCAGGGCCGAAATTTCGAATCAGGTGTGTTCCGAAAGGTCTGCGAGCTTATGGGAATCCGAAAAACCAGGACCACCCCACTGCATCCCCAGTCAGATGGTATGGTGGAACGCTTCAACGCCACACTAGAAACCAATCTGAGGATGTTTGTGAACGAGAACCAGACAGACTGGGACAAGCTCATTCCACTCTTCCTGTTAGCTTACCGCTCAGCTGTCCATGAAACTACTAGGAAGACTCCCGCAAGGATCATCTTTGGAAGAGAGCTTCGCCTTCCAGCAGATTTGGTATTTGGTCGTCCTGCGGAACAGCCCACAGATCCAGACAGTTATATCCATGACTTAGAACAAAGACTAGCAGCTGTACACGACCAAGTCAGATCTCGAATGCGACTAGAGAGCGATCGCATGAAGACTCGATACGACGTCCGGGCCAATACAGTCGGATTCCAACAAGGTGACCTGGTGTGGCTGTACAACCCCACGCGGAAGAAAGGAAAATCGCCTAAGCTAAAGAACCGTTGGGAGGGCCCCTACACCGTCATTAAAAGAATCAATGATGTCGTCTACCGGATACAGAGGACTCCTAGGAGTAAGATGAAGGTCGTCCATCTGGAGCGTCTGTCCCCGTATCGAGGTGGATCCGATCGGGACGATCGGTCCTAAGGAGGGGGCAGTGTCACGAAATTTGCCCCACTCACACCCAAATCGTCGACTGTGGTACCGCGAATTACTAAGATTGCCCCGATCGCTCCTACACGATTCTGTTAAACAAACAAAATGCCGTGGATCGAGACGGGACTAGAAAATTTGAGAAACGACGAGAAGCGTTCGAGAGATTCTAGAAAATAGATCTAGAGATGCTAGAATATACCTGGAATATTCGTTGGGTCTATAAAAGAAAAATAAACGGCCGATTAAGTTAGTCTTGTATAAGCTTTGAATTACAGTGTTAAATTGAAGTGTTTAATTGGAGATATAAAAGTGATTTAGATAGCGATTAATTAAATAAGTGTTTAGTTGAGTTTTAATTAGTGTTCAATAGTGTACTGGGTATAGTTAATAAAGAAGTAATTAATTAACGGATTGTGTTTTTCTGGCAATAGTAAAATTCGGATTGGGAAATCCGTGACAATACGTTTACCGTCTATAGTCGTCATACTTATAGGAATCTGCAGCATACAAGTATACAACCTAGATCAAACCCCAATGTAGAAATTCTATGAAACTCAGAATTATTCCAATTCTTTATACTGCTACTGTAGAGTCAGTTATCCCTTCTATAGTTTTCAAGTCATCTAATTTCCTGACCTAAAACTCCTCCTATTCCAAAACTATCTATTAGCTTTCCAGCAATAATTCGATCCTCTTCCCTGTCATGCACTGCACTTAGAAATGTTTCTATTACTTCACGATCAAGTAGAGGTTTATCGTTGCTTTCTAATGCTGTGAATTCCATTTCTTCTCTACGAGCTTTACTATTTTCCTTATTATTCATAAACATTACCCTTCACTAATATCAAAATCTTTTTATATATTTACTGCCATTTTTAGCAGTCTTGGCATAAAGCCATAGCTTTTGAGTGGTCAAATAAAATTTTCAATCTTTTTTTTTTTTTTTTTTTGTAATGAAATTATATAGTTATTAATAGCAATCTTAGCATAAAGTCATAGTTTTCGAGTGAAGTTAAATCAATTTCTCAATCTTTTTTTTATGATATTATAAAGATATAAATAGATATGATTTCTTTATTTTTAAACTTGTTGAATTTTGTCTACAGATGCCCACTGTTTTTAAAATAATATTGATAGAAATTCCTTCCTTAACTAAACTCCTCACAATTTTTATCTTTTCTACTCTCTTCACTTTCTCTTTGCAAACTTGTACGTTGTCACACAGAGATTTTATTAGTACAAGACGTAGTTCTTGGCTTTTAATCGTTTCGTATTCTTCTATTAACCTTGATAGCTCTGCTTCACTATTCTCATTATCTGTCGTTTCTGGAAGCAGATCTGTAATATTAATTAATAGTACCTTAATATTTTATCCCTCACTTGCATTAAGTCCACTACATGTATTTCTCCTCATAAAATTCGCAGCAATGCTTTTTCCTCCTCTATTATTCAAGTAACTATCTAAATCTATCTTACTTCGTGATTGATTTAAGCTTTCAGCCTTTCAACATCTTCAACTATAGTAGATATTCTACTTGCTATTTGCTGATCCCCTTCAGTCGATATAGACTTATCGCCCACTGCAATTTGATTTTATAACCATTTGATTCTTGTATACTACGTCTATTACGAGTAGATCCACAATTTTCTGTTCTACTGTTTTTAAAATAATATTGATAGAAATTCCTTCCTTAACTAAACTCCTCACAATTTTTATCTTTTCTACTCTTCACTTTCTCTTTGCAAACTTGTACGTTTTCAAACAGAGATTTTTTTTATTTTAAAAACAATAGGCATCTGTAGACGAAATTCAACAAGATTAAAAATAAAGAAATCATATCTATTTATATCTTTATAATTTCATAGAAAAAGATTGAGAAATTGATTTGACTTCACTCGAAAGCTATGACTTTATGCTAAGATTGCTATTAATAACTATATAATTTCATAAAAAAAAAAAAAAAGATTGAAAATTTTATTTGACCACTCAAAAGCTATGGCTTTATGCTAAGACTGCTAAAAATGGCAGTAAATATATAAAAAGATTTTGATATTAGTGAAGGGTAATGTTTATGAATAATAAGGAAAATAGTAAAGCTCGTAGAGAAGAAATGGAATTCACAGCATTAGAAAGCAACGATAAACCTCTACTTGATCGTGAAGTAATAGAAACATTTCTAAGTGTAGTGCATGACAGGGAAGAGCCTCGAATTATTGCTGGAAAGCTAATAGATAGTTTTGGAATAGTAGGAGTTTTAGACCAGGAAATTAGATGACTTGAAAACTATAGAAGGGATAACTGACTCTACAGTAGCAGTATAAAGAATTGGAATAATTCTGAGATTCATAGAATTTCTACATTGGGGTTTGATCTAGGTTTAGATCCAATAACGTTCGGTAGATTAGATAGGTTTAGCTTATATGAAGTAGGGGAAGGACAAGACCTGATGGAAAAAGCTTCAGAGAATTATAAGAATAAAAGTAAATATGCTCCTAAAGTAGAAAATGACTTTAAATGTTTAGTATCGATTAATAATTTTTTAATGGAAAACAAGAACCCAATATACCAACGTCTAAGTTTTTCTTCACTTCAGGCTTTACAGAAAATTACTGTAGTTTAGAACAAATTGAGGAATTAAAAAATAAAACGCCAAGTAGTAATCAGATTTTAACATTGCTTGAAAAGTTAGAAAACAACCTTTTGCTGAATGACTATGATTCAAACGTAATAGATCAGTGCAATAAGTGGATGATCTCTTTAGGGTTGGGAGTATTGAACCCTTTGGTAATTACAGCTGTTTATGAAGGTAAATAGAATTATTGATAAAACTGCTAAAAAAGTAATGTTAATATTGAACATAATAATCAGTGTTCACAGAACTGGACGCCTTTGCATTATGCTACTTACAACGGTAATGTAGAATTAAGGCAAGAGTGTATTCAAAGCATTTTTAGAGAGGAAAGGTAATATTAAGCTTTAGAGAGTACTAGTTGTAACAGTGATAGTTGGGCGCTTTTGCACTATGCTGTTCATTATGGTTAGCTTTCTTATAGATAAAGGTGCTAATATTTTAATTAGAAGTAAGGAAGGTAAGGCAGCCCTGTATTTGGCTGTTGAAGAAGCCAAGCAATACATAATTATTCTTCTTCTTGATAGAGGTGCTGATTTCGAAGCTAAAAACAACGATGGTAGAACACCTCTGTACTTAGCTGCTTACAATAATGATTCAGGTGTAATTGAAGTTCTTTGTAACAGGATCAAGACTAAAAGTAATAACGCATTTGAAATGATAAAACAGGTTGAATTTTTAAAGAAGGAAGTTGTT
The DNA here is from genome assembly GCA_037114965.1 of Monochamus alternatus. Taxonomy (NCBI): domain Eukaryota; kingdom Metazoa; phylum Arthropoda; class Insecta; order Coleoptera; family Cerambycidae; genus Monochamus; species Monochamus alternatus. The sequence goes on along the minus strand of CM073427.1, from coordinate 61,454,859 downwards.
AACCAAGCAAATATTCCATCTAATGCAAAAGGATCGGTAGAGTCTTGTATAAGTAGTTTAAGAGATTCAATAAAACATGCTTTCAAAAAGGTGCTATAGGACGGTATGCTGCATAATCTTAGTGTTTCAACTATTGAACTTGTGGATAGGGTTTATAATTTCGATGAATGATTGTTTGCCGATACAATTAAGAAAACTGTAAATGACGTTTATTGGCAAGTAGATAAAAAAGAAAAGTTAAAGTTTGTAGATAGTCAAAATAACCCTGGTCAGAGTATCTCAGGTTATGTGGCTGTGTTTGATAAAGTGCCAAAGAACGGTGGTGCATTATTTGAGTTAGCTCGCTGTATTAAAAATACAGTAGACTCTAGTAAATATTGTAGTGTCCGTTCAGAAGAAGAACTGACCTTGAGAAACTATAAAGAAGATTACCAGAATCAGTTAGGAATGCAGTATTTTCGTCAAAAGTATGTATTAAAAATGTTAAGTATGATGAATACTTGTATGCTGCAGATTCCTATAAGTATGACTACTTTAGACGGTAAACGTATTTACTTGGCATACAAAGGGGCGAGGGGAAAAATGAGGGGAAGGACAAGACCTGATGGAAAAAGCTTCAGAGAATTATAAGAATAAAAGTAAATATGCTCCTAAAGTAGAAAATGACTTTAAATGTTTAGTATCGATTAATAATTTTATAATGGAAAACAAGAACCCAATATACCAACGTCTAAGTTTTTCTTCACTTCAGGACCATGTAAGCTTTACAGAAAATTACTGTAGTTTAGAACAAATTGAGGAATTAAAAAATAAAACGCCAAGTAGTAATCAGATTTTAACATTGCCTGAAAAGTTAGAAAACAATCTTTTGCTGAATGACTATGATTCAAACGTAATAGATCAGTGCAATAAGTGGATGATCTCTTTAGGGTTGGGAGTATTGAAACCTTTGGTAATTACAGCTGTTTATGAAGGTAAATAGGATTATTGATAAAACTGCTAAAAAAGTAATGTTAATATTGAACATAATAATCAGTGTTCACAGAACTGGACGCCTTTGCATTATGCTACTTACAACGATAATGTAGAATTAAGGCAAGAGTGTATTCAAAGCATTTTTTGAGAAGAAAGGTAATATTAAGCTTTAGAGAGTTAGTACTAGTGTTGTAACAGTGATAGTTGGGCGCTTTTGCACTATGCTGTTTATTATGGTTAGCTTTCTTATAGATAAAGGTGCTAATATTTTAATTAGAAGTAAGGAAGGTAAGGCAGCCCTGTATTTGGCTGTTGAAGAAGCCAAGCAATACATAATTATTCTTCTTCTTGATAGAAGTGCTGATATCGAAGCTAAAAACAACGATGGTAAAACACCTCTGTACTTAGCTGCTTACAATAATGATTCAGGTGTAATTGAAGTTCTTTGTAACAGGATCAAGACTAAAAGTAATGACGCATTTGAAATGCTAAAACAGGTTGAATTTTTAAAGAAGGAAGTTGGTAACCATGCAAATATTCCATCTAATGCAAAAGGATCGGTAGAGTCTTGTATAAGTAGTTTAAGAGATTCAATAAAACAAGCATTCAAAAAGGTGCTTAAGGACGGTTTGCTGCATAATCTTAGTGTTTCAACTATTGAACTTGTGGATAGGGTTTGTAATTTCCATGAAAGATTGTTTGCCGAAGCAATTTAGAAAGCTGTAAATGACGTTTATTGGCAAGTAGATAAAAAAGAAATGTTAAAGTTTATATATAGTCAAAATAACCCTGGTCAGAGTATCTCAGGTTATGTGGCTGTGTTTGATAAAATGCCAAAGAACGGTGGTCCATTATTTGAGTTAGCTCGCTGTATTAAAAATACAGTAGACTCTAGTAAATATTGTAGTGTCCGTTCAGAAAAAAGAACTGACCTTGAGAAACTAAAAAGTAGATTACCAGAATCAGTGAGGAATGCAGTATTTTCGTCAAAAGTATGTATTAAAAAAGTTAAGTATGATGAATACTTGTATGCTGCAGATTCCTATAAGTATGACAGCTATCTATAGACGATACGTATTTACTTGGCATACGCAGAATCGAGTGGAAGATCAAAGTAGATGGAAAATTGAAAATTGTTAATCTACTCGTAATAGACGTAGTATACAAGAATCAAATGGTTATATAATCAAATTGCAGTAGACGATAAGTCTATATTGACTGAAGATGATCAGCAAATAGCAAGTAGAATATCTACTCTAGTTGAAGATGTTTAAAGGCTGAAAGCTTAAATCAATCACGAAGTAAGATAGATTTAGATAGTTACTTGATTAATAGAGGAGGAGAAAGCATTGGTGCGAATTTTATGAGGAGAAATACATGTAGTGAACTTAATGCAAGTGAGGGATAAAATATTAAGGTACTATTAATTAATATTACAGATGTGCTTCCAGACACGACAGATAATGAGAATAGTGAAGCAGAGCTATCAAGGTTAATAGAAGAATACGAAACGATTAAAAGCCAAGAACTACGTCATGTACTAATAAAATCTCTGTTTGAAAACGTACAAGTTTGCAAAGAGAAAGTGAAGAGAGTAGAAAAGATAAAAATTGTGAGGAGTTTAGTTAAGGAAGGAATTTCTATCAATATTATTTTAAAAACAGTAGGCATCTGTAGACGAAATTCAACAAGTTTAAAAAGAAAGAAATCATATCTATTTATATCTTTATAATTTCATAAAAAAAAGATTGAGATATTGATTTGACTTCATTCGAAAGCTATGACTTTATGCTAAGATTGCTATTAATAACTATTTAATTTCTTAAAAAAAAAAAAAAAAATAAAGATTGAAAATTTTATTTGACCACTCAAAAGCTATGGCTTTAAGCCAAGACTGCTGAAAATGGCAGTAAATATATAAAAAGATTTTGATATTAGTGAAGGGTAATGTTTATGAATAATAAGGAAGATAGTAAAGCTCGTAGAGAAGAAATGGAATTCACAGCATTAGAAAGCAACGATAAACCTATACTTGATCGTGAAGTAATAGAAACATTTCTAAGTGCAGTGCATGACAGGGAAGAGGCTCGAATTATTGCTGGAAAGCTAATAGATAGTTTTGGAATAGGAGGAGTTTTAGGCCAGGAAATTAGATGACTTGAAAACTATATAAGGGATAACTGACTCTACAGTAGCAGTATAAAGAATTGGAATAATTCTGAGTTTCATAAAATTTCTACATTGGGGTTTGATCTAGGTTTAGAACCAATAACGTTCGGTAGATTAGATAGGTTTAGTTTATATAAAGTACGGAAAGTACAAGACCTGATGGAAAAAGCTTCAGAGAATTATAAGAATAAAAGTAAATATGCTCCTAAAGTGGAAAATGACTTTAAATGTTTAGTATCGATTAATAATTTTATAATGGAAAACAAGAACCCAATATACCAACGTCTAAGTTTTTCTTCACTTCAGGACCATGTAAGCTTTACAGAAAATTACTGTAGTTTAGAACAAATTGAGGAATTAAAAAATAAAACGCCAAGTAGTAATCAGATTTTAACATTGCCTGAAAAGTTAGAAAACAATCTTTTGCTGAATGACTATGATTCAAACGTAATAGATCAGTGCAATATGTGGATGATCTCTTTAGGGTTGGGAGTATTGAAACCTTTGGTAATTACAGCAGTTTATGAAGGTAAATAGGATTATTGATAAAACTGCTAAAAAAGTAATGTTAATATTGAACATAATAATCAGTGTTCACAGAACTGGACGCCTTTGCATGCTACTTACAACGGTAATATAGAATTAAGGCAAGAGTGTATTCAAAGCATTTTTAGAGAAGAAAGGTAATATTAAGCTTTAGAGAGTACTAGTTGTAACAGTGATAGTTGGGCGCTTTTGCACTATGCTGTTCAATATGGTTAGCTTTCTTATAGATAAAGGTGCTAATATTTTAATTAGAAGTAAGGAAGGTAAGGCACCCCTGTATTTGCTGTTGAAGAAGCCAAGCAATACATTATTATTCTTCTTCTTGATAGAGGTGCTGATATCGAAGCTAAAAACAACGATGGTAGAACACCTCTGTACTTAGCTGCTTACAATAATGATTCAGGTGTAATTGAAGTTCTTTGTAACAGGATCAAGACTAAAAGTAATGACGCATTTGAAATGCTAAAACAGGTTGACTTTTTAAAGAAGGAAGTTGTTAACCATGCAAATATTCCATCTAATGCAAAAGGATCGGTAGAGTCTTGTATAAGTAGTTTAAGAGATTCAATAAAACAAGCATTCAAAAAGGTGCTTAAGGACGGTATGCTGCATAATCTTAGTGTTTCAACTATTGAACTTGTGGATAGGGTTTATAATTTCCATGAAAGATTGTTTGCCGAAGCAATTAAGCAAGTTGTAAATGACGTATATTGGCAAGTAGATAAAAAAGAAATGTTAAAGTTTATATATAGGCAAAATAACCCTGGCCAGAGTATCTCAGGTTATGTGGCTGTGTTTGATAAAATGCCAAAGAACGGTGGTGCATTATTAGAGTTAGCTCGCTGTATTAAAAATACAGTAGACTCTAGTAAATATTGTAGTGTCCGTTAAGAAAAAAGAAGTGGCCTTGAGAAACTAAAAAGTAGATTACCAGAATTAGAGAGGAATGCAGTATTTTCGTCAAAAGTATGTATTAAAAATGTTAAGTATGATGAATACTTGTATGCTGCAGATTCCTATAAGTATGACGACTATAGACGGTAAACGTATTTACTTGGCATACAAAGGGGCGAGTAGGAAGCCAAAGTCAGTGGAAAATTGAGCTTGATGGTGGTGGCAATTGTTACATAGAGAACGTTCAATATGGTGAATACTTGAATGCTGCAGATTCCTATAAGTATGACAGCTATCTATAGACGATACGTATTTACTTGGCATACGCAGAATCGAGTGGAAGATCAAAGTAGATGGAAAATAGAAAATTGTGGATCTACTCGTAATAGACGTTGTTTAAAAGAATCAAATGGTTATATAATCAAATTGCAGTAGACGATAAGTCTATATTGACTGAAGATGATCAGCAAATAACAAGTAGAATATCTAACTATTGTTGAAGATGTTGAAAGGCTGAAAGCTTAAATCAATCACGAAGTAAGATAGATTTAGATAGTTACTTGAATAATAGAGGAGGAGTAAGCATTGCTGCGAATTTTATGAGGAGAAATACATGTAGTGAACTTAATGCAAGTGAGGGATAAAATATTAAGGTACTATTAATTAATATTACAGATCTGCTTCCAGAAACGACAGATAATGAGAATAGTGATGCAGAGCTATCAAGGTTAATAGAAGAATCCGAAACGATTAAAAGCCAAGAACTACGTCATGTACTAATAAAATCTCTGTTTGAAAACGTACAAGTTTGCAAAGACAAAGTGAAGAGTAGAAAAGATAAAAATTGTGAGGAGTTTAGTTAAGGAAGGAATTTCTATCAATATTATTTTAAAAACAGTAGGCATCTGTAGACGAAATTCAACAAGTTTAAAAATAAAGAAATCATATCTATTTATATCTTTATAATTTCATAAAAAAAAGATTGAGAAATTGATATGACTTCACTCGAAAGCTATGACTTATGACTTTATGCTAATATTGCTATTAATAACTATATAATTTCATAAAAAAAAAGAGATTGAAAATTTTATTTGACCAGTCAAAAGCTATGGCTTTATGCCAAGACTGTTAAAAATGGCAGTAAATATATAAAAAGATTTTGATATTAGTGAAGAGTAATGTTTATGAATAATAAGGAAAATAGTAAAGCTCCTAGAGAAGAAATGGAATTCACAGCATTAGAAAGCAACGATAAACCTCTACTAGATCGTGAAGTAATAGAAACATTTCTAAGTGCAGTGCATGACAGGGAAGAGGCTCGAATTATTGCTGGAAAGCTAATAGATAGTTTTGGAATAGGAGGAGTTTTAGGCCAGGAAATTAGATGACTTGAAAACTATAGAAGAGATAACTGACTCCACAGTAGCAGTATAAAGAATTGGAATAATTCTGAGTTTCATAGAATTTCTAAATTGGGGTTTGATCTAAGTTTAGAACCAATAACGTTCGGTAGATTAGATAGGTTTAGCTTATATGAAGTACGGAAAGTACAAGACCTGATGGAAAAAGCTTCAGAGAATTATAAGAATAAAAGTAAATATGCTCCTAAAGTAGAAAATTACTTTAAATGTTTTTAGTTAACTCAAATAATGCACCACCGTTCTTTGGCATTTTATCAAACACAGCCACATAACCTGAGATACTCTGACCAGGGTTATTTTGACTATATATAAACTTTAACATTTCTTTTTTATCTACTTGCCAATATACGTCATTTACAGCTTTCTTAATTGCTTCGGCAAACAATCTTTCATGGAAATTATAAACCCTATCCACAAGTTCAATAGGTAAAACACTTAGATTATGCAGCATACCGTCCTTAATACCGCTTTTGCAATACCTGCCGCTCCACCACTTAATGCACCTAGAGCGCTTAATCCTGCAAATATTGGAATTATGGATAAAATTCCTCCAGTCTTTGGTATTTTTATTACTCGGGTGGGTCTAATTTTACTTTTAATTCCTTTTACTGTTTTTAATGCTACCTTAATGGCACTGTCTATGTATCTAGATCTATTTTTAAGAATTCTATTTTTTATTTTATTCGTAACTTGTTTAAAACTTATTGCTTTTCCCATTTTTGTATTTGCTTTACGTTTATTACCCATTCCTAATTTAACTTTGGCTTTCATAGCTGTAGCTACTCCTAGAACTGCTGCTTTTTCCCCTAAAGATGCGTCTTTTGAAAAAAGTCTGTTAAAAGCCCCTTCAGCTAAAATTTTATCAGCCTCGTACCTTTTTTTAAATCTTTACTTTTACTATAAGCGATATCGTGATTTTTACAAAAATCATCTAATCCATTTATACCTTTGCTAAACTTTTTTCTAATTTAGTTCCGGGTCCACATTAATTGTATCCAGGGACGTGTAATTCAAAAGGTAATTTATTTATAACACTGTTTAATAAACCTTTTCCTCCAACAACTGCTGAAGAATGACTATTTGAAGGAATGAGCATAATTTATGTAGTTCTCGCTATCTAGTTTACTATATACTAATTTTATTTTATCTATACATCTATTTAACTTAAATTTAGTGTCATTACCGTTATAAACGATCTACAGAAGACATGAAAATTATTAAACAAGGTTCTAGTTTAACTATTGTGACTGTAATTCAATGCAGGTTGGGGCTTTTGTCCACTGAGCAGTTAGTTTCACACAATATTATTAATACCTAAAAATATATAAAAACTTTTACATAAAAGGTGAACATTTTTCAAGTAGGTATTGTCATATTTAATTCATTGACAGGATGTCACTTTTTTGTCATTGTCGATATTTAATTTCAAATAATTTTAATTTTTATAATAATTTTTATAGTTAGATATTTGATTCAACTTAAAGGAGACCAAGAAGAAGCTGAAGAAGCAATCCTAAAAATGCAGAAATAGGTCAGATCTCATCTATTGTGGTTGAATTTGTCGTGTTCCCACTGCCAAAAAAGTGAAGTTAAATTTTTATAGAGTGAGTAAATTAGATTATTTTCTTTAGATAATTATTGAATAGAGCTTTGTCTGTGGAATTGTTCATTAGCATACCTAGATGTTTGGTATCAGAGAACATAAATATGACTTCATTGATAGGAATTGTAGGAGATTTGATTTATATTAGCTTAAAATACCTTTCTAAAACAGTAAAAAAAAACATGATTTAATGGTTGAAAAAAAAAATCAGAAACATGGTGATTTATTACCTTCATCTATTAGATCTATTATAGTGGGATCGTCTTACTGTGGGAAAAAAAACGCATTAATTTCTCTACTAGAACACCCTAATGGATTGCGATATAAAAATGTATACATTTTTTCAAAGTCGTTAAATCAACCAAAATATGTATATTTAAATAATTTATTAAAGCCAATAAAAGAAATTGGATATTTTACATTTAACAGTAGCGATAACTTATTGCCACCGTCTGACGTAAAACCTAATTCTACATTTATATTTGATGATATCGCAACAAACAGTCAATTTACCGTTCAAGAATATTTTAGCATGGGGCGTCATCGTGAAGTGGTGTGAAGTTATATCTTTGTCAAATTTATGCATAGATTTCTAAATATCTTATAAGAGATAATACGATTTGTTAGTCATATTTAAACAAGATGAATGATATTTGAAACACATATATAACGATCATGTAGGGTCTCACATAAGTTATGAAGAATTTAAAAATGTATGTGCGATATGTTGGAAAGAACCATATGGATTTTTAGTTATATTTAAAGATGAACCCATTAATTGTGGTAGATATAGAAAAGAATTTGATCATTTTATATATTTATAACATTACAAATTAAAAAAGAATCAGTTTTCTATAATACATGCGTCAGCGTACATTAAAAAGAATTTTACACTTGTTTATATATTCAAACCTATCTGATACCAGTTCAAACCTGTCTAACACCTGTTGCACACCTGTTACGCACCTGTTCAAAGTTGTTATAATATCTGTTTATTTTTTTATCAAATTGTTAGTTAAAATGGATAGTAAGAGTAAAGACTTTAAAGCAAACGACAGATAGTAAACTACTGAAATATAAAAGAATAATATCAAAAATAGGAAAAGGCATGCGCATGGAAGTAACCAATAATAAAATTGATTTTGTACATTGGAATGATCCAAATGAGCTTGTTAATAGGCTACGATTGTTAATTGCATCTCAAACCGCAGGCAATACAGGTCATATAAACGAAATAAATTCCCCTCACCCTCACCCTACTGGTGACATAGATATGGGTGATAGCAGGATTATAAATGTAGCAGAACCTGAAGAGAATAATGATGTGGCTACTAAAAACTATGTTGATAAACAAATTCTAAAAATAAATGATAAAGGTATAGCAATAATTTGTTTACATTTTGAAGGAAATACAGTAGTAACAGTAGTAATTTTATACTAAAAAGTACCAACAAACCAATGTATTCATTTCCATTCAAATCTGCTACTGTGTTAAACATAAATATTAATAATAAATAATTTTTCATAGAAATCAATCAAGAACAACATACACCTAATACAATATTGGGAAAAAGTATTAAATTAAATGATAGGATAATTTTCTCCAAACCATCATTAGCCGTCGGCAATAATCTTTATTGTGATATAATTTTCAAAATTGTTTGCATCTAAAGTAAAGAGAGAAATAGTAGATGAATTACATAAGCCTGCAAGAATTAATTTTAAGAGACGAAGAGCTATAGTTAAATCAATGGATGACTTATTTCAGGCGGACCTTATTGAGATGTTGAAGTTATCAATTGCTTTTCTAAATACGTTTGGGCGGTTCCTGTTAAAGGTAAATCTGCTTCTGACGTAACTAATGCAATGAAAAAAGGTTTTAGGAGAACAAGTACCAAATAATTTACAAATAGATGAAGGACGTGAATTTTTTAACACAGATTTTAAAAAATTAATGACAAAATACAATATAAATCATTACAGTGTGTTTCGTAATAAAAAAGCATGCATAGTGGAACGAGTTAATAGAACTTTAAAATATATGATGTGGAAAGAATTTAATATTCAAGGAAATTATAAATGGTTAGATATATTAGATCTTGTTGTAAAGAAATATAATAATAAAAAACACCGTACTATAGGAATTAAACCATCCCAAGTCAATAAAAAAATGAAAAATATTTATTAAACACTGTATATAATAACATAAAACTTGCAAATAAAATAAACAAATTTAAAATAGGAGATTATGTGCGTATAAGTAAAAAGAGAGGAGTATTTGATAAATCTTTGATAAATTTATTGTTAAAAAAAGTACAGTTAACCAACCCCAAAACTTATATTTTACAAGACGAGAATATGGAAGAAATAAAAGGAGGATTCTATGAAATGGAACTTCAAAAAGTTAAATATCCTAATATTTTTTTAGTTGAAAAGGTGTTAAAACGTAAATCAAATAAAGTGTTTGTTAAGTGGCTTGGATTTGGTAACAGTCATAATAGCTGGATAGAAAAAAGCAATGTAGAATAAAAAACTTAAATTTGTATTAGACTTGTTTCAAAATAAGGTTGTTTATTCCTTCAAAGTAAGATAATAAATTATTTTAGAATAACCTTTTAACTTTTCATCCAATTAGTTTTATCACTTGTTTTGTAGCTGTTCAAGGATATACTTATCATCTCTCAAAGTCATTTAAATAAACTTTATTTATTACCCAATTTGTTTACGAATGTATTAGTGACGACAACTATAATTGAAAAATACTGAGCTCGACTTATACTTATAACTTTTAAAGCAATGTTAAAATCTGATTACTAGTTGGCGTTTTATTTTTTAATTCCTCAATTTGTTCTAAACTACAGCAATTTTCTGTAAAGCTTACATGGTTCTGAAGTGAAGAAAAACTTAGACGTTGGTATATTGGGTTCTTGTTTTCCATTATAAAATTATTAATCGATACTAAACATTTAAAGTCATTTTCTACTTTAGGAGCATATTTACTTTTATTTTTATAATTCTCTGAAGCTTTTTCCATCTGGTCTTGTACTTTCCGTACTTCATATAAGCTAAACCTATCTAATCTACCGAACGTTATTGGTTCTAAACCTAGATCAAACCCCAATGTAGAAATTCTATGAAACTCAGAATTATTCCAATTCTTTATACTGCTACTGTAGAGTCAGTTATCCCTTCTATAGTTTTCAAGTCATCTAATTTCCTGGCCTAAAACTCCTCCTATTCCAAAACTATCTATTAGCTTTCCAGCAATAATTCGAGCCTCTTCCCTGTCATGCACTGCACTTAGAAATGTTTCTATTACTTCACGATCAAGTAGAGGTTTATCGTTGCTTTCTAATGCTGTGAATTCCATTTCTTCTCTACGAGCTTTACTATTTTCCTTATTATTCACAAACATTACCCTTCACTAATATCAAAATCTTTTTATATATTTACTGTCATTTTTAGCAGTCTTGGCATAAAGCCATAGCTTTTGAGTGGTCAAATAAAATTTTCAATTTTTTTTTTATGAAATTATAAAGATATTAATAGATATGATTTCTTTATTTTTAAACTTGTTGAATTTCGTCTACAGATGCCTACTGTTTTTAAAATAATATTGATAGAAATTCCTTCCTTAACTAAACTCCTCACAATTTTTATCTTTTCTACTCTCTTCACTTTTTCTTTGCAAACTTGTACGTTTTCAAACAGAGATTTTATTAGTACATGACGTAGTTCTTGGCTTTTAATCTTTTCGTATTCTTCTATTAACCTTGATAGCTCTACTTCACTATTCTCATTATCTGTCGTTTCTGGAAGCAGATCTGTAATATTAATTAATAGTACCTTAATATTTTATCCCTCACTTGCATTAAGTTCACTACATGTATTTCTCCTCATAAAATTCGCAGCAATGCTTTCTCCTCCTCTATTATTCAAGTAACTATCTACATCTATCTTACTTCGTGATTGATTTAAGCTTTCAGCCTTTCAACATCTTCAACTATAGTTAACACAATATTGAACATAATAATCAGTGTTCACAGAACTGGACGCCTTTGCATTATGCTACTTACAACGGTAATTTAGAATTAAAGCAAGAGTGATTCAAAGCATTTTTAGAGAAGAAAGGTAATATTAAGTATGATGAATACTTGTATGCTGCAGATTCCTATAAGTGTGACGACTATAGACATTATTATTCTTCTTCTTGATAGAGGTGCTGATATCGAAGCTAAAAACAACGATGGTAGAACACCTCTGTACTTAGCTGCTTACAATAATGATTCAGGTGTAATTGAAGCTCTTTGTAACAGGATCAAGACTAAAAGTAATGACGCATTTGAAATGATAAAACAGGTTGAATTTTTAAACAAGGAAGTTGTTAACCAAGCAAATATTCCATCTAATGCAAAAGGATCGGTAGAGTCGGTAGAGATAAGTAGTTTAAGAGATTCAATAAAACATGCATTCAAAAAGGTGCTAAAGGACGGTATGCTGCATAATCTTAGTGTTTCAACTATTGAACTTGTGGATAGGGTTTATAACTTCCATGAAAGGTTGTTTGCCGAAGCAATTAAGAAAGCTGTAAATGACGTATTGGCAAGTATATAAAAAAGAAATGTTAAAGTTTATACAAAGTCAAAATAACCCTGGTCAGAGTATCTCAGGTTATGTGGCTGTGTTTGATAAAATGCCAAAGAACGGTGGTGCATTATTTGAGTTAGCTCGCTGTATAAAAAATACAGTAGACTCTAGTAAATATTGTAGTGTCCGTTAAGAAAAAAGAACTGACCTTGAGAAACTAAAAAGTAGATTACCAGAATCAGTGAGGAATGCAGTATTTTCGTCAAAAGTATGTATTAAAAATGTTAAGTATGATGAATACTTGTATGCTGCAGATTCCTATAAGTATGACGACTATAGACGGTAAACGTATTTACTTGGCATACAAAGGGGCGAGTAGGAAGCCAAAGTCAGTGGAAAATTGAGCTTGATGGTGGTGGCAATTGTCACATAGAGAACGTTCAATATGGTGAATACTTGTATGCTGCAGATTCCTATAAGTATGACAGCTATCTATAGACGATACGTATTTACTTGGCATACGCAGAATCGAGTGGAAGATCAAAGTAGATGGAAAATTAAAAATTGTGGATCTACTCACAATAGACGTAGTATACAAGAATCAAATGGTTATATAATCAAATTGCAGTAGACGATAAGTCTATATTGACTGAAGATGATCAGCAAATAGCAAGAAGAATATCTACTATAGTTAAAGATGTTGAAAGGCTGAAAGCTTAAATCAATCACGAAGTAAGATAGATTTAGATAGTTACTTGAATAATAGAGGAGGAGTAAGCATTGCTGCGAATTTGATGAGGAGAAATACATGTAGTGAACTTAATGCAAGTGAGGGATAAAATATTAAGGTACTATTAATTAATATTACAGATCTGCTTCCAGAAACGACGGATAATGAGAATAGTGAAGCAGAGCTATCAAGGTTAATAGAAGAATACGAAACGATTAAAAGCCAAGAACTACGTCATGTACTAATAAAATCTCTGTTTGAAAACGTACAAGTTTGCAAAGAGAAAGTGAAGAGAGTAGAAAAGATAAAAATTGTGAGGAGTTTAGTTAAGGAAGGAATTTCTATCAATATTATTTTAAAAACAGTAGGCATCTGTAGACGAAATTCAACAAGTTTAAAATTAAAGAAATCATATCTATTAATATCTTTATAATTTCATAAAAAAAAAGATTGAGAAATTGATTTGACTTCACTCGAAAGCTTTGACTTTATGCCAAGATTGCTATTAATAACTATATAATTTCATAAAAAAAAAAAAAAACTGCTAAAAAAGTAATGTTAATATTGAACATAATAATCAGTGTTCACAGAACTGGACGCCTTTGCATTATGCTACTTACAACGGTAATGTAGAATTAAGGCAAGAGTGTATTCAAAGCATTTTTAGAGAAGAAAGGTAATATTAAGCTTTAGAGAGTTAGTACTAGTGTTGTAACAGTGATAGTTGGGAGCTTTTGCACTATGCTGTTCATTGTGGTTAGCTTTCTTATAGATAAAGGTGCTAACATTTTAATTAGAAGTAAGGAAGGTAAGGCACCCCTGTATTTGCTGTTGAAGAAGCCAACCAATACATTATTATTCTTCTTCTTGATAGAGGTGCTGATATCGAAGCTAAAAACGACGATGGTAGAACACCTCTGTACTTAGCTAATTACAATAATGATTCAGGTGTAATTGAAGTTCTTTGTAACAGGATCAAGACTAAAAGTAATGACGCATTTGAAATGATAAAACAGGATGAATTTTTAAAGAAGGAAGTTGTTAACCAAGCAAATATTCCATCTAATGCAAAAGGATCGGTAGAGTCTTGTATAAGTTGTTTAAGAGATTCAATAAAACATGCATTCAAAAAGGCGCTAAAGCTTATGCTCTTATGCTGCATAATCTTAGTGTTTCAACTATTGAACTTGTGGATAGGGTTTATAATTTCCATGAAAGATTGTTTGCCGAAGCAATTAAGAAAGCTGTAAATGACGTATATTGGCAAGTAGATAAAAAACAAATGTTAAAGTTTGTACATAGTCAAAATAACCCTACGCGTAATAGACGTAGTATACAAGAATCAAATGGTTATATAATCAAATTGCAGTAGACGATAAGTCTATATTGACTGAAGATGATCAGCAAATAGCAAGTAGAATATCTACTCTAGTTGAAGATGTTTAAAGGCTGAAAGCTTAAATCAATCACGAAGTAAGATAGATTTAGATAGTTACTTGATTAATAGAGGAGGAGAAAGCATTGGTGCGAATTTTATGAGGAGAAATACATGTAGTGAACTTAATGCAAGTGAGGGATAAAATATTAAGGTACTATTAATTAATATTACAGATGTGCTTCCAGAAACCACAGATAATGAGAATAGTGAAGCAGAGCTATCAAGGTTAATAGAAGAATACGAAACGATTAAAAGCCAAGAACTACGTCATGTACTAATAAAATCTCTGTTTGAAAACGTACAAGTTTGCAAAGAGAAAGTGAAGAGAGTAGAAAAGATAAAAATTGTGAGGAGTTTAGTTAAGGAAGGAATTTCTATCAATATTATTTTAAAAACAGTAGGCATCTGTAGACGAAATTCAACAAGTTTAAAAAGAAAGAAACCATATCCATTTATATCTTTATAATTTCATAAAAAAAAGATTGAGAAATTGATTTGACTTCACTCGAAAGCTATGACTTTATGCTAAGATTGCTATTAATAACTATATAATTTCATAAAAAAAAAAAAAAAAAAAAAGATTGAAAATTTTATTTGACCACTCAAAAGCTATGGCTTTAAGCCAAGACTGCTAAAAATGGCAGTAAATATATAAAAAGATTTTGATATTAGTGAAGGGTAATGTTTATGAATAATAAGGAAGATAGTAAAGCTCGTAGAGAAGAAATGGAATTCACAGCATTAGAAAGCAACGATAAACCTCTACTTGATCGTGAAGTAATAGAAACATTTCTAAGTGCAGTGCATGACAGGGAAGAGGCTCGATTTATTGCTGGAAAGCTAATAGATAGTTTTGGAATAGGAGAAGTTTTAGGCCAGGAAATTAGATGACTTGAAAACTATAGAAGGGATAACTGACTCTACAGTAGCAGTATAAAGAATTGGAATAATTCTGAGTTTCATAGAATTTCTACATTGGGGTTTGATCTAGGTTTAGAACCAATAACGTTCGGTAGATTAGATAGGTTTAGCTTATATGAAGTAGGGGAAGTACAAGACCTGATGGAAAAAGCTTCAGAGAATTATAAGAATAAAAGTAAATATGCTCCTAAAGTAGAAAATGACTTTAAATGTTTAGTATCGATTAATAATTTTATAATGGAAAACAAGAACCCAATATACCAACGTCTAAGTTTTTCTTCACTTCAGGCTTTACAGAAAATTACTGTAGTTTAGAACAAATTGAGGAATTAAAAAATAAAACGCCAAGTAGTAATCAGATTTTAACATTGCTTGAAAAGTTAGAAAACAACCTTTTGCTGAATGACTATGCTTCAAACGTTATAGATCAGTGCAATATGTGGATGATCTCTTTACGGTTGGGAGTATTGAAACCTTTGGTAATTACAGCTGTTTATGAAGGTAAATAGGATTATTGATAAAACTGCTAAAAAAGTAATGTTAATATTGAACATAATAATCAGTGTTCACAAAACTGGACGCCTTTGCATTATGCTACTTGCAACGGTAATGTAGAATTAAGACAAGAGTGTATTCAAAGCATTTTTAGAGAAGAAAGGTTATATTAAGCTTTAGAGAGTACTAATTGTAACAGTGATAGTTGGGCGCTTTTGCACTATGCTGTTTATTATGGTTAGCTTTCTTATAGATAAAGGTGCTGATATTTTATTTAAAAGTAAGGAAGGTAAGGCAGCCCTGTATTTGGCTGTTGAAGAAGCCAAGCAATACATAATTATTCTTCTTCTTGATAGAGGTGCTGATATCGAAGCTAAAAACAACGAAGGTAGAACACCTCTGTACTTAGCTGCTTACAATAATGATTCAGGTATAATTGAAGTTCTTTGTAACAGGATCAAGACTAAAAGTAATGACGCATTTGAAATGATAAAACAGGTTGAATTTTTAAAGAAGGAAGTTGTTAACCATGCAAATATTCCATCTAATGTAAAAGGATCGGTAGAGTCTTGTATAAGTAGTTTAAGAGATTCAATAAAACAAGCATTCATAAAGGTGCTTAAGGACGGTATGCTGCATAATCCTAGTGTTTCAACTATTGAACTTGTGGATAGGGTATATAATTTCGATGAAAGATTGTTTGCCGAAGCTATTAAGAAAGCTGTAAATGACGTTTATTGGCAAGTAGATAAAAAAGAAAAGTTAAAGTTTATACATAGTCAAAATAACCCTGGTCAGAGTATCTCAGGTTATGTGGCTGTGTTTGATAAAATGCCAAAGAACGGTGGTGCATTATTTGAGTTAGCTCGCTGTATTAAAAATACAGTAGACTCTAGTAAATATTGTAGTGTCCGTTCAGAAAAAGAACTGACCTTGAGAAACTAAAAAGTAGATTACCAGAATCAGTGGGGAATGCAGTATTTTCGTCAAAAGTATGTATTAAAAATGTTAAGTATGATGAATACTTGTATGCTGCAGATTCCTATAAGTATGACGACTATAGACGGTAAACGTATTTGCTTGGCATACAAAGGGGCGAGTAGGAAGCCAAAGTCAGTGGAAAATTGAGCTTGATGGTGGTGGCAAATGTCACATAGAGAACGTTCAATATGGTGATTACTTGTATGCTGCAAATTCCTATAAGTATGACAGCTATCTATAGACGATACGTATTTACTTGGCATACGCAGAATCGAGTGGAAGATCAGAGTAGATGGAAAATTGAAAATTGTGGATCTACTCACAATAGACGTAGTATACAAGAATCAAATGGTTATATAATCAAATTGCAGCAGACGATAAGTCTATATTGACTGAAGATGATCAGCAAATAGCAAGTAGAATATCTACTATAGTTGAAGATGTTGAAAGGCTGAAAGCTTAAATCAATCACGAAGTAAGATAGATTTAGATAGTTACTTGAATAATAGAGGAGGAGAAAGCATTGCTGCGAATTTTATGAGGAGAAATACATGTAGTGAACTTAATGCAAGTGAGGAATAAAATATTAAGGTACTATTAATTAATATTACAGATCTGCTTCCAGAAACGACAGATAATGAGAATAGTGAAGCAGAGCTATCAAGGTTAATAGAAGAATACGAAACGATTAAAAGCCAAGAACTACGTCATGTACTAATAAAATCTCTGTTTGAAAACGTACAAGTTTGCAAAGAGAAAGTGAAGAGAGTAGAAAAGATAAAAATTGTGAGGAGTTTAGTTAAGGAAAGAATTTCTATCAATATTATTTTTAAAACAGTTGGCATCTGTAGACGAAATTCAACAAGTTTAAAAATAAAGAAATCATATCTGTTAATATCTTTATAATTTCATAAAAAAAAAAGATTGAGAAATTGATTTGACTTCACTCGAAAGCTATGACTTTATGCTAAGATTGCTATTAATAACTATATAATTTCATAAAAAAAAAAAAAAAAAAAAAGATTGAAAAATTTATTTGACCACTCAAAAGCTATGGCTTTATGCCAAGACTGCTAAAAATGGCAGTAAATATATAAAAAGATTTTGATATTAGTGAAGGGTAATGTTTATGAATAATAAGGAAAATAGTAAAGCTCGTAGAGAAGAAATGGAATTCACTGCATTAGAAAGCAACGATAAACCTCTACTTGATCGCGAAGTAATAGAAACATTTCTAAGTGCAGTGCATGACAGGGAAGAGGTTCGAATTATTGCTGGAAAGCTAATAGATAGTTTTGGAATAGGAGGAGTTTTAGGCCAGGATATTAGATGACTTGAAAACTATAGAAGGGATAACTGACTCTACAGTAGCAGTATAAAGAATTGGAATAATTCTGAGTTTCATAGAATTTCTACATTGGGGTTTGATCTAGGTTTAGAACCAATAACGTTCGGTAGATTAGATAGGTTTAGCTTATATGAAGTAAGGAAAGTACAAAACCTGATGGAAAAAGCTTCAGAGAATTATAAGAATAAAAGTAAATATGCTCCTAAAGTAGAAAATGACTTTAAATGTTTAGTATCGATTAATAATTTTATAATGGAAAGCAAGAACCCAATATACCAACGTCTAAGTTTTTCTTCACTTCAGGACCATGTAAGCTTTACAGAAAATTACTGTAGTTTAGAACAAATTGAGGAATTAAAAAATAAAACGCCAAGTAGTAATCAGATTTTAACATTGCTTGAAAAGTTAGAAAACAACCTTTTGCTGAATGACTATGCTTCAAACGTTATAGATCAGTGCAATATGTGGATGATCTCTTTACGGTTGGGAGTATTGAAACCTTTGGTAATTACAGCTGTTTATGAAGGTAAATAGGATTATTGATAAAACTGCTAAAAAAGTAATGTTAATATTGAACATAATAATCAGTGTTCACAGAACTGGACGCCTTTGCATTATGCTACTTGCAACGGTAATGTAGAATTAAGGCAAGAGTGTATTCAAAGCATTTTTAGAGAAGAAAAGTAATATTAAGCTTTAGAGAGTACTAGTTGGGCGCTTTTGCACTATGCTGCTCATTATGGTTAGCTTTCTTATAGATAAAGGTGCTAATATTTTAATTAGAAGTAAGGAAGGTAAGGCACCCCTGTATTTGGCTGTTGAAGAAGCCAAGCAATACATAATTATTCTTCTTCTTGATAGAGGTGCTGATATCGAAGCTAAAAACAACGATGGTAGAACACCTCTGTACTTAGCTGCTTACAATAATGATTCAGGTGTAATTGAAGTTCTTTGTAACTTTGACCTTGAGAAACTAAAAAGTAGATTACCAGAATCAGTGAGGAATGCAGTATTTTCGTCAAAAGTATGTATTAAAAATGTTAAGTATGATGAAAACTTGTATGCTGCAGATTCCTATAAGTATGACGACTATAGACGGTAAACGTATTTACTTGGCATACAAAGGGGCGAGTAGGAAGCCAAAGTCAGTGGAAAATTGAGCTTGATGGTGGTGGCAATTGTCACATAGAGAACGTTCAATATGGTGAATATTTGTATGCTGCAGATTCCTATAAGTATGACAGCTATCTATAGACGATACGTATTTACTTGGCATACGCAGAATCGAGTGGAAGATCAAAGTAGATGGAAAATTGAAAATTGTGAATCTACTCGTAATAGACGTAGTATACAAGAATCAAATGGTTATATAATCAAATTGCAGTAGACGATAAGTCTATATTGACTGAAGATGATCAGCAAATAGCAAGTAGAATATCTACTATAGTTGAAGATGTTGAAAGGCTGAAAGCTTAAATCAATCACGAAGTAAGATAGATTTAGATAGTTAATTGAATAATAGAGGAGGAGAAAGCATTGCTGCGAATTTTATGAGGAGAAATACATGTAGTGAACTTAATGCAAGTGAGGGATTAAATATTTAGGTACTATTAATTAATATTACAGATCTGCTTCCAGAAACGACAGATAATGAGAATAGTGAAGCAGAGCTATCAAGATTAATAGAAGAATACGAAACGATTAAAAGCCAAGAACTACGTCATGTACTAATAAAATCTTTGTTTGAAAACGTACAAGTTTGCAAAGAGAAAGTGAAGAGTAGAAAAGATAAAAATTGTGAGGAGTTTAGTTAAGGAAGGAATTTCTATCAATATTATTTTAAAAACGGTAGGCATCTGTAGACGAAATTCAACAAGTTTAAAAATAAAGAAATCATATCTATTTATATCTTTATAATTTCATAAAAAAAAGATTGAGAAATTGATTTGACTTCACTCGAAAGCTATGACTTTATGCTAAGATTGCTATTAATAACTATATAATTTCATAAAAAAAAAAAAAAAAAAAGATTGAAAATTTTATTTGACCACTCAAAAGCTATGGCTTTAAGCCAAGACTGATAAAAATGGCAGTAAATATATAAAAAGATTTTGATATTAGTGAAGGGTAATGTTTATGAATAATAAGGAAGATAGTAAAGCTCGTAGAGAAGAAATGAAATTCACAGCATTAGAAAGCAACGATAAACCTCTACTTGATCGTGAAGTAATAGAAACATTTCTAAGTGCGGTGCATGACAGGGAAGAGGCTCGAATTATTGCTGGAAAGCTAATAGATAGTTTTGGAATAGGAGGAGTTTTAGGCCAGGAAATTAGATGACTTGAAAACTATAGAAGGGATAACTGACTCTACAGTAGCAGTATAAAGAATTGGAATAATTCTGAGTTTCATAGAATTTCTACATTGGGGTTTGATCTAGGTTTAGAACCAATAACGTTCGGTAGATTAGATAGGTTTAGCTTATATGAAGTACGGAAAGTACAAGACCTGATGGAAAAGCTAAGAATAAAAGTAAATATGCTCCTAAAGTAGAAAATGACTTTAAATGTTTAGTATCGATTAATAATTTTATAATGGAAAACAAGAACCCAATATACCAACGTCTAAGTTTTTCTTCACTTCAGGCTTTTCAGAAAATTACTGTAGTTTAGAACAAATTGAGGAATTAAAAAATAAAACGCCAAGTAGTAATCAGATTTTAACATTGCTTGAAAAGTTAGAAAACAACCTTTTGCTGAATGACTATGTTTCAAACGTTATAGATCAGTGCAAAATGTGGATGATCTCTTTACGGTTGGGAGTATTGAAACCTTTGGTAATTACAGCTGTTTATGAAGGTAAATAGGATTATTGATAAAACTGCTAAAAAAGTAAGGTTAATATTGAACATAATAATCAGTGTTCACAAAACTGGACGCCTTTGCATTATGCTACTTGCAACGGTAATGTAGAATTAAGGCAAGAGTGTATTCAAAGCATTTTTAGAGAAGAAAGATTATATTAAGCTTTAGAGAGTACTAGTTGTAACAGTGATAGTTGGGCGCTTTTGCACTATGCTGTTTATTATGGTTAGCTTTCTTATAGATAAAGGTGCTGATATTTTAATTAAAAGTAAGGAAGGTAAGGCAGCCCTGTATTTGGCTGTTGAAGAAGCCAAGCAATACATAATTATTCTTCTTCTTGATAGAGGTGCTGATATCGAAGCTAAAATCAACGAAGGTAGAACACCTCTGTACTTAGCTGCTTACAATAATGATTCAGGTGTAATTGAAGTTCTTTGTAACAGGATCAAGACTAAAAGTAATGACGCATTTGAAATGATAAAACAGGTTGAATTTTTAAAGAAGGAAGTTGTTAACCATGCAAATATTCCATCTAATGTAAAAGGATCGGTAGAGTCTTGTATAAGTAGTTTGACCTTGAGAAACTAAAAAGTAGATTACCAGAATCAGTGAGGAATGCAGTATTTTCGTCAAAAGTATGTATTAAAAATGTTAAGTATGATGAATACGTGTATGCTGCAGATTCCTATAAGTATGACGACTATAGACGGTAAACGTATTTACTTGGCATACAAAGGGGCGAGTAGGAAGCCAAAGTCAGTGGAAAATTGAGCTTGATGGTGGTGGCAATTATCACATAGAGAACGTTCAATATGGTGAATACTTGTATGCTGCAGATTCCTATAAGTATGACAGCTATCTATAGACGATACGTATTTACTTGGCATACGCAGAATCGAGTGGAAGATCAAAGTAGATGGAAAATTGAAAATTGTGGATCTACTCACAATAGACGTAGTATACAAGAATCAAATGGTTATATAATCAAATTGCAGTAGACGATAAGTCTATATTGCCTGAAGATGATCAGCAAATATCAAGTAGAATATCTACTATAGTTGAAGATGTTGAAAGGCTGAAAGCTTAAATCAATCACGAAGTAAGATAGATTTAGATAGTTACTTGAATAATAGAGGCGGAGTAAGCATTGCTGCGAATTTTATGAGGAGAAATACATGTAGTGAACTTAATGCAAGTGAGGGATAAAATATTAAGGTACTATTAATTAATATTACAGATCTGCTTCCAGAAACGACAGATACTGAGATTAGTGAAGCAGAGCTATCAAGGTTAATAGAAGAATACGAAACGATTAAAAGCCAAGAACTACGTCATGTACTAATAAAATCTCTGTTTGAAAACGTACAAGTTTGCAAAGAGAAAGTGAAGAGAGTAGAAAAGATAAAAGTTGTGAGGAGTTTAGTTAAGGAAGGAATTTTTATCAATATTATTTTAAAAACAATAGGCATCTGTAGACGAAATTCAATAAGTTTAAGTATTCCAAAACTATCTATTAGCTTTCCAGCAATAATTCGAGCCTCTTCCCTGTCATGCACTGCACTTAGAAATGTTTCTATTACTTCACGATCAAGTAGAGGTTTATCGTTGCTTTCTAATGCTGTGAATTCTTCTCTACGAGCTTTACTATTTTCCTTATTATTCATAAACATTACTCTTCACTAATATCAAAATCTTTTTATATATTTATTGCCATTTTTAGCAGTCTTGGCATAAAGCCATAGCTTTTGAGTGGTCAAATAAAATTTTCAATCTTTTTTTTTTTTATGAAATTATATAGTTATTAATAGCAATCTTGGCATAAAGTCATAGCTTTCGAATGAAGTCAAATCAATTACTCAATCTTCTTTTTTTATGAAATTATAAAGATATTAATAGATATGATTTCTTTATTTTTAAACTTGTTGAATTTCGTCTACAGATGCCTACTGTTTTTAAAATAATATTGATAGAAATTCCTTCCTTAACTAAACTCCTCACAATTTTTATCTTTTCTACTCTTCACTTTCTCTTTGCAAACTTGTACGTTTTCAAACAGAGATTTTTTTTATTTTAAAAACAATAGGTATCTGTAGACGAAATTCAACAAGATTAAAAATAAAGAAATCATATCTATTTATATCTTTATAATTTCATCAAAAAAAAGATTGAGAAATTGATTTGACTTCACTCGAAAGCTATGACTTTATGCTAAGATTGCTATTAATAACTATATAATTTCATAAAAAAAGATTGAAAATTTTATTTGACCACTCAAAAGCTATGGCTTTATGCTAAGACTGCTAAAAATGGCAGTAAATATATAAAATGATTTTGATATTAGTGAAGGGTAATGTTTATAAATAATAAGGAAAATAGTAAAGCTCGTAGAGAAGAAATGGAATTCACAGCATTAGAAAGCAACGATAAGCCTCTACTTGATCGTGAAGTAATAGAAACATTTCTAAGTGCAGTGCATGACAGGGAAGAGGCTCGAATTATTGCTGGAAAGCTAATAGATAGTTTTGGAATAGTAGGAGGTTTAGACCAGGAAATTAGATGACTTGAAAACTATAGAAAGGATAACTGACTCTACAGTAGCAGTATAAAGAATTGGAATAATTCTGAGATTCATAGAATTTCTACATTGGGGTTTGATCTAGGTTTAGATCCAATAACGTTCGGTAGATTAGATAGGTTTAGCTTATATGAAGTAGGGAAAAAACCTGATGGAAAAAGCTTCAGAGAATTATAAGAATAAAAGTAAATATGCTCCTAAAGTAGAAAATGACTTTAAATGTTTAGTATCGATTAATAATTTTATAATGGAAAACAAGAACCCAATATACCAACGTCTAAGTTTTTCTTCACTTCAGGCTTTACAGAAAATTACTGTAGTTTAGAACAAATTGAGGAATTAAAAAATAAAACGCCAAGTAGTAATCAGATTTTAACATTGCTTGAAAAGTTAGAATACAACCTTTTGCTGAATGACTATGATTCAAACGTAATAGATCAGTGCAATATGTGGATGATCTCTTTAGGGTTGGGAGTATTGAAACCTTTGGTAATTACAGCAGTTTATGAAGGTAAATAGGATTATTGATAAACCTGTTAAAAAAGTAATGTTAATATTGAACATAATAATCGGTGTTCACAGAACTGGACGCCTTTGCATTATGCTACTTACAACGGTAATGTAGAATTAAGGCAAGAGTGTATTCAAAGCATTTTTAGAAAAGAAAGGTAATTTTAAGCTTTAGAGAGTACTAGTTGTAACAGTGATAGTTGGGCGCTTTTGCACTATGCTGTTCATTATGGTTAGCTTTCTTATAGATAAAGGTGCTAATATTTTAATTAGAAGTAAGGAAAGTAAGGCAGCCCTGTATTTGGCTGTTGAAGAAGCCAAGCAATACATAATTATTCTTCTTCTTGATAGAGGTGCTGATATCGAAGCAAAAAACAACGATGGTAGAACACCTCTGTACTTAGCTGCTTACAATAATGATTCAGGTGTAATTGAAGTTCTTTGTAACAGGATCAAGACTAAAAGTAATGACGCATTTGAAATGATAAAACAGGTTGAATTTTTAAAGGAAGTTGTTAACCAAGTAAATATTTCATCTAATGCAAAAGGATCGGTAGAGTCTTGTATAAGTAGTTTAAGAGATTCAATAAAACATGCATTCAAAAAGGTGCTAAAGGACGGTATGCTGCATAATCTTAGTGTTTCAACTATTGAACTTGTGGATAGGGTTTATAATTTCCATGAAAGATTGTTTGCCGAAGCAATTAAGAAAGCTGTAAATGACGTATATTGGCAAGTAGATAAAAAACAAATGTTAAAGTTTATATATAGTCAAAATAACCCTGGTCAGAGTATCTCAGGTTATGTGGCTGTGTTTGATAAAATGCCAAAGAACGGTAGTGCATTATTTGAGTTAGCTCGCTGTATTAAAAATACAGTAGACTCTAGTAAATATTGTAGTGTCCGTTCAGAAAAAAGAACTGACCTTGAGAAACTAAAAAGTAGATTACCAGAATCAGTGAGGAATGCAGCATTTTCGTCAAAAGTATGTATTAAAAATGTTTTGTATAATGAATACTTGTATGCTGCAGATTCCTATAAGTATGACAGCTATCTATAGACGATACGTATTTACTTGGCATACGCAGAATCGAGTGGAAGATCAAAGTAGATGGAAAATTGAAAATTGTGTATCTACTCGTAATAGACGTAGTATACAAGAATCAAATGGTTATATAATCAAATTGCAGTAGACGATAAGTCTATATTGACTGAAGAGGATCAGCAAATAGCAAGTAGAATATCTACTATAGTTGAAGATGTTGAAAGGCTGAAAGCTTAAATCAATCACGAAGTAAGATAGATTTAGATAGTTACTTGAGCAATAGAGGAGGAGAAAGCATTGCTGCGAATTTTATGAGGAGAAATACATGTAGTGAACTTAATGCAAGTGAGGGATAAAATATTAAGGTACTATTAATTAATATTACAGATCTGCTTCCAGAAACGACAGATAATGAGAATAGTTAAGCAGAGCTATCAAGGTTAATAGAAGAATACGAAACGATTAAAAGCCAAGAACTACGTCATGTACTAATAAAATCTCTGTTTGAAAACGTACAAGTTTGCAAAGAGAAAGTGAAGAGAGTAGAAAAGATAAAAATTGTGAGGAGTTTAGTTAAGGAAGGAATTTCGATCAATATTATTTTAAAAACAGTAGGCATCTGTAGACGAAATTCAACAAGTTTAAAAATAAAGAAATCATATCTACTAATATCTTTATAATTTCATAAAAAAAATATTGAGAAATTGATTTGACTTCACTCGAAAGCTATGAGTTTATGTCAAGATTGCTATTAATAACTATATAATTTCTTAAAAAAAAAAAAAAAAAAGGTTGAAAATTTTATTTGACCACTCAAAAGCTATGGCTTTATGCTAAGACTGCTAAAAATGGCAGTAAATATATAAAAAGATTTTGATATTAGTGAAGGGTAATGTTTATGAATAATAAGGAAGATAGTAAAGCTCGTAGAGAAGAAATGGAATTCACAGCTTTAGAAAGCAACGATAAACCTCTACTTGATCGTGAAGTAATAGAAACATTTCTAAGTGCAGTGCACGACAGGGAAGAGGCTCGAATTATTGCTGGAAAGCTAATAGATAGTTTTGGAATAGGATTGGTTTTAGGCCAGGAAATTAGATGACTTGAAAACTATAGAAGGGATAACTGACTCTACAGTAGCAGTATAAAGAATTGGAATAATTCTGAGTTTCATAGAATTTCCACATTGGGGTTTGATCTAGGTTTAGAACCAATAACGTTCGGTAGATTAGATAGGTTTAGCTTTTATGAAGTAGGGAAAGTACAAGACCTG
This sequence comes from Monochamus alternatus, assembly GCA_037114965.1. Taxonomy (NCBI): domain Eukaryota; kingdom Metazoa; phylum Arthropoda; class Insecta; order Coleoptera; family Cerambycidae; genus Monochamus; species Monochamus alternatus. Next base: position 61,428,484 of record CM073427.1, on the reverse strand, counting down.
ATGGAAAAAGCTTCAGAGAATTATAAGAATAAAAGTAAATATGCTCTTAAAGTAGAAAATGACTTTAAATGTTTAGTATCGATTAATAATTTTATAATGGAAAACAAGAACCCAATATACCAACGTCTAAGCTTTACAGAAAATTACTGTAGTTTAGAACAAATTGAGGAATTAAAAAATTAAACGCCAAGTAGTAATCAGATTTTAACATTGCTTGAAAAGTTAGAAAACAACCTTTTGCTGAATGACTATGATTCAAACGTAATAGATCAGTGCAATAAGTGGATGATCTTTTTAGGGTTGGGAGTATTGATACCTTTGGTAATTACAGCAGTTTATGAAGGTAAATAGGATGAAGTTAAAACTCTTATTGATAAAACTGCTAAAAAAGTAATGTTAATATTGAACATAATAATCAGTGTTCACAGAACTGGACGCCTTTGCATTATGCTACTTGCAACGGTAATGTAGAATTAAGGCAAGATGGTATTCAAAGCATTTTTAGAGAAGAAAGGTAATATTAAGCTTTAGAGAGTACTAGTTGTAACAGTGATAGTTGGGCGCTTTTGCACTATGCTGTTCATTATGGTTAGCTTTCTTATAGATAAAGGTGCTAATATTTTAATTAGAAGTAAGGAAGGTAAGGCACCCCTGTATTTGGCTGTTGAAGAAGCCAAGCAATACATAATTATTATTCTTCTTGATAGAGGTGCTGATATCGAAGCTAAAAACAACGATGGTAGAACACCTCTGTACTTAGCTGCTTACTTAGCTGCTTTTTATCTACTTCCCAATACGTCATTTACAGCTTTCTTAATTGCTTCGGCAAACAACCTTTCATGGAAATTATAAACCCTATCCACAAGTTCAATAGTTGAAACACTAAGATTATGCAGCATACCGTCCTTTAGCACCTTTTTGAATGCATGTTTTATTGAATCTCTTAAACTACTTATCTCTACCGACTCTACCGATCCTTTTGCATTAGATGGAATATTTGCTTGGTTAACAACTTCCTTCTTTAAAAATTCAACCTGTTTTATCATTTCAAATGCGTCATTACTTTTAGTCTTGATCCTGTTACAAAGAACTTCAATTACACCTGAATCATTATTGTAAGCAGCTAAGTACAGAGGTGTTCTACCATCGTTGTTTTTAGCTTCGATATCAGCACCTCTATCAAGAAGAAGAATAATTATGTATTGCTTGGCTTCTTCAACAGCCAAATACAGGGCTGCCTTACCTTCCTTACTTCTATTTAAAATATTAGCACCTTTATCTATAAGAAAGCTAACCATAATGAACAGCATAGTGCAAAAGCGCCCAACTATCACTGTTACAACTAGTACTCTCTAAAGCTTAATATTACCTTTCTTCTCTAAAAATGCTTTGAATACACTCTTGCCTTTATTCTACATTACCGTTGTAAGTAGCATAATGCAAAGGCGTCCAGTTCTGTGAACACTGATTATTATGTTCAATATTAACATTACTTTTTTAGCAGTTTTATCAATAATTCTATTTACCTTCATAAACAGCTGTAATTACCAAAGGTTTCAATACTCCCAACCCTAAAGAGATCATCCACTTATTGCACTGATCTATTACGTTTGAATCATAGTCATTCAGCAAAAGGTTGTTTTCTAACTTTTCAAGCAATGTTAAAATCTGATTACTACTTGGCGTTTTATTTTTTAATTCCTCAATTTGTTCTAAACTACAGTAATTTTCTGTAATGCCTGAAGTGAAGAAAAACTTAGACGTTGGTATATTGGGTTCTTGTTTTCCATTAAAAAATTATTAATCGATACTAAACATTTAAAGTCATTTTCTACTTTAGAAGCATATTTACTTTTATTCTTATAATTCTCTGAAGCTTTTTCCATCAGGTCTTGTACTTTCCGTACTTCATAATAGCTAAACCTATCTAATCTAACGAACGTTATTGGTTCTAAACCTAGATCAAACCCCAATGTAGAAATTCTATGAAACTCAGAATTATTCCAATTCTTTATACTGCTACTGTAGAGTCAGTTATCCCTTCTATAGTTTTCAAGTCATCTAATTTCCTGGCCTAAAACTCCTCCTATTCCAAAACTATCTATTAGCAATAATTCGAGCCTCTTCCCTGTCATGCACTGCACTTAGAAATGTTTCTATTACTTCACGATCAAGTAGAGGTTTATCGTTGCTTTCTAATGCTGTGAATTCCATTTCTTCTCTACGAGCTTTACTATTTTCCTTATTATTCATAAACATTTCCCTTCACTAATATCAAAATCTTTTTATATATTTACTGTCATTTTTAGCAGTCTTGGCATAAAGCCATAGCTTTTGAGTGGTCAAATAAAATTTTCAATCTTTTTTTTTTTTTTTTTTTTTTATGAAATTATATAGTTATTAATAGCAATCCTTGCATAAAGTCATAGCTTTCGAGTGAAGTCAAATCAATTTCTCAATCTTTTTTTTATGAAATTATAAAGATATAAATAGATATGATTTCTTTATTCTTAAACTTATTGAATTTCGTCTACAGATGCCTATTGTTTTTAAAATAATATTGATAAAAATTCCTTCCTTAACTAAACTCCTCACAATTTTTATCTTTTCTACTCTCTTCACTTTCTCTTTACAAACTTGTACGCTTTCAAACAGAGATTTTATTAGTACATGACGTAGTTCTTGGCTTTTAATCGTTTCGTATTCTTCTATTAACCTTGATAGCTCTGCTTCACTATTCTCATTATCTGTCGTTTCTGGAAGCAGATCTGTAATATTAATTAATAGTACCTTAATATTTTATCCCTCACTTGCATTAAGTTCACTACATGTATTTCTCCTCATAAAATTCGCAGCAATGCTTACTCCTCCTCTATTATTCAAGTAACTATCTAAATCTATCTTACTTCGTGATTGATTTAAGCTTTCAGCCTTTCAACATCTTCAACTATAGTAGATATTCTACTTGCTATTTGCTGATCATCTTCAGTCAATATAGAATCTACTTTGATCTTCCACTCGATTCTGCGTATGCCAAGTAAATACGTATCGTCTATAGATAGCTGTCATACTTATAGGAATCTGCAGCATTCAAGTATTCACCATATTGAACGTTCTCTATGTAACAATTGCCACCACCATCAAGCTCAATTTTCCACTGACTTTGGCTTCCTACTCGCCCTTTTGTATGCCAAGTAAATACGTTTACCGTCTATAGTCGTCATACTTATAGGAATCTGCAGCATACAAGTATTCATCATACTTAACATTTTTAATACATACTTTTGACGAAAATACTGCATTCCTCACTGATTCTGGTAATCTACTTTTTAGTTTCTCAAGGTCAGTCCTTTTTTCTGAACGGACACTACAATATTTACTAGAGTCTACTGTATTTTTAATACAGCGAGCTAACTCAAATAATGCACCACCGTTCTTTGGCATTTTATCAAACACAGCCACATAACCTGAGATACTCTGGCCAGGATTATTTTGACTATATATAAACTTTAACATTTCTTTTTTATCTACTTGCCAATATGCGTCATTTACAGTTTGCTTAATTGCTTCGGCAAACAATCTTTCATGGAAATTATAAACCCTATCCACAAGTTCAATAGTTGAAACACTAAGATTATGCAGCATACCGTCCTAAAGCACCTTTTTGAATGCTTATTTTATTGAATCTCTTAAACTACTTATACAAGACTCTACCGATCCTTTTGCATTAGATTGAATATTTGCATGGTTAACAACTTCCTTCTTTAAAAATTCAACCTGTTTTAGCATTTCAAATGCGTCATTACTTTTAGTCTTGATCCTGTTACAAAGAACTTCAATTACACCTGAATCATTATTGTAAGCAGCTAAGTACAGAGGAGTTTTACCATCGTTGTTTTTAGCTTCGATATCAGCACCTCTATCGAGAAGAAGAATAATAATGTATTGCTTGGCTTCTTCAACAGCAAATACAGGGGTGCCTTACCTTCCTTACTTCTAATTAAAATATTAGCACCTTTATCTATAAGAAAGCTAACCATAATGAACAGCATAGTGCAAAAGCGCCCAACTGTCACTGTTACAACTAGTACTCTCTAAAGCTTAATATTACCTTTCTTCTCTAAAAATGCTTTGAATACACTCTTGCCTTAATTCTACATTACCGTTGTAAGTAGCATAATGCAAAGGCGTCCAGTTCTGTGAACACTGATTATTATGTTCAATATTAACATTACTTTTTTAGCAGTTTTATCAATAATCCTATTTACCTTCATAAACTGCTGTAATTACCAAAGGTTTCAATACTCCCAACCCTAAAGAGATCATCCACATATTGCACTGATCTATTACGTTTGAATCATAGTGATTCAGCAAAAGATTGTTTTCTAACTTTTCAGGCAATGTTAAAATCTGATTATTACTTGGCGTTTTATTTTTTAATTCCTCAGTTTGTTCTAAACTACAGTAATTTTCTGTAAAGCTTACATGGTCCTGAAGTGAAGAAAAACTTAGACGTTGGTATATTGGGTTCTTGTTTTCCATTATAAAATTATTAATCGATACTAAACATTTAAAGTCATTTTCTACTTTAGGAGCATATTTACTTTTATTCTTATAATTCTCTGAAGCTTTTTCCATCAGGTCTTGTACTTTCCGTACTTCATATAAACTAAACCTATCTAATCTACCGAACGTTATTGGTTCTAAACCTAGATCAAACCCCAATGTAGAAATTTTATGAAACTCAGAATTATTCCACTTCTTTATACTGCTACTGTAGAGTCAGTTATCCCTTCTATAGTTTTCAAGTCATCTAATTTCCTGGCCTAAAACTCCTCCTATTCCAAAACTATCTATTAGCCTTCCAGCAATAATTCGAGCCTCTTCCCTGTCATGCACTGCATTTAGAAATGTTTCTATTACTTCACGATCAAGTAGAGGTTTATCGTTGCTTTCTAATGCTGTGAATTCCATTTCTTCTCTACGAGCTTTACTATCTTCCTTATTATTCATAAACATTACCCTTCACTAATATCAAAATCTTTTTATATATTTACTGCCATTTTTAGCAGTCTTGGCTTAAAGCCATAGCTTTTGAGTGGTCAAATAAAATTTTCAATCTTTTTTTTTTTTTTTTTTTTTTTAAGAAATTATATAGTTATTAATAGCAATCTTAGCATAAAGTCATAGCTTTCGAGTGAAGTCAAATCAATTTCTCAATCTTTTTTTTATGAAATTATAAAGATATAAATAGATATGATTTCTTTCTTTTTAAACTTGTTGAATTTCGTCTACAGATGCCTACTGTTTTTAAAATAATATTGATAGAAATTCCTTCCTTAACTAAACTCCTCACAATTTTTATCTTTTCTACTCTCTTCACTTTCTCTTTGCAAACTTGTTCGTTTTCAAACAGAGATTTTATTAGTACATGACGTAGTTCTTGGCTTTTAATCGTTTCGTATTCTTCTATTAACCTTGATAGCTCTGTTTCACTATTCTCATTATCTGTCGTGTCTGGAAGCACATCTGTAATATTAATTAATAGTACCTTAATATTTTATCCCTCACTTGCATTAAGTTCACTACATGTATTTCTCCTCATAAAATTCGCACCAATGCTTTCTCCTGCTCTATTAATCAAGTAACTATCTAAATCTATCTTACTTCGTGATTGATTTAAGCTTTCAGCCTTTAAACATCTTCAACTAGAGTAGATATTCTACTTGCTATTTGCTGATCATCTTCAGTCAATATAGACTTATCGTCTACTGCAATTTGATTATATAACCGTTTGATTCTTGTATACTACGTCTATTACGAGTAGATCCACAATTTTCAATTTTCCATCTACTTTGATCTTCCACTCGATTCTGCGTATGCCAAGTAAATACGTATCGTCTATAGACAGCTGTCATACTTATAGGAATCTGCAGCATACAAGTATTCATCATACTTAACTTTTTTAATACATACTTTTGACGAAAATACTGCATTCCTCACTGATTCTGGTAATCTACTTTTTAGTTTCTCAAGGTCAGTTCTTTTTTCTGAACGGACACTACAATATTTACTAGAGTCTACTGTATTTTTAATACAGCGAGCTAACTCAAATAATGGACCACCGTTCTTTGGCATTTTATCAAACACAGCCACATAACCTGAGATACTCTGACCAGGGTTATTTTGACTATATATAAACTTTAACATTTCTTTTTTATCTACTTGCCAATAAACGTCATTTACAGCTTTCTAAATTGCTTCGGCAAACAATCTTTCATGGAAATTACAAACCCTATCCACAAGTTCAATAGTTGAACCACTAAGATTATGCAGCAAACCGTCCTTTAGCACCTTTTTGAATGCATGTTTTATTGAATCTCTTAAACTACTTATACAAGACTCTACCGATCCTTTTGCATTAGATGAAATATTTGCATGGTTAACAACTTCCTTTAAAAATTCAACCTGTTTTATCATTTCAAATGCGTCATTACTTTTAGTCTTGATCCTGTTACAAAGAACTTCAATTACACCTGAATCATTATTGTAAGCAGCTAAGTACAGAGGTGTTCTACCATCGTTGTTTTTTGCTTCGATATCAGCACCTCTATCAAGAAGAAGAATAATTATGTATTGCTTGGCTTCTTCAACAGCCAAATACAGGGCTGCCTACCTTCCTTACTTCTAATTAAAATATTAGCACCTTTATCTATAAGAAAGCTAACCATAATGAACAGCATAGTGCAAAAGCGCCCAACTATCACTGTTACAACTAGTACTCTCTAAAGCTTAATATTACCTTTCTTCTCTAAAAATGCTTTGAATACACTCTTGCCTTAATTCTACATTACCGTTGTAAGTAGCATAATGCAAAGGCGTCCAGTTCTGTGAACACCGATTATTATGTTCAATATTAACATTACTTTTTTAACAGGTTTATCAATAATCCTATTTACCTTCATAAACTGCTGTAATTACCAAAGGTTTCAATACTCCCAACCCTAATGAGATCATCCACATATTGCACTGATCTATTACGTTTGAATCATAGTCATTCAGCAAAAGGTTGTTTTCTAACTTTTCAAGCAATGTTAAAATCTGGTTACTACTTGGCGTTTTATTTTTTAATTCCTCAATTTGTTCTAAACTACAGTCATTTTCTGTAAAGCCTGAAGTGAAGAAAAACTTAGACGTTGGTATATTGGGTTCTTGTTTTCCATTATAAAATTATTAATCGATACTAAACATTTAAAGTCATTTTCTACTTTAGGAGCATATTTACTTTTATTCTTATAATTCTCTGAAGCTTTTTCCATCAGGTTTTTTTCCCTACTTCATATAAGCTAAACCTATCTAATCTACCGAACGTTATTGGATCTAAACCTAGATCAAACCCCAATGTAGAAATTCTATGAATCTCAGAATTATTCCAATTCTTTATACTGCTACTGTAGAGTCAGTTATCCCTTCTATAGTTTTCAAGTCATCTAATTTCCTGGCCTAAAACTCCTCCTATTCCAAAACTATCTATTAGCTTTCCAGCAATAATTCGAGCCTCTTCCCTGTCATGCACTGCACTTAGAAATGTTTCTATTACTTCACGATCAAGTAGAGGCTTATCGTTGCTTTCTAATGCTGTGAATTCCATTTCTTCTCTACGAGCTTTACTATTTTCCTTATTATTTATAAACATTACCCTTCACTAATATCAAAATCATTTTATATATTTACTGCCATTTTTAGCAGTCTTAGCATAAAGCCATAGCTTTTGAGTGGTCAAATAAAATTTTCAATCTTTTTTTTTTTTTTATATATATATATATGAAATTATATAGTTATTAATAGCAATCTTAGCATAAAGTCATAGCTTTCGAGTGAAGTCAAATCAATTTCTCAATCTTTTTTTTATGAAATTATAAAGATATAAATAGATATGATTTCTTTATTTTTAATCTTGTTGAATTTCGTCTACAGATGCCTATTGTTTTTAAAATAAAAAAAATCTCTGTTTGAAAACGTACAAGTTTGCAAAGAGAAAGTGAAGAGTAGAAAAGATAAAAATTGTGAGGAGTTTAGTTAAGGAAGGAATTTCTATCAATATTATTTTAAAAACAGTAGGCATCTGTAGACGAAATTCAACAAGTTTAAAAATAAAGAAATCATATCTATTAATATCTTTATAATTTCATAAAAAAAAAAGATTGAGTAATTGATTTGACTTCACTCGAAAGCTATGACTTTATGCCAAGATTGCTATTAATAACTATATAATTTCATAAAAAAAAAAAAAAGTGAAAATTTTATTTGACCACTCAAAAGCTATGGCTTTATGCCAAGACTGCTAAAAATGGCAATAAATATATAAAAAGATTTTGATATTAGTGAAGGGTAATGTTTATGAATAATAAGGAAAATAGTAAAGCTCGTAGAGAAGAAATGGAATTCACAGCATTAGAAAGCAACGATAAACCTCTACTTGATCGTGAAGTAATAGAAACATTTCTAAGTGCAGTGCATGACAGGGAAGAGGCTCGAATTATTGCTGGAAAGCTAATAGATAGTTTTGGAATAGGAGGAGTTTTAGGCCAGGAAATTAGATGACTTGAAAACTATAGAAGAGAAAACTGACTCCACAGTAGCAGTATAAAGAATTGGAATAATTCTGAGTTTCATAGAATTTCTAAATTGGGGTTTGATCTAAGTTTAGAACCAATAACGTTCGGTAGATTAGATAGGTTTAGCTTATATGAAGTACGGAAAGTACAAGACCTGATGGAAAAAGCTTCAGAGAATTATAAGAATAAAAGTAAATATGCTCCTAAAGTAGAAAATTACTTTAAATGTTTTTAGTTAACTCAAATAATGCACCACCGTTCTTTGGCATTTTATCAAACACAGCCACATAACCTGAGATACTCTGACCAGGGTTATTTTGACTATATATAAACTTTAACATTTCTTTTTTATCTACTTGCCAATATACGTCATTTACAGCTTTCTTAATTGCTTCGGCAAACAATCTTTCATGGAAATTATAAACCCTATCCACAAGTTCAATAGGTAAAACACTTAGATTATGCAGCATACCGTCCTTAATACCGTTTTTGCAATACCTGCCGCTCCACCACTTAATGCACCTAGAGCGCTTAATCCTGCAAATATTGGAATTATGGATAAAATTCCTCCAGTCTTTGGTATTTTTATTACTCGGGTGGGTCTAATTTTACTTTTAATTCCTTTTACTGTTTTTAATGCTACCTTAATGGCACTGTCTATGTATCTAGATCTATTTTTAAGAATTCTATTTTTTATTTTATTCGTAGCTTGTTTAAAACTTATTGCTTTTCCCATTTTTGTATTTGCTTTACGTTTATTACCCATTCCTAATTTAACTTTGGCTTTCATAGCTGTAGCTACTCCTAGAACTGCTGCTTTTTCCCCTAAAGATGCGTCTTTTGAAAAAAGTCTCTTAAAAGCCCCTTCAGCTAAAATTTTATCAGCCTCGTACCTTTTTTTAAATCTTTACTTTTACTATAAGCGATATCGTGATTTTTACAAAAATCATCTAATCCATTTATACCTTTGCTAAACTTTTTTCTAATTTAGTTCCGGGTCCACATTAATTGTATCCAGGGACGTGTAATTCAAAAGGTAATTTATTTATAACACTGTTTAATAAACCTTTTCCTCCAACAACTGCTGAAGAATGACTATTTGAAGGACTGAGCATAATTTATGTAGTTCTCGCTATCTAGTTTACTATATACTAATTTTATTTTATCTATACATCTATTTAACTTAAATTTAGTGTCATTACCGTTATAAACGATCTACAGAAGACATGAAAATTATTAAACAAGGTTCTAGTTTAACTATTGTGACTGTAATTCAATGCAGGTTGGGGCTTTTGTCCACTGAGTAGTTAGTTTCACACAATATTATTAATACCTAAAAATATATAAAAACTTTTACATAAAAGGTGAACATTTTTCAAGTAGGTATTGTCATATTTAATTCATTGACAGGATGTCACTTTTTTGTCATTGTCGATATTTAATTTCAAATAATTTTAATTTTTATAATAATTTTTATAGTTAGATATTTGATTCAACTTAAAGGAGACCAAGAAGAAGCTGAAGAAGCAATCCTAAAAATGCAGAAATAGGTCAGATCTCATCTATTGTGGTTGAATTTGTCGTGTTCCCACTGCCAAAAAAGTGAAGTTAGATTTTTATAGAGTGAGTAAATTAGATTATTTTCTTTAGATAATTATTGAATAGAGCTTTGTCTGTGGAATTGTTCATTAGCATACCTAGATGTTTGGTATCAGAGAACATAAATATGACTTCATTGATAGGAATTGTAGGAGATTTGATTTATATTAGCTTAAAATACCTTTCTAAAACAGTAAAAAAAAACATGATTTAATGGTTGAAAAAAAAAATCAGAAACATGGTGATTTATTACCTTCATCTATTAGATCTATTATAGTGGGATCGTCTTACTGTGGGAAAACAAACGCATTAATTTCTCTACTAGAACACCCTAATGGATTGCGATTTAAAAATGTATACATTTTTTCAAAGTCGTTAAATCAACCAAAATATGTATATTTAAATAATTTATTAAAGCCAATAAAAGAAATTGGATATTTTACATTTAACAGTAGCGATAACTTATTGCCACCGTCTGACGTAAAACCTAATTCTACATTTATATTTGATGATATCGCAACAAACAGTCAAATTACCGTTCAAGAATATTTTAGCATGGGGCGTCATCGTGAAGTGGTGTGAAGTTCTATCTTTGTCAAATTTATGCAAAGATTTCTAAATATCTTATAAGAGATAATACGATTTGTTAGTCATATTTAAACAAGATGAATGAAATTTGAAACACATATATAACGATCATGTAGGGTCTGACATAAGTTATGAAGAATTTAAAAATGTATGTGCGATATGTTGGAAAGAACCATATGGATTTTTAGTTATATTTAAAGATGAACCCATTAATTGTGGTAGATATAGAAAAGAATTTGATCATTTTATATATTTATAACATTACAAATTAAAAAAGAATCAGTTTTCTATAATACATGCGTCAGCGTACATTAAAAAGAATTTTACACTTGTTTATATATTCAAACCTATCTGATACCAGTTCAAACCTGTCTAACACCTGTTGCACACCTGTTACGCACCTGTTCAAAGTTGTTATAATATCTGTTTATTTTTTTATCAAATTGTTAGTTAAAATGGATAGTAAGAGTAAAGACTTTAAAGCAAACGACAGATAGTAAACTACTGAAATATAAAAGAATAATATCAAAAATAGGAAAAGGCATGCGCATGGAAGTAACCAATAATAAAATTGATTTTGTACATTGGAATGATCCAAATGAGCTTGTTAATAGGCTACGATTGTTAATTGCATCTCAAACCGCAGGCAATACAGGTCATATAAACGAAATAAATTCCCCTCACCCTCACCCTACTGGTGACATAGATATGGGTGATAGCAGGATTATAAATGTAGCAGAACCTGAAGAGAATAATGATGTGGCTACTAAAAACTATGTTGATAAACAAATTCTAAAAATAAATGATAAAGGTATAGCAATAATTTGTTTACATTTTGAAGGAAATACAGTAGTAACAGTAGTAATTTTATACTAAAAAGTACCAACAAACCAATGTATTCATTTCCATTCAAATCTGCTACTGTGTTAAACATAAATATTAATAATAAATAATTTTTCATAGAAATCAATCAAGAACAACATACACCTAATACAATATTGGGAAAAAGTATTAAATTAAATGATAGGATAATTTTCTCCAAACCATCATTAGCCGTCGGCAATAATCTTTATTGTGATATAATTTTCAAAATTGTTTGCATCTAAAGTAAAGAGAGAAATAGTAGATGAATTACATAAGCCTGCAAGAATTAATTTTAAGAGACGAAGAGCTATAGTTAAATCAATGGATGACTTATTTCAGGCGGACCTTATTGAGATGTTGAAGTTATCAATTGCTTTTCTAAATACGTTTGGGCGGTTCCTGTTAAAGGTAAATCTGCTTCTGACGTAACTAATGCAATGAAAAAAGGTTTTAGGAGAACAAGTAACAAATAATTTACAAATAGATGAAGGACGTGAATTTTTTAACACAGATTTTAAAAAATTAATGACAAAATACAATATAAATCATTACAGTGTGTTTCGTAATAAAAAAGCATGCATAGTGGAACGAGTTAATAGAACTTTAAAATATATGATGTGGAAAGAATTTAATATTCAAGGAAATTATAAATGGTTAGATATATTAGATCTTGTTGTAAAGAAATATAATAATAAAAGACACCGTACTATAGGAATTAAATCATCCCAAGTCAATAAAAAAATGAAAAATATTTATTAAACACTGTATATAATAACATAAAACTTGCAAATAAAATAAACAAATTTAAAATAGGAGATTATGTGCGTATAAGTAAAAAGAGAGGAGTATTTGATAAATCTTTGATAAATTTATTGTTAAAAAAAGTACAGTTAACCAACCCCAAAACTTATATTTTACAAGACGAGAATATGGAAGAAATAAAAGGAGGATTCTATGAAATGGAACTTCAAAAAGTTAAATATCCTAATATTTTTTTAGTTGAAAAGGTGTTAAAACGTAAATCAAATAAAGTGTTTGTTAAGTGGCTTGGATTTGGTAACAGTCATAATAGCTGGATAGAAAAAAGCAATGTAGAATAAAAAACTTAAATTTGTATTAGACTTGTTTCAAAATAAGGTTGTTTATTCCTTCAAAGTAAGATAATAAATTATTTTAGAATAACCTTTTAACTTTTCATCCAATTAGTTTTATCACTTGTTTTGTAGCTGTTCAAGGATATACTTATCATCTGTCAAAGTCATTTAAATAAACTTTATTTATTACCCAATTTGTTTACGAATGTATTAGTGACGACAACTATAATTGAAAAATACTGAGCTCGACTTATACTTATAACTTTTAAAGCAATGTTAAAATCTGATTACTAGTTGGCGTTTTATTTTTTAATTCCTCAATTTGTTCTAAACTACAGCAATTTTCTGTAAAGCTTACATGGTTCTGAAGTGAAGAAAAACTTAGACGTTGGTATATTGGGTTCTTGTTTTCCATTATAAAATTATTAATCGATACTAAACATTTAAAGTCATTTTCTACTTTAGGAGCATATTTACTTTTATTTTTATAATTCTCTGAAGCTTTTTCCATCTGGTCTTGTACTTTCCGTACTTCATATAAGCTAAACCTATCTAATCTACCGAACGTTATTGGTTCTAAACCTAGATCAAACCCCAATGTAGAAATTCTATGAAACTCAGAATTATTCCAATTCTTTATACTGCTACTGTAGAGTCAGTTATCCCTTCTATAGTTTTCAAGTCATCTAATTTCCTGGCCTAAAACTCCTCCTATTCCAAAACTATCTATTAGCTTTCCAGCAATAATTCGAGCCTCTTCCCTGTCATGCACTGCACTTAGAAATGCTTCTATTACTTCACGATCAAGTAGAGGTTTATCGTTGCTTTCTAATGCTGTGAATTCCATTTCTTCTCTACGAGCTTTACTATTTTCCTTATTATTCACAAACATTACCCTTCACTAATATCAAAATCTTTTTATATATTTACTGTCATTTTTAGCAGTCTTGGCATAAAGCCATAGCTTTTGAGTGGTCAAATAAAATTTTCAATTTTTTTTTTATGAAATTATAAAGATATTAATAGATATGATTTCTTTATTTTTAAACTTGTTGAATTTCGTCTACAGATGCCTACTGTATTTAAAATAATATTGATCGAAATTCCTTCCTTAACTAAACTCCTCACAATTTTTATCTTTTCTACTCTCTTCACTTTCTCTTTGCAAACTTGTACGTTTTCAAACAGAGACTTTATTAGTACATGACGTAGTTTTTGGCTTTTAATCGTTTCGTATTCTTCTATTAACCTTGATAGCTCTGCTTCACTATTCTCATTATCTGTCGTTTCTGGAAGCAGATCTGTAATATTAATTAATAGTACCTTAATATTTTATCCCTCACTTGCATTAAGTTCACTACATGTATTTCTCCTCATAAAATTCGCAGCAATGCTTTCTCCTCCTCTATTATTCAAGTAACTATCTAAATCTAACTTACTTCGTGATTGATTTAAGCTTTCAGCCTTTCAACATCTTCAACTATAGTAGATATTCTACTTGCTATTTGCTGATCCTCTTCATTCAATATAAACTTATCGTCTACTGCAATTTGATTATATAACCATTTGATTCTTGTATACTACGTCTATTACGAGTAGATCCACAATTTTCAATTTTCCATCTACTTTGATCTTCCACTCGATTCTGCGTATGCCAAGTAAATACGTATCGTCTATAGATAGCTGTCATACTTATAGGAATCTGCAGCATACAAGTATTCACCATATTGAACGTTCTCTATGTTACAATTGCCACCACCATCAAGCTCATTTTTCCACTGACTTTGGCTTCCTACTCGCCCCTTTGTATGCCAAGTAAATACGTTTACCGTCTATAGTAGTCATACTTATAGGAATCTTCATCATACTTAACATTTTTAATACATACTTTTGACGAAAATACTGCATTCCTAACTGATTCTGGTAATCTTCTTTATAGTTTCTCAAGGTCAGTTCTTCTTCTGAACGGACACTACAATATTTACTAGAGTCTACTGTATTTTTAATACAGCGAGCTAACTCAAATAATGGACCACCGTTCTTTGGCACTTTATCAAACACAGCCACATAACCTGAGATACTCTGACCAGGGTTATTTTGACTATGTACAAACTTTAACTTTTCTTTTTTATCTACTTGCCAATAAACGTCATTTACAGCTTTCTTAATTGCTTCGGCAAACAATCTTTCATCGAAATTATAAACCCTATCCACAAGTTCAATAGTTGAAACACTAAGATTATGCAGCATACCGTCCTATAGCACCTTTTTGAAAGCATGTTTTATTGAATCTCTTAAACTACTTATACAAGACTCTACCGATCCTTTTGCATTAGATGGAATATTTGCTTGGTTAACAACTTCCTTCTTTAAAAATTCAACCTGTTTTATCATTTCAAATGCGTTATTACTTTTAGTCTTGATCCTGTTACAAAGAACTTCAATTACACCTGAATCATTATTGTAAGCAGCTAAGTACAGAGGTGTTCTACCATCGTTGTTTTTAGCTTCGATATCAGCACCTCTACAAGAAGAAGAATAATTATGTATTGCTTGGCTTCTTCAACAGCCAAATACAGGGCTGCCTTACCTTCCTTACTTCTAATTAAAATATTAGCACCTTTATCTATAAGAAAGCTAACCATAATGAACAGCATAGTGCAAAAGCGCCCAACTATCACTGTTACAACTAGTACTCTCTAAAGCTTAATATTACCTTTCCTCTCTAAAAATGCTTTGAATACACTCTTGCCTTAATTCTACATTACCGTTGTAAGTAGCATAATGCAAAGGCGTCCAGTTCTGTGAACACTGATTATTATGTTCAATATTAACATTACTTTTTTAGCAGTTTTATCAATAATTCTATTTACCTTCATAAACAGCTGTAATTACCAAAGGTTTCAATACTCCCAACCCTAAAGAGATCATCCACTTATTGCACTGATCTATTACGTTTGAATCATAGTCATTCAGCAAAAGGTTGTTTTCTAACTTTTCAAGCAATGTTAAAATCTGATTACTACTTGGCGTTTTATTTTTTAATTCCTCAATTTGTTCTAAACTACAGTAATTTTCTGTAAAGCCTGAAGTGAAGAAAAACTTAGACGTTGGTATATTGGGTTCTTGTTTTCCAATAAAAAATTATTAATCGATACTAAACATTTAAAGTCATTTTCTACTTTAGGAGCATATTTACTTTTACTCTTATAATTTTCTGAAGCTTTTTCCATCAGGTCTTGTCCTTCCCCTACTTCATATAAGCTAAACCTATCTAATCTACCGAACGTTATTGGTTCTAAACCTAGATCAAACCCCAATGTAGAAATTCTATGAATCTCAGAATTATTCCAATTCTTTATACTGCTACTGTAGAGTCAGTTATCCCTTCTATAGTTTTCAAGTCATCTAATTTCCTGGCCTAAAACTCCTCCTATTCCAAAACTATCTATTAGCTTTCCAGCAATAATTCGAGCCTCTTCCCTGTCATGCACTGCACTTAGAAATGTTTCTATTACTTCACGATCAAGTAGAGGCTTATCGTTGCTTTCTAATGCTGTGAATTCCATTTTTTCTCTACGAGCTTTACTATCTCCCTTATTATTTATAAACATTACCCTTCACTAATATCAAAATCTTTTTATATATTTACTGCCATTTTTAGCAGTCTTAGCATAAAGCCATAGCTTTTGAGTGGTCAAATAAAATTTTCAATCTTTTTTCTTTTTTTTTTTTTTTGTAATGAAATTATATAGTTATTAATAGCAATCTTAGCATAAAGTCATAGCTTTCGAGTGAAGTCAAATCAATTTCTCAATCTTTGTTTATGAAATTATAAAGATATAAATAGATATGATTTCTTTATTTTTAATCTTGTTGAATTTCGTCTACAGATGCCTATTGTTTTTAAAATAAAAAAAATCTCTGTTTGAAAACGTACAAGTTTGCAAAGAGAAAGTGAAGAGTAGAAAAGATAAAAATTGTGAGGAGTTTAGTTAAGGAAGGAATTTCTATCAATATTATTTTAAAAACAGTAGAACAGAAAATTGTGGATCTACTCGTAATAGACGTAGTATACAAGAATCAAATGGTTATATAATCAAATTGCAGTAGGCGATAAGTCTATATCGACTGAAGAGGATCAGCAAATAGCAAGTAGAATATCTACTATAGTTGAAGATGTTGAAAGGCTGAAAGCTTAAATCAATCACGAAGTAAGATAGATTTAGATAGTTACTTGAATAATAGAGGAGGAGAAAGCATTGCTGCGAATTTTATGAGAAATACATGTAGTGAACTTAATGCAAGTGAGGGATAAAATATTAAGGTACTATTAATTAATATTACAGATCTGCTTCCAGAAACGACAGATAATGAGAATAGTGAAGCAGAGCTATCAAGGTTAATAGAAGAATACGAAACGATTAAAAGCCAAGAACTACGTTTTGTACTAATAAAATCTCTGTGTGACAACGTACAAGTTTGCAAAGAGAAAGTGAAGAGAGTAGAAAAGATAAAAATTGTGAGGAGTTTAGTTAAGGAAGGAATTTCTATCAATATTATTTTAAAAACAGTGGGCATCTGTAGACAATATTCAACAAGTTTAAAAATAAAGAAATCATATCTATTTATATCTTTATAATTTCATAAAAAAAAGATTGAGAAATTGATTTGACTTCACTCGAAAGCTATGACTTTATGCTAAGATTGCTATTAATAACTATATAATTTCATTACAAAAAAAAAAAAAAGAAAAAAGATTGAAAATTTTATTTGACCACTCAAAAGCTATGGCTTTATCCCAAGACTGCTAAAAATGGCAGTAAATATATAAAAAGATTTTGATATTAGTGAAGTGTAATGTTTATGAATAATAAGGAAAATTGTAAGCTTCTAGAGAAGAAATGGAATTCACAGCATTAGAAAGCAACGATAAACCTCTACTTGATCGTGAAGTAATAGAAACATTTCTAAGTGCAGTGCATGACAGGAAAGAGGCTCGAATTATTGCTGGAAAGCTAATAGATAGTTTTGGAATAGGAGGAGTTTTAGGCCAGGAAATTAGATGACTTGAAAACTATAGAAGGGATAACTGACTCTACAGTAGCAGTATAAAGAGTATAAAGAATTGGAATAATTCTGAGTTTCATAGAATTTCTACATTGGGGTTTGCTCTAGGTTTAGAACCAATAACGTTCGGTAGATTAGATAGGTTTAGCTTATATGAAGTACGGAAAGTATAAGACCTGATGGAAAAAGCTTCAGAGAATTATAAGAATAAAAGTAAATATGCTCCTAAAGTAGAAAATGACTTTAAATGTTTAGTATCGATTAATAATTTTATAATGGAAAACAAGAACCCAATATACCAACGTCTAAGTTTTTCTTCACTTCAGGACCATGTAAGCTTTACAGAAAATTACTGTAGTTTAGAACAAATTGAGGAATTAAAAAATAAAACGCCAACTAGTAATCAGATTTTAACATTGCTTTAAAAGTTATAAGTATAAGTCGAGCTTAGTATTTTTCAATTATAGTTGTCGTCACTAATACATTCGTAAACAAATTGGGTAATAAATAAAGTTTATTTAAATGACTTTGAGAGATGATAAGTATATCCTTGAACAGCTACAAAACAAGTGATAAAACTAATTGGATGAAAAGTTAAAAGGTTATTCTAAAATAACTTATTATCTTACTTTGAAGGAATAAACAACCTTATTTTGAAACAAGTCTAATACAAATTTAAGTTTTTTATTCTACATTGCTTTTGTCTATCCAACTATTATGACTGTTACCAAATCCAAGCCACTTAACAAACACTTTATTTGATTTACGTTTTAACACCTTTTCAACTAAAAAAATATTAGGATATTTAACTTTTTGAAGTTCCATTTCATAGAATCCTCCTTTTATTTCTTCCATATTCTCGTCTTGTAAAATATAAGTGGTGGGGTTGGTTAACTGTACTTTTTTTAACAATAAATATTTCAGGTGGCCAATTCGGTGTATAAGATTTATCAAATACTCCTCTCTTTTTACTTATACGCACATAATCTCCTATTTTAAATTTGTTTATTTTATTTGCAAGTTTTATGTTATTATATACAGTGTTTAATAAATATTTTTCATTTTTTTATTCACTTGGGATGGTTTAATTCCTATAGTACGGTGTTTTTTATTATTATATTTCTTTACAACAAGATCTAATATATCTAACCATTTATAATTTCCTTGAATATTAAATTCTTTCCACATCATATATTTTAAAGTTCTATTAACTCGTTCAGTGCATAGTGATGCATGCTTTTTTATTACGAATCACACTGTAATGATTTATATTGTATTTTGACATTAATTTTTTAAAATATCTGTTAAAAAATTCACGTCCTTCATCTATTTGTAAATTATTTGGTACTTGTTCTCCTAAAACCTTTTTCCATTGCATTAGTTACGTCAGAAGCAGATTTACTTTTAACAGGAACCGCCCAAACGTATTTAGAAAAGCAATTGATAACTTCAACATCTCAATAAGGTCCGCCTGAAATAACTCATCCATTGATTTAATTATAGCTCTTCGTCTCTTAAAATTAATTCTTGCAGGCTTATGTAATTCATCTACTATTTCTCTCTTTACTTTAGATGCAAACAATTTTGAAAATTATATCACAATAAAGATTATTGCCGACGGCTAATGATGGTTTGGAGAAAATTATCCTATCATTTAATTTAATACTTTTTCCCAAGATTGTATTAGGTGTATGTTGTTCTTGATTGATTTCTATGAAAAATTATTTATTATTAATATTTATGTTTAACACAGTAGCAGATTTGAATGGAAATGAATACATTGGTTTGTTGGTACTTTTTAGTATAAAATTACTACTGTTACTACTGTATTTCCTTCAAAATGTAAACAAATTATTGCTATACTTTTATCATTTATTTTTAGAATTTGTTTGTCAACATAGTTTTTAGTAGCCACATCATTATTCTCTTCAGGTTCTGCTACATTTATAATCCTGCTATCACCCATATCTATGTCACCAGTAGGGTGAGGGTGAGGGGAATTTATTTCGTTAATATGACCTGTATTGCCTGCGGTTTGAGATGCAATTAACAATCGTATCCTATTAACAAGCTCATTTGGATCATTCCAATGTACAAAATCAATTTTATTATTGGTTACTTCCATGCGCATGCCTTTTCCTATATTTGATATTATTCTTTTATATTTCAGTAGTTTATTACCTGTCGTTTGCTTTAAAGTCTTTACTCTTACTATCCATTTTAACTAACAATTTGATAAAAAAATAAACAGATATTATAACAACTTTGAACAGGTGCGTAACAGGTGTGCAACAGTTGTTAGACAGGTTTGAACTGGTATCAGATAGGTTTGAATATATAAACAAGTGTAAAATTCTTTTTAATGTACGCTGACGCATGTATTATAGAAAACTGATTCTTTTTTAATTTGTAATGTTATAAATATATAAAATGATCAAATTCTTTTCTATATCTACCACAATTAATGGGTTCATCTTTAAATATAACTAAAAATCCATATGGTTCTTTCCAACATATCGCACATACATTTTTAAATTCTTCATAACTTATGTCAGACCCTACATGATCGTTATATATGTGTTTCAAATTTCATTCATCTTGTTTAAATATGACTAACAAATCGTATTATCTCTTATAAGATATTTAGAAATCTTTGCATAAATTTGACAAAGATAGAACTTCACACCACTTCACGATGACGCCCCATGCTAAAATATTCTTGAACGGTAATTTGACTGTTTGTTGCGATATCATCAAATATAAATGTAGAATTAGGTTTTACGTCAGACGGTGGCAATAAGTTATCGCTACTGTTAAATGTAAAATATCCAATTTCTTTTATTGGCTTTAATAAATTATTTAAATATACATATTTTGGTTGATTTAACGACTTTGAAAAAATGTATACATTTTTAAATCGCAATCCATTAGGGTGTTCTAGTAGAGAAATTAATGCGTTTGTTTTCCCACAGTAAGACGATCCCACTATAATAGATCTAATAGATGAAGGTAATAAATCACCATGCTTCTGATTTTTTTTTCAACCATTAAATCATGATTATCAATAGTTAAACTAGAACCTTGTTTAATAATTTTCATGTCTTCTGTAGATCGTTTAAAACGGTAATGACACTAAATTTAAGTTAAATAGATGTATTGATAAAATAAAATTAGTATATAGTAAACTAGATAGCGAGAACTATATAAATTATGCTCATTCCTTCAAATAGTCATTCTTCAGCAGTTGTTGGAGGAAAAGGTTTATTAAACAGTGTTATAAATAAATTACCTTTTGAATTACACGTCCCTGGATACAATTAATGTGGACCCGGAACTAAATTAGAAAAAAGTTTAGCAAGAGGGGACAAAGGTATAAATGGATTAGATGATTTTTGTAAAAATCACGATATCGCTTATAGTAAAAGTAAAGATTTAAAAAAAGGTACGAGGCTGATAAAATTTTAGCTGAAGGGGCTTTTAACAGACTTTTTTCAATAGACGCATCTTTAGGGGAAAAAGCAGCAGTTCTAGGAGTAGCTACAGCTATGAAAGCCAAAGTTAAATTAGGTATGGGTAATAAACGTAAAGCAAATACAAAAATGGGAAAAGCAATAAGTTTTAAACAAGCTACGAATAAAATAAAAAATAGAATTCTTAAAAATAGATCTAGATACATAGACAGTGTCATTAAGGTAGCATTAAAAACAGTAAAAGGAATTAAAAGTAAAATTAGACCCACCCGAGTAATAAAAATACCAAAGACTGGAGGAATTTTACCCATAATTCCAATATTTGCAGGATTAAGCGCTCTAGGTGCATTAAGTGGTGGAGCGGCAGGTATTGCAAAAGCGGTATTAAGGACGGTATGCTGCATAATCTAAGTGTTTCAACTATTGAACTTGTGGATAGGGTTTATAATTTACATGAAAGATTGTTTGCCGAAGCAATTAAGAAAGCTGTAAATGACGTATATTGGCAAGTAGATAAAAAAGAAATGTTAAAGTTTATATATAGTCAAAATAACCCTGGTCAGAGTATCTCAGGTTATGTGGCTGTGTTTGACAAAATGCCAAAGAACGGTGGTGCATTATTTGAGTTAGCTCGCTGTATTAAAAATACAGCAGCCTCTAGTGAATATTGTAGTGTCCGTTCAGAAAAAAGAACTGACCTTGAGAAACTAAAAAGTAGATTACCAGAATCAGTGAGGAATGCAGTATTTTCGTCAAAAGTATGTATTAAAAATGTTTTGTATAATGAATACTTGTATGCAGCAGATTCCTATAAGTATGACAGCTATCTATAGACGATACGTATTTACTTGGCATACGCAGAATCGAGTGGAAGATCAAAGTAGATGGAAAATTGAAAATTGTGGATCTACTCGTAATAGACGTAGTTATACAAGAATCAAATGGTTATATAATCAAATTGCAGTAGACGATAAGTCTATATTGACTGAAGAGGATCAGCAAATAGCAAGTAGAATATCTACTATAGTTGAAGATGTTGAAAGGCTGAAAGCTTAAATCAATCACGAAGTAAGATAGATTTAGATAGTTACTTGAATAATAGAGGAGGAGAAAGCATTGCTGCGAATTTTATGAGGAGAAATACATGTAGTGAACTTAATGCATGTGAGGGATAATATATTAAGGTACTATTAATTAATATTACAGATCTTAGTGTTTCAACTATTGAACTTGTGGATAGGGTTTATAATTTCCATGAAAGATTGTTTGCCGAAGCAATTAAGAAAGCTGTAAATGACGTTTATTGGCAAGTAGATAAAAAAGAAAAGTTAAAGTTTATACATAGTCAAAATAACCCTGGTCAGAGTATCTCAGGTTATGTGGCTGTGTTTGATAAAGTGCCAAAGAACGGTGGTGCATTATTTGAGTTAGCTCGCTGTATTAAAAATACAGTAGACTCTAGTAAATATTGTAGTGTCCGTTCAGAAAAAAGAACTGACCTTGAGAAACTAAAAAGTAGGTTACCAGAATCAGTGAGGAATGCAGTTTTCAAAAGTATGTATTAAAAATGTTAAGTATGATGAATACTAGTATGCTGCAGATTCCTATAAGTATGACGACAATAGACTGTAAACGTATTTACATGGCATACAAAGGGGCGAGTAGGAAGCCAAAGTCAGTGGAAAATTGAGCTTGATGGTGGTGGCAATTGTCACATGGAGAACGTTCAATATGGTGAATTCTTGTATGCTGCAGATTCCTATAAGTATGACAGCTATCTATAGACGATACGTATTTACTTGGCATACGCAGAATCGAGTGGAAGATCAAAGTAGATGGAAAATTGAAAATTGTGGATCTACTCGTAATAGACGTAGTATACAAGAATCAAATGGTTATATAATCAAATTGCAGTAGACGATAAGTCTATATTGACTGAAGATGATCAGCAAATAGCAAGTAGAATATCTACTATAGTTGAAGATGTTGAAAGGCTGAAAGCTTAAATCAATCACGAAGTAAGATAGATTTAGATAGTTAATTGAATAATAGAGGAGGAGAAAGCATTGCTGCGAATTTTATGAGGAGAAATACATGTAGTGAACTTAATGCAAGTGAGGGATTAAATATTTAGGTACTATTAATTAATATTACAGATCTGCTTCCAGAAACGACAGATAATGAGAATAGTGAAGCAGAGCTATCAAGGTTAATAGAAGAATACGAAACGATTAAAAGCCAAGAACTACGTCATGTACTAATAAAATCTTTGTTTGAAAACGTACAAGTTTGCAAAGAGAAAGTGAAGAGTAGAAAAGATAAAAATTGTGAGGAGTTTAGTTAAGGAAGGAATTTCTATCAATATTATTTTAAAAACGGTAGGCATCTGTAGACGAAATTCAACAAGTTTAAAAATAAAGAAATCATATCTATTTATATCTTTATAATTTCATAAAAAAAAGATTGAGAAATTGATTTGACTTCACTCGAAAGCTATGACTTTATGCTAAGATTGCTATTAATAACTATATAATTTCATAAAAAAAAAAAAAAAAAAAAAAGATTGAAAATTTTATTTGACCACTCCAAAGCTATGGCTTTAAGCCAAGACTGCTAAAAATGGCAGTAAATATATAAAAAGATTTTGATATTAGTGAAGGGTAATGTTTATGAATAATAAGGAAGATAGTAAAGCTCGTAGAGAAGAAATGAAATTCACAGCATTAGAAAGCAACGATAAACCTCTACTTGATCGTGAAGTAATAGAAACATTTCTAAGTGCGGTGCATGACAGGGAAGAGGCTCGAATTATTGCTGGAAAGCTAATAGATAGTTTTGGAATAGGAGGAGTTTTAGGCCAGGAAATTAGATGACTTGAAAACTATAGAAGGGATAACTGACTCTACAGTAGCAGTATAAAGAATTGGAATAATTCTGAGTTTCATAGAATTTCTACATTGGGGTTTGATCTAGGTTTAGAACCAATAACGTTCGGTAGATTAGATAGGTTTAGCTTATATGAAGTACGGAAAGTACAAGACCTGATGGAAAAGCTAAGAATAAAAGTAAATATGCTCCTAAAGTAGAAAATGACTTTAAATGTTTAGTATCGATTAATAATTTTATAATGGAAAACAAGAAACCCAATATACCAACGTCTAAGTTTTTCTTCACTTCAGGACCATGTAAGCTTTACAGAAAATTACTGTAGTTTAGAACAAATTGAGGAATTAAAAAATAAAACGCCAAGTAGTAACCAGATTTTAACATTGCTTGAAAAGTTAGAAAACAACCTTTTGCTGAATGACTGATTCAAACGTAATAGATCAGTGCAATAAGTGGATGATCTTTTTAGGGTTGGGAGTATTGAAACCTTTGGTAATTACAGCTGTTTATGAAGGTAAATAAGATTATTGATAAAACTGCTAAAAAAGTAATGTTAATATTGAACATAATAATCAGTGTTCACAAAACTGGACGCCTTTGCATTATGCTACTTGCAACGGCAATGTAGAATTAAGGCAAGAGTGTATTCAAAGCATTTTTAGAGAAGAAAGGTAATATTAAGCTTTAGAGAGTACTAGTTGTAACAGTGATAGTTGGGCGCTTTTGCACTATGCTGTTTATTATGGTTAGCTTTCTTATAGATAAAGGTGCTAATATTTTAATTAGAAGTAAGGAAGGTAAGGCAGCCCTGTATTTGGCTGTTGAAGAAGCCAAGCAATACATAATTATTCTTCTTCTTGATAGAAGTGCTGATATCGAAGCTAAAAACAACGATGGTAGAACACCTCTGTACTTAGCTGCTTACAATAATGATTCAGGTGTAATTGAAGTTCTTTGTAACAGGATCAAGACTAAAAGTAATGACACATTTGAAATGATAAAACAGGTTGAATTTTTAAAGAAGGAAGTTGTTAACCATGCAAATATTCCATCTAATGCAAAAGGATCGGTAGAGTCTTGTATAAGTAGTTTAAGAGATTCAATAAAACATGCATTCAAAAAGGTGCTAAAGGACGGTATGCTGCATAATCTTAGTGTTTCAACTATTGAACTTGTGGATAGGGTTTATAATTTCCATGAAAGATTGTTTGCCGAAGCAATTAAGAAAGCTGTAAATGACGTGTATTGGCAAGTAGATAAAAAAGAAATGTTAAAGTTTATATATAGTCAAAATAACCCTGGTCAGAGTATCTCAGGTTATGTGGCTGTGTTTGATAAAATGCCAAAGAACGGTGGTCCATTATTTGAGTTAGCTCGCTGTATTAAAAATACAGTAGACTCTAGTAAATATTGTAGTGACCGTTCAGAAAAAAGAATTGACCTTGAGAAACTAAAAAGTAGATTACCAGAATCAGTGAGGAATGCAGTATTTTCGTCAAAAGTATATATTAAAAATGTTAAGTATGATGAATACTTGTATGCTGCAGATTCCTATAAGTATGACGACTATAGACGGTAAACGTATTTACTTGGCATACAAAGGGGCGAGTAGGAAGCCAAAGTCAGTGGAAAATTGAGCTTGATGGTGGTGGCAATTGTCACATAGAGAACGTTCAATATGATGAATACTTGTATGCTGCAGATTCCTATAAGTATAACAGTTATCTATAGACGATACGTATTTACTTGGCATACGCAGAATCGAGTGGAAGATCAAAGTAGATGGAAAATTGAAAATTGTGTATCTACTCGTAACAGACGTAGTATACAAGAATCAAATGGTTATATAATCAAATTGCAGTAGACGATAAGTCTATATTGACTGAAGATGATCAGCAAATAGCAAGTAGAATATCTACTATAGTTGAAGATGTTTAAAGGCTGAAAGGTTAAATCAATCACGAAGTAAGATAGATTTAGATAGTTACTTGAATAATAGAGGAGGAGAAAGCATTGCTGCGAATTTTATGAGGAGAAATACATGTAGTGAACTTAATGCAAGTGAGGGATAAAATATTAAGGTACTATTAATTAATATTACAGATCTGCTTCCAGAAACGACAGATAATGAGAATAGTGAAGCAGAGCTATCAAGGTTAATAGAAGAATACGAATAGATTAAAAGCCAAGAACTACGTCATGTACTAATAAAATCTCTGTTTGAAAACGTACAAGTTTGCAAAGAGAAAGTGAAGAGTGTAGAAAAGATAAAAATTGTGAGGAGTTTAGTTAAGGAAGGAATTTCTATCAATATTATTTTTAAAACAGTTGGCATCTGTAGACGAAATTCAACAAGTTTAAAAATAAAGAAATCATATCTATTTATATCTTTATAATTTCATAAAAAAAAGATTGAGAAATTGATTTGACTTCACTCGAAAGCTATGACTTTATGCTAAGATTGCTATTAATAACTATATAATTTCATTACAAAAAAAAAAAAAAGAAAAAAGATTGAAAATTTTATTTGACCACTCAAAAGCTATGGCTTTATGCCAAGACTGCTAAAAATGGCAGTAAATATATAAAAAGATTTTGATATTAGTGAAGGGTAATGTTTATGAATAATAAGGAAAATAGTAAAGCTCGTAGAGAAGAAATGGAATTCACAGCATTAGAAAGCAACGATAAACCTCTACTTGATCGGGAAGTAATAGAAACATTTCTAAGTGCAGTGCATGACAGGGAAGAGGCTCGAATTATTGCTGGAAAGCTAATAGATAGTTTTGGAATAGGAGGAGTTTTAGGCCAGGAAATTAGATGACTTGAAAACTATAGAAGGGATAACTGACTCTACAGTAGCAGTATAAAGAATTGGAATAATTCTGAGTTTCATAGAATTTCTACATTGTGGTTTGATCTAGGTTTAGAACCAATAACGTTCGGTAGATTAGATAGGTTTAGCTTATATGAAGTACGGAAAGTACAAGACCTGATGGCAAAAGCTTCAGAGAATTATAAGAATAAAAGTAAATATGCTCCTATAGTAGAATATGACTTTAAATGTTTAGTATCGATTAATAATTTTATAATGGAAAACAAGAAACCCAATATACCAACGTCTAAGTTTTTCTTCACTTCAGGACCATGTAAGCTTTACAGAAAATTACTGTAGTTTAGAACAAATTGAGGAATTAAAAAATAAAACGCCAAGTAGTAATCAGATTTTAACATTGCTTGAAAAGTTAGAAAACAACCTTTTGCTGAATGACTATGATTCAAACGTAATAGATCAGTGCAATAAGTGGATGATCTCTTTAGGGTTGAGAGTATTGATAACTTTGGTAATTACAGCAGTTTATGAAGATAAATAGGATGAAGTTAAAACTCTTATTGATAAAACTGCTAAAAAAGTAATGTTAATATTGAACATAATAATCAGTGTTCACAGAACTGGACGCCTTTGCATTATGCTACTTACAACGGTAATGTAGAATTAAAGCAAGAGTGTATTCAAAGCATTTTTAGAGAAGAAAGGTAATATTAAGTATGATGAATACTTGTATGCTGCAGATTCCTATAAGTATGACGACTATAGACATTATTATTCTTCTTCTTGATAGAGGTGCTGATATCGAAGCTAAAAACAACGATGGTAGAACACCTCTGTACTTAGCTGCTTACAATAATGATTCAGGTGTAATTGAAGTTCTTTGTAACAGGATCAAGACTAAAAGTAATGACGCATTTGAAATGATAAAACAGGTTGAATTTTTAAAGAAGGAAGTTGTTAACCAAGCAAATATTCCATCTAATGCAAAAGGATCGGTAGAGTCGGTAGAGATAAGTAGTTTAAGAGATTCAATAAAACATGCATTCAAAAAGGTGCTAAAGGACGGTATGCTGCATAATCTTAGTATTTCAACTATTGAACTTGTGGATAGGGTTTATAATTTCCATGAAAGGTTGTTTGCCGAAGCAATTAAGAAAGCTGTAAATGACGTATTGGCAAGTAGAAAAAAAAGAAATGTTAAAGTTTATACAAAGTCAAAATAACCCTGGTCAGAGTATCTCAGGTTATGTGGCTGTGTTTGATAAAATGCCAAAGAACGGTGGTGCATTATTTGAGTTAGCTCGCTGTATAAAAAATATAGTAGACTCTAGTAAATATTGTAGTGTCCGTTCAGAAAAAAGAACTGACCTTGAGAAACTAAAAAGTAGATTACCAGAATCAGTGAGGAATGCAGTATTTTCGTCAAAAGTATGTATTAAAAATGTTAAGTATGATGAAAACTTGTATGCTGCAGATTCCTATAAGTATGACGACTATAGACGGTAAACGTATTTACTTGGCATACAAAGGGGCGAGTAGGAAGCCAAAGTCAGTGGAAAATTGAGCTTGATGGTGGTGGCAATTGTCACATAGAGAACGTTCAATATGGTGAATACTTGTATGCTGCAGATTCCTATAAGTATGACAGCTATCTATAGACGATACGTATTTACTTGGCATACGCAGAATCGAGTGGAAGATCAAAGTAGATGGAAAATTGAAAATTGTGGATCTACTCACAATAGACGTAGTATACAAGAATCAAATGGTTATATAATCAAATTGCAGTAGACGATAAGTCTATATTGACTGAAGATGATCAGCAAATAGCAAGTAGAATATCTACTATAGTTGAAGATGTTGAAAGGCTGAAAGCTTAAATCAATCACGAAGTAAGATAGATTTAGATAGTTAATTAAATAATAGAGGAGGAGTAAGCATTGCTGCGAATTTCATGAGGAGAAATACATGTAGTGAACTTAATGCAAGTGAGGGATAAAATATTAAGGTACTATTAATTAATATTACAGATCTGCTTCCAGAAACGACAGACAATGAGATTAGTGAAGCAGAGCTATCAAGGTTAATAGAAGAATACGAAACGATTAAAAGCCAAGAACTACGTCATGTACTAATAAAATCTCTGTTTGAAAACGTACAAGTTTGCAAAGAGAAAGTGAAGAGAGTAGAAAAGATAGAAATTGTGAGGAGTTTAGTTAAGGAAGGAATTTTTATCAATATTATTTTAAAAACAATAGGCATCTGTAGACGAAATTCAATAAGTTTAAGTATTCCAAAACTATCTATTAGCTTTCCAGCAATAATTCGAGCCTCTTCCCTGTCATGCACTGCACTTAGAAATGTTTCTATTACTTCACGATCAAGTAGAGGTTTATCGTTGCTTTCTAATGCTGTGAATTCCATTTCTTCTCTACGAGCTTTACTATTTTCCTTATTATTCATAAACATTACCCTTCACTAATATCAAAATCTATTTATATATTTATTGCCATTTTTAGCAGTCTTGGCATAAAGCCATAGCTTTTGAGTGGTCAAATAAAATTTTCAATCTTTTTTTTTTTTTTTTTATGAAATTATATAGTTATTAATAGCAATCTTGGCATAAAGTCATAGCTTTCGAGTGAAGTCAAATCAATTACTCAATCTTTTTTTTTTATGAAATTATAAAGATATTAATAGTGTCACGGAATTTGCCCCACTCACACCCAAATCGACGACTGTGATACCGCGAATTACTAAGATTGCCCCGATCGCCCCTACGCGATTCTGTTAAACAAACAAAATGCCGTGGATCGAGACGGGACTAGAAAATTTGAGAAACGACGAGAAGCGTTCGAGAGATGCTAGAAAATAGATCTAGAGATGCTAGAATATACCTGGAATATTCGTTGGGTCTATAAAAGAAAAATAAACGGCCGATTTAGTTAGTCTTGTATAAGTCTTGTATTACAGTGTTGAATTGGAAGTGTTTAGTTGGAGATATCAAAGTGATTTAAATAGCGATTAATTAAATAAGTGTTTAGTTGAGTTCTAATTAGTGTTCAGTAGTGTACTGAGTATAGTTAATAAAGAAGTAGTTAATTAACGGATTGTTTTTCTGGCAATAGTAAAAGTCGGATTGGGAAATCCGTGACAATTTGGTGTCGGAAGTGGATTTCACTGGAAGTTTTAAAGAGCTTTCTGGAACCCTGTCCACAAAGTGGGTTTAAGTGGAAGTTGGAAGAACTTTCTGGAACCCTGTGCGTGGGTGGAATAAAGACCCAAGTGTGACATATCACCGCACTCGTTGAGACTTGAGGAAGTGAACGGTGGTATTCGCGAAGGACAATCTCGAACATTCTAGAACTTTGTACGGGAGTGAAACAAAGACCCAAGTGTGACATATCACCGCACTCGTCGTGACTTAAGGAAGTGAACGGTGCTATTTGCGAAGGACATTCTCGAACATTCTAGAACTTTGTACGCGAGTGAGACAAAGACCCAAGTGTGACATATCACCGCACTCGTCGTGACTTAAGGAAGTGAACGGTGCTATTTGCGAAGGACATTCTCGAACATTCTAGAACTTTGTACGCGAGTGAGACAAAGACCCAAGTGTGACATATCACCGCACTCGTCGTGACTTAAGGAAGTGAACGGTGCTATTTGCGAAGGACATTCTCGAACATTCTAGAACTTTGTACGCGAGTGACACAAAGACACAAGTGTGACATATCACCGCACTCGTCGTGACTTAAGGAAGTGAACGGTGCTATTTGCGAAGGTCATTCTCGAAGATTCTAGAACTTTGTACGCGAGTGAGACAAAGACCCAAGTGTGACATATCACCGCACTCGTCGTAACTTAAGGAAGTGAACGGTGCTATTTGCGAAGTACATTCTCGAACATTCTAGAACTTTATACGGAAGTGAGACAAAGACCCAAGTGTGACATATCACCGCACTCGTCGTGACTTAAGGAAGTGAACGGTGTTATTTGCGAAGAACAATCTCGAACATTCTAGAACTTTATACCGAAGTGAGACAAATACCCAATTGTGGCATATCACTGCACTCATTTCATTGTAAGGAAGGCAACAGTGATATCTAGAAATACATTCGTGGACATTCTAGAACTTTCAAAATAGAGTGAATGCCTGTAACTAGAAGTCAAGTCAACATGGATGCACAACTAGCAAAGCTGATAGAAATGATGCAAACGATGCAGGAACAGGGACGGATGATGCAAGAGAAATTAGAAGAACAAGGACATAAAATGGAAGACCAAGCGAAGACGATGCAAAAGAAATTAGACGAACAGGGACAGGCGATGCAAGAAAAATTTGAAGAACAAGGGCATAAAATAGAAGATCAGTCTCAAACGATGCAGGAGAAATTAGAAAAGAAATTAGAAGAGCAAGGGTATAAAATGAAAGATCAGATACAGACAATACAACAGGAAATGAGGGACCAGACGAAGGAAATGCAGACAAAGTTAGAAAAGTTGGAGAATACACTAGAAGAAAAACTAGAGGAGCAGTCTCATAAAGTAGAAACACATGTAGAAGAGAAACTGTTGGCACTCAAAAAGGAAATAGACGAAGAAATAAACCAGGTTAGAGAAGAACTTAGACATAAATTAGACAAGATAACAAAGGAAGGCGTAATCAAATCAGAAGGACCTGTTATCCGAACTCAGAAAACGAAACCCCCCGAATTCGACGGCAAGGTCTCCTGGAATGTCTATCTGCGTCAGTTTGAAGCAGCAGCTGCGGCAAACGAGTGGTCTGATTGTGAAAAGGCTACTGCTCTAATAGTTGCTCTACGAGGGGAAGCTCTTGACGTCTTACAAGGAGTACCTGCAGGGCAGCAGAATAACTACGACATTCTAAAACAGCATATGGAAATGAGATATGGGGATAAGCACCTGCAGCAAGTTTACCAGGCACAATTGAAAAATCGTCACCAACAGAACGGAGAGAATTTACAGCATTTTGAGACCGATGTTGCCCGACTGGTTCGATTGGCTTATCCAACAGCCCCGTCCGAATTCTTAGACCAGCTGTCCATCCAAGTTTTTACTGATGGCCTAAGAGATTGCGAAACCCAGCAGGCATTACGACTCGCCAGACCTAAAACGTTGAACGACGCTCTTTCGCATGCACTGGAATTCGAGGCAGCAAAAATGGCATCTGGTAGGCATGTTAAAGTTCGGGCCATCAGTGATAACAGCGATAGTATGGCAAATGGAGACATAATAAAAACGCTAAAGGAGATTATTGATAAATTCAGTCCATCTACTAGGACAAAGGAGGAACAACCTGATAGTCGAAGGGATCGCCTTCTCAAATGCTGGAACTGTGGACAGACAGGACATCTAAAAAGACAGTGTAGGGCCCCAGTCGCAGATCAGCAAAAGCGCGACTCCCAGGCTGCGCAGGAAAACTAGGTTCAGCCGGCTTGACGGGGCAAAAGCCGGCTGCGTCCTCCTACCATGCCCCACGAGAAGAAATTACGTTGTCACGTCTCCAGGACTCTGACTCCTTGCTAGTAGAAGGCAGTATTTTTGGTCGTACTTTCCCTATGATAATCGATACTGGAGCGGCAAGAACTATTGTTCGGCCAGATATTATTCATGCTTGGCGTATTAAGAACCCTGCCAAACGTTATGTCCTTACAACATCCAATGGACAACAACTGCCAGTCAAGGGGGAATGCGAGCTTGAAGTAGAATTAGGAGACGTCAAATTCAAACATAGAGCCCTGGTAGCAGATATATCGGATAATGTCATA
This sequence comes from Monochamus alternatus, assembly GCA_037114965.1. NCBI lineage: Eukaryota > Metazoa > Arthropoda > Insecta > Coleoptera > Cerambycidae > Monochamus > Monochamus alternatus. The sequence continues at coordinate 61,395,670 of CM073427.1, read as the reverse complement.
CTCGGACTAGACTTACTACGAGCAAAGGGGGTGAATTTAGATTTGAATGCTGGTACGTTACGGATAATGGGTGAGGAAGTAGTGCTAACGACCACCACTGAGAATAACGCTGTACGGAGACTCGTTGTTAAAGAAGATGTGGTACTACCTGCTCAGACCGAAACATTGGTTGCCACTGTAATGGATGGGGAAATGTCTTGCAGTGTAGGAGTGGTGGAACCCAGTAATCCGGATTTGTTCAATAAATCTATAGTCACCGGACGTACCCTGATTAAACCTGAGAAAACCACAATGGTACGGGTAGTGAACCTGAAAACCTTTCCACAGAAAATTGCAAAGGGAACTGAAGTAGGAGTCTGTGAACCTGTTACCATGGTCAGAACACTCAAAGAAATCCACGAAATGGAGAATAAAACAAATAAGACCAGTCTACCAGAATGTTTAAGGGACATCGTGGATAGGGCCAAGGAAAGATTAACAGAGGTGGAGGTGGAACAACTCGAAGAGCTGCTAAGTGAAAATGAAGATGTGTTTGCACTTAAACCAGGCGACTTTGGGAGAACCAATGTAGTGAAGCATCGAATCGATACTGGTTCATCGTCTCCTATAAAGCAGCCACCACGAGGACTTCCACTAGCCAAGCGAGAAGAAGTTAACAAGATGTTAATTGAAATGCAAAACCAGGGCACCATAGAGCCATCTCAGAGTCCTTGGGCTCCTCCTGTAGTCCTGGTCAAGAAGAAAGACGGCTCCACCCGATTTTGTGTGGACTACAGAAAATTAAATGACGTCACCAAGAAAGACAGTTACCCACTACCAAGAATTGACGATACTCTGGACACCTTGGCTGGTGCGCAATGGTTTTCCACTTTGGATTTAAAGAGTGGATATTGGCAAGTCGAGGTCCGCCCAGAGGACAAGGAAAAGACAGCGTTCACTACCGGAAATGGATTGTGGCAGTTCAATGTAATGCCATTTGGTCTATGTAATGCCCCTGCCACTTTTGAGCGACTGATGGAAACTGTACTTCATGGCCTGCATTGGGAGACCTGCTTGATTTACTTGGACGACGTGGTGGTGCTGGGACGCTCTTTCCAGGAGCACCTGAAGAACGTGTCCGAAGTGTTCAAGAAGTTGAAAGCAGCGAACCTGAAGTTGAACCCGAAGAAGTGCAGTCTGTTCCAAAAGGAGGTTAGATACCTAGGCCACATTATTACTCCAAATGGTGTGAAAACAGACCCGGAGAAGACAGAGTGCATAAAGAACTGGCCGGTTCCTAAAGACAAACATCAAGTTCGAAGTTTTCTCGGCCTATGCACATACTATCGACGATTCGTCCAAGGATTCTCAGACATTGCCAAGCCTCTTCATAAATTGACAGAAGACACCATCCCGTTCGAATGGACTCCGAGATGCCAGCAAGCCTTTGAGACGCTGAAAGAGGCTCTCTGCACTACCCCAATTTTGACATACCCAATACCTGGACAACCATTTATAGTGGACACGGACGCAAGCAACATTGGAATTGGCGGAGTTCTTTCTCAAGTACAAGATGGCCAAGAGCGAGTAGTGGGCTACTTCAGCAAAGTCCTATCAAAAGCCGAAAAGAACTATTGTGTGACTCGGAAAGAATTACTTGCCATCGTCAAGAGCCTAGAACACTTTCATAAATATCTATATGGCCAAGAATTTCTCTTAAGAACGGATCACGCTTCCCTTAAATGGCTGCTACAGTTTAAAAACCCTGAAGGACAGATGGCAAGATGGCTGGAACGGCTGCAAGAATATCACTTTGTTGTTGAACATCGAGCCGGCAGGAAACATGGAAATGCAGATGCCCTTTCTAGGAGACCCTGTCCTGTCAACTGCAAACACTGCAGTAGTCTTGAAAGGAAAGAGAACATCTCATCAGTTCCTTGTAAGGTGGTAGCAGCCCAACCTGAAGACCGTTGGAGTTCAGCGGCGATTCGGGAAGACCAGCAAGCTGACTGTGACATCAAGCCTTTAATAGACTGGAAAGAAGCCAACAATCGACCCTCTTGGGCAGAAGTCAGTAGTAAAAGCCCAGCATTAAAGAGCTATTGGGCTCAATGGAATTCTCTGGTATTGGAAGACGGTGTCCTAAAAAGAGCATGGGAGAACAATGACGGAACGGAGGTCAAGAAACAAGTACTACTCCCGAGGTCCCGAGTTAAAGAAGTGTTGCAGGAAGTACATGGAGGTACTGGTGGTGGACATTTCGGTATCAATAGGACTCTACAGAAGATTAGGGAGCGTTTCTACTGGTTGAGCTGTAGGACGGATGTAGAAGATTGGTGCCGAAAATGTGACATATGTGCAGCAAGCAAGGGACCGAAGACCCGTTCCAGAGGCAAAATGCGCCAGTACATCGTAGGAGCACCGTTCGAGAGGATTGCCATTGATATCGCTGGCCCATTTCCGAAAACTCAAAGTGGGAACCGATATCTGCTAGTAGCCATGGACTACTTCAGCAAATGGCCAGAAGTATACCCCCTTCCCAATCAAGAGACCACGACCGTAGCAGAAGCTCTAGTCAACAACCTGTTCTGCAGATTTGGTGTGCCCATGGAGCTACATTCAGATCAGGGCAGAAATTTCGAATCAGGCGTGTTCCGAAAGGTCTGCGAGCTTATGGGAATCCGAAAAACCAGGACCACCCCACTGCATCCCCAGTCAGATGGTATGGTAGAACGCTTCAACGCCACACTAGAAACCAATCTGAGGATGTTTGTGAACGAGAACCAGACAGACTGGGACAAGCTCATTCCACTCTTCCTGTTAGCTTACCGCTCAGCTGTCCATGAAACTACTGGGAAGACTCCCGCAAGGATCATCTTTGGAAGAGAGCTTCGCCTTCCCGCAGATTTGGTATTTGGTCGTCCTGCGGAACAGCCCACAGAGCCAGACACTTATACCCATGAGCTAGAACGAAGACTAGCAGCCGTACACGATCAAGTCAGATCTCGAATGCGACTAGAGAGCGATCGCATGAAGACTCGATACGACGTCCGGGCCAATACAGGCGGATTCCAACAAGGTGACCAGGTGTGGCTGTACAACCCCACGCGGAAGAAAGGAAAATCGCCTAAACTACAGAACCGTTGGGAGGGCCCCTATACTGTGATTAAAAGAATCAATGACGTCGTCTACCGGATACAGAGGACTCCCAGGAGTAAGATGAAGGTTGTCCATCTGGAGCGTCTGTCCCCATATAGAGGTGTATCCGATCGGGACGATCGGTCTTAAGGAGGGGGCAGTGTCACGGAATTTGCCCCACTCACACCCAAATCGACGACTGTGATACCGCGAATTACTAAGATTGCCCCGATCGCCCCTACGCGATTCTGTTAAACAAACAAAATGCCGTGGATCGAGACAGGACTAGAAAATTTGAGAAACGACGAGAAGCGTTCGAGAGATGCTAGAAAATAGATCTAGAGATGCTAGAATATACCTGGAATATTCGTTGGGTCTATAAAAGAAAAATAAACGGCCGATTTAGTTAGTCTTGTATAAGTCTTGTATTACAGTGTTGAATTGGAAGTGTTTAGTTGGAGATATCAAAGTGATTTAAATAGCGATTAATTAAATAAGTGTTTAGTTGAGTTCTAATTAGTGTTCAGTAGTGTACTGAGTATAGTTAATAAAGAAGTAGTTAATTAACGGATTGTTTTTCTGGCAATAGTAAAAGTCGGATTGGGAAATCCGTGACAATAGATATGATTTCTTTATTTTTAAACTTGTTGAATTTCGTCTACAGATGCCTACTGTTTTTAAAATAATATTGATAGAAATTCCTTCCTTAACTAAACTCCTCACAATTTTTATCTTTTCTACTCTTCACTTTCTCTTTGCAAACTTGTACGTTTTCAAACAGAGATTTTTTTTATTTTAAAAGCAATAGGCATCTGTAGACGAAATTCAACAAGATTAAAAATAAAGAAATCATATCTATTTATATCTTTATAATTTCATAAAAAAAAGATTGAGAAATTGATTTGACTTCACTCGAAAGCTATGACTTTATGCTAAGATTGCTATTAATAACTATATAATTTCATAAAAAAAGATTGAAAATTTTATTTGACCACTCAAAAGCTATGGCTTTATGCTAAGACTGCTAAAAATGGCAGTAAATATATAAAATGATTTTGATATTAGTGAAGGGTAATGTTTATAAATAATAAGGAAAATAGTAAAGCTCGTAGAGAAGAAATGGAATTCACAGCATTAGAAAGCAACGATAAGCCTCTACTTGATCGTGAAGTAATAGAAACATTTCTAAGTGCAGTGCATGACAGGGAAGAGGCTCGAATTATTGCTGGAAAGCTAATAGATAGTTTTGGAATAGTAGGAGTTTTAGACCAGGAAATTAGATGACTTGAAAACTATAGAAGGGATAACTGACTCTACAGTAGCAGTATAAAGAATTGGAATAATTCTGAGATTCATAGAATTTCTACATTGGGGTTTGATCTAGGTTTAGAACCAAAAACGTTCGGTAGATTAGATAGGTTTAGCTTATATGAAGTAGGGGAAGTACAAGACCTGATGGAAAAAGCTTCAGAGAATTATAAAAATAAAAGTAAATATGCTCCTAAAGTAGAAAATGACTTTAAATGTTTAGTATCGATTAATAATTTTATAATGGAAAACAAGAACCCAATATACCAACGTCTAAGTTTTTCTTCACTTCAGGCTTTACAGAAAATTACTGTAGTTTAGAACAAATTGAGGAATTAAAAAATAAAACGCCAAGTAGTAATCAGATTTTAACATTGCTTGAAAAGTTAGAATACAACCTTTTGCTGAATGACTATGATTCAAACGTAATAGATCAGTGCAATATGTGGATGATCTCTTTAGGGTTGGGAGTATTGAAACCTTTGGTAATTACAGCAGTTTATGAAGGTAAATAGGATTATTGATAAACCTGTTAAAAAAGTAATGTTAATATTGAACATAATAATCGGTGTTCACAGAACTGGACGCCTTCGCATTATGCTACTTACAACGGTAATGTAGAATTAAGGCAAGAGTGTATTCAAAGCATTTTTAGAGAAGAAAGGTAATATTAAGCTTTAGAGAGTACTAGTTGTAACAGTGATAGTTGGGCGCTTTTGCACTATGCTGTTCATTATGGTTAGCTTTCTTATAGATAAAGGTGCTAATATTTTAATTAGAAGTAAGGAAGGTAAGGCAGACCTGTATTTGGCTGTTGAAGAAGCCAAGCAATACATAATTATTCTTCTTCTTGATAGAGGTGCTGATATCGAAGCAAAAAACAACGATGGTAGAACACCTCTGTACTTAGCTGCTTACAATAATGATTCAGGTGTAATTGAAGTTCTTTGTAACAGGATCAAGACTAAAAGTAATGACGCATTTGAAATGATAAAACAGGTTGAATTTTTAAAGGAAGTTGTTAACCAAGCAAATATTTCATCTAATGCAAAAGGATCGGTAGAGTCTTGTATAAGTAGTTTAAGAGATTCAATAAAACATGCATTCAAAAAGGTGCTAAAGGACGGTATGCTGCATAATCTTAGTGTTTCAACTATTGAACTTGTGGATAGGGTTTATAATTTCCATGAAAGATTGTTTGCCGAAGCAATTAAGAAAGCTGTAAATGACGTATATTGGCAAGTAGATAAAAAACAAATGTTAAAGTTTATATATAGTCAAAATAACCCTGGTCAGAGTATCTCAGGTTATGTGGCTGTGTTTGATAAAATGCCAAAGAACGGTGGTGCATTATTTGAGTTAGCTCGCTGTATTAAAAATACAGTAGACTCTAGTAAATATTGTAGTGTCCGTTCAGAAAAAAGAACTGACCTTGAGAAACTAAAAAGTAGATTACCAGAATCAGTGAGGAATGCAGTATTTTCGTCAAAAGTTTGTATTAAAAATGTTAAGTATGATGAATACTTGTATGCTGCAGATTCCTATAAGTATGACGACTATAGACGGTAAACGTATTTACTTGGCATACAAAGGGGCGTGTAGGAAGCCAAAGTCAGTGGAAAATTGAGTGAAATAGTGAAGCAGAGCTATGAAGGTTAATAGAAGAATACGAAACGATTAAAAGCCAAGAACTACGTCATGTACTAATAAAATCTCTGTTTGAAAACGTACAAGTTTGCAAAGAGAAAGTGAAGAGTAGAAAAGATAAAAATTGTGAGGAGTTTAGTTAAGGAATGAATTTCTATCAATATTATTTTAAAAACAGTAGGCATCTGTAGACGAAATTCAACAAGTTTGAAAAGAAAGAAACCATATCTATTTATGTCTTTATAATTTCATAAAAAAAAGATTGAGAAATTGATTTGACTTCACTCGAAAGCTATGACTTTATGCTAAGATTGCTATTAATATCTATATAATTTCATAAAAAAAAAAAAAAAAAAAGATTGAAAAATTTATTTGACCACTCAAAAGCTATGGCTTTAAGCCAAGACTGCTAAAAATGGCAGTAAATATATAAAAAGATTTTGATATTAGTGAAGGGTAATGTTTATGAATAATAAGGAAGATAGTAAAGCTCGTAGAGAAGAAATGGAATTCACAGCTTTAGAAAGCAACGATAAACCTCTACTTGATCGTGAAGTAATAGAAACATTTCTAAGTGCAGTGCATGACAGGGAAGAGGCTCGAATTATTGCTGGAAAGCTAATAGATAGTTTTGGAATAGGAGGAGTTTTAGGCCAGGAAATTAGATGACTTGAAAACTATAGAAGGGATAACTGACTCTACAGTAGCAGTATAAAGAATTGGAATAATTCTGAGTTTCATAGAATTTCTACATTGGGGTTTGATCTAGGTTTAGAACCAATAACGTTCGGTAGATTAGATAGGTTTAGCTTATATGAAGTACGGAAAGTACAAGACCAGATGGAAAAAGCTTCAGAGAATTATAAAAATAAAAGTAAATATGCTCCTAAAGTAGAAAATGACTTTAAATGTTTAGTATCGATTAATAATTTTATAATGGAAAACAAGAACCCAATATACCAACGTCTAAGTTTTTCTTCACTTCAGAACCATGTAAGCTTTACAGAAAATTGCTGTAGTTTAGAACAAATTGAGGAATTAAAAAATAAAACGCCAACTAGTAATCAGATTTTAACATTGCTTTAAAAGTTATAAGTATAAGTCGAGCTCAGTATTTTTCAATTATAGTTGTCGTCACTAATACATTCGTAAACAAATTGGGTAATAAATAAAGTTTATTTAAATGACTTTGAGAGATGATAAGTATATCCTTGAACAGCTACAAAACAAGTGATAAAACTAATTGGATGAAAAGTTAAAAGGTTATTCTAAAATAATTTATTATCTTACTTTGAAGGAATAAACAACCTTATTTTGAAACAAGTCTAATACAAATTTAAGTTTTTTATTCTACATTGCTTTTTTCTATCCAGCTATTATGACTGTTACCAAATCCAAGCCACTTAACAAACACTTTATTTGATTTACGTTTTAACACCTTTTCAACTAAAAAAATATTAGGATATTTAACTTTTTGAAGTTCCATTTCATAGAATCCTCCTTTTATTTCTTCCATATTCTCGTCTTGTAAAATATAAGTTTTGGGGTTGGTTAACTGTACTTTTTTTAACAATAAATTTATCAAAGATTTATCAAATACTCCTCTCTTTTTACTTATACGCACATAATCTCCTATTTTAAATTTGTTTATTTTATTTGCAAGTTTTATGTTATTATATACAGTGTTTAATAAATATTTTTCATTTTTTTATTGACTTGGGATGGTTTAATTCCTATAGTACGGTGTTTTTTATTATTATATTTCTTTACAACAAGATCTAATATATCTAACCATTTATAATTTCCTTGAATATTAAATTCTTTCCACATCATATATTTTAAAGTTCTATTAACTCGTTCCACTATGCATGCTTTTTTATTACGAAACACACTGTAATGATTTATATTGTATTTTGTCATTAATTTTTTAAAATCTGTGTTAAAAAATTCACGTCCTTCATCTATTTGTAAATTATTTGGTACTTGTTCTCCTAAAACCTTTTTTCATTGCATTAGTTACGTCAGAAGCAGATTTACCTTTAACAGGAACCGCCCAAACGTATTTAGAAAAGCAATTGATAACTTCAACATCTCAATAAGGTCCGCCTGAAATAAGTCATCCATTGATTTAACTATAGCTCTTCGTCTCTTAAAATTAATTCTTGCAGGCTTATGTAATTCATCTACTATTTCTCTCTTTACTTTAGATGCAAACAATTTTGAAAATTATATCACAATAAAGATTATTGCCGACGGCTAATGATGGTTTGGAGAAAATTATCCTATCATTTAATTTAATACTTTTTCCCAATATTGTATTAGGTGTATGTTGTTCTTGATTGATTTCTATGAAAAATTATTTATTATTAATATTTATGTTTAACACAGTAGCAGATTTGAATGGAAATGAATACATTGGTTTGTTGGTACTTTTTAGTATAAAATTACTACTGTTACTACTGTATTTCCTTCAAAATGTAAACAAATTATTGCTATACCTTTATCATTTATTTTTAGAATTTGTTTATCAACATAGTTTTTAGTAGCCACATCATTATTCTCTTCAGGTTCTGCTACATTTATAATCCTGCTATCACCCATATCTATGTCACCAGTAGGGTGAGGGTGAGGGGAATTTATTTCGTTTATATGACCTGTATTGCCTGCGGTTTGAGATGCAATTAACAATCGTAGCCTATTAACAAGCTCATTTGGATCATTCCAATGTACAAAATCAATTTTATTATTGGTTACTTCCATGCGCATGCCTTTTCCTATTTTTGATATTATTCTTTTATATTTCAGTAGTTTACTATCTGTCGTTTGCTTTAAAGTCTTTACTCTTACTATCCATTTTAACTAACAATTTGATAAAAAAATAAACAGATATTATAACAACTTTGAACAGGTGCGTAACAGGTGTGCAACAGGTGTTAGACAGGTTTGAACTGGTATCAGATAGGTTTGAATATATAAACAAGTGTAAAATTCTTTTTAATGTACGCTGACGCATGTATTATAGAAAACTGATTCTTTTTTAATTTGTAATGTTATAAATATATAAAATGATCAAATTCTTTTCTATATCTACCACAATTAATGGGTTCATCTTTAAATATAACTAAAAATCCATATGGTTCTTTCCAACATATCGCACATACATTTTTAAATTCTTCATAACTTATGTGAGACCCTACATGATCGTTATATATGTGTTTCAAATATCATTCATCTTGTTTAAATATGACTAACAAATCGTATTATCTCTTATAAGATATTTAGAAATCTTTGCATAAAATTGACAAAGATATAACTTCACACCACTTCACGATGACGCCCCATGCTAAAATATTCTTGAACGGTAAATTGACTGTTTGTTGCGATATCATCAAATATAAATGTAGAATTAGGTTTTACGTCAGACGGTGGCAATAAGTTATCGCTACTGTTAAATGTAAAATATCCAATTTCTTTTATTGGCTTTAATAAATTATTTAAATATACATATTTTGGTTGATTTAACGACTTTGAAAAAATGTATACATTTTTATATCGCAATCCATTAGGGTGTTCTAGTAGAGAAATTAATGCGTTTTTTTTCCCACAGTAAGACGATCCCACTATAATAGATCTAATAGATGAAGGTAATAAATCACCATGTTTCTGATTTTTTTTTCAACCATTAAATCATGTTTTTTTTTACTGTTTTAGAAAGGTATTTTAAGCTAATATAAATCAAATCTCCTACAATTCCTATCAATGAAGTCATATTTATGTTCTCTGATACCAAACATCTAGGTATGCTAATGAACAATTCCACAGACAAAGCTCTATTCAATAATTATCTAAAGAAAATAATCTAATTTACTCACTCTATAAAAATCTAACTTCACTTTTTTGGCAGTGGGAACACGACAAATTCAACCACAATAGATGAGATCTGACCTATTTCTGCATTTTTAGGATTGCTTCTTCAGCTTCTTCTTGGTCTCCTTTAAGTTGAATCAAATATCTAACTATAAAAATTATTATAAAAATTAAAATTATTTGAAATTAAATATCGACAATGACAAAAAAGTGACATCCTGTCAATGAATTAAATATGACAATACCTACTTGAAAAATGTTCACCTTTTATGTAAAAGTTTTTATATATTTTTAGGTATTAATAATATTGTGTGAAACTAACTACTCAGTGGACAAAAGCCCCAACCTGCATTGAATTACAGTCACAATAGTTAAACTAGAACCTTGTTTAATAATTTTCATGTCTTCTGTAGATCGTTTATAACGGTAATGGCACTAAATTTAAGTTAAATAGATGTATAGATAAAATAAAATTAGTATATAGTAAACTAGATAGCGAGAACTACATAAATTATGCTCATTCCTTCAAATAGTCATTCTTCAGCAGTTGTTGGAGGAAAAGGTTTATTAAACAGTGTTATAAATAAATTACCTTTTGAATTACACGTCCCTGGATACAATTAATGTGGACCCGGAACTAAATTAGAAAAAAGTTTAGCAAAGGTATAAATGGATTAGATGATTTTTGTAAAAATCACGATATCGCTTATAGTAAAAGTAAAGATTTAAAAAAAGGTACGAGGCTGATAAAATTTTAGCTGAAGGGGCTTTTAACAGACTTTTTTCAAAAGACGCATCTTTAGGGGAAAAAGCAGCAGTTCTAGGAGTAGCTACAGCTATGAAAGCCAAAGTTAAATTAGGAATGGGTAATAAACGTAAAGCAAATACAAAAATGGGAAAAGCAATAAGTTTTAAACAAGCTACGAATAAAATAAAAAATAGAATTCTTAAAAATAGATCTAGATACATAGACAGTGCCATTAAGGTAGCATTAAAAACAGTAAAAGGAATTAAAAGTAAAATTAGACCCACCCGAGTAATAAAAATACCAAAGACTGGAGGAATTTTATCCATAATTCCAATATTTGCAGGATTAAGCGCTCTAGGTGCATTAAGTGGTGGAGCGGCAGGTATTGCAAAAGCGGTATTAAGGACGGTATGCTGCATAATCTAAGTGTTTTACCTATTGAACTTGTGGATAGGGTTTATAATTTCCATGAAAGATTGTTTGCCGAAGCAATTAAGAAAGCTGTAAATGACGTATATTGGCAAGTAGATAAAAAAGAAATGTTAAAGTTTATATATAGTCAAAATAACCCTGGTCAGAGTATCTCAGGTTATGTGGCTGTGTTTGATAAAATGCCAAAGAACGGTGGTGCATTATTTGAGTTAACTAAAAACATTTAAAGTAATTTTCTACTTTAGGAGCATATTTACTTTTATTCTTATAATTCTCTGAAGCCTTTTCCATCAGGTCTTGTACTTTCCGTACTTCATATAAGCTAAACCTATCTAATCTACCGAACGTTATTGGTTCTAAACTTAGATCAAACCCCAATTTAGAAATTCTATGAAACTCAGAATTATTCCAATTCTTTATACTGCTACTGTGGAGTCAGTTATCTCTTCTATAGTTTTCAAGTCATCTAATTTCCTGGCCTAAAACTCCTCCTATTCCAAAACTATCTATTAGCTTTCCAGCAATAATTCGAGCCTCTTCCCTGTCATGCACTGCACTTAGAAATGTTTCTATTACTTCACGATCTAGTAGAGGTTTATCGTTGCTTTCTAATGCTGTGAATTCCATTTCTTCTCTAGGAGCTTTACTATTTTCCTTATTATTCATAAACATTACTCTTCACTAATATCAAAATCTTTTTATATATTTACTGCCATTTTTAACAGTCTTGGCATAAAGCCATAGCTTTTGACTGGTCAAATAAAATTTTCAATCTCTTTTTTTTTATGAAATTATATAGTTATTAATAGCAATATTAGCATAAAGTCATGTCATAGCTTTCGAGTGAAGTCATATCAATTTCTCAATCTTTTTTTTATGAAATTATAAAGATATAAATAGATATGATTTCTTTATTTTTAAACTTGTTGAATTTCGTCTACAGATGCCTACAGTTTTTAAAATAATATTGATAGAAATTCCTTCCTTAACTAAACTCCTCACAATTTTTATCTTTTCTACTCTTCACTTTGTCTTTGCAAACTTGTACGTTTTCAAACAGAGATTTTATTAGTACATGACGTAGTTCTTGGCTTTTAATCGTTTCGGATTCTTCTATTAACCTTGATAGCTCTGCATCACTATTCACATTATCTGTCGTTTCTGGAAGCAGATCTGTAATATTAATTAATAGTACCTTAATATTTTATCCCTCACTTGCATTAAGTTCACTACATGTATTTCTCCTCATAAAATTCGCAGCAATGCTTACTCCTCCTCTATTATTCAAGTAACTATCTAAATCTATCTTACTTCGTGATTGATTTAAGCTTTCAGCCTTTCAACATCTTCAACTATAGTTAGATATTCTACTTGTTATTTGCTGATCATCTTCAGTCAATATAGACTTATCGTCTACTGCAATTTGATTATATAACCATTTGATTCTTTTATTACGAGTAGATCCACAATTTTCAATTTTCCATCTACTTTGATCTTCCACTCGATTCTGCGTATGCCAAGTAAATACGTATCGTCTATAGATAGCTGTCATACTTATAGGAATCTGCAGCATTCAAGTATTCACCATATTGAACGTTCTCTATGTAACAATTGCCACCACCATCAAGCTCAATTTTCCACTGACTTTGGCTTCCTACTCGCCCCTTTGTATGCCAAGTAAATACGTTTACCGTCTATAGTCGTCATACTTATAGGAATCTGCAGCATACAAGTATTCATCATACTTAACATTTTTAATACATACTTTTGACGAAAATACTGCATTCCTCACTAATTCTGGTAATCTACTTTTTAGTTTCTCAAGGTCACTTCTTTTTTCTTAACGGACACTACAATATTTACTAGAGTCTACTGTATTTTTAATACAGCGAGCTAACTCAAATAATGGACCACCGTTCTTTGGCACTTTATCAAACACAGCCACATAACCTGAGATACTCTGACCAGGGTTATTTTGACTATGTACAAACTTTAACTTTTCTTTTTTATCTACTTGCCAATAAACGTCATTTACAGCTTTCTTAATTGCTTCGGCAAACAATCTTTCATCGAAATTATAAACCCTATCCACAAGTTCAATAGTTGAAACACTAAGATTATGCAGCATACCGTCCTATAGCACCTTTTTGAAAGCATGTTTTATTGAATCTCTTAAACTACTTATACAAGACTCTACCGATCCTTTTGCATTAGATGGAATATTTGCTTGGTTAACAACTTCCTTCTTTAAAAATTCAACCTGTTTTATCATTTCAAATGCGTTATTACTTTTAGTCTTGATCCTGTTACAAAGAACTTCAATTACACCTGAATCATTATTGTAAGCAGCTAAGTACAGAGGTGTTCTACCATCGTTGTTTTTAGCTTCGATATCAGCACCTCTACAAGAAGAAGAATAATTATGTATTGCTTGGCTTCTTCAACAGCCAAATACAGGGCTGCCTTACCTTCCTTACTTCTAATTAAAATATTAGCACCTTTATCTATAAGAAAGCTAACCATAATGAACAGCATAGTGCAAAAGCGCCCAACTATCACTGTTACAACTAGTACTCTCTAAAGCTTAATATTACCTTTCCTCTCTAAAAATGCTTTGAATACACTCTTGCCTTAATTCTACATTACCGTTGTAAGTAGCATAATGCAAAGGCGTCCAGTTCTGTGAACACTGATTATTATGTTCAATATTAACATTACTTTTTTAGCAGTTTTATCAATAATTCTATTTACCTTCATAAACAGCTGTAATTACCAAAGGTTTCAATACTCCCAACCCTAAAGAGATCATCCACTTATTGCACTGATCTATTACGTTTGAATCATAGTCATTCAGCAAAAGGTTGTTTTCTAACTTTTCAAGCAATGTTAAAATCTGATTACTACTTGGCGTTTTATTTTTTAATTCCTCAATTTGTTCTAAACTACAGTAATTTTCTGTAAAGCCTGAAGTGAAGAAAAACTTAGACGTTGGTATATTGGGTTCTTGTTTTCCATTAAAAAATTATTAATCGATACTAAACATTTAAAGTCATTTTCTACTTTAGGAGCATATTTACTTTTACTCTTATAATTTTCTGAAGCTTTTTCCATCAAGTCTTGTCCTTCCCCTACTTCATATAAGCTAAACCTATCTAATCTACCGAACGTTATTGGTTCTAAACCTAGATCAAACCCCAATGTAGAAATTCTATGAATCTCAGAATTATTCCAATTCTTTATACTGCTACTGTAGAGTCAGTTATCCCTTCTATAGTTTTCAAGTCATCTAATTTCCTGGCCTAAAACTCCTCCTATTCCAAAACTATCTATTAGCTTTCCAGCAATAATTCGAGCCTCTTCCCTGTCATGCACTGCACTTAGAAATGTTTCTATTACTTCACGATCAAGTAGAGGCTTATCGTTGCTTTCTAATGCTGTGAATTCCATTTTTTCTCTACGAGCTTTACTATCTCCCTTATTATTTATAAACATTACCCTTCACTAATATCAAAATCTTTTTATATATTTACTGCCATTTTTAGCAGTCTTAGCATAAAGCCATAGCTTTTGAGTGGTCAAATAAAATTTTCAATCTTTTTTTTTTTTTTTTATGAAATTATATAGTTATTAATAGCAATCTTAGCATAAAGTCATAGCTTTCGAGTGAAGTCAAATCAATTTCTCAATCTTTGTTTATGAAATTATAAAGATATAAATAGATATGATTTCTTTATTTTTAATCTTGTTGAATTTCGTCTACAGATGCCTATTGTTTTTAAAATAAAAAAAATCTCTGTTTGAAAACGTACAAGTTTGCAAAGAGAAAGTGAAGAGTAGAAAAGATAAAAATTGTGAGGAGTTTAGTTAAGGAAGGAATTTCTATCAATATTATTTTAAAAACAGTAGAACAGAAAATTGTGGATCTACTCGTAATAGACGTAGTATACAAGAATCAAATGGTTATATAATCAAATTGCAGTAGGCGATAAGTCTATATCGACTGAAGAGGATCAGCAAATAGCAAGTAGAATATCTACTATAGTTGAAGATGTTGAAAGGCTGAAAGCTTAAATCAATCACGAAGTAAGATAGATTTAGATAGTTACTTGAATAATAGAGGAGGAGAAAGCATTGCTGCGAATTTTATGAGAAATACATGTAGTGAACTTAATGCAAGTGAGGGATAAAATATTAAGGTACTATCAATTAATATTACAGATCTGCTTCCAGAAACGACAGATAATGAGAATAGTGAAGCAGAGCTATCAAGGTTAATAGAAGAATACGAAACGATTAAAAGCCAAGAACTACGTTTTGTACTAATAAAATCTCTGTGTAACAACGTACAAGTTTGCAAAGAGAAAGTGAAGAGAGTAGAAAAGATAAAAATTGTGAGGAGTTTAGTTAAGGAAGGAATTTCTATCAATATTATTTTAAAAACAGTGGGCATCTGTAGACAATATTCAACAAGTTTAAAAATAAAGAAATCATATCTATTTATATCTTTATAATTTCATAAAAAAAAGATTGAGAAATTGATTTGACTTCACTCGAAAGCTATGACTTTATGCTAAGATTGCTATTAATAACTATATAATTTCATTACAAAAAAAAAAAAAAAGAAAAAAGATTGAAAATTTTATTTGACCACTCAAAAGCTATGGCTTTATCCCAAGACTGCTAAAAATGGCAGTAAATATATAAAAAGATTTTGATATTAGTGAAGTGTAATGTTTATGAATAATAAGGAAAATTGTAAGCTTCTAGAGAAGAAATGGAATTCACAGCATTAGAAAGCAACGATAAACCTCTACTTGATCGTGAAGTAATAGAAACATTTCTAAGTGCAGTGCATGACAGGAAAGAGGCTCGAATTATTGCTGGAAAGCTAATAGATAGTTTTGGAATAGGAGGAGTTTTAGGCCAGGAAATTAGATGACTTGAAAACTATAGAAGGGATAACTGACTCGACAGTAGCAGTATAAAGAGTATAAAGAATTGGAATAATTCTGAGTTTCATAGAATTTCTACATTGGGGTTTGCTCTAGGTTTAGAACCAATAACGTTCGGTAGATTAGATAGGTTTAGCTTATATGAAGTACGGAAAGTATAAGACCTGATGGAAAAAGCTTCAGAGAATTATAAGAATAAAAGTAAATATGCTCCTAAAGTAGAAAATGACTTTAAATGTTTAGTATCGATTAATAATTTTATAATGGAAAACAAGAACCCAATATACCAACGTCTAAGTTTTTCTTCACTTCAGGACCATGTAAGCTTTACAGAAAATTACTGTAGTTTAGAACAAATTGAGGAATTAAAAAATAAAACGCCAAGTAGTAATCAGATTTTAACATTGCCTGAAAAGTTAGAAAACAATCTTTTGCTGAATGACTATGATTCAAACGTAATAGATCAGTGCAATAAGTGGATGATCTCTTTAGGGTTGGGAGTATTGAAACCTTTGGTAATTACAGCTGTTTATGAAGGTAAATAGGATTATTGATAAAACTGCTAAAAAAGTAATGTTAATATTGAACATAATAATCAGTGTTCACAGAACTGGACGCCTTTGCATTATGCTACTTACAACGGTAATGTAGAATTAAGGCAAGAGTGTATTCAAAGCATTTTTAGAGAAGAAAGGTAATATTAAGCTTTAGAGAGTTAGTACTAGTGTTGTAACAGTGATAGTTGGGCGCTTTTGCACTATGCTGTTTATTATGGTTAGCTTTCTTATAGATAAAGGTGCTAATATTTTAATTAGAAGTAAGGAAGGTAAGGCAGCCCTGTATTTGGCTGTTGAAGAAGCCAAGCAATACATAATTATTCTTCTTCTTGATAGAAGTGCTGATATCGAAGCTAAAAACAACGATGGTAGAACACCTCTGTACTTAGCTGCTTACAATAATGATTCAGGTGTAATTGAAGTTCTTTGTAACAGGATCAAGACTAAAAGTAATGACACATTTGAAATGATAAAACAGGTTGAATTTTTAAAGAAGGAAGTTGTTAACCATGCAAATATTCCATCTAATGCAAAAGGATCGGTAGAGTCTTGTATAAGTAGTTTAAGAGATTCAATAAAACATGCATTCAAAAAGGTGCTAAAGGACGGTATGCTGCATAATCTTAGTGTTTCAACTATTGAACTTGTGGATAGGGTTTATAATTTCCATGAAAGATTGTTTGCCGAAGCAATTAAGAAAGCTGTAAATGACGTGTATTGGCAAGTAGATAAAAAAGAAATGTTAAAGTTTATATATAGTCAAAATAACCCTGGTCAGAGTATCTCAGGTTATGTGGCTGTGTTTGATAAAATGCCAAAGAACGGTGGTCCATTATTTGAGTTAGCTCGCTGTATTAAAAATACAGTAGACTCTAGTAAATATTGTAGTGACCGTTCAGAAAAAAGAATTGACCTTGAGAAACTAAAAAGTAGATTACCAGAATCAGTGAGGAATGCAGTATTTTCGTCAAAAGTATATATTAAAAATGTTAAGTATGATGAATACTTGTATGCTGCAGATTCCTATAAGTATGACGACTATAGACGGTGAACGTATTTACTTGGCATACAAAGGGGCGAGTAGGAAGCCAAAGTCAGTGGAAAATTGAGCTTGATGGTGGTGGCAATTGTCACATAGAGAACGTTCAATATGATGAATACTTGTATGCTGCAGATTCCTATAAGTATAACAGTTATCTATAGACGATACGTATTTACTTGGCATACGCAGAATCGAGAGGAAGATCAAAGTAGATGGAAAATTGAAAATTGTGTATCTACTCGTAACAGACGTAGTATACAAGAATCAAATGGTTATATAATCAAATTGCAGTAGACGATAAGTCTATATTGACTGAAGATGATCAGCAAATAGCAAGTAGAATATCTACTATAGTTGAAGATGTTTAAAGGCTGAAAGGTTAAATCAATCACGAAGTAAGATAGATTTAGATAGTTACTTGAATAATAGAGGAGGAGAAAGCATTGCTGCGAATTTTATGAGGAGAAATACATGTAGTGAACTTAATGCAAGTGAGGGATAAAATATTAAGGTACTATTAATTAATATTACAGATCTGCTTCCAGAAACGACAGATAATGAGAATAGTGAAGCAGAGCTATCAAGGTTAATAGAAGAATACGAATAGATTAAAAGCCAAGAACTACGTCATGTACTAATAAAATCTCTGTTTGAAAACGTACAAGTTTGCAAAGAGAAAGTGAAGAGTGTAGAAAAGATAAAAATTGTGAGGAGTTTAGTTAAGGAAGGAATTTCTATCAATATTATTTTTAAAACAGTTGGCATCTGTAGACGAAATTCAACAAGTTTAAAAATAAAGAAATCATATCTATTTATATCTTTATAATTTCATAAAAAAAAGATTGAGAAATTGATTTGACTTCACTCGAAAGCTATGACTTTATGCTAAGATTGCTATTAATAACTATATAATTTCATTACAAAAAAAAAAAAAAAGAAAAAAGATTGAAAATTTTATTTGACCACTCAAAAGCTATGGCTTTATGCCAAGACTGCTAAAAATGGCAGTAAATATATAAAAAGATTTTGATATTAGTGAAGGGTAATGTTTATGAATAATAAGGAAAATAGTAAAGCTCGTAGAGAAGAAATGGAATTCACAGCATTAGAAAGCAACGATAAACCTCTACTTGATCGGGAAGTAATAGAAACATTTCTAAGTGCAGTGCATGACAGGGAAGAGGCTCGAATTATTGCTGGAAAGCTAATAGATAGTTTTGGAATAGGAGGAGTTTTAGGCCAGGAAATTAGATGACTTGAAAACTATAGAAGGGATAACTGACTCTACAGTAGCAGTATAAAGAATTGGAATAATTCTGAGTTTCATAGAATTTCTACATTGTGGTTTGATCTAGGTTTAGAACCAATAACGTTCGGTAGATTAGATAGGTTTAGCTTATATGAAGTACGGAAAGTACAAGACCTGATGGCAAAAGCTTCAGAGAATTATAAGAATAAAAGTAAATATGCTCCTATAGTAGAATATGACTTTAAATGTTTAGTATCGATTAATAATTTTATAATGGAAAACAAGAAACCCAATATACCAACGTCTAAGTTTTTCTTCACTTCAGGACCATGTAAGCTTTACAGAAAATTACTGTAGTTTAGAACAAATTGAGGAATTAAAAAATAAAACGCCAAGTAGTAATCAGATTTTAACATTGCTTGAAAAGTTAGAAAACAACCTTTTGCTGAATGACTATGATTCAAACGTAATAGATCAGTGCAATAAGTGGATGATCTCTTTAGGGTTGAGAGTATTGATAACTTTGGTAATTACAGCAGTTTATGAAGATAAATAGGATGAAGTTAAAACTCTTATTGATAAAACTGCTAAAAAAGTAATGTTAATATTGAACATAATAATCAGTGTTCACAGAACTGGACGCCTTTGCATTATGCTACTTACAACGGTAATGTAGAATTAAAGCAAGAGTGTATTCAAAGCATTTTTAGAGAAGAAAGGTAATATTAAGTATGATGAATACTTGTATGCTGCAGATTCCTATAAGTATGACGACTATAGACATTATTATTCTTCTTCTTGATAGAGGTGCTGATATCGAAGCTAAAAACAACGATGGTAGAACACCTCTGTACTTAGCTGCTTACAATAATGATTCAGGTGTAATTGAAGTTCTTTGTAACAGGATCAAGACTAAAAGTAATGACGCATTTGAAATGATAAAACAGGTTGAATTTTTAAAGAAGGAAGTTGTTAACCAAGCAAATATTCCATCTAATGCAAAAGGATCGGTAGAGTCGGTAGAGATAAGTAGTTTAAGAGATTCAATAAAACATGCATTCAAAAAGGTGCTAAAGGACGGTATGCTGCATAATCTTAGTGTTTCAACTATTGAACTTGTGGATAGGGTTTATAATTTCCATGAAAGGTTGTTTGCCGAAGCAATTAAGAAAGCTGTAAATGACGTATTGGCAAGTAGAAAAAAAAGAAATGTTAAAGTTTATACAAAGTCAAAATAACCCTGGTCAGAGTATCTCAGGTTATGTGGCTGTGTTTGATAAAATGCCAAAGAACGGTGGTGCATTATTTGAGTTAGCTCGCTGTATAAAAAATATAGTAGACTCTAGTAAATATTGTAGTGTCCGTTCAGAAAAAAGAACTGACCTTGAGAAACTAAAAAGTAGATTACCAGAATCAGTGAGGAATGCAGTATTTTCGTCAAAAGTATGTATTAAAAATGTTAAGTATGATGAAAACTTGTATGCTGCAGATTCCTATAAGTATGACGACTATAGACGGTAAACGTATTTACTTGGCATACAAAGGGGCGAGTAGGAAGCCAAAGTCAGTGGAAAATTGAGCTTGATGGTGGTGGCAATTGTCACATAGAGAACGTTCAATATGGTGAATACTTGTATGCTGCAGATTCCTATAAGTATGACAGCTATCTATAGACGATACGTATTTACTTGGCATACGCAGAATCGAGTGGAAGATCAAAGTAGATGGAAAATTGAAAATTGTGGATCTACTCACAATAGACGTAGTATACAAGAATCAAATGGTTATATAATCAAATTGCAGTAGACGATAAGTCTATATTGACTGAAGATGATCAGCAAATAGCAAGTAGAATATCTACTATAGTTGAAGATGTTGAAAGGCTGAAAGCTTAAATCAATCACGAAGTAAGATAGATTTAGATAGTTACTTGAATAATAGAGGAGGAGTAAGCATTGCTGCGAATTTCATGAGGAGAAATACATGTAGTGAACTTAATGCAAGTGAGGGATAAAATATTAAGGTACTATTAATTAATATTACAGATCTGCTTCCAGAAACGACAGATAATGAGATTAGTGAAGCAGAGCTATCAAGGTTAATAGAAGAATACGAAACGATTAAAAGC